>MU825874.1:4665101-5265101 GCA_029204205.1 Desmophyllum pertusum
AGAGGGGAGCTTGCTGACTTTGTTAACCCCTTGCAGTAAATTGAATGAAAGTGACGTGATTTTTGGTACAAACTTCTCAGTGTCCTTGTGTTTCTTGTGGGGCGGAGCTATCAAACACAGAACAAGGTTTATCCCAAGCAGCTCAAGCTGCACATGCACTTTGTTAACACCATTTCTGATTGGATTAAACACCACTGGAGGAAAATTTCTCCTTGTAAATTTGGTGCGCTGCAAGTGATAAAAGTCCTTTACGGCTGGGACCTACTCCCAGCCCTGGAAACGAGAAGCAAAGGACTTTGAGAAAAGTCCCTAGCCAGGGCCTTTTTTAATACCTGCCTAGAAAATACTTTCTTCTCCGGTTTAGATCACGCGAACAACCCCCGCCTGTGGGGGCTCCATTTAAGGCTCCTCAAGTCTGAGAAACACAAAATGAATAGGCAATATTCTAACTATTAAAAGTTTTAGACAACAATCGAACAAGAGATAGCTTACATGCCTACATTAAATTTTTTTTTTTTCCCTTCACATTTCATTCAGACATGACTGTTGTATAACTTCAATGTTTACCTTCATGCTATTCTGCCAAATCTATTTTAGTTTTCCTGATGAATAAGATTGCGGCAAGTATATAGTATTGTGTTGAAAGAAATGATTGTATACACATTGAATTTTTTTTCCGAGTAGCTTAATGTGTCATACTTTCTCATATTTTTCTACCAAGCTTAAGATTCAACATCATTTCTTTCTAAACAAATACAGTACAAAGCTCTTCATTGCGACCACTCTCGTAAGCGACCAAGCTCGTAGTTACGACCCACCATAATTTGTCAAATCCCGTTAGAATTGTCACTCAAATCCTGGCCAATTAAAAGCCCCCTGATCCATAAGCGACCGCTCCCGGCCACATCCGTAAGCCCCGACCACGTCCACTTTTGGGAAATTACCAAACGTGCCCGTTTTTCCTTTGATTATTTGCAAGCTACTTGTAAGCGACCACTCTGGGGGGGTTGTGCTATACATTTAAATCGAAAACATTGTATTAATTAGTAATCTATTGCCGAATGAGGAGCAACTTTTTCAATTTCCTGTGGATGCTGTAGACCTCCCGCCGCCGCGTCCCCTTCCGACCACATTCAGCTTTCGCCTACACATTTCATAACATAAGTGGGTCAGTGCCTCTATTGTTTCAGCCGACTGTGGTCAATATTATTATTGCAGCTCATTTTCTCGCTAAGCGACCAGCTCAATAGTTAAGACCACTTTTTCGAGATTCCCGAGGTGGATTCGCTTATGAGAGCACTTCAAAACTGCATATAGTTTACACTAACAGCCTGAGCATGACTTGCCCGAAAATAAAGAGATAAAAAATACCTTTAAATGCTAATATTTTGAAGATCAATCTTGGTGAAATCAATTTTTCCTCAAGAAATAATGACACTTTTCAATCACGAATCTATCAGAACAAGATACCCATTGTAGAATGTAATAAAGCCCGTTGAGATCTAGCCAAACTACATGTAGGTAAAAACAAAAACATACAAACTCATAATTTTATTACATAATCCTTTTAAGCAAGACAACAATAATAAGTATTAACTGGGCAACAGAAAACTTGCCACGTGCATGATATACCAACGTATATTTGGGCTACTAATGATTCTTCAAGTAAATTATAACTTATGCATTTTTCCCGCTTACATCCCCTCCACCCGCAAGGCTCCACTTTCTTTCTGGTTTCTTCTTCTTCTTCTCATTTGGTCCTATAATGAAGACAGAAGGATAATAATGTTGTACAATCACTCACTCACTGCAGTGACTCAAGCCCTCCAGATGACAGAAGCCTGTTTTTCCTTGTGAGGTTTCAGTAACATTCTATTTTTTTACAAGGCAGGGTTGTTAGCCCCCAACCTGGAGGACCAAGGTGTCCCTCTCCCGCAGACCAATCAACTGCCAGGGGCGAAAAAACTCCTACCGGCATAAGCTCTGGGGGTCGCAAGGGCACTTGAGCCTCCCTGCCACAACAAGGCACAGCACCAGGGGAGGTCAATAGTCTACCAATACTTGGTTGTCAGTTAACCAATACTCGGTTTGGTCCAGGTTCGAGCCCAAAACACTTTACTCTCACAATGCCTATCTCAACCCAGCAATTCGCCAATATTCATTTATACTCCTGGCAACAAAAATGCTGGAGGGAGGGAGAGGGGAGGGGGTTATCTGCGATGGACTCCCATCCTGGGGAGTAGCAATACTCCTAGTCTCAGCATGTTATGGAAACTGGAGTTAAGCACCGGCCTGATAAGGCGCTTTACCTTACAAACATGTGAGCTTTATAAAAAACTTTCAACAATTGTAGTAACTTGTACAAACTAATTGAACTAACCTTCACTGGGTGATTGAGAGTTTCTCTTCCTGAAGGGACTTTCAGGACTTGATGCTATCTCTGGTGATGACTGAGAAGATGATCTTTTGTCCCTAGGCTTGATTCTCGGAGTTGTGGGAGATCTGCTATCAAGAGCAGCCTGTAACATTTTTCCAGCTCTGTTAAGTGGACTCTCGGGGCTACCTTTTTCTAAACCCCTGTAAAATCAACATAACAACAGTAAAGCCCAGGACAAACAAGAATAAGAGTTTTTGAGAGTTTAAACTCTCTGCATGCACTTTCGTTTGACCTGAAATTCTCATGCACTCTCAGAGACTCTCATCGACTCTCATCGAATTTGAACCAGCTCAATTTTTTCTTGAGAGTTGTCGAGAGTTTTCTGTCATTTGGCACAAGGTGATAGTCAATGAGAGTTGAAGAAAACTCTCACGAGAGCCAACTCTCAGCAACTCTCATACTCGGACAGGCCTGGGCTTACATGTAAAAGTATGGTTGTTAAACTAAGCTTTCACTAAAATTGCATGTACTTACTATTTGTCAATCACCTAATCAATGATACCATGTACTTGTACATAGATCATGTATACTACTATTCTTGGTTTGCATCTGACGTCATCAAAATTCTAAAATCTAAACTGTTAATTCTACAAAGCTATTCTTTTCACATATTCTAGTAACGCATACAAAACATTAATCTGTATGCAAAGTTTGGTATCCGTTCAGTGCTCCGTTTCGAAAATAAAGCATTTTGAAATTTGCGATGTCCCGGATGAACGTGTTTTTGAACTGTCACAAAAACGGGTATTTTTATGTCATTTTAAAACTTTTATACGTAATAATAATTTAGAAGTGATATCTAAAGAGTTTTGAAGTGAAAGCTAATGATATTGACGGTAGAATCTACTCTACTTCTTGTACAGTTTTATGGCCGCCATATTGGTGTCCCAGAGAAGGGCACCAACATGGCGGCTATATACATACTAAATACTGTAATTTTCTGAAAATTATTTTCGTAATAACTCGGTTATGAAAAACGCTACAAAGCTATAATTTGGACAGAACGTTTCTTTCTGCCTGCTCTATAACTTGTTAATTTTCTGATTATTCATGCAAGCGAACAGTTTTGGTAACATTGATGCAAACCAGCAATAGAGGTTTGCAGTGCTATGATATCTTGAGCAGGGGAAGAATAAGATGGTAGTATCGAAAACGAAGCACTCGAAAACGAAGACCGAAGCACGAAGCACCCTGAAGTCGAAAACGAAGCACCCTGAAGTCGAAAACGAAGCCACCCTGAAGTCGAAAACGAAGCACCCTGAAGTCGAAAACGAAGCACCCGAACTCGAAAACGAAGCACCCGAACTCGAAAACGAAGCACCCTGAACTCGAAAACGAAGCACCCTAAACTCGAAAACGAAGCACCCGAACTCGAAAACGAAGCACCCTGAACTCGAAAACGAAGCACCCTTACCCGGTTACTCCAGTGGTGTATTTAAAATCTTTCACCAAAACACGAACACTGAATAATTTGTAATTATACTGTATCTTAAAAAGAACGACCTGCAACCCACAGTAACAAAAAATTTCAGACCGCTTACTTGTATAAATGGCGAAACGTAGTCCTTGCAGCTATATATTCTTTGGGTAGTCACGCAACGCTTTTATCCGTTATCGAGAAGATGTGTGCGACATGACAAGAGCCTCTCTACGGGTATTTCCGAAGAAATCGAAGATGCGACGATCACCGCAAAAAACAACGAAGATCTCAAGCAGTGTAGCGAAGATTTAAAAATTTGCGTGGTCAGAAAGATTATCTGTCATCTCTGCTCGATCGTCCTATCTGAGTATCTCTAAATTTTTGGAATTGCATGGCAAGATCAACAATAACTTGCCACAAAGACATTTCAAGACTGAAAATGACAAAAATGTATCCATGATGCAATCATCAAGCGGACGGAAAAACGAAGTTTTTGCTTAAAAAAAATCGAAGATTTGCAAAAAAAATTGCGAGGAAATCGTAGTCTGAAGTTACCCATAGAGTCTCCTGGTCTCTGGGACGAGGTAGCGCCTTTACCGACTTCGAATTTAAATACCACTGGAGTAACCGGGTAAGGGTGCTTCGTTTTCGAGTTCAGGGCTGCTTCGTTTTCGAGTTCGGGTGCTTCGTTTTCGAGTTCAGGGTGCTTCGTTTTCGAGTTCAGGGTGCTTTCGTTTTCGAGTTCAGGTGCTTCGTTTTCGACTTCAGGGTGCTTCGTGCTTCGGTCTTCGTTTTCGAGTGCTTCGTTTTCGATACTACCAGAATAAGATGCATGAAGAGAGACATCAGTTCTGTTTAATCAGGCTAAAGTGTGACTGTAATACAATTAGACGGATTGAGACGGTCATACACCCTGTCAAGAAACTGAAAATATGTATTTTACCTAAGGCATCCCATAAGTCCTGAAGCCTTCTTTAACCTCATTACACCATCCTCATCATTTTCTTCATCTGAAGGTTGCCATGATGTAGTTGTGGAAGTTTTGCCACACACACCTTCAGGAGAGCGAGGATGGGGACTTAGCGTCATCTGGAACAGATCCCATTTCTCATGAATGATAATCCAAATTGTTTGTCCTGCCTGTAAGGCTGACGGCAGATAACTCTTATACGATCCCACTGACTTGCAAGGGCTGGCTTGTAAAATGCCATCTGCATGAGAAATGTTGGACATTCCTTTAATACCATCAGCTACATGTATATCAAGCTATTCCATGTTAATTAATATTCTAACATGCACATACAGGGCTGCAAATAACAGTTGGTCATTGGACAATGGCCAACCAAAATTTGCCAATGTCCGATGAAATCCAACATTGGTCAGACATAATGTCGGGACAATTTTTTTTTGCCTTCCAACGTAAACGTATTTTGTTCTAAACGCAAACTAGTTTACTCTGCGTTGACAAGGCATTAGATTAGCAGGTTTACTTATAATAAAATTATCATGTCCGATCTTATTACCTAGTAAGTAATTTGTTACCATGCCATGGAAAATCACAAGATTAGAGATACAGTAAGGGCAAAGCTTTTATAAAAAAAAAGAAAAAAAATTATTTGCAGCCCTGTACATACATCAAGGCAAGTGAGAATACTGGATTTGTTATAACAATGAAAAGCCAGGGCTGACAGTAGAAAGAAGCAACAGGCAGATTTTCACTGGCTTTCAAGACATAAGTATAGTTTCAAGCTTGAAATACAAGACTTTGTTTATGCAGTACCCCTTCTCTATGAAAAGGATAGCAGCCACTCCCAGTGACCCCCCTTAATTATGATTACATACATGTAGGTGTAAGACAGGAGTACAGACCCCTACTAGGGTTACTTCCTTTTTTGCAGGCAAAGAAAAATGTGTGAATCAAGCATAAACTCAAGGATAACTCTGAATGATTTAACCGAAAAAAGTTGGCCATACCAAAAGTGAAATACAGTGAACTCTCTCTAAGGGGGACACCCTCTGGACCAGCTCTAGCTGTCCGCCTTAAAGAGGTGTCCGCCTTTTGCTTATAGAGAGGTTTGTTACAGAAAAATAAGAGAAACTTGATTCGGTCGGGACCAGCCAACCATGTCCACCATTTAGAGGTGTCTGCCTTATAGTGGTGTCCGCTTTGAGAGAGTTTACTGTAATACTATACTTTCTTGAATTTGCTACTTGCAATTTATTCTTGTAGTTTCTGATTGGTAGTAACATAATAATATTTACATGTAGAGTTTATTGGTACTCAAACACAAAATAATGGTTTCACTATAAATAAACCCTATTACAATACATACTGTGGTTAAACATTCGAACGGCGTGTGTCTTGATCCAGCTTTTACATTCAGGAGGATTCATTAGCGTGGCTGACGGCAATAGAGTTACAAAGGGCTTGTCTGGAGGCCACATGGAGTTTCCAACCAAAATCTCAATAAAGGCAGAACCACAGTTTCCTGACAAAATTGAGTATAAACGAACAGTGGTCAACATCATAGTTAGTATGTCAACATCTCATATCTCATTACAGTATTAAGGGGGGACCTTCTTAAAGGGGCTACGTCACGGATGGCGCATCTTGAAAAATTGGCCAATTTTTTCAAGTTTGCTGTTCGCAATCCGTCTTAATCTTTTCCATCCTCAACCATCCTTGTTACTGTTTGGTTTGTTATTACGTCTTTGGTGTTTTGCTACCTTTGCAAACTATTATTTTGAGGCTTTCTTCAATTTGAAGGTGATTTTACACCAGGCAAAAATGACTTAAAATATCGTGACATAGCCCCTTTAACTACCACTCTATTCTTAGGAAGACTTTCAAACTATCATATCTTTGGATCTCTGACTTATACATATAAGCTGTTTGGCCATGTTTGTTCAACTGAAAGTCCCTTCAAAAATTTTAAGTCATGCACTACCATATTTGGCAAGTCACGCGACCAGGACAGAAAACCCCCTAAAAGTCAAACAACTTACTTGATTTGACATTAGAAACAATGCCAATGATTAAAGAACGTTCCAATGCATAAAGAGGCGTATGCATTTGTTGAAATTCGTACGTTTTCTTTAATAGAGTTGCTGTTTTAAGCGTAAACGGTAGTCCCATACAGTCATTTATAAAGGAGGATAGGTTGCCTCTGATCCTCAAAATAAATATTGAAACTTTAATACCTTTCCTTCGAGTTTTAGGGATTTCTAATTCTCGCGCGCGGTTTGGGACTGGCAGTAGTTACACACGCACAAATTATGTGCATTTTTTAACACTAGGTGTTCATACTAATATCTGTTGCCATGTTAGCTCGTCGCAACACGCGGAATTTCCGTTGCAACAAAATAATGTCCTACGCAATAAGTCTGAATCTTTTTCTAATGACCTTCCTTGGGGTGTGGATATTTTCTAGAACCACACAGTTGACAATATTAATTTCAAAGGCAATAAATGCCCCAAAAATAACAGATTCAAAGGTGATGTTTATCCTGGATTACCTTTAATTTATTAATGCTGTATAAGGGAACGGAGGACAGTAGTTTTGAGGGCTCATTTAATATATCCAATGGATTTGGAAACTTCTGTTTCGTGCATGCCACACACAATGACTTCAAGCTAAACACTTTTCCAACATTATTAGATTGTTTCAAATACTCCTTTTTCCTAGAACTGTTAAAGACTGGAACTCACTACCAGCATATGTTGTAAACTCAAATAGTTTAAACCAATTTAAGTCCCGTATCTTGGAAGTAGACTTCAGATAGTTCATCATTTAGTATTGTTTATATTTTTACCTAGACTGATTCCATAAGTCGGTGTGTCCGCACGCTCCTTGGGTTACCCATGAGTAGCAAGCGAGTGGAAATAGCTACTTTTGGAATCAGTCTATCATTCATTCTTTATTTTCTTTTTTTCATCTTATGTTAACCTTGGTGTAAAGCAACACAGCATTACCGAGATAATAAACTGAAAGGCTGAAAGATGAATGAAAACTAAAATGAAAACTAAAATCTCAATATAAACGTTTTGTCTCCACCTTAGCACCAGAATAACTGCTGACGTAATTGTTCAGCTATTGTTACTGGTTCTTCGGTTAGACAAAAGATCTTAATTAAGATTTTATTTTGCATTGTACGGTGCAAAAGCTGGTTGAAATGTGATCTACGCATGCAAGCGTCCCCCCATGCAAGCTAAAACTCTCTTTTCATAACAATTGATGAGTAGGACAATGGTACATTTAAAACACAAAAGGATTCGATTAATACACATTATTGAAGATATCCAAGGCTTATAATACACACCAATGTCGATGTGGCTGATGTACGAAGCCTTTTCAAGTTGAAATTCAGCCTCGATGCTTCCACAGTTCGTGTCCTCCTTCGCGCATTTCCAAGCGCCCGTCGCATCTGCCTTCCCATTGCACAAATTTCCAGCCTTGAAGATGGCATCCTATGCAAAAAAAAGCAAGCCATTTTGTCAGATAATCATTTAATGGACAAATAATTACGAAAATTCAAAACAACGGAGCTTTTTTCAATACCTCGGAGCTGAAGCGAACCACAAACGAGAATGTCAAGGGCGCCATCTTGAAATTTGGCGGGAAAACGAAAAATGTTATCACGTGACAACTGTCACTAATTTAGGCACCAGTCCTTGCAGTTCCAGCGTGGTTGTTGCCTGGTCGATGTCTGGTCTATGATGGTCGAAGTTGTGCGAAACAACTTTGAGGACCTTTTTCCAGAAATCAAGGAAGCAATCGAGCAAAGTGCCTTCGTGGGTGAGTAGAGGATAGCTAAAGGAATCGACCCTGCTGGTGACATGTTCTGGTGACATGTTCTGGGGACATGTTCTGTTGATCTCATTTGTAATTAGTGCAGGTCCACATCAGGACTTATGTCTTGCCTACTGTATCTATACTAACCTGCTTTACCAAATAAACCATGTATGTATGTATGTGTGTATTAACGATTGAGCCGGGAAGTCCGGAGGCAAACGTTTTTAGATTTTCACTCTCTAAAATAATATTATATTTCCCTCGATTTTGAGTCATTTGGAAAATTTGACTGATTTCCGTAAAGCGATGTAAGCCGGTCTGGATCCGCGCTAGCCTGCATAGCTGGCGGTATTGTTCGCACAAGGTAAAGTTTTGTCAGCGGAGCGGGCAAAATGAGTGGCGAAGCCGCGACAACGAGCGGAGCAAGCCGTGAGAGAAAATACCGCCTGCAAGAAAACTTGGGTTTTTTGAATGCCGCCCACTTCTATCAGTTTTGTTGATCCAATTAAAACAGCCAATCAGAGTGAAGCTGTAATGCGGAACGTATCCATTATCTAATGATGAAATAAAGTGATGACAGGTGAAACAGTAAAACGTGACCTTAGAGTTTGGCTTTTACGAGTACATGTATGCATGTCACTCAAAGATTGAAAAGTCTCAGTCAGTTTAAAGTGCGTGCGATTCACCTTTATAGATTGTAGTGTCCAGAAAGTATATTTCTGTGTCTGATATTTCAGCCGTGAATTTGATTGTTCACTGAGACAAAAAATTATTCTATCTCCTTTCTGTCAACGCTCGACCACAGTACTGTCATTACATTCCACAAAGCAACTCTTTCACTGACGTCTCCTGCTCCTTCTTCAAAACAATTTACTGATTTTCCGTTTGAATGTCCAGGAAATTTAACAGAAATTAAACTCTCTTCAACAGTAGCCATTTTCATTCGCAGTCATGTGGAAATGTTGTGGTAAAATTGGTTCATTTCCCTTGGGAGAGACATGGCAGCTCAACTAACATTTGATTGACATGTTCACGGCTCTCAACCAATCAGAATTTCCCGTCCACTGGTGGACGGACTATTCAAAATACCCAGGTTTTGTTGCAGGCGGTCGTTCAGAACTCCCCACCCCAGACTCTCGCGGCTGTGTTGTTCGCAGCAAGACCGCCAGCTATGCAGGCTGCTGTAGATCTGCGCCTACATAACCATGCTATGGAAAATGACTGTGCAACCAATCACAGCGCATGTTATATATTATATCTCAGGGTGTTTCCTGGTCATAACATGATATGCAGTTTATAGCAACAATTAAGTCCTGGGAGGAGTCCATATCACTAATATACTTGAATACTCTCCCCCTGGAATTACAATTCTCGTCATACAGTAAGTCTTGGGACACTTCATATTTTCGACGACAAATGGTCGTTGTCTTCTTCCCCTCCCCTCCCCCAATGCAGTGTTGACTTTTATTCCTCCAATCTTGCGACCATATTTCAACATTGTTTTGGGGGGCAGGGTGTTCAAAAAATTGAATACTAACTTCTCACTTCAAACAACATTGCCACTGGGTGGTATTTTTTTAAGTGTCCCAAGGACTTTTGACGAGAATTGTAGATTCATCACTGAAAAAGCTTGTTAAGGTAAAAAGCTGTCTGTTCAAACTGGAGTGATCAGAGGAGCCAGGTGGTTCATCTCAAGTTATGCTTCCTGTTTCCATAGCATGAGGCAACTAGGAGTATTGCTACTCCCCCTGAATGGAATGCTAGTCCATATTGCATGTAATCCCCCAGCATGTTTGCCAGGTTGCCCTAACAGTTTGCCGATACCTTCCTGGGTGGAGAGACACACCGTGAGAGTTGAATGTCTTGCCCAAAAACACAACACAAGGACTAGCTACATGTAGGCCAAGCTTGAACCAGCTGGTCCTCTCCTACAACACCACTTTAAAAAAATTATGAATGTGGAGGGGGCGGGCACCAGAGGATCTGAACTTCCCGCTTCCCTTACATTTACCTTGTACATTGTACTTCTGGTTCCCGCCCCTTCTGTTGTTGTTCCACTTCTTTATGCTCTATCTATTGCAAAATATTATGCAATGTTGTAATTTTTTTCATATTTCTCCCGGTTCCTGCTGCTCATTTAATAATAATAATTAATTGCTCATTAATAATCTTGCAGCTATTGACACAGAATTTACAGGCCTCTATACAACTGATAGTTCTCAGCCAAGGTAATTTGATATTAATGTTAGTGATTATATAGTGACCTCTCATTTTACATAATAAAGTAGTATTTTCATAACAAAATGAGGTATTGACTGAGGTGTATTTTGTCTTCTTTCAGTACCTCACTGAATGAATGATATAGAGTAACACTCTACCAAGAACCAACCACTTGCAACCAGTATGTGTTTTACCATGAAATTTACTGATTTTTTTGTAGCTTGTTTGACGACCCTGAAACACGATACAAAAAGTTAAAGAAAACTGCCTCACAGTTCCTGATCAACCAGTTTGGTGAGTGATGCATAGTTTTGTGTTGATGTTGTGGTTCAATTTTTTTTTTTGGTTTAAAATTTTTTAAACCAGTTTGATTTTTATTTTCCTTTGTCTAATATTAATATTACCATAATCTGAAACAAAGGAAAATAAAAATCAAACTGGTTTGAAAAAAACAAAAATAAATTTAAACCACAACATTAATCTTTCTTCATCTATTCATGTTGATACTGTTAAAAAGGTTAAAGTCTGTCTACAAGCCAGGTCGGTGCTTAACTCCGGTTTCCATAGCATGAAGTGACTAGGAGTATCTCATACCTCCCCTGGATGGGATGCTAGTCCATCGCAGGTTACCCAGCATTTTTGTCAGGTTGCCCTGACAATTCACCGGTACCCATTTACTCCTAGGCGGAGAGAGGCACCGTGAGAGTAAATAGTCATGCCAGTGCTTGAACCCAGACCGCTCGATCTGGAGTCCAACATGCTAACCATTAGGCCAGGGCACCGCACCTCCCACCATTTGATACTGTAGGTCAATAATTAACAATTATTGGATGAGGTTTTTGTGATATCCAGAATAATCAAGGTCGAGGTAAGGAATAACGCTTCTGCCACCGATGTTGTTTACTTATAAGCGGGCAAGCAACGCAAAGCGCGCAAACTTGACATGATGACGTAGATGCTTTCAAAGGCGCTGATTTCTAAAATTCACTGTACGCTATCGGCCAATCAGAAAAGAGATAGTGAGTTGAATACATGTATAATAATAATAATAATTATTATATTTTTGTATTTTTCTGTTGCACAGGATTGACAGCTTTTATTCAGTCTGAAAAGGATTCGAACCAGTAAGCTACCACAAGATTTACTCTTGTTTTTTTTACATTGAATTTACTATCTCAATGACAATTTACAATATTAATAATAAATATGTAATAATATAGTCCTTAAGCCATAAGCTCTTGATTGCATCATTCTGTAATTTTTGGGACATGGGACAAGCTAACATAGAAATAAAGAATCTGAAAAGTGGGCATCTTGGAGGCATGTCCCCAGGCCATAAATTTGTTAAAGCTTTGGTGCATTTTACATCATTTCTTACCAGGATTGGGTGCGCACAGGACATCTGACACCCTTCTAGCTCAGTCCAGAAATCGTGAATGAAATAAAACAAGGGGAAAAATTAGTCAGACCATACCGACGTCTTGTCCGGCTAACATTGTTGCTGGCTGGACTGACAAATGACCTGCTCAGAGAAGACAATGAATTATTTGCAGGCTTAAACTTGCACCAGTGTCCTATTAGTTCCAGATACAGGGGGGGGGGGGGGGGGGGGGGGGGCAAGGGGCTGGAAACTGGGGAGTAGAGGGGGTGGGAAGTGAGAAGTTAAAAAACCCCTGTCCCCTCATGATATAACTAATCACAATAAACAGTAATTATTACTGTTTCCTAAAACAACATTACTGTTGTTATTCTAATGTTGTGCTTCTGTTTCCTTGTACAGATATGTAGCACATACGTACAATTTCTTTTTATATCCCCAATCTTTTGGACCTTTAGATGTCAGATGGCTAAGTCAGGTAATTAAAAAATTGTTTGAATAAATTCCTGATCACCATCATTAATCCATTTTACGCCTTTTGTATACCTGCCAACTTTTCCGCATCATGTGTCTTATAGGGCGCCTTGATCGACGTATTGATCGACCAATATATCAGTCGATGTATACGACACATGACCAATATCCTGCCCGACTATCAGTCAATCGTGTGTCGACCACTAGCCTACCGATGTACACTATCGACCATCAATAAATTGATAAAAATCCATCAATACATCACTGATACTGTATATCGTTGACACTTAATTGATTGACTTTCTGTCGTTATTTGACTGACAAAAAGGTTGTTACTCAATTGACCCTCGACAGCAGCAAAGTCATGTTTTAATTATAGAATAGGATATCATTTACCGGGAAACTGATCAGGGGTATGACAAATTTATTCTACAATAAGAATTGACATTCGGAATTGAAAGAGCCTTACTGAAATGAAGATACAAATCATAACGGCAACTTTGTAGCTGTACTTTCCTATTAGAAAGTGTTGACAGTAGGGTAGAGATTTTTAGTGTCTAGTCTAGAATAGGGTTGTAAAATGCAGATGAACATGGGCTGGTATAGGGTAAGGGTTTCGGAGTCCCAGCAGCACACCCCCACCCAAAAATTCACAGAATATCCCCCTTCCTCCTGGGCATATAACCAATCATGCTTAAATAAAGACTTATTTGAAATCTCATATCATTTTTGGCAGGCATCAAGTCTGGAATTTTTATGCCAGCATAACTTTGACTTCAATAAGGTAATTAATGAAAATTAAAACACTTATCTTTATTTTATAGATTAAAGTATTGGACTGTTTGCATACAGCCCCTCTCTTTACTGTTCAGAAGATCATAAAATGCAATACCAAGGAAACACTGGCAAAGCAAGCATACATAGATGTTATTGAACTAGTGCAAGGTCCGTATTGGAGAAATATTGGTCTCATTCTTTTTTTGCAAGTTTATAGACCGAGCCAAAGGTGAGGTCCATAAACTTGCAAAAAAAGAACTCGACCAATATTCCCCAATATGGACCGAACAAGCTAGTTCAATAACGTTTTTATTTTAATTGCTTTTTTAAAACTTTGCTGCAACCGTTCTCGGCTAACGCACGCACCAAAGCTAAGCATATTTTTGCATTTTTCAGGCCAGTCTGTGAAAAAATTAACCATTAGTGGAAGTTCAATAAAGACATAATAATTCCTCGCGAAGCGAGGCTGACTGAAGGCCTCATGTAGCGGGGTTTATAATTCTGTCCCCCAAGAGTCAGGCTGGATCGAAATCTCGTCTGGCATTTACGATCATATTTATTTGTGATAAAGGAACGTGGCGGAAATGACGTCACACGGTGGCCTAATGGTGTAAGGCGCTAACATTTAAATCTGATCTTCGGGACTGAGAGCGAGAGTTCGAATCCGGCTGCCTGCATGGGGTTCTTTTTTCCTTTTTTTTTCTTGGGTTTGAGTCCTACAGGCTAGGGCCGTTCTTTGTTTTCCTTTTTGTTTTCTTTTTTGATTAATGACGAAAATATACTTACCGAATGACGGCCGGGAATTTTGAAGATGAAACGGACTCAATGTAAATATATTTACCGAATGATGGCCGGGAATTTTGAAGACCAAACGGACTCAGCGTAAATATATTTACCGAATGACGGCCGGGATTCAACGAAAAATGTGATAGGTTTATGCATACATGTTTAACGTTAGAGGTAACAAAACTCAACAGACTTATCTCAGTGATCTGTTCATAACTTATCCAAATATTATGCAAATTCGTCGAAAATTTAGGATATATTCTTAGCGGATATGTCACTCAACTCATCCGGCAAGATCAGTGAACAGGAAAGGCTCACATGCAGATGTCGGGAGACTAGCGAACTCCACTCGATCTCTAAAGCCTGGTTATCAGAATCGCACCCAAACAATAATTAATCCCCATCAGAGCTCTTCGCGAGGACCTTTGCGTCATGTATTACTAGTATAATAATAATATTATTATTATTGTATCCCCTAGCTGATGATTCTTAGTCCTGTATTTATCACCTGAAGTGTTAACCCTTTCGCTAAGTTCAAAACTGAGGAAAAAATCTTGAATTTCATTTTGCATAATTTTCAAAAAGAAACAGCACCACATGAAAGTACTGCGCCTGCTCAACAGCTTTCATTTGAATGGTCACACACTAAGGTTTCATCCATGGACTCTAAAAGTACAACCACATTTATTGAAGGTCATCAAGGTTTGACTCTGGGAGTGAAAGGGTTAATATCATTGTAGTACTGATTTATTTAATAGTTTATTTATTACAATTTAATGGAATATAATATGTATACATCTGGTCAAAATAAACAAATAAAGAAAAAGAATAAAACTGCCAAAAGGGTAATTTGTAAAGGAGTCAAAACCCCATGTAAAAACAAATCACCTCCTGTAGACATAAAAATTATTGCTAATTTATTGGTCATGTGTCGCATACAATTTTCTCATATCCTTTATTTATTTTATTATTTTGCAGTTCATATACAATGGAATTCCTTTCTTAAATAATGATCAGGTAAATTTAAATTAAATTTGTATTGTTTGCATTGACAATAGTCTGTATTAATGGCTGTTTTTGCCAGAGCATAAACTGGAGTTAATGTTTAGCTCATTTGAACCTTTCGCCCCCCGCTGTTGTAAGTGTTTTTCCGTTAATCGATTTATTGTACTTTGCGTCGTAAACACGTACCCTTATCCGCCCTCTATTCCTATCGGCCAATTAAATGATTAGCCCGCACGTGCTCACAGATTGTCAGCCAATCAGCTCCATGTAGGCTAACCTTGTTTACGCTCAAGTTCATCGATCGCAGCCGATCTTCGCATACAGCTCAGGTTTTGCTCTTGATTCAAGCGATTATTTCTACTCAGTAAGCATTGTCAATTGAAATGAAAACTGTTGCGTAAACGAGCGAATCCCTGAAAGACTTTGCAGATTATATTACATGTATATCTCCGTGCTACATGCCATACGCTGATAGAGGACGGCCGAACAACCAAGGCGAACGAACACAACGATGACAGTCAGATCGGCAGGGATCCCAGGTCACCCCAAGCACTCCTTCGGAAGGTCGTTTTCCATGCGAGATCTCTTCACCCGGCCTCAATAGGTCGCTAGTTGACGAAAACATCATTCGCCGACGACGAGAAACTTTGTTCGCGAAGGAAACAGATCCGAAGTGGTCAAATGGAAACAAAGCGTTACAGCCGCGGTCACGCAGTCACAGACGGCGCTTTTGTATTTTTCCTCCAAGATCATTCTCCACGGATCGTCACCCCTGTTCTATCCATGAGGCTTGTTTCAAACGCTATGTTTCAGGTTCGTATAACATTTTAGTTCGCTTATCTTGCGCGTGTATCTTCATAATTATCGACCATTATCGTTCTGTTTATTCTCGTCACGGGTCCACACGATGTTTCGTGTCTCATATTTCCGCGCGGCTCTGCTGCCTTGGGGTCATGGGGTGTGTATATTCGAATATGTTTTTTCCCATATTACCGATATATTCTGGTAGTCTAGCCCCCTTTACTTCCAGCTTCGTCACAGTCAGTATTTACGTAAATACCTTAAGCAGTATGCCTATTCATCGCAGCGGTCACGCAGCACTCCGTGCACTAATTTGCCATCCAGATCAGAGTTGTGCTATCCCCAGCTGTTTGTTATGTTTGTATCGTTAGTACAGTGAGTTGGAACAACTATTTTCCAAACAGGACTTACACACGTCTTAGCGGTATACAATTACCAATAACCTAGAGCTTTCAGGATAGGATCGTTCGGCATAATTGAAGGTCTCGTTCGTACGGATATTCCAAGTACAGGCACATCTTAGGTTTAATAACCAGTTAGAAAGATATGGAAATATTTGCATGCAGGTTCTGTACACCTGCTCCTCGGATCAAATTATGTGCTTTGACAAATCAGCCAACCTTCATGGGCTGTCTATACCCTCTGTGAACTATAAATTATTTATTTCTCTGTAATATGGTTGCTGTTTTTTGTTCGTTTGGGTGGTTATTTATTTTTGCTGTCACGTAATTAACCCTAGCAACACATGTTTCTAGAAGAATGTCAGGATGGAATAAGAATTTTGTTATCACTGCATTTTTGAAAGTTTATAAATATTATGCAGGCGGTTCTTTAAGTGTGGTAGAACCCACGTTAGGTGCAATTGCCCCTGGGGTAATTTTTTCAAGACATCCAGAAATAGTAGACGCGCAGCCCATTACATGTATTTTCCCCTTCCTCATCTTGTCTTTTATTTTTCACTACTTGCACATGTGAGCTATTCTGGAGATGTTCGTCAATCGCTATCAGTCGTTGGATTACCCGTGTCACACCTAATGGTGGAGCTCGAGCAGCCGTGCAGCTGGCTACCATGAACCTATGGACATATGCATTGCATGTAAACCGCCTTCTGGTGTATTGTGGACAGGACACACATACTACATTCACCTCCCCCAAGCGACCATCCTACAAGACAGTACCAACTACCATGGCCACATGCCACCGAGATAACACCTGTTTTGAGAACCTTACAACTTTTGATCCATGGAAATGAATGGGTCATACAAACACTGCAGTTTTGTTCCCTTTATTGAACAGAACTTTGAACTCACAGGTCAGGCTTAGGCCTGGACCATAGACTCAAAAATGTAGCTTGAATTTTGATCACAGACATTGTTTCTTAGTACAACTATCAGTTATGAGAGTGGTAACTGCATGTGGGGAATCCTGTCTGAGGCTTCTAACAGTATGCTGCTTTGCATCACCCTGGGTGGGGTAACTGCTTGCTTCCTGGATCAAACAGCTCTCTTAGCAGCCTCAGTGTGGGAGGATTCTGTTCCAGAATTATGGGGATAAGTGTTGCTGGCGACAACCCTTCAGTCCCACACTGAAGCGATGCCTGGGTTGCTTAGCTTGGGTGAGAAACGGTGGTCGCACATCCACTTCCCCTCGCTATCATCCCTCCAGGAGCTTGGCATAGGTACATGCCACTACTCACGCCTCTGTGCCCCGTGACACCCATCTCATGGTCTGATATGCCACTCGCTGACACTAGCCCCGAGTACTGGCCTCGCGCGTGGCAGGCAGCTCTCGGGTCCAGGACAACACTTACCCCCCTACCTTCTCCCACATAAACTGTGTCCTTCAATTGTGCGTGACACCAAATTTAACAAATTTTAATAAAGGCTGAGTCCTGCTGCAATTATTTATGATTACTTTGTGGGAGACACGGTGGCCTAATGGTTAGTGTATTTGGTTCAATGGTCCTGATGTCACTGTGTTGTGTTATTGGGCAATATACCTTTAAGTACATGTATGTGAGAGCTAAAACTCTTGCATTGCCTCTCTCCACACAGGAGAATTTGCAGACAATTCGCCGACAATTCGCCAACAATTTGCAGACAATTTGCCAACAAATCACAGACAATTTGCAGACAATTCGCAGACAATTCGCAGACAATTTGCCAACAATTCGCAGACAATTTGCAGACAATTCGCAGACAATTTGCAGACAATTCGCCAACAATTCACAGACAATTTGCAGACAATTCGCAGACAATTTGCAGACAATTCGCCAACAATTTGCAGACATTTCGCAGACAATTCGCCAACAATTTGCAGACAATTCGCAGACAATTCGCCAACAATTCGCAGACAATTCGCAGACAATTTGCAGACAATTCGCAGACAATTCGCCAACAATTTGCAGACATTTCGCAGACAATTCGCCAACAATTTGCAGACAATTCGCAGACAATTCGCCAACAATTTGCAGACAATTCGCAGACAATTTACAGACAATTTGCAGAGAATTTGCAGACAATTCGCAGACAATTGCCAACAATTCGCAGACAATTTGCAGGCAATTCACCAACAATTCGCAGACAATTCGCAGACAATTCGCCGGTACCGGGTTAGGGTACCGGCGAATTGTCGGGGCAACAAGCCAAAAATGCTAGGGGTGTTACCTGCGATGGACTACCATATCCCATCCAGGGGGAGTAACAATAATCGCTCAATACTATGGAGCATAGTACTACGCTTTACAGACACCCACTTAATATGGACACCTGCTTATTAGTGATAGTTGTTTTGTCCCAACAGAAAACTCATATATTTTCTCTTACATTAGCATGCTTTTAAGCGTATACGGATACCGGTTAATACGGACAATGGACACTTTTCTCTGACCCGAGTGACGCGCTCTGACACAAAGTTAACCTCACTTTATGGACACTGGGTGCACTGTATTTTCATCAGTGCAAATTAAAGCAAAGTCACAGATTATTTTAAATAGATTACAAGAAAAGAGAACATATACTCACTACTGTTGTAGCGAGAGACGTTTGACCATTTTAACTGAGCACGAGGCTTCTTCAGTTTGACCTTAAGTTTTTACAGTACATGTAATCTCCCAAAGAGAACACAAAATAGAGACATCAGAGACATTTAAGTTTGTTCTGTTGCTTAATATAAATAATCATTGTATGCTTTAGTCTTTGCATCAATAAAACATGTGTCTGAGACGTTTATTCTGAGAGCCTGCTTAATATGGACACCGGGATAATACAAACACTTTTGCGTAGCCGTAGTAGTATAAGCAATAGGGGTTCTAGTGCAAGCCTCAGAAACTCACCCATTACCACCCATTGCCTCAGAACCTCACCAATCGACCCATAGCCTTAGAACCCCAATCATCATTTGGTGGATATTTTGTTCAAAACAGTCCCCCCAAATGATGTTTTAGGCTCCTACTGCTAAACCCCATTCTCAATACTAATCAAATTTAAGAAATATTTTGTTCAAAATTGAAAGGTAACTACAGTTGCGCTAATGTCGAACTTAAATGATCAATTGAGTTCGACACGATGATAGCGCAATGTTTGAACCGGGCCTAAAAAAGCGAAAGTTTAAAGTACCAGTGAGGGACCCGTGCATCACGCTCGCTCACCCGTGCGCTCGCTCCTTGAGCAACGGTTTTAAAACCACCTGTTCAAATTATGTCAGACACCGTGACGCCAATGTGGAAAAGCTGATGTTTCGAGCATTCGAGTCAAATAAAAATTTTTCTTGCACACTTGTTGACAAAACGCTTTGTAAAGAGTGCGGCCCGCCTTTCATAAGAGCGCTATTGTCAACAGTTATCGCACCTTGGGATTTACTTTACGCATCCAACCGTAGATGTCGCGAAAGACAATAGCATTCTGGGCGATGCACCAACTTTAAATTTTGGTTTTGTTTTGTTAGTGTTAATATCTTTATATAGATTAAAATAAACAACTCATTCGTTTGTCTTTTTGCTGGCATTAATATTTTATTGGCATCATTTTAGTTAAACTATGTTTAGTGTTATTATAGTCATGCAATAATTTTGGTAGTAAATCTAAATACATTGTATTATCTTGAATAGTGAATTAATTGTTTCCAAATTTTATTTTTCATAGTTCTATTCCATCTTTCAACAACTGATGATTTTTCTTCATTTTCTGTTGAATACAGTGTTATGTTGTGTTTATCAAGCAATGATTTGAAATGTTTGTTATAAAACTCAGAGCCTTTATCAGTCCATAAAAATTGTGGTATTCTACCTTCTTTAAATATTTCTTGAAATGCTAGAGCTAGTTATAGTTTCTCCTTTTTTATTCTTTAATGGTTTAATCCATCCATATTTACCGAAGACATCAATAACCATAAGAAGATATTTAACCCCCTTATTCCATGTACTGAATTGTTGCATTTCAACTAAATCTGCAGCCCATATTTCATCAACATGATTTACAAAAACACGGCGTTGAGTAAAGTTTCGTTTAATAGGTTTATGTAATTAATTTGTAGACATTTCGCAGACAATTCGCCAACAATTTGCAGACAATTGCCAACAATTTGCAGACAATTCGCCAACAATTTGCAGACAATTCGCCAACAATTTGCTGACAATTTGCAGACAATTCGCCAACAATTTGCAGACAATTCGCAGACAATTCGCCAACAATTTGCAGACAATTTGCAGACAATTTGCAGACAATTCGCAGACAATTCGCGAACAATTTGCAGACATTTCGCAGACAATTCGCCAACAATGTGCAGACAATTTGCAGACAATTCGCAGACAATTCGCCAACAATTTGCAGACAATTCGCCAACAATTTGCAGACAATTCACCAACAATTTGCAGACAATTTGCACACAATTCACCAATAATTTGCAGACAATTCGCCAACAATTTGCAGACAATTCGCAGACAATTCACCAACAATTCGCAGACAATTCGCAGACAATTTGCAGACAATTTGCAGACAATTTGCAGACAATTTGCAGACAATTCGCCAACAATTCGCAGACAATTTGAAGACAATTCGCAGACAATTTGCAGACAATTCGCAGACAATTCGCCGGTATCGGGTTAGGGTACCGGCGAATTGTCAGGGCAACAAGCCAAAAATGCTAGGGGTGTTACCTGCGATGGACTACCATATCCCATCCAGGGGGAGTAACAATAATCGCTCAATACTATGGAGCATAGTACTACGCTTTACAGACACCCACTTAATATGGACACCTGCTTATTAGTGATAGTTGTTTTGTCCCAACAGAAAACTCTCATATATTTTCTCTTACATTAGCATGCTTTTAAGCGTATACGGATACCGGTTAATACGGACAATGGACACTTTTCTCTGACCCGAGTGACGCGCTCTGACACAAAGTTAACCTCACTTTATGGACACTGGGTGCACTGTATTTTCATCAGTGCAAATTAAAGCAAAGTCACAGATTATTTTAAATAGATTACAAGAAAAGAGAACATATACTCACTACTGTTGTAGCGAGAGATGTTTGACCATTTTAACTGAGCACGAGGCTTCTTCAGTTTGACCTTAAGTTTTTACAGTACATGTAATCTCCCAAAGAGAACACAAAATAGAGACATCAGAGACATTTAAGTTTGTTCTGTTGCTTAATATAAATAATCATTGTATGCTTTAGTCTTTGCATCAATAAAACATGTGTCTGAGACGTTTATTCTGAGAGCCTGCTTAATATGGACACCGGGATAATACAAACACTTTTGCGTAGCCGTAGTAGTATAAGCAATAGGGGTTCTAGTGCAAGCCTCAGAAACTCACCCATTACCACCCATTGCCTCAGAACCTCACCAATCGACCCATAGCCTTAGAACCCCAATCATCATTTGGTGGATATTTTGTTCAAAACAGTCCCCCCAAATGATGTTTTAGGCTCCTACTGCTAAACCCCATTCTCAATACTAATCAAATTTAAGAAATATTTTGTTCAAAATTGAAAGGTAACTACAGTTGCGCTAATGTCGAACTTAAATGATCAATTGAGTTCGACACGATGATAGCGCAATGTTTGAACCGGGCCTAAAAAAGCGAAAGTTTAAAGTACCAGTGAGCGACCCGTGCATCACGCTCGCTCACCCGTGCGCTCGCTCCTTGAGCAACGGTTTTAAAACCACCTGTTCAAATTATGTCAGACACCGTGACGCCAATGTGGAAAAGCTGATGTTTCGAGCATTCGAGTCAAATAAAAATTTTTCTTGCACACTTGTTGACAAAACGCTTTGTAAAGAGTGCGGCCCGCCTTTCATAAGAGCGCTATTGTCAACAGTTATCGCACCTTGGGATTTACTTTACGCATCCAACCGTAGATGTCGCGAAAGACAATAGCATTCTGGGCGATGCACCAACTTTAAATTTTGGTTTTGTTTTGTTAGTGTTAATATCTTTATATAGATTAAAATAAACAACTCATTCGTTTGTCTTTTTGCTGGCATTAATATTTTATTGGCATCATTTTAGTTAAACTATGTTTAGTGTTATTATAGTCATGCAATAATTTTGGTAGTAAATCTAAATACATTGTATTATCTTGAATAGTGAATTAATTGTTTCCAAATTTTATTTTTCATAGTTCTATTCCATCTTTCAACAACTGATGATTTTTCTTCATTTTCTGTTGAATAGAGTGTTATGTTGTGTTTATCAAGCAATGATTTGAAATGTTTGTTATAAAACTCAGAGCCTTTATCAGTCCATAAAAATTGTGGTATTCTACCTTCTTTAAATATTTCTTGAAATGCTAGAGCTAGTTATAGTTTCTCCTTTTTTATTCTTTAATGGTTTAATCCATCCATATTTACCGAAGACATCAATAACCATAAGAAGATATTTAACCCCCTTATTCCATTTACTGAATTGTTGCATTTCAACTAAATCTGCAGCCCATATTTCATCAACATGATTTACAAAAACACGGCGTTGAGTAAAGTTTCGTTTAATAGGTTTATGTAATTAATTTGCAGACATTTCGCAGACAATTCGCCAACAATTTGCAGACAATTCGCCAACAATTTGCAGACAATTCGCCAACAATTTGCAGACAATTCGCCAACAATTTGCTGACAATTTGCAGACAATTCGCCAACAATTTGCAGACAATTCGCAGACAATTCGCCAACAATTTGCAGACAATTTGCAGACAATTTGCAGACAATTCGCAGACAATTCGCGAACAATTTGCAGACATTTCGCAGACAATTCGCCAACAATGTGCAGACAATTTGCAGACAATTCGCAGACAATTCGCCAACAATTTGCAGACAATTCGTCAACAATTTGCAGACAATTCACCAACAATTTGCAGACAATTTGCACACAATTCACCAATAATTTGCAGACAATTCGCCAACAATTTGCAGACAATTCGCAGACAATTCACCAACAATTCGCAGACAATTCGCAGACAATTTGCAGACAATTTGCAGACAATTTGCAGACAATTTGCAGACAATTTGCCAACAATTCGCAGACAATTTGAAGACAATTCGCAGACAATTTGCAGACAATTTGCAGACAATTCGCAGACAATTGCCAACAATTCGCAGACAATTTGCAGGCAATTCGCCAACAATTCGCAGACAATTTGCAGACAATTCGCAGACAATTCGCCGGTACCGGGTTAGGGTACCGGCGAATTGTCGGGGCAACAAGCCAAAAATGCTAGGGGTGTTACCTGCGATGGACTACCATATCCCATCCAGGGGGAGTAACAATAATCGCTCCATACTATGGAGCATAGTACTACGCTTTACAGACACCCGCTTAATACGGACACCTGCTTATTAGTGATAGTTGTTTTGTCCCAACAGAAAACTCAATCATATATTTTCTCTTACATTAGCACGCTTTTAAGCATATACGGATACCAGTTAATATGGACAATGGACACTTTTCTCTGACCCGAGTGACGCACCCCGACACAAAGTTAACCTCACTTTATGGACACTGGGTGCACTGCATCAGTGCAAATTAAAGCAAAGTCACAGATTATTTTAAATAGATTACAAGAAAAGAGAACATATACTCATTACTGTTGTAGCGAGAGACATTTGACCATTTTAACTGAGCATGAGGCTTCTTCAGTTTGACCTTAAGTTTTTACAGTACATGTAATCTCCCAAAGAGAACACAAAATAGAGACATCAGAGACATTTAAGTTTGTTCTGTTGCTTAATATAAATAATCATTGTATGCTTTAGTCTTTGCATCGATAAAACATGTGTCTGGGACGTTTATTCTGAGAGCCTGCTTAATATGGACACCGGGATAATACAAACACTTTTGCGTAGCCGTAGTAGTATAGGCAATAGGGGTTCTAGTGCAAGCCTCAGAAACTCACCCATTACCACCCATTGCCTCAGAACCTCACCAATCGACCCATAGCCTTAGAACCCCAATCATCATTTGGTGGATATTTTGTTCAAAACAGTCCCCCAAATGATGTTTTAGGCTCCTACTGCTAAACTCCATTCTCAATACTAATCAAATTTAAGAAATATTTTGTTCAAAATTGAAAGGTAACTACAGTTGCGCTAATGTCGAACTTAAATGATCAATTGAGTTCGACACGATGATAGCGCAACGTTTGAACCGGGCCTAAAAAAGCGAAAGTTTAAAGTACCAGTGAGCGACCCACGTATCACGCTCGCTCACCCGTGCGCTCGCTCCTTGAGCAACGGTTTTAAAACCACCTGTTCAAATTATGTCAGACACCGTGGCGCCAATGTGGAAAAGCTGACGTTTCGAGCATTCGAGTCAAATAAAAGTTTTTGATTAGTATTAACTTCTTGACGACTTGTTGACACTATAGCGGCTTAGATTTCATAGCGCGAGACATCAATAGCGGCAACTTTGTGGCGAGAATGCAGAATGTTTACCTCTTCTAGTTTTATTAGGAAGAGCAGAAGCAAGCAATCGATGCTTTGCTGATGGGAAAGGATGTAATGGCCGTTCTTCCCACGGCCTTCTGGAAGAGGATGATTTATCAGAGTTTTGTTAACGCAAAAGATTCGAGCGATTCCACATTAGAGTCGGATCACAGGTCTACTCCGCATCTGATCGTTGTTCGCCAGAAGAGCATTTTGGCTTGAGAGAACGATTTTGGCTTGAGGTTGCTTACGAGGATAAAGACAGTCTTTGGACTTTCAGACATTGGCGACAACAAATGCTGATGGTTCACTTCGTGTCTACACTACAGCTTTTTTTTCCACATAGCGCTGAGGCTGCTTTTAATTCGGAGTTTCGTTGATTGATCTAAGTTAAAAACTACATCATCGTACTCAACACACGCTCGCGGCTACAACAATCTGAGAAAATAGAGAGGCTGTGAACAGTCTAACTCGACACAAAACAAGCAGTCATGTTAGGCAATGTTATTAATTTTTATCATGCAATTTACCTCGCAAAAACTCATGAAGCTTCACGAGTCGCGTGTGTAACAAGAATCCTTTCTTCGCACCCGGGCCGGTTTATTTTTGGCCGTACGTGACCTAAAGGGCAGAGTTTGTTATTAAAAAGGTTAATTTTCAATTGCTTACGGCTTGATGGGCGGAGTTATCTGGCATACGTCGGATGCAGAAAAGCTGGCAGTCCCTCTTCTTTCGCTTCCGCTCTCTCGCGCTTCACGCTCGATTTCCGCTCTCTCGAGCTTCACGCTTGCTATCGGAAAGAAAGAGGGACTGCTTGCAGTCAAGTAATAATAATATTCAATTAAGAAATGAAGCTTGGCAGACGAATTAATAAAATTAGGTGTAATCAACAGACTGTAATACGATAAATATGTTAAAATGAATTTAATCTAATATATTTATATAGAATGAAAACTCCTTTAATTTTAAACAGTGTTGATGGTATTAAAAACTCCAAAAGCCATGATTTCACTATAACTTTTACACCTGAAATGAACTTAAATCCAAATATTGAATATTTTTTAGCTCTTGATAATCTTAACATGTCATATTCGTGGTATAATTTATCAACAGTATATAACAATAATAAAATCAAATACTCTCGTGATAATGGTACTACATGGACAAGTATTACATTTCCAGATGGTAATTTCAGTTATCAAGATCTGAATTATTATATACAAGAAGTTATTAAAGCAAATAAGCACGCAGTATCTGAAACTGAAGTATACGTAGGTATCTCCCTCTCTTTTGTAACATCTGTTTTTATGGTATTGGTTACATTAAGTGATAATTTTAAATTAGATTTACAAGAAGGTAATTTCAATGACATAATCGGCTTCAGTCAAGTAATTATATGAAACTATTTAATTATTTAATGAAACTTCATATATAGTACAAAATTACCAAACATTACAAACTCAATCGACAGTCTTATGTTACGATGCTCTTTACTTTCAGATAGTATTGTTTCGGGGATTCATAGTGACGTTTTATATTAGTTCTCAGTTGAATTAACTTGCCATTATCCTATCCTTTTCATGTTGAACCAAAAGAGCCTTGTTTTCAAAAATGAATACTAATATCAAAGCAAATCAGACTTTACATTACAGATATGTTTAATCCCCAGTCGATTTGAATGATATCCCAGTTAGCATGTTATGTGAGAACAAATAATTTTATATACTTTATTAATATAATGTCTGAAATTCGAAGAAAATGAAATGAAGATGGTATACGTAAGTATTTATTATAATACTGATAATGAACAATTTGGTGAAGGAATTACTTCAGTTAATGGTTCTAAATTGATAGGAAAAAGCTAGCATCAAAAGCATGCAGCAGAAAAATTAGTTGAAAAAGTCTTAGCTGCAAACAAAATTGCATCACATATATATGCACCACAAATAACAGATGAAATAAGTACATCAACTCGAAGAGTTGATATTAAGCCTAAACCGAAACCTTTCGGCTTAGGCGAAACAAAAGGAAAATAAATTATTGAATTACTTTAAAAATTTGATAAAACTGAAACAACCAATCTTGATTGGTTATTAAGCCGAAATCATTTGATTTCGGCGAAACAAAAAATCCAAAAATAAAATATGAATTAATTATTATCAAAATAATTTGACAATTTAATAAAATAAAATTTTATCTATAACGTAATAATATATATTATGGAAAATTTCAAAACATCAAAATATGTCGAACGTTATGTAGAATATATTAGTTTCGACCTTCAAAACCCAATACAAATACCTGAAAATGGCGCTTTGCAGCGAAAGACAGGATATCGTTTTATTGTAGATAACAGCAATGAAAGCAGTCCACTAGATTGGTTTAATGCATTTCATGAAATGGATTTCGCTGTACAAAAAACTGCTGATGGTACAGGATTTGCTGCAGGAGATCATGTAGCTACTGTAAATAGTGCTTATTCATTTATTTCACAATTGAAAGGTGACTTCAATGGAGTTAACGTTAATGATTCACCTCAAATCAATCATGCTATAAATGTAAAAAATTTGCTTGATTATACCGACACATATGCTAGTAAAATAGGACCAACAGCATTTTATTATCCAAATACAAATACTAGAACAGCTGAAGATTGAGTAGCACAAGCAGCTTATAATGTAGGTTTTTGGAAAAGAAAACGCAAGGTTCAAGGCACTGCAGTTAATAATGTTATATTAGCATTAAATCGTTATGGATTTTTCGGTGCTTTTGAAAATAAAATATGCCCAAATGGTAAAGTATCAATATTATTGATATTAACCTGGAAACGGATGCGAATGTTATTGTTCAAGCAGGTGGTGATCCTGGAAGATATGTTATTACTAAAATGAAACTTTGGATACCCAAGTTGAAATTAATTTAATGGATCTGGAGAACAGTTGTATATTAGCACTTATCTTAAACCACATAAATGGAGCTATTTAAAAGAACGTATTGAAGTTTCACCTTCTACTCAACAAACACAAGGTGATTTTAAAATAACTTCAGCTATCAGAAAACCAAGACATGTTTAGGTGATGCAGCACAGAATCCTTTTCTATGTAACACTTATAATATAGTTAATGGCAGAACCATTACAATGGCACAACTGGAGCTATCAAATGGCATTTATTACCCTCAAGAACAAATGAATCCTACCAATGAGCTTGTAAAAACATATAGAATACTCCTCCAATACAATAAGAGTTTCAATGACTATTTTTCAGCTATAGTTCAATTGATATTGAAAACTTTCAAAATCTTTATGGCTTGTTATACTTTGACCTGAGAAACCAAAAAAACAGAACTGAAATCTGGAACAACAAAACTAAATTTCCGCTTCATATTAAATGGAGCTCCTAATGCCCCATATTGTATAGTCTGGTCCTACATGAAGAAGAGATATAGGTTATTACAAGTTCTGGCAAAGTAATGTTGAAAGCTTAATTTAATATAACATAATACAAGATATGACAACAGTTTGTCATCCTTTTAAAGTCAGCCTAAGCAAAGGTCAAAAAGAAAAATTAGCACAAGCATATAAATCTAATAGTTCAATCGCTATTCAACTATCATCAAATGAATTAATGGGCTCTGACGAACTCATGCTGACGAAAACACAAATAAAATGCGTTCAGAAAGCATCACAATTAAATAAAGGCGTGCATGGATATTAAAATTTCAAAAGGTCAGATCAGAAAAGCAGTTAAACATGGAAGTTCTCTATTTATCAGTTTGATGTCTTTAGGAACTAAATTGCTTCCATATGCTACAACTGCAATAGCTGCAGGATTGACAACCGGGGCGTTATCAGCTCTTGGATCATTGGGTCTATTTGGAGAAGGTTTACAAAATAGAAAGAGTCAAACAGGTGGATTTTTTTTCCACAAGATAAAATCGATAAATTAATTGCTCATAAAAATCTTTTGACTAAAAAACAAAAAGAACAAATATTGAATTCTCTCCAGACTGGGGTCAAGTTATAGTAAAACCACCAAAAGTGCAATCAGGTGGGTTCCTTGGAACTCTGTTAGCATCAATCGGTATTACACTTGTTTTAAAAGCATTGACTGGGAAGGGATTAAGAGGTAGACCTTCAAATAGTGGTAATGGTCTAGCTACAAACAAGACCTTATTCAGCCCAATTTTTACCATATAATCCTCCTCCTTTCATAGGTAGTTGGAACACACAAGGAATGGGATTGAATAAAAAAAAGCTCCCAAAAAGGGCAAAGGCTCGGAAAAACAGCCCTTGATTGAAGCCACCAGCTTCTCTGAGGCACCTTCAGCTTCCATTCAATCAAATCCCAATAATTGGCTAAAACCAAAATTTCAAAATAAAGCATTATCAAATTATGATCTTTTAGATTGGATAAAATACTTTAACACATTGACACCTAAATCGGCCACAACTGGCCAAGTCGAGACCACGGACTTGTACCACTTGTGACGTCATCACTATTCACGCCAGAGGATGTCTTTGATATTCAACTGATAGAGTAGGAAAATGTCTAAAAAAGCATGCCTATCCGAGCACGAAACGTTGAATTGGGCCAGAGATGCACACAAAACAACTTTGAATTTTTCCTCCAAAATCACCAAAAAACGTGACCTTCCGATCCGTACCATTGACACTCTTTGTTGGAATAGTTCACTTTCACCGATGTTTAGGTGGAAACTTTTCCAACGTGAACAAAGTCGGTTGAAAGGCCAACAAAACCACAAAATAAAATGAGAGAAAAAGCAGAGAAAGAACGGCAAAAAAAGAAACGAAAAGCCTGAAGTATGGTGAGTTTTTCACGCCCTAAAACTATGTCCAAATTTTGATTTCTGCGCATGCCCAAGGAAAATATTGAGTTCATTGCTTCTAAGTAGAAGGGGATGTTAGTTTCTTTGTTGCAGACTAAGTTTTAGACAGTTGGGCAGTAAAAGGTTGCGATTGTTTCGTTATGACACGATCGAATAATTATATGACACGATCGAATAATATAACTGTGTGACGTAATAATGATTAATTAGTAAGATCTGTATTAACGCAACTACTAGTCGCAGACCTTGAGAGACACCAACGGTAAATATTCTTATTCTCTGACATTCTTAACATCATTACTTGACTAATTGTACTATTTCTGTTAATATCTGTTTATAGATTTCAAACATATCTTACATGTATCTGTACATCAACTGATTTAATGACTGAATAAACTGCATGCGTACAGTGTTGAAACCTTGGTAACGTGTGGCTAGCAGTACAGCGGTAACGGCCAGAAATAGGCATCTGTGATGTTACATTGCCGTTTTTTGGAAAAAGCCCAGGTGTCAATGGGTTAACATAAAAAAATTTAATATAATTTTATCATGGGATGAAGTTAATATTAAAAATTGTAACAAATTAGGTTATTATATCATAAATTTAGATGAGAGCCAAAGCCAGGGGACTCATTGGGTCACTCTCTATATCAAACCAAATATAATTGAATATTTTGATTCTTTCGGTATGAACCCTCCACATAAAATAATCAATCTTTGAAATAAATTAAAGTTAAATTATGAGATAAACTAATATCAGAGCCAGGACTCGAGCCAGGACTCGAGCTAGGACTCGAGTCAGGACTCGAGCCAGGATCGATTTTTCCCCGCCATTTTGATCACATGACCAGAGAGGTGACACAGCTGAGCGACACAGCAATAAAAGTTGTCGAACTATTTTTTTGAACTTTCCCTGAATGTTACCTACCAAGCACTGTTTCGAAAAATACAATAAAAAAGATAGGTCACTGTGCTCGCAAAAGAGATATGATGGAGCAATGTTACCCCATTTACCTACCCTGGGTACCAGAGTTTTATTTCTCACGTCACGCAAGAAAAGTATCTGGCACCCAGGGTACATTTATGACTGTACTGGTACTAAAGCCTGGTTTCCATATGATCACAACGATCGCAGTCGCAACGATCGCAACCATCGCAAGAGTGGTTTCCATACGATTGCAAGAGGGGTTTCCATATGATCATAACGATCGCTGCGATCATTGCGACTGCGATCGTTGCGACTGCGATCGTTGTGATCATATGGAAACCAGGCTTAACTGATCAGGCGCGTTATTTCATCAGTTCATGTTACATTTCGCGGTAGCTGGAAGCAAAGTTAAAAAAACTTGATAGGTTGATAGTCTCGACCAGATGGAACAATTATGAAAAATATAATTTATGGAAAAATCACCAATAACACAACTTCAAACGACATCGACTCAAAATGTTCCTTGCGTCGATTTTTTTAAGGTCATAACTTGCACCCACGAGTAACGGTTTTGTGCACGTTTTTAGCGATATCTTTATTTTTCCCTTCCGATTAATTTTTTAAAATAGTCCCAGCTCGAGTCCTGGCTCGAGTCCCAGCTCGAGTCCTAGCTCGAGTCCTGGCTCGAGTCCTGGCTCGAGTCCCAGCTCGAGTCCTAGCTCGAGTCCCAGCTCGAGTCCAAGCTCGAGTCCTGGCTCGAGTCCTAGCTCGAGGCCTAGCTCGCGTCCTGGCTCGAGTCCTGACCCGGTATTTAGGTATTCTCTTAAATTATATTTTCAATTCTTCTGCTTATCAAGAATTTACCAGTCTACTTTGTGGTTATTACTGTTTATTCTACATATTTATGGAATCTTATACTGGTAAATTTAAACTCTTTATTTAATGAAACGTTCATAATTAACTATTTTAAAAATATATAACATATTGATATATAATGGGTGTAATTCATGGTGAACCAAAAAAAGCAACTTCATTTGGTAAAGGACCTCCAGGAATTGGTTTTAAACTTGATTCAAATGGAAATTATGATGTTCAAAACAAAAAAATCACCAATCTCGCTAATCCATCAAATCCACGAGATTCTATCAACTATATGACAATGAAAGCACAAACACTATTATTAGACGGTAATAACCACATGACTGGTCATCTTAACATGAGTGGTAATGAGATAATTAATTCAGGTGATATTATCATGAATAATAAATTAGTAAAGCAGATGGAGAATCCTGCTGGTGACCAAGATGGTGTCAATCTCTTGACACTTAACAAAGTTAAACAAGAGTTGCAAGCTTCACATGATAATAAACTGAGTAAAAACACTGATATTGACATGACAAGTCATAAAATATTTGGTTTAGAAAACAATCCTGATCATAAAGTTGATGATGAATATTCTATTATTGATAAAGATGTAAAGTAACGTTAATAAAGAATACCTCAACCAAAAATTTCTTAAAAAGGATAAAGATGGGAATTATTTTGATTTAAAAGGTCAGATTATTAAAAACAGTGAGCCATTCAGCAGTTCATACGATAATCAGTCTTTGGTCCCAAAAATATACATGTAGTTAAAAAAATGGATATCAACGGTGACAGGATGTCAGGGGTACTAGATATGGGTGGAAAAAGGTTAGAAAATCTTCATCCAATTGATAGTTCATCAAATGCTAATGATGTGACTAATAAAAAATATGTTGATGAACAAATTCAGCTTGAGAAAACATATGTGGATAACACAAAAGCAATAAAACAAATGTAATGTTAACTGATGGGAGTAACATGATGCTTTCAGATCTTGATATGAGAATTAACAACCATAAAATAGTGAATTCTATTATTGATGGTGCTATTAGTAAACAATATGTTGATGATCAAAATCAATACTTGTTTACGAACAGATACTGATATCTCATTAAATGGTTATAGTATGAGTACAGTAAAAGATCCATCAACTGATGCTGAATTCACAAATAAAAAATATGTTGATGAAGCAATTATTGCATCAAGTCATATTGATATTATTATTGATATTAACAAGTTAAATGTTTTTGACTTTGTAATGGATGATCCTAATCTTTGGGATACAGAGAACAAAACAAGAAATTTATCAATTACTTCTAAAGACTTAGGAATTCATAGACTTAATCATAAGGTAATTGAATTTGATCTCATGAGAGAACCTCGTCCTGGTATACAAGATTCATATCAATTCTATGGTCAATTGAGTGTTGATTGTAAATCATTACCTCATAATGCATGAATATACATTAGCTGTTGAATTCTTCCTTACCTGGAATCGTCCAGATACGACTGTTTATAATGTCGAATCAACTAGTATTAATATTAATAAACAATCATTTAAATACCATGGAGAAGGAAAATACAATAATATAATATAATATCGTTACAATCATATCGTTAATATGCATAAATACTCTGATAGTGGGTTGATACAGCTGTTCTTTACTTATTTTATGCCACGAGATTGGGCGTTAATTTGTAGAGCTGTCCGCTTACGAGAATTATTCCCATAAGCGGACACCAAAGAAAAATAGGGTGGATGTCCGCTTATGGTAGACAAAAATAGCAACTGAAGATATAAAGCGAAACTCTTTATTGATGTCAAATGTTATATAAAACTTGGAAAAAAATACTCTATACAGTAGAACTCTTCTATATTTAACAAAAAGTTAAATGGGACTTAATTATTCCTGCTGTCTGATACATGTGACTTTGGTGCTTCTTAAAAACATCCCATTAACAAACAAGTATATCGTGACCAGATCTAGAGAAGGTTTGCTTAGTCCTATGACAGTTAGGAGAAATATTCCATTATGGTTGACTGCCTCCTTGCCAATAGAGACTTCAGTCTCATGTCTACTAAGACATCATTGACCTTGGTATACAGAAAACAGAAACAAGAAGGAAAGTAGACCATGACGAACATGGCCATAACGTGACACTACAAATGTTATGTCGGACTCTTGTTAATGTCAAACGAACGGACAGCTTGCTTTCCCGCGGACAAATTGGAGATTTGACAAAGCGATCCCCACTTGTACTGTTCTGTTGCTCTGTCAAAGGTCATATTTTTGTTGATTTATTGCAAATTAAAGACAAATTTCATTGCCAAGAGTCAATTATTATACATGGGGTGTCCGCTTACGAGAGAGCGTAAACAAGAGAAAAATCCAATTTTCATTTTCAAAAGTGTCTGCGTCCGCTTACGAGAGAATGTCCACTTATGGGAATGTGTAAATACAGAGTTTGACTGGGAGGTAAAACGGGATTTGAAAAGGCGTCCGTAAGTAGAACTGTCCGCTTACGAGAGTGTCCGTTGGCGGAGAGTTGACTGTATTTAATTTTATATGGTATTACTGGTAATAGCTCAAACGTTGACTCTAATGTTTACAATACTCTATTCTATTACGAAAATAATGCAATCCACTTTAGCGAAGATATAAATATGAATCTTAATAAAATTACAAACATTGGAATTGATCCTAGTGATAATGACTCGGTTGTTAATTTAGGATGGATGAAATAATTTCAATCAAATATTAATAATAAACTGAATAAAAATAGAGATTTAATTCATAGTTCAGTTTATCTTGTTTTGTTTGATGCTTATAATATTCATTTTTCAAACACTCAAAATTTAATTTTATCCAAACAATCATATTGGTATTGAGATAAGTGGTACAAAAATAATAGGTATTATTATATGGCAAACTGGTCCACGACGAAAAGGAACATTCTGATTGGTTCCCTGAGCGGTCCGTATTTTGCAATACGGACCGATATTTTGGGTCATACGGACCGTATTTTGCAAAATTGTTTTCTATTAAGTAGAAACATGTTTCCTCGTGTCTGGCGGACAATTTCGGTTAAACTTTTCGCAAAGTGGCCTGAAAAATGCAAGACTATGCTTAGCTTTGGCGCGCGCGCGTTAGCCGAGAATGGTTGCATTAATTTATCAGCAAGTTTTTAAAAAAGCCATTATGATAAAAACTTTATTGAACTAGCTTGTTCGGTCCGTATTGGGAAATATTTGTCTCGTTCTTTTTTTGCAAGTTTATGGACCTCGCCTTCGGCTCGGTCCATAAACTTGCAAAAAAAGAACTCGACCAATATTTTCCCAATACGGACCTCACGCTAGTTCAATAACATCTATATATAGATGCTGCAACTTCAACATTCGCTAGTAATAAAAATATTAGTGACTATTTTCATATTGGAAAGAATGGAATGGATATTACAGGATTAACAATAAATAATATTAATCTTCACTCTAGTCATTATTGTATTGTATTTCAACATAAAACATATTCTGATTCTTCTACTAATACATACTAATACATACTGGGAAAAATACCTTTCTTTTTAGTGGCGCGAAAATTTTTAACGAACTCCCTGTAAATATAGTAAACGCCGATAATATACAGACTTTCTGCCGCCTAGCAAAACATTTCTTTTTTATCATAACTTCTTAGTAACGTATTTTTTAGCCTCTTATAGTAATTAGTTTTGTATTTCTTATCATAGCATTTTTTATCTTATTGTAATTAGTATAGTAATTTTTTTAAATATTCTTAAATTGTAATATAATGTATTTTTTAGACGCAGGGCCCCTATGGATAACAGCCTAGAGCTGAATGGGCCACCCTGCTTAAATAAAGATTACTTACTTACTTACTTACATCACGTAATATTACATTCCTAGACTCACGTAATCAAATCATACACAGAATCTACATTAATGATTCAAGCTTTGGATTCATACATATCGTAGGAAACAAATATATTCAAGTTCTGCTGAACAGTTTAATAGTGGTTTTCAAAATAAAAATAAATAATGCTTTGGGATTGTTTAAATAATAACATATTATATAAATTGAAATTGAATTATAATGTTCCGCATGTTATTACAGTCAATGTGCGTCACGCATGAATGTCCAACTTCAACTATTCATCAAACTTATCATTATTCAATTTCAATATTTGATTATTAAAAATGATTCTTCCAACTTTGAATTTTAACAATCGCAAGTGAAATTGAATATTCGAAATTGCAGGTGAATGTTTAAAAATATATATTGATATTACAAAGATGAATAAATATTTTTGCACGGACACTGCCTAGGGTTTAAAAAATACGCAAATCTGCGGGAAGTGACGGACGGATTAATAATTTGCCTAAAAAGCCCATCGGTTGAATACCGGTGTAGATCGAATCGTGTAGCTTCAAAGCCTGAATAACAAGAAATTCGCTTGGGGATATTACAAGCCTAGAAAACCTTTGCCTTGGATTGTACAGGACAAAATCATTGCTTTATATTATTAAAAGTTTTGCGCTTGTGCGACTGTTGACTTTGCTATGTAATTTTTAGTCCGTACTAGCCGTGACTCGTTTATATTGAAATTGTTTTTAACTGGCACAGGTTGAAACCTTTTTTCTGTGAAGGCAGTTTTAGCCCTTCACGACATTTACATTTCAGATCTACTGACATGTATTTAAAGCGGCTCGAAGGTAAAAGCGTTTTTAATAAAAGTATAAATGAATTTTTGTCTGCCAGACGCACTGGCGCTGTGAGTTTATTTTGTACTCGTATCAAAAGATTAAATTTTCTTATATTTTCCTGCACAGCTTTTCTTGGGATTTAGCCGATCAAAACAATTTTTGATAACTGAAATGCATATATAGTTTTTTTATGGGCCGAGCAACTTCATACATTTTTTTCCAGAGTGCGTGAATGTCGAATAAACACAGTTTAGTTTTTGGCATACGACTTCAACTCCTCTCAGCATGCTAAAAATCCCAGTTAAACGCCGTGAAAAATAAATTTTGATGTCTCGTTACCCATTTTTGTAAGCAATCCTCCAACTTCACAAACGTTTCTAAAGAACTTCCAAACAAAATTCGAAGAATCAATTCGATTATTCCAAGAATCAATTTGATTGTTCAAAGATTGATCCTGATCTTCCAATAATTCAATTAAAGAATGGAAAATGCACATGAAAATTGCAACCTTCATCATTCGATCATTCATGCGTGACGTGCGTTGACTGTAAAAACCGTGTTGTAAGTGTTAATCAAGTCACAAAAATAAGTTTTAATAATTGGGTTTTTAGAACAGAAAGAATAGCAATTTCAAATAAATTCTATGATATAGACAATATTGAACACCATCAAATTCTACTTTAATGAAACTTTTAATGGTTTGTATACTCTATATGATTAACGTATACCATTGAATTTAATCTAATATATATATGAAATCTAAACAAGAAAATATATAATCAACTTTAACCACATCTCTGAATCACTCAATGATCAAGAGGTGCTTGAATTAAAAGCTTATTACTCAACATACCATCATCCATCTTTGCTAGTGGTGGTATAGTAAGTTCAATTGCTGTAGGCGCGTGATTTGTAAGATTCATTGCAATCTGTCGATAGTGGTTTATCAACAGCTTTAAGAGTTGATTATTATTCAGTACAATTTGATTCCATATTTTATTATATTTTTTCTAATGTCTGTCTATTTGATGGTAGTTTGAAAAGCTTATAAATATTGTTATTTAAAAGTTGAAATATCTTATAAAAAATATAATTCAGTTTGATAAATTTCCGGTTAGGATAAAGCTCTTTAAAGGTTTAAGTTCAACTAAGTTGAATTAATATATGATTGAATTTATGTCTCTCTTCTGTTGATTTTTCTCACTGATGCTTTACCATCAGTGAAGTGATACGATATCACTTCACTAGTGAATGATACTATATCACTTCACCGGTTGTATAGCCGAGGATCATTCAAAGCCTTCCGAAGACTGTCGAACATCACCTGAGCTATTCCGAAGATTGCCGAAACTTAACCGAAGATTTCCAAAGGTTTCTGAAGATCACCAAAGACGTCCGAAGATTTCCGAAGATCACCCGAAGATTACCGATCAAGATCATCCGAGGTATTCCAAAGATTGCCGAAGCTTGACCGAAGGCTTCTAAAGATTACAGAGGATCAGCTAAGATTTTTTCACGTTATCGCAAATGTTGCATGATAGCAGGAATAATTAAAATCAAATTATACTTCAGTTGTGTTTTACATGTTTTTATAACCCCCTCAAATATGTAATAAACAAATTATGACATGGTAAGAGCTAGATATCGTTTTTATTCACTCGTTTTTAATGCCATATCGCTCACTCGCTCGAAGACTCGCTCGTTCGCGATATGGGATTAAAAACTTGGTGGCAAACGCGAGAATAATGCTAGTGCATTATTTTGATGTTGTATAAACTTTCAAGTTTATTACGCAAGGCGCAGGGATAACACTGCGAAAATGCCACATGCAGCAAACAAAACACGATAAACTTGGGAAGAGTGAAAGAATGTTTTAATGATGGTACCTTTAAATTTTACTTTTATATTCTGCACTTTGGAACTAATTTGTGTGCAGGAGGAAATGGACAACTTGAAAATTACTGAAGGGAAAATATTCTTAATTTGAGACCGGGAGTTCGCAAACCTCATATGTCTGTTTCAATATGCGAATTGTCAACAACAACAGTTCTAGTTCTTTTCAGATCAAAGTTCTGCAATACAGCGAGGTACATACATGTACTGATAATAACAACACAGCATGGAAGCTTTAGTTTATTTCAATATGATCGAATGTGACCAGTCAACATGACCGGCAAGACGAAAGTTTGACCGGTGAAATCCCCAATCAGACTGGACATTGTCCGATGACCGGCCGTTATTTTCAGCCCTGCATATTGAGTTTGAAGCTGTCTCAGTGTTAAAGGCATCTTACTTTCTACAAAATTTTCTATAACTTGTAGAAAAGTTTGTATTTCTCATACAATTTGTGTAATCATCTAGTCTGATTGGTTGAAAAAATCGTTTGACCATCACATGACACCGTATATAGACACTTTAGAAACCTCTGGAAAACATTAATTTGATGACTCATACCACCTGACTTAACTCATTTGCAACTAAAATAATTCTCACTTGCTTAGAACTAAAATTTAAGAACTCATAATTAATATAGAGATTATTTTTATAAATATGAAGAAATTTTAATCACATTGAATCATAACATACTCAAGAAAATCAAACAAATTCCTTTCAATCTATATGCTAATATATGACAGGTGTTAAAGGCATCTTACTTTCTACAAACTTTTCTACAAGTTGTAGAAAATTTTGTATTTCTCATAGAATTTGTGTAATCATCTAGTCTGATTGATTGAACAAATTTGCCTCACCCCCTAACTAAATTACAACCAAAATTTAGGTTAAGATTTACTTAAGATCTTACCTTTAATTAATTTTTGCACTCCTCCAAATAATGCTGAAGTATGAGCGCAATATAATAGTATTGGATAATGGGAGTATGCACTCATACCTCAAACATTATTTGGAGGACTGTTTTGAACAAAATATCCTTCAAATAATGCTTAGTATTAGTTATGAGATGTATTAACATAAGCTTGCACTATAGTAACTTTAGTATTATTTGGATGGGATTTTGAACAAAATATTTCTTAAATTTGATTAGTATTGAGAATGGGGTTTAGCAGTAGGAACCTAAAACATCATTTGGGGGGACTGTTTTGAACAAAATATATCCACCAAATGATGATTGGGGTTCTAAGGCTATGGGTCGATTGGTAATTGGTGAGATTCTGAGGCAATGGGTGGTAATGGGTGAGTTTCTGAGGCTTCCACTATAGAACCCCTATTGCCTATACTACTAACCGTGTTCCACTGTAAAGTCTTTCCCAAGAACACAACATGTTATGGACCCTGGCCTAGCTTGAAATTGATCCAGAGTCCAACACACTAACCGTTTAATATACCACTGTGCCTCCAACAGTGCATGCACATTAATTCCCAAAGATCTTTGCATTGTTTTCTCTTATAAACATGCAATAAGTTGTCTTTAATTTTGCTAATTTGATAGTTGTTGTAACATTTTATTTTCAGGTGGCATTACTGCAAAAATATCACACAAATGGTGATTTATATACAAGTTTCCAGTCACAAACATTAAGGTACAATGTATGTAAAACCCTACTATTGCCTTTAACCCTTTCACTCCCCAGAGCGCTAAGTTCAAAACTGAGGGGGAAATGTTGAATTTCATTTTGCAAAAATGTCAAAAACAAACAGCACCACTTGAAGGTACTGCTCAATAGCTTTCATTTCAATGGTCACACAATAGGGTTTCATCCACAGCAACATTTATTGACTCAAGGTTTGACTCTGGGAGTGAAAGGGTTAAATACTTTATAGTACTGGCTCCCACCTCTTTGTGCTTTTTTATCATAAAAGTTTTTATCAAAATAATAGTTTACTAAGGAATTCGAAGAAAAACACCAAAGAGGTGATAATAAACCAAACAGGAACATTAGGATGGTTGAGGATGGAGAAGATTAAGATGGATTGCGAACGGCGAACTTGAAAAATTGGCCAATTTCTTCAAGATGCACGATCCGTGACGTAGCTCCTTTAATAAAGTTATCTTGTTTCACTTTAGAGCAAAACTGTTTGAAATTGTCAGAGTAATAGCCTGATACAGCCCCTCTGTAGCTTATAGAGTTCTTCATATAATGTGAGTTGAATATAGGGGTGACAGCCTTAATGTGACCTTTTATGTTATAATTTATTGTTCTTTCTCCATACTCCATTGTATTTCTCCATACTACTCCTCCACTCTTTCTTCCTTTTTACGAGTGAATGGAATGAAAGGAGTTTAGCTGTGGAAACAGATATGCAAATTTTCACTCCTTCGCTCCTTCGCTTCCTGTTAACTTTTTGTAAATCTGCTGACTAGTGCATAATGCTTGCACATATATTGCGCATAAATATACAGTGGGACTCTCCACGCGAAACGGCGAAAATTGGTTTGCGAAATCAGGAAGTTGGAAATATTGGGGGTAAAGTTACAGTGAAACAAGTCCATGGAAAACGACTTTTGGTTCTAGTTATCGGGGAAATCAAGGGTTCGAGAGATGTAAGTTCCACAAAATTCGGGGTCATCGCGGACCATCGATCGAGTAAAATGGTGCGTGGTGGCACGTATGTACAAACTTTCCAAGGCCTAGTGCGGAAAATTACCTCTGAAGCTGAAAATGAAAGGGAGAAACACCAACAAATTTCCAAGTGGCCTCAAAATGGATGGTAGAAGAATTTGAGAAGATATGAACCGCCGGTGGCGTTTCAAAATAGGGCGAGACTTCAGGGCAATGTCCTACAAAATCAACAACCATTCTGTCACGCATTGAACATTTACGTCTTCGCCCTCAACAGATGAAGAGTGGAATAATTTCCTTTCGTTTGACATAAATTTTTACCGGGTGATGCGAAATGCGTTGAGAAATTCATCGAATTTGTTTGCGTTCATTGTTTTGCTTTAATAGGACTTTATAAAGACGCTGTTGAGATTATAGAATTTTAAGTACGTCAGATTTGCCACATGTCCGTTTATAAGTACCGTGGAACCTACAGAACTTAGAGAAATGACTGTTTTTATGCAACCACTATAGGTATTTTAATATTATTCACGAGTTGCTCATAAGAGCTTTTGATTACTACCGATTTCTCCACCTGTTTCCTGCCACCTTGGGAATGCCACTTCCTGCCCTCTCTTTTCCCACCTCCCGTAGACTTCCAGTCCTTTACTCCTGGGACCCCTTCTCCTGTCCCCCTTCGAATGGTGAGGGCGTTGAACTCTGGATCGAGCAGCTCAAGTTTGAACGCTGGCCGGGGTCATTGTGTTGTGTTCTTGGGCAAGACACTTAACTCTCACAGTGCCTCTCTCCATAGGGGGTTGCAAAAGCCACACACATAATTATACACATGTTAATGGGTACCAGTTAGGGCAACCAGCAGCAGGGGGGGGGGGGGGGGGGGGTGATCATACCTAGAAATGCCCCATTTTTGTCCTTTATTTTGATGTTCTTTTTAACATCTCTTGGGGCGGCCAACAACCTTCGCTGACCCTTTACAGAGCAATAATAATAATAATAATAATAATAATAATAACAATTGGAAAAGCACCAGGCGGGCTGCTAATATAACAGTAAAAACGCCCATAAATACTGACACAAACAATTATTTTATATTTGGAGAAATATTTGCTACAGTATATAAGGATGGCCGCTGCACCAACGTTTATTTTGATGTTCAGTTTCCTGACCAACTGTAAGACCTAAAAAATCTTCAAGTAAATGGTACGTCTCCATGTGATTATTTATGTGAGCCATGTGGTAAAACTTTTACACAGGAACACAGTCTTAAAGAGCATCAAAGACATTCATGTAAAATGTTAACTACTCAGCCATGGCCAAAAGAAAAATGCCCCAGGTGTAATAAAATTGTTTCCAGAAGAACAATATTTAATCATGAAAAAAAGGTTGTCCTAAATTCAAAAAACAGCAGGGTTGATTGCTCTGTTTTTTGTTGTTGTTATATTACAATAATTCCATATTGAATAAATTAATATTCACTACTAATATGGCCATGGAAGTTACAACTATTGACGATGTTGTCGAAGATGCTCTTTATTTCGGGGTTCCAGCAATTGAGGAAAAACATGCAAAAATTGTTTGTGCAATTGCTCGAGAAATTATAAATGCAAAGCTCATGGGCTGTTGCCTGCCGGCATCGGTGTTAATGGCAGAGCATTTAATAAAAGCAGGTGTGAAAAATGTTAAAGTCATTGAGGGTATGCAAAAGATTGAAGACATGTTTTGTGGTTTGCATGTGAAAGTTATCCACTTGGTGACTTTATTGATGTTGGAAGTTATTGTACAAGAACTCTTATTCAAAAACATTTCGGTATTACGCCCCCAGAGCCTGGTTTAATCTGGTATTCAAACAGGCAGGCAATGTTTGAAATAGAGTTGTCGCTTGAAAACATGGAGTAAAAAAAAGAAACGCTAATTGATTGCATCAAAAAGAAGGTGCTACAGCGTTTTAGTTAAACCCAAAGCACAAAGATTCAGAAGAAATTTTTAGTAATCAGAAAAAAATTGATTAAAGAAGTTTTTAGGGTCAAGCGGCAGACTAAAAAAAGAAAGCGCAATAAATGTTGATCTCGCATGATGGTGGCGATCGCTTTGAAAACAATAGTGATTCGATGACTCATTTTAGGGAAAGTCCCGAGAAGGGACTTTTCCCCGGGACTTGTCCCCTCAAATTCCGAAGCGTACCAAAAATGCCAAAGCGTGCAACAAAAATCGGTAATTTTTTTTCTGATTTTTTCGAGATCAGGCTGAGGCGCTGTTAGCGTTGTCTTGCTTGGTTTCCGTGTTAATTTGTCTCGCACAGCTTTTTGAGAGTTAATTAGGAGGTAATTATTCATTTCGTCAATGATAATTTTGAATTCAATATCTGTGACCTTGTTATCGTTGAGTGCTTTCGACAAAAGCCGGTCAACTGTGTCGCGCTTTGCAAGTGCCAATGCAACGATTTCTTGATGTTTGGAGATTTTGGCTTCAAGTGTTTCGCTGGCCCCAATCATTGCAGCTGAAGAAAGGCCAAAAACCCCGCTGACAGCGCCAAGAGGAATCGAGGTGACAATGCCAATTCCGGTCAGCGCTGATCCAAGGCTTGCAGAGGAGAAAATCGAGGACAAAAGCCCGGCTCCAGCGCTGGTCTAATTAATGATAGTTTTTGCTTTCTTGTATTTTTTCGCAACATGTTCCCAGACAAACAGCAAGTACAACCCCCATCGTTCCGCAGGCTGTGTGCCGAGTTTGGGATTGATTCAACAAGTGATTTTCGTTACACAAGAGGCGCAAATCACAGGCTCGGGAAAGTTTTCATCTATGCGTCATACTCCGGATCCATGTCCACCAAATACCCTTACCCAGGTAGCACAAAGTTCAGTCGCGCGAGCCCTGGTTGACAAGTTTGTTGTGAAGTTCACGGGCACTATCCTGCAGGACACTGTGGGTTATGACATCTACAAAATCTGTGAGGTCCTTTTCCTCTCGCAGGAGGAGCGGGATGGCATGCTGCTGGAGGGCATTCAGACTGAGGACCTCTGCAAGATCCGCTCAGGACAAGAAAACATCGGGCGTCGCTGCGGAAACCAAACTGAACTAAGTTTTTGGAAACAAGTACCAAATCAGACTGGACCACCAGATCCTGACCGACCACGGTGTTTTCTACCCCCAGGCCATCTACAATGACCTTGGGTTTTTTTAACTGACCCTCGCCTCTGCCTCACAGGTAGTCAAGGGTTCTGATGTGGCGAAACTCAAATACAAACTGACAAACATCCAGTTGGAGTATGAGATGATCCACATCAAACAGCTGGCCGAAGAGGCGAACAGCACCTAATCAAGCGGCAAGGAGTTCGCCTATGACCACGTGATGCGGGCGTAGGTGGTCACCTTTTCAAAAGGCACTGACACAAGATTAAACCTTAGGGTGAACCCACAGAGAAGGTCCCTGAAAGGCATCCTCCTCCTGTTCATCGAGCCGTATGTCGCCGGCACCAGGGATTCAGAGAAGTACAGTGGAACCCAGATTTAACGAAGTGCCAGGGACTGGGGAAATTGGTTCATTAAATCGGGGTTTCGTTAAATCGAGAACCCCGATATAACGAATTTGTTGAAAACTGACCAAAAACTTCGTTTAACCCATTGACTACTGGGCTTTTTCCAAAAAACGGCAATCTGACATCCCAGATGCCTATTTCTGGCCATTATCTCAACAGTTTAATGTCAAACTGTTTAAAACTTAGTTTAAAACACGGCAACTAACATCCCCTTCTACGTAGAAGCAACAAATTCGATATTTTCCTTGGGCATGCGCAGAAATCAAAATTTCGACATTCGACCTGTTTTTTTGCCGTTCTTGCTCTCCTTTTTCTCTTATTTTATTTTGTGGTTTTGTTAACCTTTCAGTCGCCTTTGTTCACCTTGAAAAAGTTTTAACCTAAACGTTGGGAAAAGGGAATTTTTTTTGACAAAGATGTCAATGGTAGTGAAGGTCGCGTTTTTTGGTGATTTTGGAGGAAAAAATCCAAGTTGTTTTGTGTGTATCTCTGGTCCAATTTAACGTTTCGTGTTCGTTTAGGTATGCTTTGTAAGAAATTTTCCAACTCTATCCGTTGATTATCAAAGACATCCTCTGGCGTGAAAAGTGATGACGTCACAAGTGGTACAAGTTCGTGGTCTCTTCTTGGCCGGTTATGGCCGGTATGGGTGTCAATGTGTTAATAATTAATTTTATGTCATGTTAACTGATTAAAGGCAAAGAAGATAAAGCCAATTAGATGACCACGACAGTACTGACTGTAATGGACTGCTGACAACTTTCTTAGAGAATTTTAAAAAAGACTTAAAAGATGTTACTGTAGTTGATTATTCATCTTCTGTGGCGTGATGACATTTATTCGTTATATCGGGGTAGATTTACATTCGGGCTTCTAGATTGTGTTCGTTATATCGGGTATTTCGTTAAATCGGTGTTCATTAAATCGGGGTTGTTTTCCATACATTTTATTGTAATTCTGGCCGGGCTGAATAAATTTGTGCGTTAAATCGGGGACTTCGTTAAATGGAGGTTCGTTAAATCGGGGTTTCACTGTACGTCAACCCAGTCCTGTCAAAAGTTTGCGTCACGGTTAACGGCTCACCAAACCGGCTGTACAACAACGGCATTGAAGGAAAGGACATGTGGAAGGAGGCCAGCCGCTTCTTTGTGGATAATACAAACAAAACGCAGCACATGAACGTGGCCCGGTTTTTCACCCAGAACAAGTTCGGCCTTTTGATCGATCTGCACTCCATGGCCGACCGGACCATGCACGGCAGCGGCATGCACCTCGTGAACACCAAAGATGGCATACAGCTGGAACCCGAGAGGAAAGCCAGCGGCTCAGGCAACATGAACTGTCACATCTTTGTCATCAGCGACTCACAGATGAACATAATGGAGAGGCAACTGAATTCCGTGCAGTATTAAAAATTATTATATATGGACCCCTGCAAGCTTCTGTTTAACGCTCTGATTGTTGGGCCGACGAATTCAGGAAAGACACAGTTCCTTGTGAACCAGCTTTGCGGCCCTCTCTGCGGCAAGTTTGACTACATCGTGCTGGTTTTCCCGACCTTCACGCACAACAAGACCTACCGTCAGTTTGCCGAGAGAGATCCGCGCTTTTTCATTGTCATGTGCAAGCATAACGGGGTGGAACTTTGGCTGAAAATTGGAAGATTTTTTTTCGAAGGCACCAACACGCTCATCATCCTCGACGACTGCGCTGCCTCAAAAGATGTGAAAAGGTGCACAGGCCAGGTAGTCAATCTCGGCTTCAGTGCCAGGCACAGTGGCATCAGTTTGTGGGTGCTGACGCAGCAGATCGCCAGCATCGCGAAGCCCTTCCGAGAGAACGTGGCAGCGATCATTCTTTTTTACACCCCCTCGAGCAAGACAACAAAGGCCATCATCGAGGACTATGCGGGTGAGCTTTCGCATGAAGAATACAAAGGACTAATTTCAAAATTAAAGGAATGTAAGTTCTCCCACCTCCTGTTTTCCCTGCGCCACCCTTACGGGATTGCAATGAAAATGTAGATAAATGAATACACAATATATGGATGCACCGCCTTTGCCCAAATTCTCCAAGAGCTGCAGAACAAGGTCGACGATCTGCAGATCAAGATCATCAAAAAAGCCAATGACAACCTGAGGAGCATGCTCCTGAGCCGTTACCCAGATGTCAGACACAACCGCCGGGCTTTTGCAGGACGTTGAAAAGACCCTGCCGGAGATGAAAAAATAATAATCGAAAGGTCACCCACTTAATAAAAGTTTTGCAAAGACAGACATAATATACACACAATGGAAGACGACACAGCACTGGCAGAAATCATGAACGTTCTGGAAGCAGAGCCTTCGAGCGAGCAAGCTGGCGGCGTTGTCAGTGCTTTAACCTCAGCAACCCCCGACATACCAACAGGCAAAGCCAAACAAGCTATCGGTGTGCAGTTGATACATGAGCAGGTGAAACGCCTGACTGATAAAGATGTCGAAAAGTACTACAAAAGGTACAAGACCTTCGTGGGCGCCAAGACCACTGAAAACCTGATTCAAGGCTTTCTGATGATTGCCACCAAAGCGGTTGGCATGGTCGTGCCGATTAAAGATGTTGAAGCGATGCAGAAAGAGCTCCAAAATGACTACATCATCAGCAAAGAGTTGTCCGAGTTGGCGGGTAACTTAGCGTTGAAGTGTGGGCGGCTGCTTGCGGTGGCCAACGCGGCGTTAATCACAACAAGGCATGTTGATTACGACAAGTCTTTCAACTCAGAGAACGACAAAGTACTTACTCATGAAATTACTGAGCAAGTTCTTGAGCAATCATGTGTAAATACCGAGTAAATCCTGAGCAATCATGAGGAATTGCCGAGTAAAAATCTCTTCCTCAGCAATTATAAATTCAAAAATATATTTTTTTTTATATACCACAATGGCAGACAACCAACCTGACACACCGGCACAACAAGTGAGTTTAACACCTGCTGATATTACACAACAAGTACATAGTATTAGTATTCACATTTTTTTTCTACACTTCATAAGCTTATATATATATTGTGTGCATTTCAGTTTACTTTATAACTGACGATGGATGTTGTACATCCGAAACATGTTTTCAAAATTTAAAAGTGTTATAATTGTCTTTCTTAAAATATTCACATGCTTATTGCTCTTTCGCAATTTTGGAAATATTATACACGACCTACTGTAGCAGCCAAATATGATCGCAAATTGTCTATTGCTGATCTTCGTCATTTAGAGAAGACCTCTACGAAAGCACGAAAAGCACATTTGGATGTTAACTTCCTGAAGAATTGTAACTAATATCTCTTCGGTACAACTCTCTTCTGAGCAACTTGATGTTCTTAGAAATGGTCTTACACATTCAGTTTGTCCCCCTTATTTTAACAAGTCCGATGTCTACACCTGCTTTGAACTGATTCATCGTTCCATGTTGAAGAACATCACAGACAGAAGCCAAGCTGGTAAACTCAAAGCTGCACTTTCACACCTTGCAAACACTTAACATCGCATCTCATCGCCCTTCGCATAGTGACAAAAAGGTATTCCAGATCCTCAAAGGCCTAAGAAAGAACACAAATTTCGTGGACAGGGAAGTCTATAACAACAGCATTTTGTCCATCATATCTGATACCTCTAAATTCAACGAGCTTAAAGATGATCCCACTCGATTGAGGGAGGGTCAGCTATAACGGTTTCTACGCAATTTACGAAAGAATGGTGAAATTGACAGTGGTACCTAGGAGAAGATTTACCCCACAGGTTCTGAACCTGCCAGAATTTATGGTCTCCCTAAGTTACACAAAGTTTGTGATCCATCATCTGCTCCACCGTTCCGCCCAGTAGTTTCTTCCATTGGAACTTATAGTAACCTTATTACAACCTGGCAAAGTTCCTTTGTACTCTACTTGATCATCATATACCTACAGACTTTTGTGCGCGTGACACTTTCTCGTTTGTAAATGATAAGTTTATGGTATCATTTGATGTAGTCAGTCTGTTCACAAATATTCCTCTTAATGATTCCATCGAATTAGCAGTCGATTATATTCTTAAAGGTAATGCTGACGTCAAACTAAGTAGGGACAACCTTAAGAAACTATTTATGTACGCAACGGCCCAAACACATTTTTCTTTCTTGGGTAACTATTATGATCAGGTAGATGGCGTTGCCATGGGTTCCCCCCTTGCACCTGTTCTAGCTAATCTCTTTATGGGGCACCATGAAAAGATTTGGCTTGAACAATATACGACGGCCCTAAGATCCATTTTTATCGTAGATATGTGGATGACACCTTTTGTTTATTCAATACTGAACAGGATGCATTAATATTTTTCGAATATATTAACGGGAGACATCCAAATATAAGGTTTACCATGGAGAAGGAAGAAAATCGCAAGCTCCCTTTTTTGGATGTACTTATAGATAATAACAACCCTCGCGGGCTTATCACTTCAGTGTTTCACAAGAGTACCTACACAGGTCTTCTTACTAATTTCCTGAGTTTTGCACCATTCTCATACAAAACGGGTTTAGTACGTACCTTAGTCGATAGAGCTTTCAAAATCAATAACACATGGGTAGGTTTCCACAATAATATTAAAGAGCTTACCACTACCTTGGCTAGGAATTTATTTCCTTCACATCTGGTATGTAATGTTGTCAGACAATATCTTGACAAGTATTTTGCTTCGTTTATTTTTAGCTGTCCTCTCACTCTTTCTCGCCCTGCTTTTGCCAGTTACAGTTGAGGCTCCCGTAACATTATTTCAAATTACCTTTTGTTGGTCCATTTTCGAGCTTCGCGATCGCACAATGCAAGATTAGAGTTTTAGTTAATAAGTTTTGTAAGGATTTAGACGTAAAATTAGTTTTTACGCCCTTCAAGATCAGAAGTTTTTTCAGTGCTAAGGATTCCGTCCCCAAGGCGCTACGACCACGTGTTGTTTATAAATTTTCCTGCGCTGGCTGTAACGCCAGCTATGTTGGTGAAACCAACAGACATCTTTCAACACGTACTCGTGAGCACTTGTCCAAGGACAAAAACTCACATATATTTAAACATCTAGAAGAATCCACTAATTGCCGCCACCTTTGTTCTGAAGAATGCTTTTCAATACTTGACTCAGCTTCTACACCTTTCCAACTAAAGATCAAGGAAGCCATTCACATAGGGTGGGAACAACCTTCGCTTAATAAGCAAATTAAGCGTATTAATTTAACCTTGACCTTGTAGTTTAATTGTTTTCCTTCACTATAGTTATTATTTGTTTGTTGTATTATTATTTTTCACGCTGTTATTACATAGTATTAGTATTCACATTTTTTTCTACACTTCATATGCTTTTTTATATATTGTGTGCATTTCAGTTTACTTTATAACTGACGATGGATGTTGTACATCCGAAACATGTTTTCAAAATGTAAAAGTGGCGTTGTCTTTCTTAAAATATTTACATGCTTATTGCTCTTTCGCAATTTTTCGCCGGTGCGAAAAACCCAAACCGGATGGCTGCCAGCAAAGCAACTGCTGACAGAACTCGACTGGCACGCGAAGCACAAAAAAAAGTGACGGCCAAGGCTGCTGTTGTAATCGCGTCTAACAAGGCGAAAGACACTCCCGCTCTCTCAGCGCCACTCAATGGCTCGCCCTGGGCAGCTTTGTCATTTCACTGATTGGTCTTTATTACAAGCGTGAAGAAGTCAAGGCCGTTTTCAACCCCCAGCCGAAGAAAACAACCCCACAAAACCAAGAAGACATTTTCACTCCCAAACAGATGGAAATACCCTCAAGGATCCCCCAGCCAAGAAAAGGCATCTGCCCCATGGAATAAAAATTAATTAAAACGTCTGAGCCTTTTATATCACAATGCCCAAGTTTGATGTTTTGCAAGCTGTTATCAATAATGCTGCTATTGTCGGAATTGGTTTGATTTGGTTTAACTTCAGCAAAAAGGTTTTCACGATGGTATGCTCTCCTTGTTACACCCTTCAGAGAGGAGTGCAACGAGAAGCGAAACAATGAATACGAAAATGATAATCACTGTTTGTGTGACCATAATGTGGACAATGAGGACGATGATCGCTGTCCTCATTGTGACCAAGTAATCGACGAGGAATACATCTGACAAGTTTCCACATTAAATTAATTAAAACTTTTCTGGTATTATATAGACTCTCATGTCTGACAACAAGCTCATGAAGACAATCACTGATGCCGCCACACTCGCCGGCATCGGCTGGATTGCAAAAAAAGTGGTAAAGGAGAATTTCACCTCCGATCCCAGTGGCAGTATTATGAACTACGCCAACTTCACCGCGGTCATGGCTGGCAGCATCGCGCTAAAGCAGTACCTCGAGGACCAAAAAATTCTCCCCTCTTCTCCCCTCCTCTGAATTAATTGACTGAAAATTAAAACACCCAATATATAAGACATGAAGATTACAGCAACCACTGTGCTCCAAACGGTTTGGGCCGTTACGCTTTTCTCAGCTTTTGCAATTTATGCACCAGAGATGGCAAAACAAACCCCCTCTTTTTTGTCAAGACTGTGGGTTTTACAATGACAACCCTCAAACATTTCTTCCCTCTTTCGTGCAGGCTGCGGTGGTTACCACTCTTCTGTGGCTGCTGATCAAAATTTCTACTGGCCAAGCGCTCGAGATTGTGCCAACAAAAATTCTGCAGCTTAAAAGTAAGAGAATGAAAGAACCACCGCATTTAAAATGGCCTGAAAATAAAACAGACAAACAATAACATGGCCAGCATTGCTATCATGGTTGGTGGTGCAGTTCTGAATGCTGCCGCGTTCATTGGCGGCAATTACCTCGCACAGTATTTTGGCGGCGCTGACCCCAAAGCCGCGCAGGCAGAAAAAGTGCGACACGACAAAACCCTTGAGGCCTACCAGGCTGCTTACGCCAAATATACATGCGACCGCACAAATCTCCTTGACTGGATTGCGACAAACGAAAGAATAAAAGAACAGGCGAAGCAGAACTTCATTAACACCGACTATGCCTTCAAGCTCTACAACCAGGCACACCCTGACGAAAAAATAATTCCGCCCCAAGAGCCCAAGTTCTCTGACTAGCGAACAGCAGAAACAAGGCGAGCTGCTGTTTGTTGGCACCGGAGCGCTTGCGCTTGGCTTTGCTGCATTCTGTTTTCTTTGAACTTTTTCTGCATTGTAACTATATGGACGCCAAGCTCGTAAAGGTCTACTACAGCCCGCAAGGGTACTGGAAAGGTATTGCCACCGTGAAAAAGCTCGCTGCGGCGGCCAGCCACTGCTTCGCGGCATCTTCAGAGACCTTGGTCAAGCAGGCACTTTGGCAGATCTTCCTCCCCGCACCGCGCCTCATTCTTCGGCCAAAATTCGATGTGGAGTCACCCAACGCGGTGCACCAAGCGGACCTTCTTTTTTTGCCACATGACAAACTGCTGCGCGGGCGCAAAGTCTTCAAATACGCCCTGACCATTGTCGACGTGGCCAGCCGCTACAAAGAAGCCGAGCCTTTGACCTCGAAAGAGTCTGCCGAGGTTGCGAAAGCCTTTGAGAAGATTTACAAGCTTGGGCCTTTGAAATGGCTGAATCTCTTGCAGGTAGACGTGAGTTCATGGGAAGTGTGACCACTGTGATGGAAGGAAAAGGGGTGACTTTTCGACACCGGCGCATTGACATTCACCGTGACCAAGCCATAGTTGAAAGGTTCAACCGCACCCTGGTTGAGCGCCTGTTCGACTGCGTGGGTCAAAAGGCTGCCTGAAGTTGTTTCTGCTTTGAACAACAAAGCTACTCCGTTAATTGGTAAAAAAACCGCTGAAGCCATCAGAGAGAAGGCTGTGTGTGCCAAACCTTCGACAAAATATTCGAGACCTGTTGGAGTGAACGCAAAAAAGCTCCCCTCCAGCGTGAATGTTCGCTATCTCAACCAACCAGGAGATCTTGAAGGCGGTCGGAGAAGAGCCACCAACCCCGTCTGGTCTTTGAAATTCTTCAAGTTTGAAAAAGCTACAACCAAGCCTGACGAGGCTGTTATCTACTATTTGCTTGACGGGCCCAAGCATGGCTTTGTCCGTGAGGAGCTGTTGGTTGTGCCCTCTGATTCAGTGCTGCCCCCAGCTAATGTTCAGTAACAACCATCTGGCAATGACAGGATTGCATCAAATTCTGTACCATAATCAGGCACAGGTTCGTTGAGGACCGCTGCCCCTCTTTTTCGGTTGCACTCCAAACAGGTCAGTCGCACATTGCCCTTGCAGTGACCTTTGCTGTTGTCCAAACTGTCTACAGAAAATTGCTGCGTGTCTTTGGGTTCATAATTCCAAAGCATCTCTATGTTGCACGCTGCGCATCTATTTTTTTGCTCCTCGCTGAGCTGCAGAACGTAATCAACCTTCAGGTTAAACCCTTCTCGCCCCTTATCCCTGTCTTGGTGTTTGTAAGAGACAAGTTTCTTTTGAATATTTTTGCGAATCTGTTGCTCTGAAATAGGCTGCCTGACCTCTGAACCCAGCTCAGGGGGACAGACAACCCTTTCAAGTTGTGACATGTACTCTACTCTTGAAACCGCCAAGTACACAAGGTTTGACCACTGGAAAAAGTCGTCTACGATCCAGACCTTCTGTGGGCTGCTGATTGTAAGACCCTGAGAACTGTGGACTGTGAGAGCATAACCGAGATGCCAGTTGTCGGTTTTTTTTTTACCTTTCGGCGGCTGGAATGCTGACCTCCACAATATTGTTCAAATGAGCACCTCTGTTTTGTGTGTCCCCGGTATTACTACCTGAATGTTTTACTTGCGGCTGTCTTTGAGATGGTAGAGGAGTGGTATCGGGACCTCGGGAAACTTTTCTTTGTGCTTTTTTTATTTTTATTTTTTTAATTGCAACACAAAAAAATACTACTTACAATACTAATACCTACACTACTTACAAAACGATACCTACACTACTTACAATACAATGATTATAATACCATACGTACACGTGCGATACTTACAATGTGATGCTTACTTACAATACTAATACTTACACTACGTACAAAAACGGTACTTACACTACTTACAATACGATGCTTATAATACAATCCTTATCCTACTTACAATATGATGTTACACTACTGACAATACGGTACTTACACTACAATACTTACACTACTTATATATTATAGCCATCCATTACACATGACAATAGTAATAATAAATTTATCTAATATTCTGACATGTAATAACAAAATCTAATTGACAACGACATCAAACAGAATATTTATAAACAGATATATATAAGCTATTGTTACATTCAGATTCTTATTACATTAACAAGCAGCAAAGATAAATGGACTTAATAGATCATGATTGGGATTAGAACCCATTTTTTCTTAAAGAAGTCTTTCTTGTTGATTTTTCTCTCAATTTCATATTAATTTTAATCAATATCTTGGATTGAAATCCTTGAATTTTAGGAAGAACTTGGCTTCTTCTGCAGTCCCACAAGAACAATTTTCCAATTATTATAAAATAGTTCAATAAATTAGATAAAGGGCATTGTTTAGATATTATTCCAAATAAAACGTTTTGCAAAGAAAGGTGAATAAGCTGATTTGATAAAAGGTACCAATAGGATTGAAAGTCATTCCAAAATTTCTTAGAATGAGAACATTCATAAAAAAGATGATATAAATTTTCAGGTTCAGCGTCGCAAAAAGTACACAGATCATTATTTATATTACCAATTTTACATAATTTGGTGTTAGTGTAAAGAATGGAATTAATCACTTTGTATTGGAAGGCTTTCACATATGATTCAAGCGCAACCGAATGCGGTAATATAGAGACTTGTTTAAATTGATCGATTGTAAAATTAAAATCACTTTGCAATTTATGTATTATATTAGGAGGTTGTGCTTTTTTCGATGCTAGTAATGAGTAATAATCTTTTGATTTATTTTTCTTAACGTCAAATATATTATTTCCAATTGAAAAAGAGGTAGAGACTATTGAAGGAGATAGGCTATTAACTTTTAAAAATGAAGGTATAGAGTGACGGAGGCCTGCCCATTGTAGAAAATTGGTTTTGTTAATCTTGCTTGAGAAGTGGCTATATGCGTCTGTTATATTTAAATTAAACAGAAGATCATGTGTGTAAATAACTCCCGACTCAAAATAGTTTTTATAAAAACAGGCTTTCGATCTATTCGTATTTCTTTATTATTCCATATAATATTTTGGCAATCACTTTCTGAAGCGAAATTTGCACGGAATTCAGACCACCACAACAAGAGTTCGTAGTAAAATTGAGATGATATAGTATAATCATTGACATCATAATTGCAATTTAAAAAGAACAGACTTCCTAAGGGTTCTAGCTGATATAGGAGGTACCTCTTCCATGTTGCATTCAAACCATTAAATAGTCGTTTTAACCATGCTAACCTTAAAGATTTAATCATGCAGTCCACATCAATCATTTTTAGACCGCCTTTTTCATATTCATTTATTACTGACACACGAGTTACTTTATCTGTACCTTTCCATAATAATTTGAATAACAATTTATTCAATTGTTCCACGACTTCATTTGGTGTAGGTAATAACGAGCATACAAAGACAAACTTTGGAATTAGAAAGGATTTAATTATCGTCACTTTACCATAAATCAAGAGGCCTCTTGAGGACCAAATATTAATAAGTTTTTTAATGCTATCCAGCATTTCAATAAAATTCTTTTCTTTAAACAGTTTTAAATCATAGGTGAAATATACCCCCAGGGCCTTGTCTGGGACTTCAGGCCATTTAATACCAAAAAGTTTTTCTTTACTCCCTCTTGATGATCCAATCCACATACCCTCAGTTTTTTAGCAATTAATCTTTAGACCTGAAATATTTTGAAAAGTCTAACAATTTAAACAGTGTTTTTGCTGAGTTAGTATCGGCTAGTACTGCGGTTGTGTCATCTGCATACTGTAAAAGTTTAGTTTCCTCTTTTCCGATAAATCCTTTAATAGCTGGATTCTATCGAATGGCAATAGCCAAAGTTTCTACAACCACTGTGAAGAGATATGGAGAAAGTGGATCTCCCTGCCGAACGCCTCGTTCAAGTGTAAAAAAAGTTTGAAGTCATACCGTTGTTCATAATACAGCTTTGTATATTTTTGCAGAAGACTTTAACCCAGCGAAGGAAGTCTGGACCAAAATTGAATACTTTTCGATGGGAATGCCATCATTCCCTGGAGTTTTTATTGTTATGAAAACTATCCAGAAGACGAAAACATTCCTCCGATGAAATTCTGCCTTCACAAAACATTTTCTGTTCTTCAGAAAGTATAGGTATATTTAAATCACTTAGAAAAGAAGCCATTTTCAGTGCAATATCCGGATCATTATTACTACTTTTGTACAAGTCGTTGTAGAACCGTTCTTGTTCCTTTAATATACAAAATGGATCTGTTTTAATTACACCACTTATGTAAAGTTTTCGTATATCTTTTTCGTAAAGTTTTCGTATATGATTTCTTTTCTCCAAGTTTAAGAAATATTTTGTACTTTTTTCCCCATGCTCATGCCAACGAGCGTGTGCACGTATAATTATTCCATTTGTTTTCTCTTGGTAAAATGTTTCTAACTTTTCCTGAACCATATTATAGCGAGTTGCATTGGAGTCACTAGGTATATTTTCAAATTCTTGCTTTGCCTCCCTCAATTCGTCTTGGAGAAGTGTTTCTTTCTCATTCTTTTCCTTTGCTCTTTTTTTTGAATGACGCATGGCATGGGCCCTTATGTTATATTTGATCCAATCCCAAACACTACGATTGTCTGAAAGTTCTTTCCGTCCCTCTGCAGCCCATATTGGAATCATTTCAGTAACGTTGTTTACATATTCTTCGTCCGTCAACAAAGAACAATTCATTTTCCAGTGTCCAGGACCCTTCAGCTCATTGTCTAGCTTTCCAATTTCTATCGAAATTGCATCATGGTCTGTTCTAATTGCAGGAATTATTTATGTCGGTAGATTTCACCAAGTCATTTAAATTATTAGATATCAACCAATAGTCAAGACGACAAAAGATTCTTGGGGATTTTTGACTCCAAGTGAAACTTTTTGTGTTTGGGTTTTTAATTCTCCATATATCAACCAAATCAAGTTGATTTTGCAAACGATCAATACAAGCTGTAACTGATTTTCGTTGAATAGGTATGCCTCCTTTTTTATCGACCTCTACATTTAGTGGACAATTAAAATCACCTCCTATGATGATGTTATCTTCGGAATGTAGGTTTTCCTTTTGTAACGTCACAAATAAATTATTGAAAAAGATGATAAGATCTTTGTCCTTGAATGTTTGGCGCGTATACATTTATTATCACGTATATTTTATCTTTGATATCAGCTTTGAGAATAATGTATCGTCCCAAGGGGTCTAGGATCTTTTGATGGATGGTACAATCTAAACCATTTTTAATCAAAATAGCATGACATGTTATAATTTCCGCACCCCATTCATTCTTCCATTGAGTGTCTGTTTTTTACGTGGAATGGGTTTCTTGTAAAAACATTATATCTGCCTTACGTTTCCTGCACCAAGTGAACATTGTTCTTCTCTTCAGAAAATTACTTATGCCCTTTACGTTGAGCGATACTAATTTAAAAGCATCAGCCATCTAAGATCATATTTGTTGTAAAAGTGGAACTGCAGCAGAAGCCAAAGAAAGAGGATAGTGCTAATGAAGCACACAATGGAAATGCAAATAATTTAAACAAAATCGGACTAATATAAAGAGAGACTGCTTTTGGTACAACAACTTTTTCACTCTATCCCAGACCTTTGTTCGACTGGCCAGGATTAGATCTCCTGGTCGCCACCTCTCGACAAATCTGTCCCACCCTTGACAGACAGGCAAAGCCCTTCGCATCAACTGACATTGAACTTTGTCACTTTGGAATCGGATACACCTTTTCAAGGCCTTTAAATCCTCATCCTTTGCTCTGTAATCCTCTTTGACTTCTTCATAATATGAAGCCTTCAGTCTTAACCACCCATGGGGTGATATTCCACTGATTGGCGGCGGCTGGCCGTGGTCTCCACAGCAAATTACCTGAACCCCGCGCTGTTTCAGCCATTCAAGGAAAACCTGGAGAATCTTCACAGGCACTGTACAGACCTCGTCCCAGATTATGACACGGGGAACAAACTTTTGACCCATACGCTCGGGGGTCCACTCTTTCTGACCACTCCATCGAAAAAAGCTGTGGTAGGTCTGGGCTTTGACACCTCTACCGCGCATCTCTTTGGCCAGGCAATGCGTGGGACATAATACAAAAGGATCTCTTGATGTGAAGAGATTTATCGCTCTCGTTTTTCCACTTCCTCCACCGGCAGAAAGGTAACAAAGGGCATAACATGACAACGGGTCACTGAAAGAAGGGAAAATGCAAGGCTGTTTTGTTTCCAGTATTCTGGCTTGGGAGTGTAAGCGGCGTGTTCTTGGGGCATGTACAGTTTTTCCCCCTTGTCTCGCCACTGTCCCGGTTCTACTGGTTTCTGAAACACTGTTGTTGCGCAGGCAAACATGTTTTCTGCCAGCAACCACAGTGGTTTATCTTCGGAACGTAAGCCTCAACGTTTTCAAGCCTGTGCAAGGCCGTTTTTCGGATCTATAAGCTGTCAGTGCAGGCCACTCGCACAACTTCTTGTGGTTCAAACGCTGCAACATTGCCACAAGGTTTATATGGGCATATGCCAACATGGTTGCTCTCAAATGTGTGTACTGCGGCTGCAATCCGTCGTAGTATGTCAAAATATAGCCCAAGGGGCACTTCTGGGGCGCACCCACAAGAGTACCGTTTTGTCTTGTGTCTCTGACAAGAAAGTCAAGCTCTCCCTTGTCTGTGACGAGCCTCCAGTTCAGCCTTTTTCCGCCTGCTTTGCTACCCTGCGTGAATTTACCGATCATACTGCAACCTTGTGTTCTGTCCTCGGGGAACCAGAGGTCGGTTTGTACTTCAAATGAAACAATGGCCTCGCGAACCTTCAAATCAGTTAAAATGCCTGTCTTTAAAAGATAATAAAGAAGGGGTGTGGGCGCCCAGCCTTTTTCAGCGAAATGCCTTCCAAACCAAGACGAGATTACAGGGTGAATGCCCTTCTTAAACTCCCATTCTTGCAACTCAGCAAATCCTGTGTCTATTTCGTCTGGCAGTGGACCATTGATTGATATGCGAACCATTTGATGGCCTGGCAAACCAAACCTTTCAAAATAAAGCTTTGCATCGCCCTTTCCCTGAAAACTGGCCGGATAACACGATTTCATGTCAATACTTATCACGTCCTTTGTGTTGTAAGACATTGAGTTCCAGAGACCGCCATGCCCATGTTCTACACACAAACTTTGAACATCTTCGAGAAAGCTTGCTGGCGTTGGTTTCCACCCGTTTTGCTCTCTTGCTTTTATGCTGGCAGCATGTGACAAGCAAAAGGCTTTTTCTGCCAAAGCAACATCACCAAGATCTCTACAAGCCTTTTGTATTTTTTTATGTGTTTCTCTTGTTCTATAAACCCTTCAGTCTATAGAGTATAAACTGGTCCAGATACAAATGACCACCCCGACCACCCACCCATCGGTTCACCCTTTGTGGCTTCTTGAATGGCCTTCCAAACATCACCCTCATAAATGTGAACTTCACGCGTTGTTGGAAAATGAAGGTCTCTTGGCCAAGCGTGGGCATTGTGGACAATAAGCTCAATCGGTTTCCACTTACAGGCTTGATATTTTCCACTGTCGTAAATGTATTCACCGGCTATGTCTTTCAAGACGATAGGCCTTTTTATAATCGTCTCAAGATTGGCCACGTCATCAACAGTGGCACCACGGTCGCGGACTTCAGCCTCCCACCACTGTATTTTTTGTCTTCTTATTTCTGTGAGACCGTTATCCCTCAAAGCACTTTCAAAATACTCAACCACTCTCTGCGCAACACAATTAAAATTGCCAACCCTCATTGGCGCCAAATTAGTGGGGTCAGGCTCTGTCAAAGGATAAAGCCCATAAACAACAGCAGTAACTGGGTAAGCGTTTTGATAATAAACATTGTCAATTCCTGTCAGAATGCCGGGTGCAGTGGCCCGTGTAATTTTAACTACGTCCCAGCCTTTCTTTAGTTCAAGTTTCACAGGATCAATTTTGTCTTGAACCACCAAGTCATTTTCGCCATTTAATTGCAACAATTTTATTCTTATGATAAATTCTCCTTCGGGAAGGTTTCTGAGAAGTGTTTCAGACCTGTTGTCTGACATTCTGGCATCCAAATTCATTCAACCAGCTCTAACTTCAACACCATCAGCAATACGCATATCACCCATGTTAAAAGGATCTTCTTCTTCCACCTTCCATTTTGAAAAGACAGCAACCGCGCCGTCAACTTCAAACTTGTCCTTGGCATCATTTAAAATTTCAATCCAAGGACCATTTGTTGGAAGTCTTACAGTTTGAGGAAACTGAACATCAAAATCTGGAAACGTCGGTGCCGCGGCCATCCTTATATACTGTAGCGAATATTTCTCCAATATAAAATAATTATTTGTGTCAGTATTTGTGGGCGTTTTTACTGTTATATTAGCCTGGTGCTTTTCCAATTGCTCTGTAAAGGGTCGGCGAAGGTTGTGGGCCACCCCAGAGATGTTAAAAAGAACTTCAAAATAAAGGACAAAAAGGGGGTATTTCTAGGTATGCTCATCCCCCCTGCTGCTCAATCTGACAACAATAATTTATTAATGCTGGGGGGTATGTATGATGGACCAGCTGTCGTGCTTAGCATCCCATCCTATCCAACTCCTAGTTGCTTAATGCTATAGAAACTGGGATAAGTTCTGGCAGTGTGGGCCACTTTGGCCTAACAACAGACTTTACCCTTACCTTACACCAGATGAATAGCAAAATACAAGGCGTTCAAGTTTACTGCTGCAATAAATATACAAAGTAAAATAAGGTGATCTTATTTAGCCTGGGATTCAAGGCCATTGCAGGTTGACCCGCAGCATTTTGTTAGGTTTCCCTAACAGTTCACTGATGCCCATTTATACTCCTGGGTAGACTGCAAGCACGTCCCTCTTTTGATTTCCACTGACTCGCGCTTCGCGCTCGCTCTACTATCCGAAAGATGGACTGCTCGCAGTCTAACTCCTGGGTGGAGAGAGGCACTGTGAGAGTTAAGTGTCTTGCACAAGAACACAACACAATGACCCAGGCCAGCGCTCGAACCTGGTCTGCTCGATTCCGAGTCCAATGCACTAACCATTAGGCCACTTGTCCACATCTCCCACTTGTTTAGCTTACAAGTACATCTACTAAAAATATTCCTCCACAGGATAATAGATGAAGATGTTCTGGACAGATGTTGTGTAAGGTTAGAGGAGTGGGTCTCATCGGCAGAGAATGGAGAAGAAATTGAGTTAAAACTTGCAGTTGTAAGTACTAATTAGTGTGTAGTTATGCTTTGAAACAGTAATATATTATGACATAACTCAATGTTGTGTAACTTCTAATGCAATGAAACTTCGATGATGGCAGTTTGTGAGCAATCGAGTGGGTCCGATCGAGTGTTTAGCTGCCATCTTTTTGCAGGCTAGGCTTCTTTGATTTCGATCAAATCATTATTCTCTGTCTAACCTTGGTCTGTCTAACCTTGGGTACATTGGTGATTTTGATCGTAACATTATTCTGTCTAACCTTGGGTACATTGGTGATTCTGATCATAACATTATTCTCTGTCTAACCTTGGGTACATTGGTGATTCTGATAGTAACATTATTCTCTGTCTAACCTTGGGTACATTGGTGATTCTGATCGTAACATTATTCTCTGTCTAACCTTGGGTACCGATTGGTGATTTTGATCGTAACATTATTCTCTGTCTAACCTTGGGTACATTGGTGATTTCGATCCAAACATTATTCTCTGTCTAACCTTGTGTGTGATTTTAATCGTAACATTATTCTCTGTCTAACCTTGGGAACATTGATGATTTTGATCGTAACATTATTCTCTGTCTAACCTTGGGTACATTGGTGATTCTGATCGTAACATTATTCTCTGTCTAACCTTGGGTACATTGATGATTTTGATCGTAACATTATTCTCTGTCTAACGTTGGGTACATTGGTGATTTTGATCGTAATATTTTCCATTCGATGGCGCATTGAAGCAATAAACTGCAACCGACTGACACAATCTTGTTTTGTCGTACTTTTTCTCTTACCATTCCAGCTCAAGAACACTTTTTTGAATTATTTTTTTCAAGTAAAAACGTTCACTTCCCACAGCTAGTGTTTCAAATTTTTATCAATTTGAATATCTCAATCATCTATATATAATTCTAACTATACTGACATTGCTAGCAGAACCGCTTCGCTTCAATTTTTCCCGGCCAGAAAAGTTTACTTGGAATTAGAGACCAAAGCGGCCCTACTCAGAGTCGGGTAACCGTAACTACAGAACAGTCCTAGAAACTCCGCAGAAAACACCACGTCTGAAGAACTAAAAGCCCTACAGTAAAGTTCGAAAAAGTCGATTTGTGACCCTAGATATTGTCAAACCCTTTTCAGGGTTAACTTGCTATATTTTTATAACAATACAGTCGAACATAGAACTGAGAGAGGCAAATTCGGGCACAAGCTGCAAAACATCGTGATTTTCTTGAGCCTCTGATAAACTCTATTAGTATATAAGCAGTTTTAATATGCAGCAGATCTACAGTTGTTTTACTTTGGCCTAATTTGTGTGTAGAAATAACTGAAACTAATTGTTTTGTGGATGTAGTCAGTCTTCATTTGTGCTCAAGGAATGGACTTAGCGATGAACATTCGACCGGATAAGTTCTTTTCGGCGATGTCGTTGTTCGTTCATCGTTGGAATCTTGTAGCTTGTTGTCGATCACCTGATTTTGTAAGCTATAATTTTCTCCTTCTAGTTGTGTGTACGTGTACATGGAAATAAATTGAGTTAAATCTCGAGAATTGAACGATGTTTTGCTGAATAATTTGGATATCAGTCACTGAGGTCCATCAAGCTCTGTATACCGGAGCTGTATACAATGAAAATAAAGCTTTTCAACTATTTAATAGTTGTACTACTTCACTCGGTGTAGATCTGCAATATATTGGACAGTTTTTGTCTTTCATGAAATATCGAAAGCTACATGTATGCATTGTTCACACTGCACAGGATCCATTTTGAATTTCCTTGATCTTTAACAAATTTGTATACCCTGGGTGCTAGAGGGTTTTTTTAAATCTAGTGGTTTAATTGCACCATTGTACCTGCTCAAAAGCAGGTCCTGGCCAGCAATTTTGGATCCATGCCATTCAAATTAACTGGCCTGCACACAAGTGTTGTGTCGTTTTGTTTTTTGTCGTTTTGTGTATGCAAGTTTTGTGCTGGTACAATTTCAAATTGGCATATCAAGTATGATTCAACATATATAACCTAAATTAAAATGTGATTCGGCCTCCTTTCTCAATATCCTCAACGTTGGCAGACACGAGGGGACTAGTCACACTTGCACATACACAAAGGGACTAGTTGCACAGGAGGGGACTGGTCACACTGAGGCAGTCCTCATGTGTACCAACCTTTAGATGTAGCATCCATAGAGGGATAAAATGAAGGTGTGACATCTTCAGCATAAGGCTATAAAAGCAACATTCTATTATTGTTGCAGTCCTCATGCTCAAGGGTTCAGTCATTTACTTTATAGGGACCATTTTTCCATTTTATTTCACTAAACTGGCCTGCAAGAACTAGGCTCAGGCTCATGTTGCAGGTTTGCACATGAATGGATGAACTACGTACTGATGAAGCTCACAGGCTATCACACATGAGAGAAACTCGGGGGCAGATTTAGGGGAGGGGCCGAGGGGGCCGCGGCCCCCCCTTTTGTCTTGGATTTTTTTTTAAACAATGGCTAACCGGGCTGAAAACGCACTGTTGCTGCCCTTTGTTCACAAGGACATAGCTTTTTGATTATGGTGCAATTGTTGACAACTATGCCAAGTGCAACCAAAGGGATTATGACGTATTTGAATTCATCAATCCAATGGAGATGGGATGACTAGTTTAATTAGTTCCCATACCACTCCAGTTATTAGGATTTTGTTTGTTCGAGTTGATTCAAGTCATGTGTGACCACAACCACAACTGCCTTTTATTAAATATTTCAACATTTCTTGTTCAATATGGGATCCTGGCATTTGCCAAATGTAAGCGCCCAGAATGCACCAGATTGCATCTCAGAGTACTTAAATTATCAAAATTTTCCGGGGTGGCATGCCGGACCCCCCTAGAAAGGCGCCCAAAAGCAAGCGCGCCCAATGGGCGCAAACGCACCCACACTCTAATAGAAATTTATACGGCCCACTTTTTCACAAATTGTTGGATCTGCCCCTGAAACTTGTGTCATATTTGCACTAAACCCTTGCAGTAACAGTGCGAATCAGTGTGCAGTGTGACTGCAACAAAACGTTCCAGAAATAATTTGACTGTCATGCAGGAAAACCAATGAGACCCAAGATATATAAACTGCAAACCCTAATAATGGTATTATCCCTGTGGTTTTATTTCTTGTCTGATTGGACAGCAAAATAAAAGTGTTCACCCCTGTGAATGGCCAGGTGACCACTAACCCAATTTCACTCTTGGAACACAGAAAGCTCTACACAAGTGTGCCTGAATTAAATTTTGGTTAAGAAAACAGGAGATGAAATTACAGGTGGCTCACAGAGAGCCTGAGAAACCAGCTTCTTCTGAGCAGCCAAATTTTGTAGAAACGTATACATGCTTTTTGAAGCACTAGAAACCTCAGCCAGTGCAAGCTACTAAATAAACCTTGCTGTATTTTCAATATATTCAATCTGAACTCAGGCATTACCTTACAAATAAATATTTGTTATTGTTTTTCATTTCCACAATCTAATGGATTTAATAAATGCTAGTCTCTCACAACTCAGCCTCCAGAGATATTATCCACAGATTATCAGCAAACAGTTTATGAACACATATAAACATAATCACAATCAAAGTTGGCTAAAGTTGGACACTGAGTTGGAGGAAGAGGTCCCAAGTGGAGCAGTGTTTTAAATAACAATACAAGTAACATAAAGAAATAGCAACATATTTTGGCGTCTTGGCAATAATCCTCTGTTGTCACGAAGGGCCTTTAGGCTGCTAAAACCTATCAAACAAATGAAGAAAAAGAAACATGATCAAACATGTTAAAAGAAACGAATATAACTCGAAAACAGTAGTGTGAACTCGTTCTGGTCACTCCCGCGAAATCAAAAGGACATGTCACGAAACACGATAAAAGCTACAACTTCAAGTCCAATTTTGGGCCCGCTGACCTTTTCATAAAACTTAACTATCCAACTACATTTCTGTGTAAAAATAATCTTAAGATACTGATTACTAGTAGCAAAGAAAACGCCATATGTATACCCATGTTACACACGAATGATAAACAAAGGTTTCCAAGACAGCTCGGTTTTCATTGACAAATTGTGATACGAAAAATGCTTACCTGAACTTATAGCTTGAACCATAGCTTGCTGAGGTAATCCTCTAACAGATGTCCGAAAATGATGAACTGAATCGCTCGATAACAGAAGAAATCCACCGAAAAAGGACGAGCTATCCTCTCTCACGACTCAAAAACACGGCCGCCATTAGTATCGCCCAGCTGACGCGTGATTGGATGAATGTAGTCAAATGAACCGTGTCCGACACTATAAAAGCACTCTCGCGTAAGTTAGTACGGCATTCCTTCTGAGACACCACAGAAGAAGGAACAAAGCCGGAGGAGGAACAACTCTGAAAAATACGACTAAACACTTGCCCCAAAATCTCAGCCGTGGAAAAAAAAGCAATGGCAAATGCAGAAAGCATTGATCAAGACCAGGAGAATAAAGAAAGACGGTCAATGGACCATATACAAGACAATCACTTCCATGGAAAACAAGGGAAGAGCGTTTTCCTGTCAACAAGGCGATGTGATGTCTGGGGACTGATCCAAGAGACATTAACAAACCCAGATAAGACAAGCGTACACAGATCAAAGAAGTTTAGACTAGTATATAAAAAAAAATTTGCTACTCCCGTGGGAGTTGATGGACTTACGGGAACTTTATGTTATGGTGTAACAGTCATACACGACACAAGAGACAACTACATAATAACAGCGTTTCCGTCGGTGTGATGCTCAAGACAAGATGAGTAAACGGGTCAAGTGAGGCCTTAAGCTACTGTATTTTGCTGTTCCGAGCTTTCGCCGATGATGCCGTGGATCGGCGAAAGCTCGGAACAGCAAAATACAGTAGCTTAAGGCCTCACTTGACCCGTTTACTCATTATTCAAGATGCTACTGAAGGACAACTTCAAACGTTTACTCAAGACAAGATGTTAAGCATCTTTTTACAACAAGTTCTTGCAGCCTTTCTGCACAACTTTTTACGCCAGGCTGAAGTTGATAAATAAACTGATATATTAAATTTTATATCCTGTACAGTGTCTTTTGTTGCAACAGTGATTAAATCTTCTTTTTTTTTAAAGTACATTGCATCTTATTCAGTGCTAGTATGGGCTAAAAGCATCCTTGCTTTCATAAAACAGAAGAATGGTTTTTTTAAGAACCTACGACTGATTTTGTTGTGGATCTGTACAGACTACCGACTAACACGGCTGCTGTATTCGTGAATTACAATGTCACAGTTCTTGCAGAAGCGACGTTAGAACTCTTTAGCTCTCACTTCTCCGAATTCTCCTTGTCCGTAATGTATTTCTCGCACAAGAGAAACAACACCATTACCCTACCTTCCGTACCCGAAACCCATTCGACGATGTACGTCGGCAAACCTTCCGGACTCCTTCGATCACGACGTTTAATATTCCTTGGGTACATTGGTGATTCTGATCGTAACATTATTCTCTGTCTAACATTGGGTACATTGGTGATTTTGATCGTAACATTATTCTCTGTCTAACCTTGGGTACATTGGTGATTCTGATCGTAACATTATTCTCTGTCTAACCTTGGGTACATTGGTGATTTTGATCGTAACATTATTCTCTGTCTAACCTTGGGTACATTGGTGATTCTGATCGTAACATTATTCTCTGTCTAACCTTAGGTACATTGGTGATTTCGATCGTAACATTATTCTCTGTCTAACATTGGGTACATTGGTGATTTTGATCGTAACATTATTCTCTGTCTAACCTTGGGTACATTGGTGATTCTGATCGTAACATTATTCTCTGTCTAACCTTAGGTACATTGGTGATTTCGATCGTAACATTATTCTCTGTCTAACCTTGGGTACATTGGTGATTTTGATCGTAACATTATTCTCTGTCTAACCTTGGGTACATTGGTGATTCTGATCGTAACATTATTCTCTGTCTAACCTTAGGTACATTGGTGATTTCGATCGTAACATTATTCTCTGTCTAACCTTGGGTACATTGGTGATTTTGATCGTAACAGTATTCTCTGTCTAACCTATATACACAACAGTTCTCTTAAAACTGTATCGCACAACAGTTCTGTCAAACTGTATCGCACAACAGTTCTCTTAAACTATATCGCACAACAGTTCTATTAAACTGTATCGCACAACAGTTCTCTTAAACTGTATCGCACAACAGTTCTATTAGAATGTATCGCACAACAGTTCTTTTAAACTGTATCGCACAACAGTTATCTTAAACTGTATCGCACAACAGTTCTCTTAAACTGTATCGCACAACAGTTCTCTTAAACTGTATCGCACAACAGTTCTCTTAAACTGTATCGCACAACAGTTCTTTTAAACTGTATCGCACAACAGTTCTTTTAAACTGTATCGCACAACAGTTCTCTTAAACTGTATCGCACAACAGTTCTTTTAAACTGTATCGCACAACAGTTCTTTTAAACTGTATCGCACAACAGTTCTTTTAAACTGTATCGCACAACAGTTCTTTTAAACTGTATCGCACAACAGTTCTCTTAAACTGTATCGCACAACAGTTCTTTTAAACTGTATCGCACAACAGTTCTTTTAAACTGTATCGCACAACAGTTCTCTTAAACTGTATCACACAACAGTTCTTTTAAACTGTATCGCACAACAGTTCTTTTAAACTGTATCGCACAACAGTTCTTTTAAACTGTATCGCACAACAGTTCTCTTAAACTGTATCGCACAACAGTTCTTTTAAACTGTATCGCACAACAGTTCTTTTAAACTGTACCGCACAACAGTTCTTTTAAACTGTATCGCACAACAGTTCTTTTAAACTGTACCGCACAACAGTTCTTTTAAACTGTATCGCACAACAGTTCTATTAAACTGTATCGCACAACAGTTCTTTTAAACTGTATCGCACAACAGTTCTCTTAAACTGTATCGCACAACAGTTCTCTTCAACTGTATCGCACAACAGTTCTTTTAAACTGTATCGCACAACAGTTCTTTTAAACTGTACCGCACAACAGTTCTTTTAAACTGTATCGCACAACAGTTCTTTTAAACTGTATTACACAACAGTTCTTTTAAACTGTACCGCACAACAGTTCTTTTAAACTGTACCGCACAACAGTTCTTTTAAACTGTATCGCACAACAGTTCTTTTAAACTGTATCGCACAACAGTTCTATTAAACTGTATCGCACAACAGTTCTTTTAAACTGTATCGCACAACAGTTCTTTTAAACTGTATCGCACAACAGTTCTTTTAAACTGTATCGCACAACAGTTCTTTTAAACTGTATTACACAACAGTTCTTTTAAACTGTACCGCACAACAGTTCTTTTAAACTGTATCGCACAACAGTTCTTTTAAACTGTACCGCACAACAGTTCTTTTAAACTGTATCGCACAACAGTTCTTTTAAACTGTATCGCACAACAGTTCTATTAAACTGTATCGCACAACAGTTCTTTTAAACTGTATCGCACAACAGTTCTTTTAAACTGTATCGCACAACAGTTCTTTTAAACTGTATCGCACAACAGTTCTTTTAAACTGTATTACACAACAGTTCTTTTAAACTGTACCGCACAACAGTTCTTTTAAACTGTATCGCACAACAGTTCTTTTAAACTGTATCGCACAACAGTTCTATTAAACTGTATCGCACAACAGTTCTTTTAAACTGTATCGCACAACAGTTCTTTTAAACTGTATCGCACAACAGTTCTTTTAAACTGTATCGCACAACAGTTCTTTTAAACTGTATCGCACAACAGTTCTATTAAACTGTATCGCACAACAGTTCTCTTAAACTGTATCGCACAACAGTTCTTTTAAACTGTATCGCACAACAGTTCTCTTAAACTGTATCGCACAACAGTTCTCTTAAACTGTATCGCACAACAGTTCTTTTAAACTGTACCGCACAACAGTTCTTTTAAACTGTATCGCACAACAGTTCTTTTAAACTGTATCGCACAACAGTTCTTTTAAACTGTATCGCACAACAGTTCTCTTAAACTGTATCGCACAACAGTTCTTTTAAACTGTATCGCACAACAGTTCTCTTAAACTGTACCGCACAACAGTTCTCTTAAACTGTACCGCACAACAGTTCTCTTAAACTGTATCGCACAACAGTTCTTTTAAACTGTATCGCACAACAGTTCTCTTAAAGTGTACCGCACAACAGTTCTTTTAAACTGTATCGCACAACAATTCTCTTCAACTGTATCGCACAACAGTTCTTTTAAACTGTATCCGCGCACAACAGTTCTTTTAAACTGTATCGCACAACAGTTCTCCTAAACTTTATCGCACAACAGTTCTCTTAAACTGTATCGCACAACAGTTATGTCAAACTGTATCGCACAACAGTTCTCGTAAACTGTATCGCACAACAGTTCTCTTAAACTGTATCGCACAACAGTTCTCGTAAACTGTATCGCACAACAGTTCTCTTAAACTGTATCGCACAACAGTTTTATTTTCCCGTTCGATCGCCTGCGGGCTTTTGTGTTGCATGAGAGGAAGTTTATACTTCTTCATCCCAAGGTTAAATCATCAGGTTCTCTTGCTTCTTTCTGTTGCGTGCCGTTCTTGGTAGACAATAAATGTGAGGTTTTGGTAGAAATACTTTGCTGTTGTCTTGATCAAAAAATAGGTACGCAGTGCGTACATGGTCGGACATGCAATACATGCATATTAGCTTATTAAGAATGAGAAGTTTTGTAGTAATCCTTCGTCATTTTATTTGAAACATGAACCATGCATATATAAATATAAAACCAACTACTAAAACAGATTTATTTAAATACAGCGAGGCTTTAAAGAACAAGTCAAGACAGTTAATTGCAAGCTTGATGTCTTAGTCTTTTGTAGATTACTTAAATCACAAGTGCCTTGATGAGCACATCTTGTCTGTGTTTTTTCATGTGTGCAGAACAACCATTGTAAAAGATGCTTTCAAAAGGTCTGGATAGAATACTCAAAAACAGGACAACCTTGTTTTGATTGATCTTCGATCATCGTCAGTTGTAAATGAGCTACAAAGAAAGTTATAAAAATATTATAGTGAGGCTATTATAGCAATAACAAAAGCAAATATTTACAAACATTTCCAAGGAATTTACACTAAATGTCAAAGAAAAAAAAAGGCGTGACATAAGTGAAAAAAGAAAAAAAATGTTACAACACTGAATGAAATACAATGTAGATTACACCGAAAGAGTTAAATTAACATGATAAATAAATAAACAACTTTATCATGTTAATTTAACTCTTTTGGTGTAATCTATTTCATTGTGTAACCTTTTTTTTCTTTTGTCAGTTATGTGACGCATTTGTTTTTTCTTTGACATTTAGTGTAAGTGTATTTCTCCTTGCAATTTTTTGTAAATATTTGCTTTTGTTATTGCTGTAATAGCCTCACTATAATATTTTTATAACTTTATTTGTACATGTAGCTCATTTGCAACTGACGATGATCGAAGATTGATTGAAACATGTGTTGTTTAAAAATCAAAAAAGTTGTCCTGTTTTTGAGTATTCTAACCAATGTAAATTTTAACAATGTGAACCGATTAACAACAAAAGATGCTTGTCTGTTTATGAGACATTTTTTTAAATGTTTGGTCTGCTTTGGGATGTACCAAAGCATCAAGTACTGGTAATAAACAGTTTCTTGATTGCTGTGTTTCTTCAACATAACATGTTTTTCAGGACAAGTGGTGTTATTCGCATGTGCAGAACAACCAGTGTAAACTTCAACAAAGTAAACAAATCTAACAAAACGTATCAGTTAATCAGATGTTTTGGAATATTTCTTGATCCGCTCAAGGATGTATCAAAGCATCGGGCAACAAACAGTTTCTTGATCCCTGTGTTTCTTCAACAAGACTCCGCTCATATGAAGTTACATGTCTAAGATTTAAGAGTACCGGTAGTTGTGATTGATGTCACTTTGTTGCCATCTGTGTATGTGATTGTTATGTTGTGCTGGAAAATAAGTTTTTTCTTCTTCAACATTCGTGTCCATGTCATCACGATCGTATGGGCCTAACAACTCTTGTAGTGCATCATCTCGCACTGATAGGTAAAGGTTGGTGCTTTCATTCCTCACAACTATTGACGCCACGAGCTTTGTTGGACAGCTTGATGCCCTCATTTTATGGCGACAGTGATCACAGTTAACTAATTGTCCTTGAACTTGGATTATACGTTTTGCACAATGGCCACATATCTTGTACTTTTCAACTGACTCAATACTTTCAATGCTTGAAACTTGTAGAGTTGTCTCTTGGTGTGGGCTTGAGATGTCTTCTACTTGTAAACCCTCCAGTACTGGATCTGGTGTTTCTGAGACCACACTGTTAGTTGTACAGTAGTTGTCAACTTCCGTACCCCATTCCAAAAGCGCACACTGAGGTGTGTGAATTTGTACACCTTGTTTTCTTGAATCTGTGGAATGAGGTTATTCCACACGTCTAGGGTAATTTGCGCTGTGTCATCAGCTATTGTTGCGTTGGCGACCTTGTATTTGGCTTGCCCAACAATCTTTGTTTCACTAAGTTTGAGGACTTTGCAAAAGATTGTTAGTTTGTCTTCTGGCGCTTCATCAAGCTTATCCAAGGTTGTGGTAGTTTGGTCGTCAAGTTCTTGACAGAACTGGAATGGACATTCTAAGCTGTTTGGAGCTGTCACATGGGTAATATCGTTGACTACAAGTTTTGTGTGATCTGCGGTTCTTGTGAAGCGAGCAATTTTTACTGGGGTTCTTGAAGCTTCTTTTTCAGCCAGAATAGCTCGTTTTGTTGTTGAATAACATAACGCATGCATCGTGCATTGAATTTTCTCCCAATTGTAATGTAAACGTGGAATAGTTTAATGTGTTCCTTTTGTTACGCTTAAAGGGTAATACCTTCATGATTACCGTCACGAATATAGTACCACATACGGACTTTGTATACCGTCACTAAATGTAAATAGTTCAAGTATTTTACTCAGTTGGTGTAGTTCAGTAGTTCTAGCAGTTCATGTAGTTATTGTAACAGTGTAGTTCAGTAGTTCGTGTAGTTCTTGTAGTTTTTGTAGTTCGTGTAGTTGCTGTAGTTCCTGTAGTTCCTGTAGTTGCTGTAGTTCGTGTAGTTCCTGTAGTTGCTGTAGTTCCTGTAGTTGCTGTAGTTCCTGTAGTTGCTGTAGTTCGTGTAGTTGCTGTAGTTCGTGTAGTTCCTGTAGTTGCAGTAGTTCCTGTAGTTGCTGTAGTTCCTGTAGTTGCTGTAGTTCTTGTAGTTGCTATAGTTCGTGTAGTTGCTGTAGTTCGTGTAGTTCCTGTAGTTGCAGTAGTTCTTGTAGTTCCTGTAGTTGCTGTAGTTCGTGTAGTTCCTGTAGTTGCTGTAGTTCGTGTAGTTCCTGTAGTTGCTGTAGTTCCTGTAGTTGCTGTAGTTCCTGTAGTTGCTGTAGTTCGTGTAGTTCCTGTAGTTGCTGTAGTTCTTGTAGTTGCTGTAGTTCCTGTAGTTCCTGTAGTTGCTGTAGTTGGTGTAGTTCTTGTATTTCTATCCTAAACTACGCAAACTACAGTGTAGTTCCTGTAGTTCTGGTAGTTGGTGTAGTTCTTGTAGTTCTATCCTAAACTACAAGAACTACTCCAACTACCAGAACTACAGGAACTACACTGTAGTTTACGTAGTTCGCGTAGTTTAGGATAGAACTACCAGAACTACACAAACTACAGCAACTACAGGAACTACGAGAACTACAGCAACTACAGCAACTACACTGTAGTTTGCGTAGTTCTCGTAGTTTAGAATAGAACTACCAGAACTACACAAACTACACGAACTACACGAACTACACGAACTACAGGAGCTACAGGAACTACAGCAACTACAAGAACTACAGGAACTACAAGACCTACAGCAACTACACTGTAGTTTTCGTAGTTCGCGTAGTTTAGGATAGAACTACCAGAACTACACAAACTACGAACTACAAGAACTACAGCAACTACTAGAAACTACAGCAACTACAAGAACTACACCAACTACAGGAACTACACGAACTACAGCAACTACACGAACTACAGCAACTACAAGAAGTACAAGAACTACAGGAACTACAGCAACTACAAGAACTACAGCAACTACACGAACTACAGGAACTACAGCAACTACAAGAACTACAAGAACTACAGGAACTACAAGAACTACAGCAACTACAGGAACTACAAGAACTACAGCAACTACAGGAACTACACGAACTACAGCAACTACAGCAACTACAGCAACTACAGGAACTACAGCAACTACAGGAACTACAGCAACTACACGAACTACAGGAAACTACAGCAACTACAGCAACTACAGTAACTACAAGAACTACAGCAACTACAGGAACTACACGAACTACAGCAACTAGACTGTAGTTTTCGTAGTTCGCGTAGTTTAGGATAGAACTACCAGAACTACACAAACTACGAACTACAAGAACTACAGCAACTACTAGAACTACAGCAACTACAGCAACTACAAGAACTACAGGAACTACAGCAACTACAAGAACTACAGGAACTACAGCAACTACAGGAACTACAAGAACTACAGCAACTACAGGAACTACACGAACTACAGCAACTACACGAACTACAGCAACTACAAGAACTACAGGAACTACAGCAACTACAGCAACTACAAGAACTACAGCAACTACAGGAACTACACGAACTACAGCAACTACACGAACTACAGCAACTACAGGAACTACACGAACTACAGCAACTACACGAACTACAAGAACTACAGCAACTACAGGAACTACAGCAACTACAGCAACTACAAGAACTACAGGAACTACACGAACTACACGAACTACAGCAACTACAAGAACTACAGCAACTACAGGAACTACACGAACTACAGCAACTACAGGAACTACCAGAACTACAGCAACTACACGAACTACAGCAACTACAAGAACTACAGCAACTACAGCAACTACAGGAACTACAGGAACTACAGGAACTACAAGAACTACAGTAACTACAGGAACTACACAAACTACAGCAACTACAGGAACTACAGCAACTACAAGAACTACAGGAACTACAGGAACTACAAGAAACTACAGCAACTACTGGAACTACACGAACTACAGCAACTACAGCGAAGTACAGCAACTACAGCAACTACAGGAACTACAGCAACTACAGCAACTACAGCAACTACAAGAACTACAGCAACTACAGCAACTACAGCAACTACAGGAACTACAAGAACTACAGCAACTACAGGAAACTACAGCAACTACAGCAACTACACGAACTACACGAACTACAGCAACTACAAGAACTACAGGAACTACAGCAACTACAAGAACTACAGGAACTACAGGAACTACAGGAACTACAGGAACTACAGCAACTACACGAACTACAAGAACTACAGGAAACTACAGTAACTACAAGAACTACAGGAACTACAGCAACTACAGGAACTACAAGAACTACAGCAACTACACGAACTACAGCAACTACACGAACTACAAGAACTACAGCAAACTACAGGAACTACAGCAACTACAGGAACTACAGCAACTACAGGAACTACACGAACTACAGCAACTACAGGAACTACACGAACTACAGCAACTACACGAACTACAAGAACTACAGCAACTACAGCAACTACAGCAACTACAGCAACTACAGCAACTACAAGAACTACAGGAACTACAGTAACTACAAGAACTACAGGAACTACAGGAACTACAGCAACTACAGCAACTACAGGAACTACAAGAACTACAGCAACTACATGGAACTACATGAACTGACAGCAACTACAGCAACTACAAGAACTACAGGAACTACAGCAACTACACGAACTACACGAACTACAGCAACTACAAGAACTACAGCAACTACAGCAACTACAGGAACTACAGGAACTACAGGAACTACAGGAACTACAGCAACTACACGAACTACAAGAACTACAGGAACTACAGTAACTACAAGAACTACAGGAACTACAGCAACTACAGGAACTACAAGAACTACAGCAACTACAGGAACTACAGGAACTACAGCAACTACAGGAACTACACGAACTACAGCAACTACACGAACTACAAGAAACTACAGCAACTACAGGAACTACAGGAACTACAGCAACTACAGCAACTACACGAACTACAAGAACTACAAGAACTACAGGAACTACAGTAACTACAAGAACTACAGGAACTACAGGAACTACAGGAACTACAAGAACTACAAGAACTACAGCAACTACACGAACTACAGCAACTACACGAACTACAGCAACTACAAGAACTACAGCAACTACAGCAACTATAGGAACTACACGAACTACAGCAACTACACGAACTACACGAACTACAGCAACTACACGAACTACAGAAACTACAAGAACTACACGAACTACTGAACTACACTGTTACAATAACTACATGAACTACCACAACTACTGAACTACACCAACTGAGTAAAATACATGAACCATTTACATTTAGTGACGGTATACAAAGTCCGTATGAGGTACTATATTCGTGACGGTAATCATGAAGGTATTACCTTATTTTGAATAGCTTTCGGAATATGAAGTAAAATTTTATTGACCGTTTCCTTTTGTCGTTAAGTAAGACACCTTCAATTTTCTTAAACATCACATTAATTTTGTCTATATCTTTAGTTGATATTTGAATCCTGTGTTTAAAACGTATATCGTCTAATACGTTCTTTATATGGTATTTCCGTTGATAAACTGATTTCCGCCTAAATTTATACATGTTTTCATAAAAATCAATGTATTCAGGTGCTGTTTCATAGCCATCAACTTGACCACAGTTTAAACAAACAAACATACCATGTTCATTAATCATTTCTTTATTATCACAACATGGTTCGTCATCTTTTTTGTTAATACATCTATTAATTGTTCATCACAAAAAGGACAAGTAAACTCCCCCTCTTCTTTTAAGCCGTTATGTATATTCGCATCACAATTCATTCTATATACTATTAGTAGAGATTATATTTTAAAGGGACACTGTCCTGATTTTAGCATGATTTTGGGAAGCTCAGAAACATATCTAGATCATAGGAAGTTGAACAATAATGGTTTGATTCTGTAGAATAGCACTCGACAAATGACAGGAACCCATTAGGAAGTGAGGATGACGAACGACAGCGAGGATGGAAATGGATTGCAATATGGATTTTTGAAAAACTGTCAGGATGTCAGTTTTTCAAAGTTTCAATTTGGCTCGGAAATCTTGCAAAATTTTTGCAGTATGGAATTTCTTGACGAAATTGCTTTTTATCATTTCGTTAGAGTTTATTAAGTCCTTATTTCATAGATTTAGGGACCATTTCGTACATTTATAACAGTTTTGAGCAAATACGCCGGGACAGTGTTTCCTTTTAGTACAATAACAAAACAAAACGTATGACGTCACGGCACAGCTGTGCCGCTTGCTCTATATACAACACTCCTGACAGTGACATTCTAAATCATAACTCCAAGGTATCTGGCCAATCTTGAAGAACAGCTTTAGCTTCCTCAGGTTTGTTGTCATTTAGCAGTTCAACAGCATAGTCTCATTGCATTGTAGACAACAATTTGAATACAACTTCATCCAATAGTCAGCAAATAACCGGACCTTGTCGTTCATAAAGGCCACGTTTTGGTAAAAAAAAACATATAGTTTCAAAATTTTACAGCGCATTATTTGGTTTCAATTTTACAGCGCATTTTTTGGATCCGAATTGTCAGCGCATTATTTGGATTCAATTTGACAACGCATTATTTGGATTCAATTTGACAACGCATTATTTGGATTCAATTTGACAACGCATTATTTGGATTTATATGATGGAATTATGCGCTGAAACCGCCAACTACTATACAACTCGTTCGACTTGTAAAATGAATATAATGTTCAGCTCCACAGTTACTTCAGATCTTCCCATTTTAAGCTAAACCATTTGCACAATTTTCCAGAATATATGAAACTTTAGAAGAGATTGAGTGAAGATTAATCCAAAGAAAAGTTTGTCTTGCTCGCTTTTCACTCAACTTGGCGCCAGAAGTTGCCGCCGTTTTCATGCAAATCATGCTTCATTTAGATAGAACAGAAAAAAAACACTCAGTCGATTTAAAACTTTTAAAACGTAATACCGATAAATTCCCGGTAAATTTTAACCAGAAGTTAACGGACAATGTTCTCTACAACAAACACTTATTCACTTGCCGTGTACTGAAGGAGAATATTGAACATTAAAATATAGACTGAAAACTGCGCGCGCTCTGATTGGTTAAAAACACGACGGGAATTTGAGAACACTTGAGAAATATACAAAACAAATTGATCTCGTGTTCTCAAATTCCCGTTGTGTTTTATGACAGTATAATACATGGTGTTGGCTTCTTCAAACCAATGCCCCAATTCGCTTGTGTACTGAAGGAAAATATTGAAAATTGCAGAAACTCATTCATTCTGCATGCTTATACAAATTCTGAACAGTAAAACACAGGCAAACAAATGTCCTAGTGTCATGTAATTTGCAACATCCATGTAGATTTAGATTGCCAGTTCTATGTCTAGCTGTATTGTTATGCAAATATGACAAGCAAACCATGAAAAGGGTTCGTTCTTTTTTTTTTTTTACCCTCTCGCATAAGTTAATACGGCATTCGGTCTGAGACACCACGGAAGAAGGAACACTGAAGGCCGGAGGAGGGACAACTCGCTGAAATACGACTCAACACTTGTCCCCCAAAACTCAACCGTGACAAATGGCAAATGCAGAAACGATTGACCAAGACCAGGAGGATAAAAGAAGACGATCAATGGACCATATAGAAAGAAATCACATGTTCCATGGAAATCAAGGGAAGAGCGTATTCCTTTCTAGTAACCGATGTGATGTCTGGGCACTAATTCAAGAGACATTGACTAAACCAGATACGATAAGCGAACACAGATCAAAGAAGGAAAGACTAGTGTACAAAAAGAACTTTGCTACTCCCGTGGGAGTTGATGGACTTACGGGAACTTTGTGTCATTTTGTAACAATCATTTACGACACAAGAGACAACTACATTATCACAGCATTTCCATCCGTGTGATGCTCAAGACAATATTAAGCTTCTTTTTACATCACGTTTTGGAACTTTTCTGCGCAACTTTACGCTTAAGTTTATTAATACACTTTATATCATGTACTGTGTCTTTTGTTGCAACAGTGTTGTTATGTTATACTATTTCTTAATTTTTTTCTTACAAAGCTTCGTTGGCTTAGTTGCAATATACGTACAAATATCCATCCAGATAGTTTCATATTGTTTTAAGGTTTTCAGGCTCTTAGGAAGATCAAAATATTTGTAACATGGAGATTGTATTATTTTGAATAGCTTTCGGAATATGAAGTAAAATTTTCAGTATTGACCGTTTCCGTGTCTTTTGTTGCAACAGGGATTAAATCTTTTTTTTTTGTCAATGTACAGTGGATGTTATTCCGTGCTAGTATAGGGCTATGAGCATTCATAAAACAGAGGAATTGTTTCTTAATTTGAGAAGATTTGTCGAGTAAGGTTGTTTTTTAGGTCACATTTCTTTGTTTAAAAAGTGAATGTCACATTTATTCGCTTAAACTGTATCGCACAACAGTTCTTTTAAACTGTATCGCACAACAGTCAGAACAGTTCTCTTAAACTGTATCGCACAACAGTTCTTTTAAACTGTATCGCACAACAGTTCTTTTAAACTGTATCGCACAACAGTTCTCTTAAACTGTATCGCACAACAGTTTTGTAAAATGCAGAGATGCCGAGAACCCTGTTAAGGCCAATTTAGACGATTTTGTCGCATGCGACTTTTGTAGCGCGCGCTGCTGGCGTCGTTTTCATGGCACTGAACACTCGCATGCGAGAACTTTTTAATTATCTTTTTGTTTATAAGTACAAGTGCCACTCACACGGAAATTTTCCGTTCATCATTTCCAAGTTAGACGGTACGATTTTGTCGCCGAGTTTTCATTGAATTCCTGTCAATAAACAGCGCGAATAGTTTTTCACTTACTTGTCTCTTGGCATCTAGAAAAGCGTTTTAGCGAGGGTTTTCGTTTTGTAGTTTGAGAAGGCCTTTTCTACAAAACGAAGCCCCCATCGAATTATTGTCTCTTGGCGTCTGACAAAACGTATATTTATTTTTCTCGTGTATGTCATTGCTAATTACCACCTCTAGTATTTAAAATCCGCAATCCGTATGTCACTTTATGTCAACTACAAAACGAAGACTCTCGCTAAAACGCCAAGAGACAAGTTAGTATATTAAGTGATCTCGTTACGTAACCTATTGTTATTAATGTGCCAACCAGAGAACTATCTGTGCCGCTTGCTCTATATACAACACTCCTGACAGTGACATTCTAAATCATAACTCCAAGGTATCTGGCCAATCTTGAAGAACAGCTTTAGCTTCCTCAGGTTTGTTGTCATTTAGCAGTTCAACAGCATAGTCTCATTGCATTGTAGACAACAATTTGAATACAACTTCATCCAATAGTCAGCAAATAACCGGACCTTGTCGTTCATAAAGGCCACGTTTTGGTAAAAAAAACATATAGTTTCAAAATTTTACAGCGCATTATTTGGTTTCAATTTTACAGCGCATTTTTTGGATCCGAATTGTCAGCGCATTATTTGGATTCAATTTGACAACGCATTATTTGGATTCAATTTGACAACGCATTATTTGGATTCAATTTGACAACGCATTACATTATTTGGATTCAATTTGACAACGCATTATTTGGATTCAATTTGACAACGCATTACATTATTTGGATTCAATTTGACAACGCATTATTTGGATTCAATTTGACAACGCATTACATTATTTGGATTCAATTTGACAACGCATTATTTGGATTCAATTTGACAACGCATTATTTGGATTCAATTTGACAACGCATTATTTGGATTTATATGATGGAATTATGCGCTGAAACCGCCAACTACTATACAACTCGTTCGACTTGTAAAATCAATATAATGTTCAGCTCCACAGTTACTTCAGATCTTCCCATTTTAAGCTAAACCATTGGCACAATTTTCCAGAATATATGAAACTTTAGAAGAGATTGAGTGAAGATTAATCCAAAGAAAAGTTTGTCTTGCTCGCTTTTCACTCAACTTGGCGCCAGAAGTTGCCGCCGTTTTCATGCAAATCATGCTTCATTTAGATAGAACAGAAAAAAAACACTCAGTCGATTTAAAACTTTTAAAACGTAATACCGATAAATTCCCGGTAAATTTTAACCAAGAAGTTAACGGACAATGTTCTCTACAACAAACACTTATTCACTTGCCGTGTACTGAAGGAGAATATTGAACATTAAAATATAGACTGAAAACTGCGCGCGCTCTGATTGGTTAAAAACACGACGGGAATTTGAGAACACTTGAGAAATATACAAAACAAATTGATCTCGTGTTCTCAAATTCCCGTTGTGTTTTATGACAGTATAATACATGGTGTTGGCTTCTTCAAACCAATGCCCCAATTCGCTTGTGTACTGAAGGAAAATATTGAAAATTGCAGAAACTCATTCATTCTGCATGCTTATACAAAATTCTGAACAGTAAAACACAGGCAAACAAATGTCCTAGTGTCATGTAATTTGCAACATCCATGTAGATTTAGATTGCCAGTTCTATGTCTAGCTGTATTGTTATGCAAATATGACAAGCAAACCATGAAAAGGGTTCGTTCTTTTTTTTTTTTTTACCCTCTCGCATAAGTTAATACGGCATTCGGTCTGAGACACCACGGAAGAAGGAACACTGAAGGCCGGAGGAGGGACAACTCGCTGAAATACGACTCAACACTTGTCCCCCAAAACTCAACCGTGACAAATGGCAAATGCAGAAACGATTGACCAAGACCAGGAGGATAAAAGAAGACGATCAATGGACCATATAGAAAGAAATCACATGTTCCATGGAAATCAAGGGAAGAGCGTATTCCTTTCTAGTAACCGATGTGATGTCTGGGCACTAATTCAAGAGACATTGACTAAACCAGATACGATAAGCGAACACAGATCAAAGAAGGAAAGACTAGTGTACAAAAAGAACTTTGCTACTCCCGTGGGAGTTGATGGACTTACGGGAACTTTGTGTCATTTTGTAACAATCATTTACGACACAAGAGACAACTACATTATCACAGCATTTCCATCCGTGTGATGCTCAAGACAATATTAAGCTTCTTTTTACATCACGTTTTGGAACTTTTCTGCGCAACTTTACGCTTAAGTTTATTAATACACTTTATATCATGTACTGTGTCTTTTGTTGCAACAGTGTTGTTATGTTATACTATTTCTTAATTTTTTTCTTACAAAGCTTCGTTGGCTTAGTTGCAATATACGTACAAATATCCATCCAGATAGTTTCATATTGTTTTAAGGTTTTCAGGCTCTTAGGAAGATCAAAATATTTGTAACATGGAGATTGTATTATTTTGAATAGCTTTCGGAATATGAAGTAAAATTTTCAGTATTGACCGTTTCCGTGTCTTTTGTTGCAACAGGGATTAAATCTTTTTTTTTTGTCAATGTACAGTGGATGTTATTCCGTGCTAGTATAGGGCTATGAGCATTCATAAAACAGAGGAATTGTTTCTTAATTTGAGAAGATTTGTCGAGTAAGGTTGTTTTTTAGGTCACATTTCTTTGTTTAAAAAGTGAATGTCACATTTATTCGCTTAAACTGTATCGCACAACAGTTCTTTTAAACTGTATCGCACAACAGTCAGAACAGTTCTCTTAAACTGTATCGCACAACAGTTCTTTTAAACTGTATCGCACAACAGTTCTTTTAAACTGTATCGCACAACAGTTCTCTTAAACTGTATCGCACAACAGTTTTGTAAAATGCAGAGATGCCGAGAACCCTGTTAAGGCCAATTTAGACGATTTTGTCGCATGCGACTTTTGTAGCGCGCGCTGCTGGCGTCGTTTTCATGGCACTGAACACTCGCATGCGAGAACTTTTTAATTATCTTTTTGTTTATAAGTACAAGTGCCACTCACACGGAAATTTTCCGTTCATCATTTCCAAGTTAGACGGTACGATTTTGTCGCCGAGTTTTCATTGAATTCCTGTCAATAAACAGCGCGAATAGTTTTTCACTTACTTGTCTCTTGGCATCTAGAAAAGCGTTTTAGCGAGGGTCTTCGTTTTGTAGTTTGAGAAGGCCTTTTCTACAAAACGAAGACCCCATCGAATTATTGTCTCTTGGCGTCTGACAAAACGTATATTTATTTTTCTCGTGTATGTCATTGCTAATTACCACCTCTAGTATTTAAAATCCGCAATCCGTATGTCACTTTATGTCAACTACAAAACGAAGACTCTCGCTAAAACGCCAAGAGACAAGTTAGTATATTAAGTGATCTCGTTACGTAACCTATTGTTATTAATGTGCCAACCAGAGAACTATCTGTGCCGCTTGCTCTATATACAACACTCCTGACAGTGACATTCTAAATCATAACTCCAAGGTATCTGGCCAATCTTGAAGAACAGCTTTAGCTTCCTCAGGTTTGTTGTCATTTAGCAGTTCAACAGCATAGTCTCATTGCATTGTAGACAACAATTTGAATACAACTTCATCCAATAGTCAGCAAATAACCGGACCTTGTCGTTCATAAAGGCCACGTTTTGGTAAAAAAAACATATAGTTTCAAAATTTTACAGCGCATTATTTGGTTTCAATTTTACAGCGCATTTTTTGGATCCGAATTGTCAGCGCATTATTTGGATTCAATTTGACAACGCATTATTTGGATTCAATTTGACAACGCATTATTTGGATTCAATTTGACAACGCATTACATTATTTGGATTCAATTTGACAACGCATTATTTGGATTCAATTTGACAACGCATTACATTATTTGGATTCAATTTGACAACGCATTATTTGGATTCAATTTGACAACGCATTATTTGGATTCAATTTGACAACGCATTATTTGGATTTATATGATGGAATTATGCGCTGAAACCGCCAACTACTATACAACTCGTTCGACTTGTAAAATGAATATAATGTTCAGCTCCACAGTTACTTCAGATCTTCCCATTTTAAGCTAAACCATTTGCACAATTTTCCAGAATATATGAAACTTTAGAAGAGATTGAGTGAAGATTAATCCAAAGAAAAGTTTGTCTTGCTCGCTTTTCACTCAACTTGGCGCCAGAAGTTGCCGCCGTTTTCATGCAAATCATGCTTCATTTAGATAGAACAGAAAAAAAACACTCAGTCGATTTAAAACTTTTAAAACGTAATACCGATAAATTCCCGGTAAATTTTAACCAAGAAGTTAACGGACAATGTTCTCTACAACAAACACTTATTCACTTGCCGTGTACTGAAGGAGAATATTGAACATTAAAATATAGACTGAAAACTGCGCGCGCTCTGATTGGTTAAAAACACGACGGGAATTTGAGAACACTTGAGAAATATACAAAACAAATTGATCTCGTGTTCTCAAATTCCCGTTGTGTTTTATGACAGTATAATACATGGTGTTGGCTTCTTCAAACCAATGCCCCAATTCGCTTGTGTACTGAAGGAAAATATTGAAAATTGCAGAAACTCATTCATTCTGCATGCTTATACAAAATTCTGAACAGTAAAACACAGGCAAACAAATGTCCTAGTGTCATGTAATTTGCAACATCCATGTAGATTTAGATTGCCAGTTCTATGTCTAGCTGTATTGTTATGCAAATATGACAAGCAAACCATGAAAAGGGTTCGTTCTTTTTTTTTTTTTTACCCTCTCGCATAAGTTAATACGGCATTCGGTCTGAGACACCACGGAAGAAGGAACACTGAAGGCCGGAGGAGGGACAACTCGCTGAAATACGACTCAACACTTGTCCCCCAAAACTCAACCGTGACAAATGGCAAATGCAGAAACGATTGACCAAGACCAGGAGGATAAAAGAAGACGATCAATGGACCATATAGAAAGAAATCACATGTTCCATGGAAATCAAGGGAAGAGCGTATTCCTTTCTAGTAACCGATGTGATGTCTGGGCACTAATTCAAGAGACATTGACTAAACCAGATACGATAAGCGAACACAGATCAAAGAAGGAAAGACTAGTGTACAAAAAGAACTTTGCTACTCCCGTGGGAGTTGATGGACTTACGGGAACTTTGTGTCATTTTGTAACAATCATTTACGACACAAGAGACAACTACATTATCACAGCATTTCCATCCGTGTGATGCTCAAGACAATATTAAGCTTCTTTTTACATCACGTTTTGGAACTTTTCTGCGCAACTTTACGCTTAAGTTTATTAATACACTTTATATCATGTACTGTGTCTTTTGTTGCAACAGTGTTGTTATGTTATACTATTTCTTAATTTTTTTCTTACAAAGCTTCGTTGGCTTAGTTGCAATATACGTACAAATATCCATCCAGATAGTTTCATATTGTTTTAAGGTTTTCAGGCTCTTAGGAAGATCAAAATATTTGTAACATGGAGATTGTATTATTTTGAATAGCTTTCGGAATATGAAGTAAAATTTTCAGTATTGACCGTTTCCGTGTCTTTTGTTGCAACAGGGATTAAATCTTTTTTTTTTGTCAATGTACAGTGGATGTTATTCCGTGCTAGTATAGGGCTATGAGCATTCATAAAACAGAGGAATTGTTTCTTAATTTGAGAAGATTTGTCGAGTAAGGTTGTTTTTTAGGTCACATTTCTTTGTTTAAAAAGTGAATGTCACATTTATTCGCTTAAACTGTATCGCACAACAGTTCTTTTAAACTGTATCGCACAACAGTTCTCTTAAACTGTATCGCACAACAGTTTTGTAAAATGCAGAGATGCCGAGAACCCTGTTAAGGCCAATTTAGACGATTTTGTCGCATGCGACTTTTGTAGCGCGCGCTGCTGGCGTCGTTTTCATGGCACTGAACACTCGCATGCGAGAACTTTTTAATTATCTTTTTGTTTATAAGTACAAGTGCCACTCACACGGAAATTTTCCGTTCATCATTTCCAAGTTAGACGGTACGATTTTGTCGCCGAGTTTTCATTGAATTCCTGTCAATAAACAGCGCGAATAGTTTTTCACTTACTTGTCTCTTGGCATCTAGAAAAGCGTTTTAGCGAGGGTCTTCGTTTTGTAGTTTGAGAAGGCCTTTTCTACAAAACGAAGACCCCATCGAATTATTGTCTCTTGGCGTCTGACAAAACGTATATTTATTTTTCTCGTGTATGTCATTGCTAATTACCACCTCTAGTATTTAAAATCCGCAATCCGTATGTCACTACAAAACGAAGACTCTCGCTAAAACGCCAAGAGACAAGTTAGTATATTAAGTGATCTCGTTACGTAACCTATTGTTATTAATGTGCCAACCAGAGAACTATTGGCTGTTGAAACAAAGAGTTATTTTGTTTAATGGTTGGCAAATTTGAATAACAAAACAAATGTTGATAAACAGTGAACACTCCTATACACGCGAAAAAGAAAAAACATTATATAGCACTTTACACACCCATGCAACGCTTGATGTGATAGAGTGTTTCTGCTGGCTTTTTTAGCCAGTGTTTAGTGATGATCAATTCAAATCTGTCGAATTTAATTGATAAAAACGTCGAACTTCACATGCATTTAATTCCTGAATTAGATTCGGCACATGTGAAATGCGACGTTTAAACCTAAGGCCAATTTGTTTTTGTTCGCAGCTGTTCGCAGCAAGCTAACGCAAATTCTCAAGAAAATAATGACAAATAATTAGTTCTCGCGAAGCGACTTTCTGTTCAATTAGATCTTTTTATAACTTGTATAATGTATATTTTCCTCTGCTTATGCGCTAAAATCCATTTTAATAATAATATAATAATAATAATAATGTTTTTATAGGCGCATTTAAAAAACTCAATGCGCTTACAGCACAAGTACATAAATAAATAAAATCATTTTAAAAATGATTGTTTTTGTTCAGCCGCGCTCGCTTCAAGAGAATATTAAATGACAATGATGGTTTTCGCGTAGCGACTTTTAAGGCCCGTTTACACATGCGATTTTTGATGCGATTTGTCGCGGCGATTTAGCGGCGATTTATCGCGCAAGTGTAAACTACCTGCGATTTCACGGCGATTTGTATGGCGAGTTGTAGGAGATGTATCAAATCGCCGATAAATCGCATCAAAATTCGAGCAAGTTCAAACATCGGCGACAAATCGCAGTCAAATCGCCATGAAATCGAAGCTGGTTTACACGGGCGATTTGGAATGGCGCGATAAATCGCCACTAAATCGCCGCGACAAATCGCATCAATTAGTAATGTCCATTTAGAAATCGCGGTTAAAAAATAAGAATAGTGAAATAAAAGTTTCTCGATTGTTTTTATCTCCCATTTTCCACACAAGTGTTTACCGGTTTTGAACGTTATTTTCAACGGCCGAAAACGGAAAAACACTGACAAACAGCAGGGAGGTTCAATTGAGCTACACATTAACTCCAGTTTATGCTCTGGCAGAAACAGCCATACATTGGTCATTTGACTCGGCCTCGGGTGTGACTCGGAGAAAACATTTACTAGTACTCAGCTTAGAACTCTGTTATACTGTGTAACATGTCTTTCGCACAGGTATTACATGACAATTATTTTATACAGAGTAGAGTGGATTACAGATTTGTTCCGTAGAGTTTCTTGTGATTTGTTGAGGAGAGTTTTGTCGAGTAGAAATTTGTTTGCGTAGAGATTTGTCGCCGACAAATCTCAACAAAATTGCACTCGGAGTGCAATTTTGTTGAGTAGAAATTTATTTGCGTAGAGATTTGTCGAGTGCAGTTTTGTTGAGTAGAAATTTGTTTGCGTTGAGATTTGTCGAGTGCAGTTTTGTTCAGTAGAAATTTGTTTGCGTAGAGATTTGTCGAGTGCAGTTTTGTTCAGTAGAAATTTGTTTGCGTAGAAATTTGTTTGCGTAGAGATTTGTCGAGTGTAGTTTTGTTGAGTAGAAATTTGTTTGTAAAGAGATTTATTGAGTAGAGTTTTGTCGAGTAGAAATTTGTTTGCGTAGAGATTAGCCTGCGTAGCTGGCGGTCTTGTTGGCGCGCGATGCAAAATTCGTAAGCGGCGAAGCCGCGACAGCGAGCGGTAAAGCCGCGAGAGTGCGTAGAGATTTGTCGAGTCCAGTTTTGTTGAGTAGAAATTTGTTTGCGTAGAGATTTGTCGAGTCCAGTTTTGTTGAGTAGAAATTTGTTTGCGTAGAGATTTGTCGACTACAGTTTTGTCGAGTAGAGTTTGCGCCTCGGTTTGATATCACACGGAAAGCGCAGAAGTAACATGAATTTAGTATGTGTGTCATGTCCACAATACACCAGAAGGCGGTTTACATGCATATGCATGTCCACAGGTCCGTGATAGTCATGCAGCTGCAGTGCTACTCGAGCTCCGCCAGGTGTGAAATAATTAATCCAACAACTGATAGCAATTATCGTCAATTGTTGACGAACGTTTCCAAAATAGCTCACATGTGCAAATAGTGGAAAATAAAAACAAAAGATGAGAAAGGGGAAAGTACATGTTATGGCTATGTCTAAAACAAGGAACGGGGAACGTGGGGGAATGGGGAACGGGAATGGGAATCCTCTAAAAGGCGGAATCTCTAAAATAGGGAATCTCTAAAAGGCGGAATCTCTAAAAAGAGGAATCTCTAAAAGGCGGAATCTCTAAAAGGAGGAATCTCTAAAAGGCGGAATCTCTAAAAGGAGGAATCTCTAAAAGGCGGAATCTCTAAAAGGCGAGTTTTCGTTGATATCAATATCACTAGATATACGACTCATGGCTGTCGTCGCTTGCGACAATAGAGAGCTTATGCACAGACGTTTTTGAGCCACGGACGGCAGTACCGGAAGGCGAACGTTCTTGTTTTTGGTGCCCTTTCACCCCCGCCAATGAGTTTGGAAAGCCCTCGTTTTAGTATTTACAACTTGACGTTACTGACAAAAAGTCGGTAATACGCGCCAAAGAAGAGAATATTCGACTTCCGGTTGACGTGCGTGGCTCAAAAACGTCTAATTATTCCAAGGGACCACACAAATAGTCTGTACAGACGCCCATTGGTATGAAAATCAATTCTGTGCACGTCACTAGATTGTAATTTTCGTTGCAATTTGAAGGAAGAAATAATGAGGAATCTCTGAATAATCAAAACAAACTGCTAAAGAAACTTCTGGATAACTGGACAAGGCCGCTTTTCTTATCTTATCTTATCTGTAATCAGTCCAAAAATTCGCTGACATTGTTTTGTTTGTATTACGACTGACCTGCGGCTAATAAAAAATGACCGTTTCAAATTGCTCGTATTAAAAAATTGAGGCGAAAAACTTAACCAGCTCTCAAATGCCTCTCAAAAATGGTAACAAACACCGCGTTATTAAATTTTAGTAAAAGAAGCAAACAAAATTAAATAACATGAGTTATAAGAGCCACGAAAAAATTCACCTTATCTGTGATGTTATCTGAGACACATGCTAAATATGTTTTCATTGTGTGTGGTCACGTTTTAAAATGACATGAATAACTAGTCAGACTAGTAGTGAGAATATACGCTCAACGGCTGCTTTTTATGTTGAAAAAGAGCCAGAATGGCTTTAAGCTCGGGGAAATTGCATGATGTGAGTGGTTGCATAAGCGTTGTGATGCAAAAACATGATGTTCAGTGGAGTGGAACTGACGATAAATAAAAAGCCATAAGATAATTAAGCGGCTTTGTGTTTATATCCAGACAACGTTTCTTTCGCAGTTTCGCTGTAGGACGTGTTTGTTACCATTTTTGAGAGGCATTATAGAGCTGGTTAAGTTTTTCGTCTCAATTTTTTTAATATACGAGCAATTTGAAAAGGTTATTAGAGACTCCTGATTAGACAACGCGTTTTTAGTTTTTAGCCCATTAGTAAGAGGGGTCAGTGTTTATCTGTGATGTTATCAGCGACATCTGCTAAATATGTTTTAAAACAACTAAACTACATAGGGAACCCACACTCTAATTTGTAAATGCATACGTATTAATAAACTGTATATGTAAAAATAAACTTGCCTGTTTTCTTCTTGAATCTGTTACAGAGCCAAGTGGGATGGATTTTCGTCTTGAGATGGATTTTTGCGCCGCGATACGATGTATTTTTTGATATTCGTCGCGTCACGTCGACCGTTACAGAATTTCACAATGCTGTTACTAGTAACAGTAGTAACAGTAGTAATTGTGAAATTCTGTAACGGTCGACGTAACGCGACGAATATCAAAAAATACATCGTATCGCGGCGCAAAATCCATCTCAAGACGAAAATCCATCCCACTTGGCTCTGTAACAGATTCAAGAAGAAAACAGGCAAGTTTATTTTTACATATACAGTTTATTAATACGTATGCATTTACAAATTAGAGTGTGGGTTCCCTATGTAAACTAGTAGTGAGAATATACGATCAATGACTGCTTTTTTATGTCGAACAAGAACCCCTGAAGGGATTACAAGCGGCCGATTTCCTCTGGGGGGTAGGGGTGGGGGGCTCTCCCTTGTGTACGCTATATAGGAATGTCCCGCGGACAGGGTTTGGTTTTTGAGCATTTTTGTCTTCCACAGGGTAACCCATACGTTCAGAATAGGATAACGTTGATTGTTATGTAAGTCGTGAAAATTAAAAAATAACAAGCTTACACACAAGCCAAGTAAAACGTAATTTTATTCACCTGTTTACAAGCGAGCGCTGTGTTTGAAAATTCTGCTTCGATCGCTTCGAGTAAACTCGCGGTCACTGGACTCTAAGGCCTATAAAGAGTCAACACACGAACCTGCGTGACGAAAAACGTGACTGCCTGATGTCAATATTGCATCATGCTAAGGAAGACGGAGAAATTCTCTTGTGGTTAATTTTCATGTTCAACGAGGGAAAAAATGTGTTTTCGCTCAACGTGAAAATAAATTGTGAATGACATATATGCTGTGGAATTGTGTTAAGAAAAAACTATTATGTTTTTGGGACTGGGTTTTATAGTTCGTTTACTGGTTGAGGTGCATGTATTAAACAGAACAGAAATTCTCTAGTGGCTATTTATTTGCATGTCTCCTGACTGCTTGAGGTGCATGTATTGAACAGAACAGAAATTCTCTAGTGGCTATTTATTTGCATGTCTCCTGGCTTCGTTTACAATGTAATGGGAAAACCCCTCTTGATCAAAAGGTCAGTCATGCGTTTTTCCTCGTAAATAAATTGACATACTGTAATTGTATGAAGAAAAACTGTTATTTTCCATTGTCTAATTCAATATTTCGAATGTTTCTTTAAAGAGTACTGACACGACACGAAAATCGAAATTTTCTCTAAAAGTAGAAATAAATTCTACAGAGAGACTGTGGAAGAGAAATTCTCCAGTGGCTAATTTTAGACACTGTCGGATTGCGTCATGTCAACAGTGTGGATTTGGCTTGTTTCTTTGTAAAGAACATGAAAAGAGCACTTACACGATAAGAAAATCGAAATTTTCTCTAAAAGTAGGAAGAAATTATCCAGAAAGCTTGTGGAAGAGAAATTCTCTAGTGGCTAATTTTAGACAATGCAATGCAATGTCAACTGGGGAAAGTGCAGTGACTACGAAAAAAACAAGTAGTCACGCCAGTCTCGCTAAAGTCCGCAGTTTGCGTGAAACCGGAAGCCGATTCCCCGCTGGGATCGAATAACGCGCACAGGTCACACCGCCAAATTTAGCACATTTTGCAACAACACTGCTGTTCACTGCTGTGGGACATTTGTCTTTGCTTTTTTCAATGCGATTCCTGTAATAAACTCAATACATGTACGCACTTACACGACACTACAGAAAGCCTGTGGAAGAGAAATTCTCTACTGGCTAATTTTAGACCGAGATGCGATAACATCATGTCAACCGTGTAGAGGTCTGGGGCTAGTTACATGAAAAACAAGATCCCTGAAGGGATTACAAGCGGCCGATTTCCTCGGGGGGTAGGGGTGGGGGGCTCTCCCTTGTGTACGCTATATAGGAATGTCCCGCTGGACAGGGTTTGGTTTTTGAGCATTTTTGTCTTCCACAGGGTAACCCATACGTTCAGAATAGGATAACGTTGATTGTCATGTAAGTCGTGAAAATTAAAAAATAACAAGCTTACACACAAGCCAAGTAAAACGTAATTTTATTCACCTGTTTACAAGCGAGCGCTGTGTTTGACAATTCTGCTTCGATTCGATTCGATCGCTTCGAGTAAACTCGCGGTCACTGGACTCTAAGGCCTATAAAGAGTCAACACACGAACCTGCGTGATGAAAAACGTGACTGCCTGATGTAATATTGCATCATGCTAAAGGCCCGTTTAAGTAGAAAGAAATTCTACAGAAAGACTGTGTCAGAGAAATTCTCCAGTGGCTAATTTTAGACACTGTCGGATTGCGTCATGTCAACCGTGTGGATTTCGCTTGTTTCTTTGTAAAGAACATGAAAAGAGCACTTACACAATACGAAAATCGAAATTTTCTCTAAAAGTAGGAAGAAATTATCCAGAAAACTTGTGGAAGAGAAATTCTCTAGTGGCTAATTTTAGACAATGCAATGCAATGTCAACTGGGGAAAGTGCAGTGACTACGAAAAAAACAAGTAGTCACGCCAGTCTCGCTAAAGTCCGCAGTTTGCGTGAAACCGGAAGCCGATTCCCCGCTGGGATCGAATAACGCGCAAAGGTCACACCGCCAAATTTAGCACATTTTGCAACAACACTGCTGTTCACTGCTGTGGGACATTTGTCTTTGCTTTTTTCAATGCGATTCCTGTAATAAACTCAATACATGTACGCACTTGCACGACACTACAGAAAGCCTGTGGAAGAGAAATTCTCTACTGGCTAATTTTAGACCAAGATGCGATAACATCATGTCAACCGTGAAGAGGACTAAGGCTAGCGACATGAAAAAAAGTCCATTTCTTGAAGCGGCCGCTATGTGTCGGCCGCTTAAAAAAGTCCATTTCTAGAAGCGGCTCGATGCCCATATATGGGCATTGGCCGCTTAAAAAGGCGAATTCTCCCAAAATAGTCACCCGAATGGCGGGAAGTGGCTGCAAGACAACGTTTTTAGCCCATTAGAGAAGTCACAACCCGGGTCACAATTTGAAGTTTTGGACTAACAACGTTTCTTTCTCGGCGAGCCCGCATTTATTTTCGAATCTACATCTTGTATAGATGATTATTCAGAGATTCCTCTGCTCTTTCTTTGTTCAGAATATTGCTGTAAGTAATCCCGAACTCAATACCTCTTGCCGTGTGTGGTCCCTTGGTCTTTATTTATTCTCGAAATGATTGCTGCAAGCGACGACAACCACGAGTCGTATGTCTAGCGGTGATATTGATATTTCTCAACGTTTCAGTAAACGGATAACGATTTTAGACATAATTCCCTATTTTAGAGATTCCGCTTTTTAGAGATTCTGCCTTTTAGAGATTCCGCCTTTTAGAGATTCCCTATTTTAGAGATTCCTCCTTTTAGAGATTCCCTATTTTAGAGATTCCTCCTTTTAGAGATTCCCTATTTTAGAGATTCCTCCTTTTAGAGATTCCCTATTTTAGAGATTCCTCCTTTTAGAGATTCCCTATTTTAGAGATTCCTCCTTTTAGAGATTCCCTATTTTAGAGATTCCTCCTTTTAGAGATTCCCTATTTTAGAGATCCCGCCATTTAGAGATTCCCTATTTTAGAGATTCCACCTTTTAGAGATTCCCTATTTTAGAGATTCCTCCTTTTAGAGATTCCCTATTTTAGAGATTCCTCCTTTTAGAGATTCCCTATTTTAGAGATTCCGCCTTTTAGAGATTCCCCATTTTAGAGATTCCGCCTTTTAGACATTCCCTATTTTAGAGATTCCTCCTTTTAGAGATTCCCTATTTTAGAGATTCCGCCTTTTAGAGATTCCCTATTTTAGAGATTCCGCCTTTTAGAGATTCCCTATTTTAGAGATTCCGCCTTTTAGAGATTCCCTATTTTAGAGATTCCTCCTTTTAGAGATTCCCTATTTTAGAGATTCCTTCTTTTAGAGATTCCCTATTTTAGAGATTCCTCCTTTTAGAGATTCCCTATTTTAGAGATTCCGCCTTTTAGAGATTCCCTATTTTAGAGATTCCTCCTTTTAGAGATTCCCTATTTTAGAGATTCTGCCTTTAGAGATTCCTCCTTTTAGAGATTCTGCCTTTTAGAGATTCCCTATTTTAGAGATTCCGCCTTTTAGAGATTCCCTATTTTAGAGATTCTGCCTTTTTAGAGATTCCCTATTTTAGAGATTCCGCCTTTTAGACATTCCCTATTTTAGAGATTCCTTTTAGAGATTCCCTATTTTAGAGATTCCTCCTTTTAGAGATTCCCTATTTTAGAGATTCCTCCTTTTAGAGATTCCCTATTTTAGAGATTCTGCCTTCTAGACATTCCCTATTTTAGAGATTCCTCCTTTTAGAGATTCCCTATTTTAGAGATTCCTCCTTTTAGAGATTCCCTATTTTAGAGATTCCTCCTTTTAGAGATTCCCTATTTTAGAGATTCCTCCTTTTAGAGATTCCCTATTTTAGAGATTCCGCCTTTTAGAGATTCCCTATTTTAGAGATTCCGCCTTTTAGAGATTCCCTATTTTAGAGATTCCTCCTTTTAGAGATTCCCTATTTTAGAGATTCCTCCTTTTAGAGATTCCCTATTTTAGAGATTCCTCCTTTTAGAGATTCCCTATTTTAGAGATTCCTCCTTTTAGAGATTCCCTATTTTAGAGATTCTGCCTTTTAGAGATTCCCTATTTTAGAGATTCCGCCTTTTAGAGATTCCCTATTTTAGAGATTCTGCCTTTTTAGAGATTCCCTATTTTAGAGATTCAGCCTTTTAGACATTCCCTATTTTAGAGATTCCTTTTAGAGATTCCCTATTTTAGAGATTCCTCCTTTTAGAGATTCCCTATTTTAGAGATTCCTCCTTTTAGAGATTCCCTATTTTAGAGATTCTGCCTTCTAGACATTCCCTATTTTAGAGATTCCTCCTTTTAGAGATTCCCTATTTCAGAGATTCCTCCTTTTAGAGATTCCCTATTTTAGAGATTCCTCCTTTTAGAGATTCCCTATTTTAGAGATTCCTCCTTTTAGAGATTCCCTATTTTAGAGATTCCGCCTTTTAGAGATTCCCTATTTTAGAGATTCCGCCTTTTAGAGATTCCCTATTTTAGAGATTCCTCCTTTTAGAGATTCCCTATTTTAGAGATTCTGCCTTTTAGAGATTCCTCCTTTTAGAGATTCTGCCTTTTAGAGATTCCCTATTTTAGAGATTCCGCCTTTTAGAGATTCCCTATTTTAGAGATTCTGCCTTTTTAGAGATTCCCTATTTTAGAGATTCCGCCTTTTAGACATTCCCTATTTTAGAGATTCCTTTTAGAGATTCCCTATTTTAGAGATTCCTCCTTTTAGAGATTCCCTATTTTAGAGATTCCTCCTTTTAGAGATTCCCTATTTTAGAGATTCTGCCTTCTAGACATTCCCTATTTTAGAGATTCCTCCTTTTAGAGATTCCCTATTTTAGAGATTCCTCCTTTTAGAGATTCCCTATTTTAGAGATTCCTCCTTTTAGAGATTCCCTATTTTAGAGATTCCTCCTTTTAGAGATTCCCTATTTTAGAGATTCCGCCTTTTAGAGATTCCCTATTTTAGAGATTCCGCCTTTTAGAGATTCCCTATTTTAGAGATTCCTCCTTTTAGAGATTCCCTATTTTAGAGATTCCTCCTTTTAGAGATTCCCTATTTTAGAGATTCCTCCTTTTAGAGATTCCCTATTTTAGAGATTCCTCCTTTTAGAGATTCCCTATTTTAGAGATTCTGCCTTTTAGAGAATCCCTATTTTAGAGATTCCGCCTTTTAGAGATTCCCTATTTTAGAGATTCTGCCTTTTTAGAGATTCCCTATTTTAGAGATTCAGCCTTTCAGACATTCCCTATTTTAGAGATTCCTTTTAGAGATTCCCTATTTTAGAGATTCCTCCTTTTAGAGATTCCCTATTTTAGAGATTCCTCCTTTTAGAGATTCCCTATTTTAGAGATTCTGCCTTCTAGACATTCCCTATTTTAGAGATTCCTCCTTTTAGAGATTCCCTATTTCAGAGATTCCTCCTTTTAGAGATTCCCTATTTTAGAGATTCCTCCTTTTAGAGATTCCCTATTTTAGAGATTCCTCCTTTTAGAGATTCCCTATTTTAGAGATTCCGCCTTTTAGAGATTCCCTATTTTAGAGATTCCGCCCTTTAGAGATTCCCTATTTTAGAGATTCCTCCTTTTAGAGATTCCCTATTTTAGAGATTCCTCCTTTTAGAGATTCCCTATTTTAGAGATTCCTCCTTTTAGAGATTCCCTATTTTAGAGATTCCTCCTTTTAGAGATTCCCTATTTTAGAGATTCCGCCTTTTAGAGATTCCCTATCTTAGAGTTTCCGCCTTTTAGAGATTCCCTATTTTAGGGATTCCACCTTTTAGAGATTCCCTATTTTAGAGATTCCTCCTTTTAGAGATTCCGCCTTTTAGAGATTCCGCCTTTTAGAGATTCCGCCTTTTAGAGATTCCCTATTTTAGAGATTCCGTCATTTAGAGATTCCCTATTTTAGAGATTCCTCCTTTGAGAGATTCCCTATTTTAGAGATTCCTCCTTTTAGAGATTCCCTATTTTAGAGATTCCCCCTTTTAGAGATTCCCTATTTTAGAGATTCCTCCTTTTAGAGATTCCCTATTTTAGAGATTCCGCCTTTTAGAGGATTCCCATTCCCGTTCCCCATTCCTCCATTCCCGTTCCTTGTTTTAGACATAGTCTTGAAAAATTGCACCAGAGACAGTTGCACATACATGTAACATGGTTTCTACAAAAACAGCAACCATATTACCGAGAAAGAAATAATTTATAGTTCACAGAGGGTAAACAACCCATGAAGGTTAGCTGATTTGTCAAAGCACTGGCACATGATTTGATTCGAGGTGCAGTTGTACACAGCATGCGTGCGAAGGCCGAAGGGTTCTACCACACATTTGATAAGCGAGGCAGTGGAACAATCTCTCAGTGATAATAAAATAATTATTGGTCCATCTCGATACACTTCCAGAAACTTAAGTACCCGCGAAAAACCGTCCTTTACGTATAAAGTAGAACCCCGTTAACGCGGTGGTTCGAGTTCAGTAGCCGATAGTAAATGACTGAAAAACAAGGACAAGGGGAATGGGTTTGAGTTCGAGATAGCGGGGTGTTCGAGATAGCGGGGTGTTCGAGATAACCGAGTTCAAGTTATCTGGTAATCGAATGACCACTGAAACAAACTCATTACAACAGTGAAAGGTGTCATAAAAGCATTTCGTAAGTGGTGTTGCGACATTCCCAAAAAGGACCATCGGTACCTGGTGTTTTATGTTTCGCGAATGTCTTGAGTGCGGACAAACATTCTTCTTCAGTACTAAGACCTTCGCAAATATTTGTTGTTGTTCGTTTAATTTTGGTAGATTATAAAGTTTCACGAAATACGGAAGAACTTCCTCATATGCACTATCTGACAGTTTCGAGGTATAAAGAGTTGAGTAGAATTTTTCCATCTCAGATAAAATCTCCTTCGGTTCTTCGTTGTACTTATTTTCAGTGGTCTTTAGTTTTACTATGTGTTTTATTTTTGCAGTGTGAACGCTTCTCCAAATTCATAAAATATTTGTTGTTGATTTTTCCACCGTGTTCGTACCACCTTGCTCTGCTTCTTATTATTGCACCTTTTGTCCGGCTGTGTTCAGCAATTTTCCGCAAAGCGAGTTTGACGCGTTCCATTTCAGTTGCTAAATTTCTGTCGCTTGGGTTTTGATCTAGGAGTGCATAATAGAAGGTTTAATTTGCGAAGCAGATCTATTTCTTTGGATTTTTTTGCTCTTAGCCAGACGTTTGGAGAAACGAATACAAATTGCCTAATCTCCATCTTGATTTTGTAGAAAAGGCCGGCTCAAACGGTAGTCTCGAAAACGAAGACCTAAGACCCCAAAACTCGAAAACGAAGACCACAAAACTACACGTTTTTGCTCGCGCGTTCGCCTCACGGACTTATGCGAAAAATAGAGACTGCTCTTGTATATTCAATGTATGGGCCCGGCCGCACTAGGCGAATTTTTGTTTGTTTTGCAAAAATATCTGTCATCAGTTCCGTTTCACAAGTGCGAACGGCGATTTTTTTTCCTACCAAAATTTTGTCAAGCAAACTTTTGTCAAGCGTCAAAACTGACAGATTCATCAATTCACACACATTAATCTCAAGGTTACAGCGATGATTATTCGCTTGCCTCGGTCCGTACAACTAGTACCGATCCAAAATTTTACCTGCTAGCAGCACCTACTGATGTTTGAGTAGCACAATTTGCTATAAACAGTGAACAGTGCACGGTCCGATCGGGTACAAGTATTGCGCTAAAAAGTGACAGTCGGGAAAAGCGGCAAGAAACATGCAAGTCGTTTAAAATTTCAGTCCGAGAAGAAGAAATATCTAGTTAATCAGTTTGTGTATCATACCACGAAGGCAGGAGAGTAAAAACTTTAGAAAGAACTGGTTTTAAAAGATTGTCGAGGAGTTGAATGCAAAATTTCACAGCATCAACAGAGGTTTTCGGTTTCTACGCGATTGATATGTTGTGGTTCGCGAATAATTTGTCATGATTTTTGGTTTTCAAGTGCGTACGCGTTTATCAAAATGAAAATTTGGCGGAGACAAAATTTGTAGTATATTTTGGTAGCGCCAAACAAATTTTGTCAGCCTAGTGCGGCCGGGGCCATAGGCTCGATTTCCGCCAACACTAGGCGAATTTTTGTTTGTTTTGCAAAAATATCTGTCATCAGTTCCATTTCACAAGTGCGAACGGCGATTTTTTTTCCTACCTTGTGAAGCCTTACCAAACTTCAAAGGCGCCGTCGTCCTGCCCCAGAGCAGGACAAAATTTTGTCAAGCGTCAAAACTGACAGATTCGTCAATTCACACACATTAATCTCAAGGTTACAGCGATGATTATTCGCTTGCCTCGGTCCGTACAACTAGTACCGATCCCAAATTTTACCTGCTAGCAGCACAGGACAGCACAAGCAGCACCTAGTGATGTTTGAGTAGCACAATTTGCTTCATAAACAGTGAACAGTGCATAGTGCACGGTCCGATCGGGTACAAGTATTGCGCTAAAAAGTGACAGTGACAGTCGGGAAAAAGCGAAATACACAGTTTGTGTATCATACCACGAAGGCAGGAGAGTAAAAACCCGGCTTTTGAAAGTACTGGTTTTAAAAGATTGTGGAGGAGTTGAATGCAAAATTTCATTAATCTTAATCTTAATCTTAATCTTACTTTCACAACTTCTGAAATGGTCCAGACACATACTGATTTGAAACTCTTCAAGCATATTGAGGGGGACATTGGGGTTTGCGGTATTGCGGTATTGGACAATTTTCCATGCGGTATTTCGGTAATTCTAATCTAAAATTTGGGTATTGCGGTATTCTCAAAACCTGCGGGATTCGGTTTTTAGCGTTTTGGTCGGTATTAAAAATTATCCTCCAGTGTTTTACGACTTTTACGACCCTTTTCGATCCTTTTCCAGTTCCTTGTCGTTTCGGAAACGCTTCGAAACAGTTCTAAGATCCTCTAATCCGTCACGCGAGTTTATATAGTCATATTTATGAAACGTGATAACAATTTGATCGTTTTGACAATCTAAGCGGATATTTGCGCGAAATTTAACGAACAGAGTAGCGGTTTCGGTATTCTATCGATTTTTGACAAGGTATTGGACGTATTGCGGTATTTGTGAATTTTTTTTGCGATAGTGCGGTGTTCAGAACCCCCAATGTCCCCCTCCATATTGAAAACATTTCCATGGTTCAGGTTCGTTTTCATTATGTATAAATGTTCTCTTGTTGATAGATTGTGTTGAATTAATAGGTCATTCTGTATACAAATAATAAAGAATGAATCGAAACTGCTTGAATTGAGTACATTGAATACGCTTTAGCTGTTTACTCGGTGTATCTCAGTAAAAACGAGATTTTGAGTTTTGATGTCTTCTTCATTTCCGATGAGATAACAGTATATCAAATAGAAAACATTTTACAGCAGAAGGCTTATAGTCTAATAATCAAAATAAATGATCTTACTTTAAGAGCTATTTGGTGACTGGGGTAGCCTCAGCTTCAAGCAGGCACATGTTTAGGGCCCTAGTCCCTTTTCCAGCTCATTCTCACAGCTTCACTACTCACACGTGATCTTGCTTACAGGGTAGGGCCGGGTGTCTTATTATCAGAGTAATTTTACCCTTAAGGCCGGTTTACACGATACGATTTGTCGGCCCGATTTGATAAGAAAACGACCGAGCGAACGAAAATCGGCCCGATTTTTAAAAATCTGTTGCAGCGCAACAGATTTTACAAATCGGGCCGATTTTCATCCTCGCGCTATATCGATAAAAGAAAAATCGGCCCGATAAATCGTAGCGTGTAAATGAGCCTTACGAATGTGCCGACAGATCGGGCCGACAAATCGTATCGTGTAAACCGGCCTTTAAGATATAGGGGGCCTTATTTTGGTGGGTGTGAGGACGTTTACAGCAAAAGCCTGGTTCACACAAAAGGCACTAATGATCAACACGGCACGAGTACTCGTCTGCGTATTTTGCTTGCGCTTATGCTTACGTCGAAAGTGTGAACCACACGCCGATCTCTTTGAACAATGTTGTTCAAATTATTATTATTATTATTTTTTCAGGTCAAGCACAGTATCTTCTCTTTGAGGAAATAAAAACAAGATTTACAGGCATCAAATGCCAGGTTAAGAATCAGTTTAAGGTAAATACCCACAGTGGATGGAGATGTAGAACTATTGCTTTCAACATTTTGTTCAATAACTAGCAGGATTTTTGCACGCTCATTGGTTGAGAGCTTTGGTCAATGAGAGTATATGCGGTCATGGAAATGATGCGATGCATGATGGATGGATCTTTCCCTCTGTCATGCGCGTTGTAGGCTCAATTACCAACACCAACAACAACAACAACAAATTTGTCCGCTGACATTATGAGCTGTTACAAGATACGAACAGTTTTCCAGCAGTGACCTGTGAGATACAAGGAACAGATAATGTCCAAGGACAAATATCCGTTCTCTGTTTGGGAAATCTAGGCTAAGCTGTCAATCTGTAAGCGTTCATAAATCTTACTCGTCTGTACAAGATTTATTTGGAACGAAAACTGAACGTGCGAACGTTAAACGCAAGTTTCAAAAACTGGGATATCCCCTCGTTTTAGCTGCGTCGCGTGACGCGTGATCCATAAGCATGGAGAAAAGGAAATGTTAAAATGAACTATAGATGATCTAAAGAATTTCCTGAATTTCAATTTATTTCCATTTTATATTTTACATGTAGGTGCTTGTAACAAAACTGCCCACAGTTGATACTGAATGTGATCAGGAAAGTAACTCAGATTTGCTTACTCAAGAACAAGAAAAGTAAGGAAGAGTTAAGACAAGACTGTGTACTGGTCGTCCACGACAGTAATGCCAAGGACAACGTCGATTAAAGGCCGTGGCAAACGAGGAAACATTGTTGCGGACGCAAATGTTTCGACGAGCAAACGGGGAAACATTTGTTGCGGGCGGAAAAATGTTTCTGAAAGAAGCGTCCTCAACAAATGTTGCGTGCGCGGGCAAACGGGGAAACATTGCGTCCGCAACAATAATTAGCGAATTCATATTAGAAGACGGGAAAATCGTCTTAGACGAAATTCCGTCTGACAAAATTCCGTCTAATATAAATTTAAGGACGGTAAAATTAGACGGATAAACGACTTAGAGACGGCGGAGACTTGGACGAGTACGAGGCCAGGTTACATTTCTATCCCAGAAGCAATTGCTGAATTTCCAGTTCCAATGTGTAACAAACAGGAAACCCGTCCTGGGCCCAGTTGTTCAAAGGGTGGATAACGCTATCCACCGTATAAATCACTATCCAGTGGATAGCGTAGTTTGTTTTTTCAACACTTATCCACTGGATAGTGATTTATCCGGTGGATAGCGTTATCCACCCTTTGAACAACTGGGCCCAGATTTTCTCGTCTAATGTGAATTTAAGACGGTTTTCCGTCTAAGACGAGTTTTCCGTCTGATTTTACCGTCGTTTTAGACGGGAAAATGGACGGATAAATTTAAGACGGGAAACTCGTCCTTCACCGGATTCATATCAGACGAGTTTTCCGTCCTAAGACGAGTTTCCCGTCTAAGACGGTTTTCCGTCTCTAATATGAATTCGGCTAATGTTTCCGCACAATGTTTCCTCGTTTGCCACGGCCTTAAAAACTGAATTTCTATTTAACTTCAGAATCTTGCTTATCTCTAGTTCAATTCAGTTTGTCTATCGGTATCAGAACTATCCTCAGCTGACGACGTAAAGGTAGTGATTAAATCCTAAAAGAAACTTGAAAAATTCGCCGTTGCGGTTCACGTTTGCTGAAAACCCAAAACTCGGTCATTTCACGTTCCAGGGAATAGGGACCTTAAAATTCAGGTTCCTAGAAACTCAGTACTTCGCGATTATTCCAACACGTTCAATTTGTCCAATGTGGCCGAACTGTCCAGGAGCTGAATTCGTCAGGGACGGAGTTAAAGTCCAGATAGAGAAAGGAAAATTCACCGTCTTGTGTTCACGTTGTTTTAGGGACCTTAAGCCCCGGCCAAACGGACGCAACATTTCAATGCAACATATCACAACATTGCTGCGCACAACATCATGTTGTACACGTTTGGCCACCCTGTTGCAATATGTTGGATGGTGTTGGATCAAGTTTGAAAATGCTCAAATTGTTCGCGCAACATTTTTAGATGTTGCATGATGTTGTACTCGTTTGGCAACGTTCGTGCAACATTGTTGCACCGGAGCATGCGCAATCGTTCAATTTGCTATTTCACAGAACCATCCAACATGCTGCAACATATTGCAACAGGGTGGCCAAACGTGTACAACATGTTGTACACAACAATGTTGTGACATGTTGTGTTCAAATGTTGCGTGCGTTTGGCCAGCTCCTTCACAACAAGATCCAACAATGTTGCCCTATGTTGCATTGAAATGTTGCGTGCGTTTGTCCGGGCCTTTACGCAACCACAACTTCCCCCTTCCCCCTTATTTCATACTTGCTCTGTCCTTTTTCTTTTTTTCCTTCTTCTTATGATTGTTAATAATTTATTGTAATCGAAATAAGTGTGAATAAAAATGAACTGAACTGAACCACGGCAACGTCGAGGTGAACGTCGATTAAAAATGAATTTATATTTTACTTTAAGAATATCGCGATATTCTAGATGCATTCAGTTTGTCTATCGGTGCCAGAGCTATCCTTGGCTGAATATGTAGAGATCGCGCTCAATTCTAAACAGAAACTTGAAAAATTTACCGTGTGGTTCACGTTCTTCACAAAACGCAAAATTTGGTCATGTCACGTTGTTGTTGTTTTGCAGAGCACGGCTAAGAAATGTACAAACGATTAAAACGCACGTGCAGAGCTATTGTACTGCTCATTAAATATTTTGTTTAGTGACGTTCTCGTTGCGACGAGTTGACGAGAGTTCGCACTCTTGCTAAAGTTTGATCACAAACCACAAACTCTCATGCATGCGCTCAACGAATTTGAACCTGCTCAAATGTTCATGCGAGTCAACAAGAGTTCATTTCGCTCGTTTGACAGGGACATGACGTCAACACTCACGTACTCTGCTCGTTTGACCACGAGAACGTTAATGAGCAGTATCAGAAACTAATCACGAATAAGGCCCAGTTCAGACGCCGTACTTCACATGAGCCGAATCAAATTCGATGAATTAAGTTCATGTGAGGTAGGGCGTCTGAATCAATTCGGAACGGCTGCATGAATTCGGATCGGCTCAGCCGTCCTTCCCGCCTTCCTCAGCCGGGAATAACGGCTGTGGTCCGGCTTTGATTCAGACGCCGAACTTCACATGAGCCGAAACAAAATGCATGAATTATTATAACAGCATTAATATAACAGCAATTTTCCTAAGTTCGGCTGAATTAAGCTCGGCGTCTGAATCAATTCAGTCGGTCTAAATTAATTTGGGTCGGCCTAAATTCGAATTCGATTCGGCTCATGTGAAGTACGGCGCCTGAACTGGGCCTAAGCTTCTGGCAGTATACAATAGCTCTGCACGTGCGTTATAATCTTGGTACATTTCTGCAAAACAACAACATGAAATGACCAAATTCTGGGTTTTCGGAGAACGTGAACCGCAACGGTGAATTTTTGAAGTTTCTATTTGAATTTGAACGCTGAAACATATTCTTGAACATATTCAGCTGAGGGTAGTTCTGGTACCGATAGACAAACTGAATTGAACTAGAGATTCGCGAGATTCCGAAGTAAAATATAAATCAATCAGTTTTTAATCGACGTTGTCTTCGGCGCTGCCGTCGTGTACTCCCTATTACGGACCTTTAGCAACCACGACGGCGACGGCAACGAGAACGTCACAAAACAATAGATTTAATTAGTAGTACAATTGCTCTGCACGTGCGTTTTTAATTTTGGTACATTTCTTAGCCGTCCTCTGCAAAACAACAACGTCAAATGACCAAATTCACGGTATTATGGAGAACGTGAACAAGCGACGGTGAATTTTCCATCCTCTATCTGGACTTGAACTCCGTCGTTATACGAATTCCGCTCCTGGACAGTTCAGCTACATTTTGGACAAATTGAACGTGTTGGAATAATCGCGAAATGGTTTATAGGAACGTGAATTCACTTTTTAAGCGACGTTTTCCATGGTGTTGTCGTCATGGTTGCTAAAGGTCCCTATAGCTATTAAATGGTCGATGAGCGAAAAGAAAACTCTCGTCCATCTCTCATCCCATATCATAATTGCCGTCGATTATTGACCCAACCTTTAGGGACCTGAATTATAGTCCGCGAAGCTCCTGTAAGCGGACTCCCTCGGGAAGCAGAAAAAGTGTCCGCAACTGGAGCTGGCCGCTTACGGAAATGTGTAAATTATACAGAGTGTGTATGAGCTAGAGTTCAAATGGGGTTTTGTGAAGGCAGCTGTAAGTAGAGCTGTCCGCTTACGAGAGTATCCGCTGAGAGAGCTTCAACTGTATCTACTTTAACTTTTTAGGGTTCAATAATCTAATGGCTTCTTTTTTTTTTGCATCTTTCCCTGTTCTTACAATAAACGGCACCTCTCAAGGCTGTCATCTCGTCAAGGTGTGATTTTACTTTCCAGTTTAACAGTTGATATATCTAACATGCTGTGTATTTTCTTCCACAGAATCTTAAATGCTATGGTTGGCTTTTCTAGAGTTTTCCATGTTCTAGCAGCGTGTAAAAAGGTAAGTAAACATGTAAATAAAGAGTTTTTTTGTTCCAAATTGATACGAACAGTACACACGAGGGGGCAAGCATAATTTGAGGGCCCTACAATTCAATCCAGTTTGAATTCGTGGAACAAGTCGCGGGGACATAATTTTGTCGCCGCGACAATGTTTTTTGACGAAAATGGGTAGTTCACACGAAGGGACTTGCTGCAGGAACTTATCCCGGGGACAAGCTCCCCTCGTGTGTGTCGACCTTAAATTAAGCCCTGGTCAAAAGGCGGCGCATGATAGTCGATGATAGTTTAAAGGAGCTACGTCACGGTTGGCCTATCTTGAAAAATTGTCATTCGTAATCCGTCTTAATCTTCTCCATCCTCAACCATCCTTGTTCCTGTTTGGTTTATTATTACTTCTTGGTGTTTTTCTACCTTAGTAAACTGTTATTTTGAGACTTTTCTTCAGTTTGAAAGTGATTTTGCACTTCGCAAAAATGACTTAAAATATCGTGACATAGCTCCTTTAAGAACTCAAATTCTCCCCTATCATCAACTATCATGCGCCGCAAGGTCAAACTGGAAAATCCCATTATCGACTATCATGGAGAATTTGAACAGGTTCAAAGTGAATGATAGTTGATGATAGTGCATGATAGTTGGTGGTGAAACAGGAGCGTGAGTTTCACCGACTATCATGCGCCGTTTGACCAGGGCTTTTAAAGGTTGTGGACTCTAAAAGTTGGTCGGATTAAAGGGGTTTTCAGATACGAAATTTTGTTAAGGCGGGGTTCTACTGTATTAGTCTTATAGCCTTCTTATTGGCAGTACTCTTTATAACATGGGATACAAAGATAATCTTTAACATGTAGACATGGTAAGAGCCTTTTCCCTGTAGACACGTCGGATCTTTGTTATAACATAAATTGTTTGATTATCATAATGATCAATTGCTTCTTTCTGTTTCCATCAGCCTCTTGTGGGACACAATGTTTTAACGGACTTGTTGCTGACCTATGAGAAATTTTACAAACCATTACCAGGTAACAAGTGTACCTTCTTCAATCATGTTCTTCATCCTTTTGTCCTGCATGACGACCTGCTGACCAACCTGTTTTGTTGGTTTTGTTAGTTCTTGAATAGAGCGGTTTTCAATTGAGTGTCGTAAAACCAAGACCGAAGCAATTACAATGGCTAATCACAACATACGTAGAAACACAATGAACGAATGAGAGCTCGAAGCAAATACACGTAACGGCGCTAAGCGCGGGAAACGCGTGCAACCAAGTCGCGATTTTTAATTTTATATCTGATTGGTTGAGTAGATGGCGCAAGTTCTTTAACCCGCTCTATATATGCTATGCTGTTATCTAGTACATGTAGCTAAATAATCCGTTGTCCTTTTTCCTTCAGATAGTTTAAAGGAATTCAAGTCCGAGCTTCACAGACTTTTTCCACTGATTCATGACACAAAATTGATTGCTTTTGAAATACGAAGGAATCCGGTAAGTGCCTGTTGTTGATAAAGTAAATAATTATTAACCATCGTAGCGAATTTCGGATGCTGACATTTTGAGCGTTAACCCTTTGTCGGTGCAAAGGCTTTTATGTCGGTTTGACTTCACACACACAAATCTTCTTTTTCTCTTGCTTGCAATGGCAAGTTCTCCCTCGAAAGCACACACCACACATTTCAATCGTCGCTGTGAACGAAGAAAAAAGGCTTCTAAATATGTAATAAAGGAGAAACAACTCAATCAGACATTTAAAACAATCATCTTTTTACCGCAGGTTTTATTACAATGCAATTTCCTTGATGACACAAACTTAGAAAATCTTCACGCTGCCCTTTCTAGGTAAGGTGGGTATATGTTTACTTTGACAATAGTCTACATAGTTGTTGATCATTACAGCGGTTTTCTATTGGCTGTCGCAAAGCTAAAACCGAAGTAACTGCGGGACCAATCACTGCGCTCGCAAATAGCGTAATAGACCAATCAGAACCCGAAGCGAATCATGTGGTAAGCGTAGGAAAAAGTCACGGTGTTGCGGGTGCTTAGTGCAGCAAAACAGGTGACCAGTGCATGGTAAGCACTGGAGAACATGTACAGCGGCAAGCGCGGGAAAAGGGTGTTACCGGTGACAAGCGCGGGAAAACATGTAACCAGTGACAAGCACGGGAAAACATGTAACCAGTGACAAGCGCGGGAAAACATGTAACCAGTGACAAGCGCGGGAAAACATGTAACCAGTGGCAAGCGCGGGTTTTGGTTTTGCAGGTTATTGGCCGAAAGAAAACTTGATATGCACTCTGATTGGCTAGAGCACGAGTTTTACGAACCACTTACAGAACTCGGAAATCGAAAATCAAAAGTAACACATAATTACTTTCAAATCTCCACCCACGTGTACAAATGGGTACCGACGCATAGATCTATGCTTTGATGGACTAGTATCCTATTCAGGAAGAGTGGCAATTATCCTAGTCGCTTTATAACGGCCAATAACCTACAAAACCAAAACCTGCTATCTAGTCAGGGGAGTAGCAATTGTCCTAGTCATTTTATGCTACGGAGACGGGAGTTTAAGCGCCGGTGGCGGACCTCACCTTCGTTGAGTTCATTTGTGTCTTTCTTTCTTTCTTTTTCCTTCTTTTTCTCAGCAACAATGCCCAGTTCTTTGCACTTTTTGCTCCCTCGATACCATTTGCAGAGAAATGCTACAGATACCGTGAGTATATCAGGCTTTGCATCGTGCGTTTGCCATTCTCTTAAAAAACCCTTACGAACTTGATCTTTTTCTTCTAATATTGCAGTCGACGAGAAAATGCCTCATGAAGCTGGCTACGATTCATACCTTAGCGGTTTTGGTAAGTACTGATATATCTGTTTATTTCTTAAACTTTATCATGAAGAATTTTGATGTTGTATACAGAAACGTGAATAGACATTACATTGCATAAAACAGAATATATACAGGTGGACACTCTCAAATTCCCGTAAAGGCTCTCCCAACCCTCTGGGCGCCCTAGGAAGGCGGGGGGCTTATCTCTTTTCAAGGCCTTTTGAGGGGTTAGACTTACAAGAGAGGGTAGTAGGGGCTTATACGTTATTTCAAAGCATAAACCAACTAACGCATAAGAAATTAAATCAGTGTAGGAGATGTTGCAGTGAAGAGCGCTACTGTTGCCACTCGACCGGCAAAGTTTTCGATTAATTATTGACATATTTTTGACAACGTTCTGATGGCTTCCATTTAAACTAGCAAATCAAATTGCAAGAACTGTGTGAGACGGAGATGTCAATTATCAGAACGCGAACGTGGAGCTTGACAACTCCGCCTCTCATAAATCTTGCATTTTTATTGGCCAGTTGGAACGAAACCCATCAGAATGTTGTCAAAAATTAATCGAAAACTTTGTCGAGTGGCAGTAAGGGTGCTCTTCACTGTAACTATAGAAGCAAAATAGGTTACCTCGCTTTGCTGAGCAGAACTTGTCCTGGACTCTTGGTTTATCATCATTGAGAAGAAGGGAGTAGGGGGGGGGGGGGGGGGGGGGGGCCTTATGGACAAAATTGAGTTTTTAGAGGGGCGGGCTTTTAGAGCTCTTACGCTCTTACGGTAGGCAGTGATTGCTTCAATCATAGCCTGAATGTTGGTCCTAAATTGGAAAATTCTGAAGCGCTTTAAACAAAAAGGTGAAATTCCATTTGTAATGGGTTCTCTTTTGGAATTTACAGTCTGTTTGGAAAATTTGCTTGAGTCTTACTCTGCGCATGCGTATGCCGAAGCAAATTATTCTCGTAACCACAAGGATTACAAGAAGCTGCAATATATATTAAAGTGGTTCGCGATAGTTTGAACCATTACATGTTATTTACATGTTTATTTACATGTTATAAATTTTTGGAATGGGAGTACAAAAGTGCTCCCCAATCAACACAGGAAATAGCAAGCACACGAGGTAGTTTTGAAAATAAAATTCCGTCGTTGTTAAAAACAGGGAGATCTGTACAGCTCCGCAAATGATCCCCGACCGCAAGTGATCCTCCGGGTGGACCGCAAATGATCCCGCTAAAAAAATTGAGGAATGGCGCGGCGTTCTTATCGTAGGAAAGTGAGAAAAAAGTTGCGAAACTTCATTGTTTATCAATCAGATAAGGTATTTTAGAGGGCCTACATCACAGTGGCTTGTTTGTCCTAGTGAAGTATTCGTATAGTGAAAACAGTCCGCCTTATTCTTTGGGGTTGGAATAGCCTGCGAGCAAGCTCGCTTGGAGTGCTTGCTCGCAGGCTAGGGTAGGAACCGCAATAATTGGACTCATTATCCCATGAGTGTTTTTGTTAACTTTGAAGGTTTTGTTCGATATTCATTATTTCTTATAGACAAGATTCATTAATCTTTAGCGAGCCTGTACACACGGAAATGATTTCCGTTACCAGAGGTTTTAAAAAAATTATATTTCCTTCAAGTTCCGCCACGACAAGTGTTAATATTTCTTGAATGTGTTTTCAACAGTGTTTCTTCGGATGGCACATATTCTGGCCTACAAGGTGTCGAGGTAAGTGTTCAACAGCTCATTTCTCCTTATAATAGAGCGGTTTTTAATTGAGTGTCATTAAAAACCAAAGCAATTACAATGGCCAATCACAACAAACGTAAGAAACAAAACGAACCAATCAGAACTCGAAGCAAATACACGTAACCGGCCTCTAGCGCGGGAAAACGCGTGTGACCAAGTCGCGATTGGTTTTGGTTTTGTATCTGATTGGTTGAGAAAGTGACGCAATTTTTTTAAACCAATCACAGAGCGTAGAAAGCAAAACCAAAGCAATTCAGTGATTACTTTCGACACTCAATTGAAAACCGCTCTAGCAATCCATAGAGTACTAAAGTTACGACGTCACAAAAATTAAATTTGCGAAATTATGAAATTTGATCAGCTATTCAGAGGAAGCATGCCAAAAAACGTCCACTTACCAAAAATTTAATAGCTCTCCATTGCAATTTGCGGCTGAGATGTGAGCACTTCAGGTTTTAATTTCTCCATACAAATCCGTCTAATTTTGCGTCTGTTCCTTCAGTTTAGAACAGGTGCAAAATTAGAGAGGTTTGCATGGGACGGTACCAAACTTTGAACCTCTGTATCTTCTGTTCTATTCGTGCTAACAAGTTGAAATTTTATGGCTGATCATACAGCAGCAATCTTTATCTAATGATGGGATTTTGAGGCTTGATAAAAATAATTTGAAAATTTGTGACGTTACACTTTGCAGTACCACTCTATTGTCAAGCAGACAGGTGATGAGAATAAAGAAAATCATCAACATTGATGTGCCATCAAATTCTCATAAATAACATTAGAAGAAATGTATGGTACTCTGTTAGGAGAATTGGTACAGTGGAACCCCGTTAATACGGACACCCTCGAGCCAAAAAAAGCTGGCCGTAATGACGGGGTGGCCGTAATACGGGGTAATTGTGGGGTCATTGTAAAAATGTACAACAAAAGCGACTGAACGAGCACTAAAGGCAACCTGAACCAGTTTACAGGAAGATCCGAAAACGGACAAAAATTATTCAAAACAATGAAAACCTGCTTATGAAAACCTGCTCATACGGCGTCATTGTGTCAATGATTTGCAATATTCAATCCATCGCCGAGTTTGTGGCCGGAATGCGGGGTAAAATTACAAAGAAAATAGGCGCATGGGATCGCAAAATCTGGCCGTTGGCCGTATTAAAGGGGTTTTTATGCAAGAGATTAAGTGCGATTTCGCCGGGCCAAAAAGAGCTGGCCGTAATAACGGGGTGGCCGTAAGGCGGGGTTCCACTGTATTTCAATCAAGGTTAATGACTGTATTAGTATAACCTTTCTTTCTTTGTTTGCCTCAGGTCTCCAGAAGGACCGCTGCCCTTCTCCAAGTTTCTTCGCGTGCTCAAACCGTTCGAGAATCTAATACAGCTGAGCAGAGCACGCGTACAGCACGTGGTATGTACCCTGGGTTCCGTTTGAACGAAAGACCAGACGCCAACACGGAAGGAGAACCGTATTTCATGCAACCAGGGGGGGGGGGGGGGGGGCAGGCAGCGCCCTTTGATCTTGCCGCTTATCCGCTATACATGATCGCACAAGTAAAGAAATCTGTCAATCATTCGAGAAACGTACGTACGCGTACTTCTACGGGAGTTTGCTGTGGAATTTTCATCCACGGTGTCCCACAATGACCAAAGTTCAGTTAAACAGCGACCGAATCGTTCCCATAGATGTTTGAACGTGGAATCGCCAAAATATTTCTAAACGAACACAAACGCACGTCATGTCCGCCATCGTCCGCCATGTTTATTTTAAACAAACAAGTACTTAGTCTCGCTCGGCCAAATTTCTTAAATGTGCAATCACGTATACTAGGTCCCAGGCCTCGCTGCTAGCCCCCCCCCCCCCCCCCCCCCCCCCCCTGCATGTAACAATATACACAATTCGATCGAAAATACAAAGAAACTACGTTGGCACTCGGCCTTACAAGTATTCAGAACACAAACAGGAAATTAACGTAAGAAAAACGATCAACCAAATGAAAAACTTACTTCGATGACAAACTGTTCATAAAACGTCTTAGCTAATAACTGGGTAGCAAACTTTCAAAAACTGGTTAGCTCTCAGGTTATCGGCAACTGGTAAGCTTGGTTGTTTTTCACAACTGACAATGTTATGCTCGATTACGCGACTTAGTTGGGCGACTTACGCGGCGCCTAACATTGCGATACAGCATTAATCAGAAACAGCGCGCGCGAACAACGCAACTATAATTAAAGCTGAATGTTCAGCGAAACACCCTGACAGGTCCATTAGAAGCCGAAGTTGGGAACTGTACTATAAATTCATTCGTTTTCCTTTCAGAACCTAAGTGGTCCAGACCCTCCCTCCATTCGTCCACAGTGGCTTTACGTCACGTCCAAAGTTAAAACGAAGCCGCTGGTTGCCAGGACGGTAAGTGCTACATCAAAGGAGCTACGTCACGAATGGCGCAACTTGAAAAAATTGGCCAATTTTTTCAAGTTCGCCGTTCGCAATCCGTCTTAATCTTCTCCATCCTCAGCCATCCTTGTTCCTGTTTGGTTTATTATCACATCTTTGGTGTTTTTCTACCTTAGTAAACTATTATTTTGAGGCTTTATTCAATTTGAAGGTGATTTTGCACTTCGCAAAAATGACTCAAAATATCGTGACATAGCTCCTTTAACGTGGATAGAAAATATATCAACTATGAACTGTTCACTATTCTGTTTTATGGTCTGATTCTCGTAGAGAAATAACGGGGGTAAACGGGTTTTGCTTTCCAGCAGATTCATGCTTCTAACGCCAATGATAATAATTTGTTTATTGATTTTTGTGGGAGACGCGGTGGCCTATTGGTTAACGCATTGGACTTCGGATCGAGCGGGTTTTGTGTTCTTCGACTAGACACTTTAATCTCACAGTGCCTCTCTCACCTGCGATGCACTAGCATCCCATTCAGGGTAATAACAATACCGTAAAGTTCCGAAAGTAGCGACCCTCGTTACTTCGGAATTAGCAGCCTTTGGGGCTCGCTATTTTCGGAGGGTCGTTACTTTCGGGGAACAAAAATCGTTAAACGGGTTTTGTTTTTACACAGCGCAACATGAAAGAACATTAATGCTTTGTGGCATAATCGATAGCTTCCCTTGTTGTAAAGTGCCTTACTGTGATCACGTTATGACACTGCACGAAGATTACTTATACAATTGACTATTGATTGGAAAAAAAAAATGTATGTGTATAATTTAAAATAAAAAAAATTGGTCTCGCTACTTTCGGGATTTATTAGCAGCCACAAAATGTTGACTTTACTTTCGGGGGGTCGTTACTTTCGGAACTTTACGTACTCCCAGTCGGCTTCATGCTCTCAAAACGGAGTTGAGCGCCGGTTTTATAAACCACGCAGCCTTGTAAAGAGATTTTAACTTTTTTTATTCATTTTACAGTTAGCTCAAGAGTTCTCGAAGTTTGGTTCTGTTGACGTGAAAATTTGGACTCGCAGCATGCGCTGGTCGCTGTTGCTCAACACAGAAGGTAAGAAGAACTCTTGAATAAACCATCAGTCAGTCTTCATCATGTTCAACAAACTGTCTATTAGAGCGGTTTTCATTCGAGTGTCGTAAAACCAAAGCAATTACAATGGCCAATCACAGCAAACGTAAATAACAAAATGAACCAATAGGAACTCGAAGCAAGTACACGTGACCGGCGCCAAGCGCGGGAAAACGCGTACAACCAAGTCGCGAATGGTTTTGGTTTTGCATCTGATTGGTTGAGAAGGTGGCGCGAGTTTTTTTAACCAATCACAGAACGTAGTAAAGCAAAACCAAAGCAATTCCGGATTACTTTCGACACTCAATTGAAAACCGCTCTAAGCCGCCTCTTTTCTAGAACTTTCAATTTTTTTAACAACAAACAGGAAACAGAATTCGAGTTTGGGTACTTGTCGGCATAAAATAATGTTACTACGGTTACTAGAACCCTTTCAAATGACATCAAACCTGTGACATTGATAACAAGGACACCTCTAATACGGACACTTTGGTCTGTCCCTTTGGTGTCCGTATTAGAGAGGTTCGACGTAGTAGGAATCGCGGTACATTTTAGGGTATACAGTCAACTCTCTCTCTAAGCGGACACCACTGTAAGGCAGACACCTCCTAAGGCGAACATGGCTGGTCCCGGCCGAATTTCACTTGTTTTTTCTGTAACTTAACTCTCTTTAAGGCAGACAACTCTCCAAGGTGGGCAGCGGACACTTTTTTAGCAAAATTCTGGTGAAAAAATACCTCTGAAAGCGGACACTAGAAGTTCATTTTTTTTGCACAATCAATAGATAGATATAGGCCGGATATGTTTTTCATATTGACCTACTAGTGGACTTACCATCCACTTTGCATGAATCAAACTGTAAAATAGTTTTACTGATCAGCTTTGAACGGGACTGTAAATATGCAATTGTAACCAGTTCTGACGTCACGGTTTTCTAGTGTCAAGTTACATTAACTCTTTATAAGGCGGACACCTCTCTAAGACGGACAGCTAGAGCTGGTCCCGATCGAGGGTGTCCGCTTTAGAGAGAGTTGACTGTACAGTCAATTCTCTCAAAGCGGACACCACTGTAAGGCGGGCACCTCTCTAAGGCGGACATGGTTGGATGGTCCAATTTTCTCTTATTTTTCTGTAACGAAACTGTCTATGAGGCGAACACCTCTTTAAGGCGGACAGCTAGAGATGGTCCCAAGGGTGTCCACCTTAGAGAGAGTTCACTGTACGTCTTAGGATTAAATGAATGCCACACCCACCAAACGAAATTCTGGTACCTTTTAGGGGTTCCTTTTAAAATTTCTGGTGAGTACCCTCGTCACTTTAATATGAAAGTCCCCACCCCTGTTAGGGGGAGGGGTGTTGTGAACGCGTCCTTTCCGTGGATAAAACATAAAAAGATGGTTTTATTCAGTTTGTTTAGGTATTCCTTACAAAAAATAGGTTTACCTGTATTTTTTTTCTCTCTCTTTTTTTCATCAGAGCAAAAGATGTTTTACGAACGTTCAGACGGCACAAAACGCTCAGTATCAGACCATACAACTCATTTCTTGATTCACCCAACATAAAGATCGCTCTTTGGTAAGTCAACTGTTTTTATAACATGCACAGAGATTTTGCCAAACAGACTTGGCGGCTGTTTAACAGTCATTTTCATAAAGTGCGGGTGTAATATCTAGCAGGATAGAGATGCCTCGTCCCCAGGCGCCGTTGCGAGCGGGAAAACAGGGAGCGCGGGGCTTGATGGTTAGGAGGCGAAGCGTTCGTCTTCTCGCATGCATGCAACAGTCCCACAACCCCACGCGCACCGCGCTCAAACAAGGAGAGAAGCCTGGGGACGAGGCAGCAGGATAGAGTATATCACGCACCCATCATCATTCATTGGGCTTTTTGGCCATTATTTTGTGCGTTTTAAAAACACAACAAAAACGTGAAATACGCTGAGGTAAAGAGAACCGGAGAGAACCGAGAAAGAAAGAAAAAAAAAATAGCTAGTGGAGTTGATTGTTTTTGCTTTCCGAGTGTACCTTATTACACATGAAACAATGTTTCTTGCATGGCTAAACTGTGAAATATTTGCGTCCGCATCAGCAATGTCTCTGCAACAATGTTTCCTAGTTTAGCCAGACCCTAAAGCTGGTTTCAATCAGTGGAGATTGACAAGGGAAAATCAGTCTGAAATAAGCGCCCGGGGCGCTTGATCGAAGAAATACGGTAGAAAAAGTGAAGTAAAGGAAAATTAAACGTCATAACCGCTCGTAACCCGAATTGTGCGCCCGTTTTGATAAATATTGGAAAGGAAACATTGGTAAATTAACTTGGCGCGTCCCTCTTTGTTTTCCGTTATGAGCAGATGTTGTTTTTGGTTGGAAATTATTCTAAAAATAATCCGTCACCAGTTATCCTCGAGGCCAAAATGTTCATTTTTCGGACAATCTGTCAGCCTAGGACATCATCCTTCGTTATTAAAATAAATTGTTCAATTGAACAGAACTGGTTATTTTGAACAGACTAGAAATATGTTTGAACGCCAACAGAATTATTTTGATGTTTAACAGCTTGGCAACTCTCCCTAACAGAGCGGACTTGTGAAAAAATATTTGAAGGATAATAAACACAATAGCCTCCATTTGGCTTCAAAAATATGCACGGATATTTGTCCTTGGACATTATCTGTTCCTCGAAGCTCACAGTTTTTCCTCGAGCTTCGCTCTCGGAAAACTGTTCGCTTCTCGGAACAGATAATGTCCGCGGACAAATATCTGTGCGTATTTTCGCGCCAAATGGCGGTTATTGTTTATTTATCCCCGAAGCCAGAGTGTTCATTTCTCGGACATTCTGCATGTCAGCCTAGAGCATTATCCTTCAATGTGGTAGTTACCAGAAGGAGTTTGAATCTAAAAGTCGCTTTATATTTCGTTGGAATAGCGGCTACGTCCGCGGAACAGAAGTTCCCTTCAACGGTTCAAAAGATCACGTCCAAGGACTGTGATTGGTAGATTTCGATCTACAGTCGAAGCTCTCTGAGCGGACACTCTCGTAAGCGGACAGCTCTACTTACGGACGCCTTGACAAAACCTCGTTTGAACTCTAGCGCATACAAACTCTCTATTTACACATTCCCGTAAGCGGCCAGCTCCATGCAGTTGCGGACACTTTTTCTGCTTCCCGCTTACGGAAGCTTCGACTGTATCTCGTTTGTTTCCTTTTTTAAGGTCCATTGGCTGTTGTCACAATTATGATTAACATGCAGCGAAAAACGAAATCATTATATCAGTTGGGTTTTGGACTTCAGAGTTGGCGCGTTATTAGACTGCGAGCAGTCCCTCATTTTTCTCAGGGATAGTCAAGTGGGAGAGCATGCGAGCGCGCGCGAAAATCACCTCGAGGACACACGCGCGACGCGCGGCAGCGAAAACGTGCAACGATCCAAGAACATCTGCGAGTAATCAATAAAACTCGGACGGAAAAAACTTGAATTTGAACGTGAGGAGATTAACGTTTTGTGATATTTTTAACTTCAGCTGTCGACATTTTTCTGGCAAATTAACGTTATTAAACTATAGCTTGTGATTCAAATGTTTTTGTTTTCGCAACATTTTGCTCAAACCATGCTTTGTTTTCTGTCTTTTGCAAGCCGACAATATTGTTTTATTTTGTCTTGATTTGCTAGGTGCAGCGGAACTGCCGTGGTCCTCTCGGCTGTCGCGGTAATTTTATGGAAATCTTGGACATAGTAAATTTATTAATTTAGTAAACATTCAGTATTTACTTGTCAACTTCTGGTGAGGAAAGTTTCAATTTTAAATTGTTATTTTGATGTAGCATAATCTTTTTTTCTTATCTTATTTGCATTGAATAAACGAATTGTCTTTTACTTTCTTATCTAATGTCTTTTATTTCTGCGAGTTAGGATTAAACTTCGCACATAGCAAGTTAAACCAACCGCTTAAAATTTATCGTTTCATTTCCACGAAGATTAATTTCGCGCAAAGATGACTAAAACGGGACGATTTAATTTTCGTTGGGGAAGTTATATTTTCGCGATCTTGGCACGCAAGGAAAATCTTTTTTTTTTTAGTTTCCGACATCTATATTCTAGTCACGTATTCAGCCGACATACAGAACAAATATTTCACAAAATATTTCAGAAAATTGTTCACTTTTTACGTTGAGTTTACTGAATTGCGATCGGAAGATCGCGAAAATTAGATTTCACTGTGTTTCCTTCGCCGTTCTGAGCATAAATTTTCGTGACCTGCAACCACTTTTAAGCGACGTCAGTCTACAAATTCAAACTTGACAGATCTATTAAATAAAAACACATTTCTTCTGCATTGTAAGTGTGTTTTGTTCACGCTGCTGTTGTTTACGCGGCAAGGAGAGCCTTCGTAATAAGTCGGCGTATAATTTTATGGTGTACGAGTTATTAAAAGAAGGCTAACGTCTTTTCGACGACTCTTCTTGAATGCAAGAAATTACCACATTGTCGCTTAAGAGATCAACTTTTTTGCATGTGCATGCGAGATACGTTTTAAGTGTGAATTAACAGCGAAGAATGCAGAAATTGTTTGTTCAAACAAAAGCGCTATAAAGCGAACGTAATTGTCTCTTTAAATTCAGCGTAAGCAATTTCCATGCGATTGTTGTACTGTGCTTAATGTAGCCAATCAGCGAAGCGCTCGCCAAGTCACTCAAGAGAAAAATCAATAATTTAATACGTTGACGAGAGTTTGAGCGGCTTATTAACATAAAATGTGTTGATCTGTTTCTATATGACTGAAAACGATGGAAGCCCTCGGTGAAGACCTCGATGAAGACAGCGATGTCGCCGAAAATCGCCTCCTAAAAACCGATAATTCTTGCTGTGTTTGTAGTAAAGTGTGGGAGAAAGATTTAATCTGCGGTTGGGCGCCTTCGCTAGAGCGAAAAATTTCACGGAAGCCAACTAAACATGCGTCGTTAAGCAACGCGCGAAAGGACGGAAAATTAATCCTAGCCGAATGCGGGTTTGTTTTTCGACATTATGACAATTCTAGCCGCTATATCGAACAGTACAGGGAAAATCATTGCAGTGTATTCTTGGAACAAGAAGATGAATGGAGGCCAGTGTTGGGAGTTGATGTTCCAGACCCATACTTGCCCAAGATCGGAAACTCAAGGTAAGGTTTTTGTTGACATTGTGTTTTAATTGTTTACGGTGGGCTTTCACTCGATTTGAGCCCTATTGTACGGGAGGGGAAAATGTTTCTTTAAAAAGTAATAATGTGTAACCTAAATGAGTATAAAATCTGAGCGTTACACGTCTTATTTTTCATTTTCGAAACGAGAATGTCTTAATCGTTACTTGATAGAAGGAGGGCCATGTTTGGCTCTCGTTGCATGGGCATAATAATTTAAACTGACAGATTGATTGATGTAATATTGATTTGCAGTTTGAAGAAGAAACTACTCCATAAATCGAACAGACTTGACAATGTTAGTTTTGATAAGCTAAACGAAACGAAATTGTGGCTCCTTTTTTTTGGTAGAAGTTTTAGAATTCATGTACATGTAGAAGTTGCGAAATTCAAATGACTGCACGTACAGCATATTGTCAGGGGTTTTTTAACAACAAAAAAACATTTTCTGTTATTTTCGTTCAGTATGCTTGTGTTTTTTGCGTCAGAAAAAAGATGTCATATTTACTTTTATTTTTGACCAATGTTTATACTTCGGTTAAACATTTTGCCCGAGGGGCCAGCGATTAAATCTTGCAAGACAATAAACGTTGCAGACTTATATTTTTGCTTCCTAATTTTCGTACGATCTTATCTGAGAAATTACTTGGCAAGCTGAAGTAGGACAGTCCCTCGTTAAACGATAAGATACGAATCTTGCATTAATTATAGGGTTTTTTTGCGCATTAGGAAGTAAACGTTTAGTAGAGAAAATGTTTAAGGGCGTCTTCTTGCGAACGGTTGCTGGCGTCAGGTACATGAGGAAATATTGATCATTGAAATCTCGCAAGCACGCAATACCCATGCAAATTGTTTCAAATGTTGATATTGTATCGTTCGCCTAGAGTTTGCATAAGTATTGCTGTATGTAATACAAATGATGCCATGTGATTTATTTTATTGGGTTGCGTTCGCGTTCTCGGTATCTCGATATCTGCTTTCTCCGGCAACTTTTCAAAACGTGCAGGATTAGCAGGTTACATGCAGATCTGGGCCAAAATGAAACGAGTTTTCACTGTCAATATCGCATTCTCGTTCGTTAACTGAAATTGTACATGCAGTGACATGAATTGGCCAGACAGGAAAGCTATTTTTGTTTTTGCCTCAGGCTTTTTTCTCGGTTCGTTTTTCCTTAAATTTATTTTTTCCTCGATAATAAATTTCATAATCTCTGGATTCCATATCTGAGGCATTTTTGTTCCGGCCCTTCCACCAACACCCACAGTTTCCGCACTTAAGGATTTTTGAAGACTTTAGCAGCGCCCAGCTAGCGGAAGAAATGACATACAGGAAACGATTTATATCTTTCATGAAGTTCACAATGTGGCTCCGGCTTCATATAAACAGTGTCGCAAAGTAGCCAAAACTAAAATCCTCACTTTGCACGGCAATTGCACCCCGCTGAAGACTAAGGGACTAATAGACATGTGTATAGACATAACTAAAAAGGTAAATTGTTACATTCTTTATTTTCGTATACAGTAAAAACTGAGAACCCCCGTTTTTCCAAGACAGACTGAAATGGTTCCTATATGTTGAATGTCTAGTGAGAAATCAGGCAGTTTATAGGTTCTTATTTTTGACAGGGTAGAACGTCCACTTTAAAACACGGAGAGTTCATATTCTAACTCTGATACTTTGGATCTACCTGATAGAGTTACAGTTGGAGTGCACATGTATTTAATCAGTAGATATAGACAATCATATTTATACTGTACATTGTGATTATGGACTCCAACTGAATCGCATTTTGGTCTTAGCCTGTGTTTTCTGAGTTTTATTATTTTTCCAAATAAGAACCTTCTTCATTTGTCAGGCTGAAGTGGTTCTTATATATTGGGGGTTTAATTTGCCAAGTTTCAGCCTGCAGGTTCTTAATCCACAGTTATATGCGGGTTTTTACTGTATTACTTGTAATGCAATATTGTACTCGGCCAATTTGTCTTGCGTACTCGATATTTTAGGCTTATTTCGCAAGAGTTATTTGCACGTCAGCAATTTTCTTAACTTTGGTCATTTACGCGCAATTCGCACATTTGTGTTAACTTTGAAACTATTGTAGGTAAAAGCTATTTTTTTCCATATTTTGACTCGTAAGCTATCTATGCACAGCACATATTTGGCAGTGTTATCGATAGATATTTTGGAAATAACCGATGCGTCCTTTTTCAAGGACATACTGTAGTTGAGATTTTAGACCAATTATTAGAGAAACTTTGGACGTGAAAGCCCACCTTTTCTTCCTATAATAATCCAAACATGTTCCAGAAGTATTATCCACATTTTCTCTAGTCTGTCTTGATTGTTTTCTTTCTTCTTTCTTTTTAATGTGGGTAGTGTTTTTTACTGCATTCACCCATGCCATTTCTTTAGAGCGGTTTTCAATTGAGTGGCGAAAGTAATTGGTTATTAAAATGGGTTTTGCACTACGCTCTAGGATAGGTTTAAAAAACTCGCGCCTGGCCATCTTCTCAACCAATCAGATGCAAAACCAACCCCAATCGCGACTTGGTTGCGCGCGTTTTCCCGCGCTTGGCGCCGGTTACGTGTATTTACTTCGATTTCTCATTGGTTCACTCTGGGGTTTTTTATACGTTTGTTGTGATTGGTCATTGTAATTGCTTTGGTTTTTGGTTTTGGTTTTACGACACTCAAATGAAAACCGCTCTAATTGCCAGGATTGAAAACTACCCAGGAACGCATGATATCGTTTATGTTTACAATGGTGTGTGTATTTTTTATCTTCTCGCTTCAGCAAAACTGTTTTTGATCGAGTGAAGTTCATCGAAGCTATGTCAGACTATTACAAAGTAGCTGCTATGAGAAGGTAAGTGAATTAGGCGTTTTGTGTACTTTACCCTTTCACTCCCAAGAGCGCTAAGCTCAAAACTGAGGGGAAATTATTGACTTTCATTTTGCAAAATTGTCAAAAACAAACAGTACCACTTGAAAGTACTACTCAATAGCTTCCATCTGAATGGTCACACACTAGGGTTTTATCCACAGACTCAAAAAGTTACAACCACATTTATTGACTCAAGGTTTAACTCTGGGAGTGAAAGGGTTAAGGATATGTCAATGTTTAACTGAATCGGTTTTCAGGATTTTGTTTGACTGTCTTAAGCTGATAAATACGTGTTTGCTTCGGTTTTGCATTTGCTAAGCTAACCAATCAAAACAAACATGCTGTTTTCTAAGCCAATCAGGAGCGAAATCAAAATCAATCCGCGCCGGTTTTCCCGCGCTTGACACGCGGTTGCACGTTTCCCGCGCTTGGCACCTGCTGCATGTTTTTGCTTCGAATTCTGATTGGTTCATTGTGTTTGTTGCATGTGGTTGGCCAGATGTGAAAACTTTGGGTTTGGTTTAACGATTGTCATAACGAGAGCGTTCTAAGTTGACGCAAGAAAGTACTAGTTAGTCTCTTCATCGATACGAGTTTCAAACGTGATTATCTCAATGAAAATGGATTCCATGCGCCCACCAATAAGTAAGAACCAAGTATGGCTTTCTAATACGCCATTTTCGAGTTGCCACTATTTCAAAACGAGTCCTGGTGCGAAACCATTCAAATGAAAATTTGTTGGATTTGCATGAAAAGGAACATGCGAGTAAACTAATTTGTGCACCAGGACTCGGTTTGAAACGTAGGCAAAAGGCAATTCTGAAATGGCCTCAGTACTACTGTTGTGAAAGATAACCGACTAACTGCCGAGCCAGTCACTGCGGCGACCAAACAACTGGAAACGGCTGGCAAAACCATGTAACTGGTGGACGCGGAAAATTCGTCTGAGCCGCGAAATCACGATTGCTTTTGGTCATTTTCTTATACAGTCGAAGGTCTCTGAGCGGACACTCTCGTAATGCGGACAGCTCTACGTAGTATGGCCGCCTTGGCAAAACCGCGTTTGAACTCTCATACAAACTCTGTATTTACACATTCCCGTAAGCAGTTGCTCCAGTTGCGGACACTTTTTCTGTTTCCCGAGTGTATCCGCTTACGGGAGCTTTGACTGCATGTGTTTTAATTTCGTTGCGATATTTTTTGCAGTGATCTTCAGAACATCTGTCTCACTGGAAAGAGGACGGACAACGGCGAACGCAAAACAGCACCGAGCAATGCCGACACCAAGTTGAAAAGCGATGGTTTACCGTTCATTGTAACTGCTTCAAACGGCAAACAAGTTTCTCAGACAATTGGCAACAGAAAACTGAGCACCACATCGGAAGAAGACAGGTTGGATGCTGGAAAAACCCGCCAAGATAGAATTCAAACCGCGCCTGAGTTAACAACACAAGACACTGTACTCCCATGCGTGCCTTCGAACCCTGATGTTCCTCATCAAATGGACGATAAACCAATTTCGAACTCGGCCAAGCATCAATCGTCAAATGAATCGAAACGATTCCACAAAGAAAGGATCCGACTTCCAAAGTTTCAGTGGACAGAATGTCACGCGAAAAATCATCGGAAGGCAACGGAGAAAAACAATGCGACTACAAAGGTGGAAAAGATAGCGGAGAAACCAATTGTAGATACTGTTCCGAGCAGTGAAAGCGATGAAAACGTTTTACTTTCAACTCGTCAATTAACCTCGCGGGGAAATCTTCATTTAGGAAGCACCGTGCTATCGCCGAACTCGAAATCAAAGCCAGCGCGTGTTGCCGTTGGTAAATGCGAAATATTTAGCTCGACCAACTCATCGAGCGCGAAACGCATTCGGAAACCGTATCAAACGGGAACAAAGCTTCCCTGCGAATCCGCTTTTATTCGGATTCTGGGGCAGCAAACGGGCCCACCGCCCAAAGATACAAGTAAGAATGAATCCAAAGAGACGAACAAAGAACTGAGCCGGCCAAGCACAAGGAAAAGGCTTTCATCAACCAAAATTTACCTCTACAGTACATGACACGATATGGCAGGAGGAAGTTTCATCACGTGTTAGAGGCGCGGTCGTTTAAGCCTGGGGAGAGGAAACTGAGAGTTACTGCTCTAGCGGACTTTCGTAATTAGAGAAGGTCGCACCCTTAGAAAAGAGAACGTTACCCAGGAAATAATCTAGAGAAAAATTTGATAAAAATATTTTACGGAATTACTGCAGAGAGCATTGTGATATCTGATACGTTTTTAGCCGTGACTCAGGCCCCGTCCACACTAATGCGTTTTCGTTTAAAAACGCATACTTTTCGATGCGTTTTCACCTATGGTCCACACTACAACGACCGAAAACGCTGGTCGTTTTCATCGAAAACGCATATATCTGAAAACGCTGTCCAGAGTGGAGACATTTGAAAACGGAGCCCTATCGTATTAGTGTGGATGGCGAAAACGCTGACGTCATTCACATCACGTACATCGCGGGCGCGTCCATTTGTTACATGCGCAGATGACTGTTGTCGCGTTTTCTCGTAGCGTATTCGAGCGTTTTAGTATGGATGGGGAAAACGCTTCGAAAACGATACGGTGTGGACGCGAAGCTTGTACATGTGATGCGTTTTCGGTAAAGACGGAGCGTATCGAAAACGCATTAGTGTAGACGGGGCCTAAGTTCTTTGATGGAGATGAAGTTTAACGAACACAATTTTCTATTTTATGGGTTCCTGGGAGCTTAAGCAATCGCGACTGTGATACCAAAGACAACATTAATTTAAAATTGAACTTATATTTTAGTTAAGAATCTCTCAATTATCAGGATATATTCAGTTTGTCTTTCGGTGTCAGAACTATCATCAAGCTGAATATTTAAAGACAACGTTCAACATGGCGACGTTCTCGTTGCTGTTGTGGTTTGCTCAAACGGCTCCATTGAGAAAATTTGCGGTGTTTGCTTTCAAAGCCGCTATTTTAGAATAGTTATACTGAGCTACTTTACTGAATTGTACTATACTGTATTATAAAATTAATTTTACGATTGCTCCATATAACGTATTTGGAGGACAACTATCAACACCATGATAATATATTTTGCCAAAACCAAGAGAGAATGATCTAAGAGAAGGATTCCCCGTACCCATGATATAATTTTTTGAAATCTATTATTAGCTGAGTTTCGCGTCATGTTGTAAAAGTTACTTTTATTTTCTTCTGATCGAGGCTCTGGCATCACGTTACTCGAACTGACCAATCAAGTAGCGTTCTTAAAATACCTCAGCTATGGACTGAAAATTAAAAATAGATTTCAAAAAAATATCATTAGAAGAGACTCGTGTATGGTGGAATGCTTCTCTTAGATCATCCTCTCTTGTCAAAATCCACCTTTGGACTAAGCTTTTAACCCTTTCAGTACCAAGCTCAAAACATCAATTCTCCTTAATGAATTCCATACATCTCTTTTAACGTTAGTGTTGAGAATTTGGTTGTTCATCAAGGCTTCATCTTCTAGTTGACGATTTCTTAGATTCTCGTCACTGAGCTATTTGCTTGAAAATATATTGGTGTTATAAGGAGAATTTGAATGTTGACCACTTGGGAATTAAAAGGTTAAAGTCTTATTTGAACAAAACATAAATGATAATATAACTTATCAGATAAAGAGTAAATTAATATAAATATAATATATTGAGTTTTGAAGCGTTTTTAATGTCATTTGCATTTTAAATTGCATTTGTCTCTCCCGTCCCTTCTCTGGAGGAGGAAGGGACTTGGTTTTAGCTTCATCGTTAGTTAAAGACCGGTTATTTATGTTAAATAAATCAAAAGACTTTATTTGGGTGTGACTGAGTTCTTGATCTTCAAGCTGACCATAGTGGTACAGTGCATACGGACAAAAAAACAGTCGAGCCTCTCTACGAGAGAGACGCGGTGGCCTAATGGTTAGCGCGCTGGACTCCAGACCGAGCGGTCCGGGTTCAACCAAGCGCTGACCGGGGTAACTGTGTTGTGTTCTTGGGCAAGACACTTTACTCTCAGAGTGCCTCTCTCCACCCAGGAGTATAAATGGGTCATCATCATCTCCCCTCTCAGTGCCTAGGTGGAACACAGGGCTTCAGCGATTTGCCTCTACTCCACTCCACTCGGTTGACAGCCTCTTGGCGGGCCTCCTCCCAAGTCCTCCCAACCGTCTTCTTCCCCAGCTGCTGGTCTAGCATCCCATCCAGGGGAGTAGCAACACTCCAGGTCGCTTTATGCTACAGAAACCGGGATAATCTCTGACAGTTGTGGTTCATTAGGCTCGTGAAGACTTTACCCTTACCCTCCCTGGGCAGAATAGAAGTAGCCGTTGTAGAGAGGTTTTCAATAAGAGGAAAGTGTGTGGATCGGTGCACGGTAGGGACGACGAAAACTCCAGGCAACAGATGGAAACCGCAAATTCATATTAGTTTCATATTAAACTGAGCGAAAAATCAATACCAGCACCTGAGGCGTATATCCCCAGTCATACAAACGTCTCTAAATTTTCCAGTTTTCAACTTCCGTTTTCTCGACTCAGGTAGAACCTAACCTAACGAAATTTTGTAAGATTACCAAACAAGAGGTGGTCTTTCAGTTGCTAGTATTGATTTTCCACTCAGTTTAATTTTAATCATTTTGAATTTGCGGCGGCCATTTTGGAAAAGGTCTATTGTGGAGAGGTGACTATAAACACAAACACATTCTAAAATCGGGTTGCACTGTAATGATAACAAAGAAGCCTAGAACGTTTGACCTATTTTGACGTTGCCATGGCAACGAATTATGAAGTCATAGACATCTGAATCTGTTCATTGATAAATGCTTAACAGGTTTACACTAAACGTTCTTCGTCTGCATCATTGGGCTATCTGTAATATAATGAAAAAGACGGGAGATCTAAAGTTCTGTACTAACTTACTTACGCCTAGTACTCCGCCTGGGGCATAGGCCGCCGACAAGTGTCCTCCAGACTTCTCTGTCCTGGGCTTTCCTCTCTAGCTGGCTCCAGGGCAGCCCCATTCTCCTGACGTCTGCTTCCAGGTCCCGACGCCATGAGTTTCTTGGCCGTCCCCTCCTCCTCTTACCCTGGGGGTTCCAGGTCAGGGTTTGCCTCGTGATGTTCGTTTGAGGCTTGCGGAGAGTATGACCTACCCATCTCCAACGCCTCTTCATGATCTCGGCATCTGCGGGCATCTGGTTGGTTCTCTACCACAGGTCGTTGTTGCTGATGGTGTTTGGCCAACGTATCCGGAGAATTCTTCGTAAAGTTCTGTGGGCCACCTTAATTTACTAGAACCAAGTTTTTATCGCGCGCGTTACAGTAGCCGTTAACAGGAACCGAAAACCGCACAAGAAAATCCTGAGATGAGATGAGATGAGATGAGATGCTTTATTTAACCACGTATCACTCAGGAGCTCGCTCAAAGCTCGTTCAAACGTGAACGTGAAATTATAAATAAGTAAAATGGTATATTACAGTAATTACATACATATTTAAATTAACAATATTAAAAAGATGAAATACTACTCTAAATTAAATATAAAATATTAAAACATAGTGACAAAAGAAAATAGAAATTGAAAAAATGTTCATTTGGCAATAAAATACGTCAGTTGAGTCACAGGAGTTTGGTGGTACAAACACGCTGCGCTTCGAACGTCTTACCTTCTGCTTCCATATTTTTCGATCGTACGGTGGTTCGCATGTGTTTCGTACGTCATGTTTTTCCCTGACGCTCGTGTAACGAAGTAGATTTTACCAGAGCTTCTCGCGCGCTTGGTATCCCATAAGTCTTTGTGAAACTACAAACTAGCAACCAGTCTCCCACGGTGATCTAACATGGCGGCGAAACGTTGTTCACTTGCTTTGTGATGCAGATTAGTCTCTGGTCGACTTTTGTTGACGTTTTTTGCTGTTGTTCTCTTAAGCCAACTTAATTACATCCTAGCGATCAGTCTCTATTGTAATTTGCTGTCAAAGAACAGTTGAAGTCGCATCCTGAAAGAATGTGGGCTGAAAAAGACGAACGAAATGCCTCTCATCGGACTGGAAGAAATGGTTGTTATGGCGCGTTGTAGTTACGCTTGAATTCGGTTTTAGCTATTGTAGCACCACATCAGGAGTCAAGGCTTGTTGGAGAAGATCGAGATCTTTGGTTTCCTCAGAATTGTCGCTGCAAAGAACCGGCAAATTTCGTAAGAGTTTTAATTTATGTCAGTGGTTGCCAAGTGAAACTGGCTTTCGTTACTTTTATGAAACTGAGCTTGAAGTTTTTGTACGATCAAGTAGTTCTCCGGATCTATCAAGCTGTTCGTTGCAGTGGTATTCAGCTGCCGGTGGGAGGAATGAATCCTTTAATACTTTTGTCTCAATTGTAAAGAACTGTTTTTTTATGTACACTTGAGCAAATTATATTGACATGCCTTATGGACTCCTCAAGTCAAACAACAACTCCATATACTGGCGTTGAAAAATATTGATTCGAAGTTTGATTACAGATAATTTCCTTTTGTGGCATCAGGATAAGCGTTTATTGGACAAAGTGCAGTTCATCTATCTGGAAAGAACACAATTTCATAAGAGTAAACAGACTTATTAGACTCGTTACCCGATAATGTCTCGCATGCGTACTGGGTTGACGCCAGCTACGCCCTCAAGACGGTCTCCAACAAAATTTCCCCCCGTAAGAACTCATGGTTGGAGGTCCAACTCTCCACCCTTACCTGGCAGTACGAGAGAGCCAGAATGGTCCAGGGATATGATAAGGGGCATTCAGTTAAAGACATCATCTAAGACACCAGTAGCAAGTAATTCTGCCAGGAGAAGAACTTCAAGTAGCGAAGAGATTAAGACAACTCCAGTGCTAAAACAACAAGAGGAAAAAACATTTACCAGTCCACAGCAAAATGGCAAGGATAAAGAAATTGAGGTTGGTCGTTGAAATTATGGGAGTTATATTATCATAGCCCTGGCATGGTGGCTTATTGTTAGTATAAAGCCCTGGCCAAACGGAGACGCAAGTAGACGCAAGCTCGATGACATGCTTTCACTTTGATCGCGATCAAATTTGAGCACAAGTTTTTCACCGTTTGGCCACCCAATGCAATTCAACGCAAGTCAACGCAAGTGTTTTTTGTTTACCTCTATTATTGCAGCGTGTGCAAGCTAAGAGCATTCAAATGGCGTTTTTGCAACTTGCGTCATCATAAAAGTTAACAGTAAAATGTATGGAACAGAACCCGATATAAGGAACCCTGGTACAACAAAATCCCCGTTGTAACGAACGCAATCCAGAAACCCAAACTACCCCGATATAATGAATAAAAAGTCATCCTGTGCCTGAAGTTGAGTGTGAAACAGATCAACAGAGATGGAAATCATGTCCACAGCTCATTGTATACAGCCAGAGGGCACTATAGTGACGTTTAGACTACGATGCTTTGTCCTCTGCTGAGTGGTGCAATGTAACACTGTTTAATTTTAAGGCAAAATAATTATAAGCCAAACCCCAATATAACAAAGATTTTGGTCGTTTTCCCCACAAAATTCGTTATAATGGGATTTCATTTATAATGAACCCCGTTATAATGAACACATTTTCCCAGTCCCTTGGCACTTCTTTATATTGGGTTCCACTGTAAAGATAAATTATTGACAATCTGTCTGTATTGAATCTCTTTATAGAAACTGAAGTTGAAAATCCTATCTCTTCAAAAGCTTATTGAACAGCTAAGAGCTGAAATCAAAGAGAAAGCTGGCACAATAACAGAATTAGAGGAAAAACTCAAAGCACAGGTAAAAAATAGTATTGATGATAAAAAAGTATAAGCCAGAATTTTTTTCTGGCTTAAAAATTGCAATTGCTTAAATTGCATTCACAACTGCGATGATCATTATGATAAAAATAGTATTAATGATAAAAATAGTATAATGAAATAAACATTATTATTATTATAATGAAACAAAATTTAAAACAACAACATGAAGAAGTATCTCAATTCTCCCTTCCACTAGACGTTTGATAAGGGATAGGGGGCCCTTATCAAACGCCTTGTGTAAGGGAGAATTGAAATATGTCTCCAGTCTTCTGGCAGTAAAATTCAACTGCATCTTATTAATAAGACTGCAGACATAATTCAATTTTCCCTTACACTAGAAGTTTCATAAGGGGGAGGGGATACACCTCTAGCCAATACAATACTTGTTTTTAAACAATAATTAATTTGTTTAAATTAAACAATCAATGTTTTACACAACACCATGTTTAAACTCAACAGGCAGCTGAGTTTGAAGATCAGATTAAGAAATTAAAAGCCATTATCACTGAAAGAGAGAAAGAAATAGAGGAAAAGAAGAAGATTGTGAAATCCAAAGATTTAGAAATTAATGAAATGAAAGACAGCTTTGAAAAGGAAAAGGAAGAGATGAAAAAAGAGGTATGATAAGAATAATGATCATTATAAAAAAAAGAAAAAGATCCGTAAATTAAAATAAAGTCTACACACTGCCAAGTACATGTGACCCATACTGCTGGCCTACTGTGTCCTTTCAAAGGGGAGGGCCTGGGTCACAATTTTTTGGACTCCGATGTCACTATTTAGGGGGCTCCAAGCATAAAGTGACCAGGAATATTCAATCAATCAATCAATAACTTTATTAATGTGTCAAAAATCTACTAGCTGTCCACAAGTGGACTACTAATTGGGGACACTTAGAATATTGGTACTCCCCCTGGATTGGATGCTAGTCTCAGGCCAGCATTTGGTTAGCTTTTCACCAGTACTATTTTATACTTCTGGATGGAGAGACACACTGTGAGAATAAAGTGCCATGTGTCACAATGACCCCACAATGACTCCACAATGACCCCAGCCAGTCTCAAAGAAAGGGCCTCTTACGTGTAACAATATTGTGAAAGTCTGGAAATAAGTCTAGAAACCATATGATATGAAAAAAGTGTGGAAACTTTTAAGTGGAGTTATGTCCGTGCATTGCTGTTACAAATTGTTACATGTGTTGATTAATAGGATAATTTCATTTATTTTAACCAAACCTCTCAGCTGTTGATACACAACAGACCATTTCAAGTCTCTGATTGTGGACACGGTACATGTATATATTGAGTCTGGAAAAAGTTTTGGTTTGGTAAAAGTGTGGACTAAAAGAAACATTAAGTCTCATGAATAAGAATACAATTTTCTAATTTATTCTGTCTTCTTTTCGTAGTTTGATCATGAATTACAGGAGTTAAAAGCTCAACATCTCAAGGAGCTCACAGAACGCGATGGAAAGATGAAAATCTTGAAAATGCACATGGCTGACGCTCTGGGGGATAATTCAAGGTAATCTTTTTTTCCTGATTATTAACCCAACACTTCACTCACAAGTCAGTGCCAAGTTCAAAAGGAGGCAAAGTCAAAAATATTTCACTCTGCAAAATATTGACAAACAAACATTATAACAGTAAGCAAAGCCGTGCAATAAAATTCAGTAGTACAAAAGTGCATCATAATAATGTTTAGCATCCTGATGGCACGAGCAAATTTGACCTGTCGCTTCGGCAGAGTATCACACTGTTGATTGGTTCTGAAGATACAGTTTGGCACTAACTTGGGTTCCCACCACATATTTCAAGGAGTACTCCCACCACATATTTCTAGGAGTACCTTCCGGGGGGGGAGGGGGGGGGGTTCATCCATAGGCTCAAAAGTTAGTGCCGCATTAATTGACACTAGGTTTGACTAAAAATTCAACTAAACCTGTGCACCCCCTTTCCACCAATCCTTTCAATAATAAAAACAATTGTTATCTGCCAAAAAGTCTTGTAAACAAGTTTTTGATTATTTACAGAGAGAGGCAACTACAGCTTGAAGAGCTGACCAAGGAGCTTAGAAGAGTAACAGATGAAACAGATGTTTTGAAATCCAAACTGCAGTCTATGAAATCATCAAATCAGGTACATACTGGTACTACATTTTATGTTAAAAAAGAGTCTGTCTACAATCCTGAGTTGCTTATCAGGTTGGCACTTAACTCTGGTTTCCATAGCATGAAGTGACTGGGAGTATTGCTACTCCCCTGGATGGGATGCTAGTCCATCGCAGGTAACCCCCAAGCATTTTTGTCAGGTTGCCCTAACAATTCACACTACCCATTTATACTCCTGGGTGGAGAGAGCACTGTGGGAGTTCAATGTCTTGCCCAAGAACCACAACACAATCACAATGACCTCAGCCAGCACTCGAACCCAGACCGCTCGACAAGCTTTTAGCCAGAATCGTCCAGGTGTGCTGTGGACGCCCAATCCTGGGAGAAAATGATGAAAAATACACCAAAGCTTTAACAAATTTATGGAGGAGGGACATGCATGTTGCATGATCTGGAGTTCAACGTGCTAACCCCTAAGCTGCCCTTTATATTACTTGCAATTGCTAGCCCAGTAGAATGTACATACCGCCATGTATGTAGGCATGACTTTTCTAATTTTCTGTACTGTGTTAATATTGCAGGGCAAGTGTCCAAATTGTTTTGTAATGGAGAGGCAACTTCAATCCAAAATTGTTGAACTGAGAGACAAAGAAGTTGTAACCATTGAGATGCAGCAGTTGTGTGCGAAAATGGAAAAACAACTTGTCCAACAGGTATGAGAAAAGTGACATACATAGCTACAGTCGAAGCTCCTGTAAGTGGACACCCTTGAGAAGCAGAAAAAGAGTTTGTACATGTATGAGTTAGAGTTCAAACAAGGTTTTGTCAAGGCAGCTGCAAGTAGAGCTGTCCGCTTACGAGAGTGTCCGCTCAGAGAGCATCGACTGTATTTTATGCATGCTTATTTAATGAGATGTTGCCATGGTAGCCAGTTTCATGAGGGGCGTGAAGAACTGTCATTGACTCCTAAACATGATCTATTTGATTCCTTCACTGGTTGTAATTCTTTTGCTGATTTGGTTAGATAACAGCCATTGGTTGAAATTGTCATTGATGCTTATCAGGCTGGCGCTTCACTCTGGTTTCCATAACAACTAGGATTATTGCTCCTCCCCCTGGATATAGGACATAAGTCCATCCCAACATTCTTATACTCCTGGGTAAAGTGTCTTGTTCATTAACTAGATGCGACACAACACTACTAGACGTGGAGTCCAACATGCTTTACCATTAGGTTGACCTCATACCATAATGATTCGATTTACCACCCGGGGTGCTAATTTACTTTTGGTAGCTCAAGGGAGGGCACGGGGGGTGCTTATTTGGGACGGGTGCTTATTTTTTATTTTATTTTTTACATACACATTAGAGTGTGAAAAAGCACTTTAATGAACAATAACAGAAACGGGACGCTAATAACTGTAACAATATGGGTTTTCATAGTCAGAATAGCATTCACTTGTCTATTCCAAGTCATTATCTTCAATATTACTTTCAAACGAGAAAGGAAGCTAAATGACTGCTTCGCAGCAGTTGATCTTGTGATGCCATGATGAATGGGCGCTTGTTATTGGAATCAGGGGCACTTATTGGAGTAGGGGCACTTACACAACATGGGCGCTTATCAGAAGGGGCAGTTATTGGAATAGGGATCATTATTAACAAAACAACACTCAAGGGGGAGCGCTTATTTGAAAGGAGGCACTTATTGGAAGGAGGGCACTAAATCGAATCATTATGGTAACCCACCAAAAATTATTATGTAAAATAATCACCTCACCTCCGCTCTTTGTGCTCTGTTGCACATAAGGCTGTCACGCTTTTCCGCCATCTAACTTTGTCCGTCGCTAGCTGTCTGACATCGGACCAAGACTTCCAGCCAGTTGCATCTCTTTCCCTCTCCACTGTTCGTCGCCAAGTCGTCTTGGTCTGCCAACCTTCCTTTTCCCATCAGGCTTCCATGTCAGAGCAGTGACACAGTGGTGTTGTCTGGGCATCCTAAACACATGCCCAGCCATCTCCATCAGCTATTAGATAATCAACAAATTTTGTGATCTTCATTGTGAGGTTTTCTGTTTCCAGGATGAGCTTTTACGGCAGTGGGCAAAGAATAAAGGAAAGCCAGTTAGGTGATAAAGCAGGTAAAATGTTTCTTTCAATTCAACTTGTTCCCATTCAAATAACCTACCATAGCTCTTACGGATCAATGTATTCTTGCAAATAGGTGGCACTGTAGAGTATAGGGACAATAATATGATAGGTGGTGTGGGCGGATTGGCTGGATTGCAGCCTTCAGTTCCACTCAGTTATAAGGCCACAAAAGTAATTTAATCCTTTCATTCCCAATAGTGTCAAAGCTCAAAAAATCTCAAATATCATTTTGCAAGATATGGAAAAACAAACAGTACCACTTGAAAGCACTGCTCATAAGCTTTCACTTGAATGGTCACACACCAGGGTTTCATCCACAGACGGATATTAAAAAGTTAGAAACGCAATAATTGATTTGATGCTTGCTTCTGGGAGTGAAAGGGTTAAGATATTTATTTTTTCTTTCATATTTTTTTTTCCAGACATGTGACATATTGTGGTGTATACAGCTGACGGTCACCAGGAAAATATTACTGTCCATAAAGTTGATTATGTAGAAAGCCAATTTTATAACAGGAATTAATCTATTTATAATCCAAAACTAATGAAAGTACTGTGGATAGTGGGGGGGGGGGGGGGGGGAGCGACAGGGGGGTCTGAACTTCCAGCTTCCCTACCTTGTACTCACGGTTCCCACCCCTTCTGTTGTGGTTCCTGCCTCTTTGTACTTTTCCTATTGAAAAATATTACACCATGTTGCAAAAAATTTTCTCCCATGGGTTCCCACCACTTTGAGAATCCCACATCCCACCCTCTCTTCTCCCGTCTCCCATAGACTTCCTGCCCCTTTACTCCCAGGTTCCTACCCCTGCCCCCCCCAACTGGATAAGTCTGGGATACTACAAGAAAAATCCCATGGTTACTGGCACCTTTTTCCCTGACACCATGGTCACCTCTTACTAACATAAAATTAAAATAAAATACAAAAAAACTACCAAAAGAAAACAATATTGTACATTGTAATTAGTTCAAATTTTCGGTTCATTCTGCAAAGAAAAGTGTACCAGTAACCTTGGGATTTTTCTTGAAAATATACTTACATACATACTTTAACGAACCTAAAAAAAAAAACACAAGGCAAAGTTTTTCTACGTAAAATAAAGGCTTATGCAAAATAACAGAAAATCTGAACAAAACAAAACAAAAAAAACAGACCCAAAAAGTCTGAGGTGGATATGCCTTCAGCCTTTCAATTGGGGGAACAGAAAAAGAGATGTTTTAAAGGCAAAACGGGAGTGGGCTGGGACCCTCTTTGCTGTTGCCCCTGCCCCTCCCAGTCCCCCATAATTTTATTTGGTTGTAAGGGGGAGAGGGAAGGGGTAGGTTTAACACGAGGATTATAATACTATAAATGAACTTTTACAGTGCTCAGCATTTATGAGTTACAATAATTTATTAAATTGCATGAATATGGATTGGATTGGAAGGATTAAAGGATTGAAGATTTAGTTTTTCTCAAAGTGGATTTTGTACCTGTTGTCACATTTTGAGTTTTTGTCAAAAACTAATCCACAAAGAAGGGTCTTTTTAAATTATTGCTGTGCGAGACAATCGCTCAAGTCAAAGTACACACGGCGTTGTAGACGTTTCAGCACTTGTTTTGGCCAGGTGTCACAGAGGGGTTTGTAAATGTGAAAAAGAACTGTAAAGTTTTTTTTTAAAAGTGGAAATAAACCATGAGAGCGTTTCTGCAGTGGTTGTCTGTTTTGTTGTGGTTATTCCCTATGGTGTTGTCTAGCTTTTCTATATAATGCAAATGCACTGTTCTTGGATATATATTTGGGGTTAATTGCATGATTTACATGTCAAAGAGATCAAAAAGAATAATTTGGTGCTATTAAACCTGTTTTAAAGTGTCAATTGTGGTAAGGCAAAACAAACAAAACTCCACATTAAAAAATCAATTGAAATTGCTTTCCTGTTGACCAAGTACCACAGGAGTATAAAAATAGAGTATAAAAATAGAATTGTTGAAGAAAAGAGTACATTCCACTCCATAAGAAACAAAAATAACCCAATAGTTCGAAAATGAGAGTTTTCTTACACAACCAATGAACACGGATTTTCAAAAGAAAGTAATTTGTTTGCGCGCGCTTTGCAGCTAATAATCGTTCCTATGGTAACCGTTATTGTGTTTAGGTCTCTCGTGTGAAGTATAGTTTATCCTTTTGTGTCGCTCTGCTCTGTGTTCATCGTTTCTTTGTACTTGGAATTCATAATTGCAAAGGTAACGCGACAAGTCTTTTGTGCTTTTGTCAACAGACAAGCTGAGATAATTTTCGAGCATTTAAGCTTATATTGTCCCAAGGGAGTGATTATTTTGACACTTTTAAACCGAGTTGTTAATTTCCGTCTCGAGAGATATCCTTTCCCTTTTTTCTCCGTAGCTAAATCAATCAGCGTTTGTGTGAGATTTTGCAATCTGTTATCACTTTGCAGGCATTGTGTTGAGCTGCATCATTTTAGCAGAAGTGATGTGTTTCTAAGGAGATGGGATAGACAAAACGAAGTTGTACAAAACGAAGTTTTATCGACGGCACGAAACGCGAGATCCAAGACTTGTGACACGACCTGCTTCGCGCCCGTCACGCTTGTGGAACATAGTTTTGACGTCGATAATTACAGGCCAACTGAAGCTGAAAAATTCAACCTAACGAGCAAAGTAAACAAAAGTCTTAACCTCTGCATCGCCGGTAAAAACGCACAGATAGCCTCTACGTACAAAGGGCGAAACACTTCAAGTTACGACGCGCGCTCGGTATTGAAAACAAACAAGTAGATCATATTTCAAGAATCCGAAAGTGCTGCAATCCTACGTTGAAATCTTCCCAGTTGGTTTCCAGGGATAAATTGATCTTCTTCCCGTGTTTAATGGCCCGTACTAATTGTGATAATCATTCATGAAGTGGCATGCCAAAGAGCCATGACATGGAACAGTCTAGCTCGTCAAATTCCCGCAAAAATCGAGGCGAATTGTGCACAAATTCCGCGGGAGAAAGGTCACCACTCTACGATTCAGACTCTCCAAGCGATACTCCGTCTGTTAACGGGTAAGTTAATCAATTTTGGAAAAGTTTATCACTGTTTATGTGCTAAGTGAAAACATATTTATTAAGTAGTCGTTTTATTACTCACTGTACCCTTAATTTCTGTTTGCGATCAATCTTAAACTTGTCAGAAAAACGATCGAAGTTTTGCTCGACATGTACATTTTAAGCTAATTGCCTCTGCAGGATTTCTCTCGGTGAATATATTTTTAATTGCATCGAGTTGTCGCTTGGTAATTGTGTCAAATGCAATTGAAAAATTACAGTTTTATTTTCTTTAAAGTTGCGTTTGTTCGCAGCTGCATGTTTTGTTTATCAAGATGTTATTGCTCACGCTGTGAAAACAGCTGGACTTCTTCATCAACAAACGGCGCTCACGAAAACTAAAATTAGTTTATTAGTCAATTGGTCTGGAAATATATACGCTGTGACGCCTACTCTTTTATTCACCTTGCTGTGTGCAGGAAATTAACCGAATAGTTAAGAAATTCTGCAATCCATTAAGGTCTCGTTTAATAGCAATGAAATGAGAAAATATGACAACGTTGTTTACATTTGTTACCAACAGTAGCGCCCCCGCAAGCGAATCAACTTCGGCAAGATCTTCCCGTTCGTCAACTTTGGGTTCAGGGTTATCCAGTCGCTCTACAGAAAGCGATGGCGAAATCGAGGCATTGGATAACGTACGAGTTGTAGCAAGGTTGGTAAATTGTGTTCGGATGTTTACATTTCGCTAATAATATCTTTGGCAGGTTAATTATTTTCAAGTTGTCGTGACTGCCTCCTTGTATATTTGATTTGGTTTTAATTTTGCGGCGGCCTATTAAAAATCGCGCGGCTAAACTTCAAAGCTCACGAAGTTCAGTTTAGTTTTGATTAAAAAATCATGTAGATAGATAATTATGGAATTATTGGATGTTGTTGATCATGATATCGAAAATTATCAAGACCCAAGATTGTGTTTATATCTGTCATATCAAGCCCCCTGTCATCACTCACCTTCAAATTCCCAGTACAAAGTTTTGATAAAATTTTGCTATCATGTAAAAGCAAAACCCGATAAGTTAATTGTTTTATTTATACACTACACCTACTAATTTCTTTAATTTAAAGCATTTTGCTAAAAATATTTACATAGTATTTTGGATTTAAAAAATAATTTCATTGGACCCACCAATTGGGAAATTATCAAAGGGAGGTGGGCTCTCCATTTCAGTGGTCAACTGAGAGACCCCATGAAAATTAAAATTATTGTTAAGAATATTACATAACATCAAGCTGCCGTAGGGCTGTGTATTATATGATAAAATGAAGTAAAATAATACTTGTCATGAACGTTTATGTTTGCTTTCTGTCCCCCACCCCGCACGCTGCAATATGCAACAGCAGTTTTATGAGTTATTTTGTGAGTTGCTAGATCGGAATATATTTTACCGGTAATAATTATCACAATAAGGCATGCATGGAAGAATGAGACTAACGAATCTGGCACCTTGTCTGAATTTTGCCAAAACAATTCATTTCCTTAGATATTCGCTTTTGTAAGAACTTCTGGTCCTCAAAAGGCCAGTTCACAAACTACAATCTGGCCTAATTAGTGTCTGATTGGTGCACAAACCAGCTGTAACTATCGAATGCTATATTGCAAATTCGCTTTCTCACCATCTGTACTACAAGCCTGAACAATTTAATGCAGTTTTCTGAGAAATTTGAGTATGTCAAAATTCCTGCCTAATTTAGCCGTGATCCCCAGAGCAAGGAAAAAGTTCCACGACAAACACTTCCCTGTGGTACCCAGGTGAAATATTGACAGCTTTGGCGTAAGAAAAAAGCCTAGCGCAATGAAGGGATATCAGGAGCGGATCCAGGAAAATGCGTCTGAGCGCCGAATCTATGGAAGTCCGGAGGCATGTTCTAAAAGATTTTAGATTTTCACTCTCTCGATTGACATTTCCCGCGATTTTGAGTTGTTTGGAAAATTTAACCGATAAACGGTGAAAATCGGTCTGGATCCACGCCTGGATATGTATAATATTTTGAGTGCAAAATTAATTTATTTTTCATTCTGCATTGTCTTCTGAGTCGCCGTCTTGAGGGTCCCTCTCAACCAGTGTGCTTTGCGGTCGCGTGTTATTGTTTTCATCCAGGGAACTTGGTCTCTCGTGGGGCTAATGTTTGCCATACTTTCAAAATTGTGTTAACTTGGGTCGTCTAACTGCTTTTTGTGGCCAGAACAAGGCCACAATCCTGCAAAAAGCAGTTTTTAACTTCAAGCCACTATTTTCGCGGCACCCGAAAATGGCCGCCGTAAGAATATCGGCGCGCAAAGCACACTGGTTGAGAGGGACCCTTTAAGGCTTGTAGACAGACTAAAGCCTTGTAACATGATCCTCCTAGATGAGCTCAGTGGTTTCTTGAGGGAATCCATTGGCACAGTCACCCGAGCTGGGCCACCCATCATGATCCTGATGACATTAATTTTAGAAATAAATTTATAGTGAATATTTAATTGATGATAAGTTTTTTTTCTATCTTCATTTAGAGCACGTCCTTTAAATCTTTTTGAGAAAGAAAGAGGAGACAAGAACATTATCAAGCTGCCAGGAGATGGAGCAGTATGGGTGAGACTCTACTTAATCTACTTGCAAAGGCTGGTACTGCATGGCCAGTGGGAAAATATCAGTTCAGTTCAGTTCATTTTTATTCACACTTATTTTGATTACAATAAATTATTAACAATCATAAGAAGAAGGAAAAAAATAGAAAAAGGACAGAGCAAGTATGAAATAACATTTTTTAAGGGGGAAGTGTGTAGTGGCCAAAGGGGCAAAGCTTTCGAGTTGGCCACTACCACAGTGCAGTTACAAAGAGAGGAAATAAAATTCATACAAATAAGGCTCTAGTCGATATTACAAAGATATAATTAAAGTGACAAATATAACTATTTACAGCATTTATAACTTATTTATGTCTGACTGCCAAGAAGGAAGAGTTTATATTCATTCTTAAAAGCGTTATGAGGCAGACACTTAATCTCAATTGGTATTGTTTCCCAAATTTTTGATGCCGTTACTCTAAATCTTGCAAGGCCATAGTTTAAGTTCTGGAGGCTGTTAAGTCTGCATGTGTGGTGCCAGAATCCCCATCCCCACCCCCTTGGAATTTCCAGTTTAGATTAATACTTTACTTTAAAAGTTTTGGCTTTTGAGACCCCTCCCCCTCGGAATTTCCAATGACCTTCCTTGTGGTGGGTAAGGATATTTTCTGGAACCGCACAAAATAGATTTCCTCCAAATCTCTTGGCATTCCTTGTCTATACATGTACCTCGTGTGCTTTGGGGAGATAAGTAAGACTCTATCCGTACTTGTCCGTGTCGTATGAATTTTCCATTTCCCATAAAATTTTAGCTTCATTTTGGCAAAGCGCCTGGCACAACAGTCATTAAGGTTGAACCGTAATATTTTATTGTTCATTACAGATTGACAACAGCTTTGGTCAGATCAAGCCTTTTACCTTCAATGCCGCATTTGGAGAAGACACCTCACAACAGCAGATGTTTGAAGGATGCGGCATTAAACATTTGGTTGAGATGGCTGTGGAGGGGTTGGTATCAGAAATTCTAATTATTATTAAAAAATATTGTATTTTTAAAAAAAGTTGCATAAATGTTAGAGCTTTTAGCGAGTAGATGGTTGCCCCTGGTCAGGTTAGATGGTTGCCCCTGGTCAGTAGGTGCTGGAGTGAAGAAGAGTGCTAGTTGTTAGGGCGCTCGAGAGGGAAGAGATGCATGAGAAAGAAGGGCAGGTTCTCTTTCCCTTTTCTCACCTTGCGTATTTTCTCCCTCTCGCGCACACTCCTCCATCTCATGATCTATGATTACTCCAACACCTGCTATGAAGTCTAGAAAAGGTCATGGATTACAGCTAGGCGCCCAAAAGTGTGACCACTTTTAATTAATTCACATTCTTTCGTGCTCATATACTATCCAATCAGAAGTAAAGGATAGCTATTCTTTGGCTTCTGATTGGGTAGTCTGCATGCATGAAAGAATGGGAATTAATTAAAAGTGGTCACACTTTTGGGCACCTTTCTGTAATAGTATCTGGTCATGGAAGTTTTAAATTTCTTGTCAAAGTCAGGGAAAAGTCAGGAAATTTAATATCTGGTCAGGGAAGATTTTTACAAAAATATGAATGACAAGGAAGTTGTCTCTTTTTGTTTCAGATATTCCTGCACAGCCTTTGCTTATGGACAGACTGGATCAGGGAAAACATACACAATCACTGGCCCCCTTAATCTGGTAACAACATCTTTGCTTGGTTGTTTTTCTTGTTTGTTAGCTTTACAAACAAATTTGCCGTCTCCCCACATGTGATGCCTTGGGCAGATCCAGGGGGAGGGGGGGGGGGGGGGGGGGGGGGGGGGGGGGTGGATTGGATGGAAGCCACTCCCCTAAATCCTCCAAAAAATAAAACTTAAACATGTTAAAATAGAAAATAAATACAAGCACACTTGGCAGGTGTAAAAATTGTTGTTGTTTTTAGTTTATGTACAGCCACCCCCTTTTCCAAAATCCTGGATCCACCCCTAGATGCAAGGCATAAAAACAGTAGAACTGTATTTTATCATTACAGGAAAGCCCTGTAGACAAGGAGAAGTTCATTCCTGATCCAGAAATGCAAGGGCTGATTGAAAGGTTTGTATATATCATAATATAGATGTAACCACAATGTTCCGACTTTTATTTGGAGTAAATGTGCCCTTGGTATAAGTGAGAGGGGGGTAACTCCCATAAATAACTATATAGGTAGGTACCTCTGAAGGGGTTGGGTTTTTGACCTTGTCTACAATGTAAGTTTTGCCCTCACCCTCTTAGTCTGATTTGGGGTGGTATGTCATTACTATTTCTATCAGTACTTGCAACAAGGACAGACACTTTTTCTGCTTCCCGAGGTGTCCGCTTTCGGGAGCTAAGTCAACTGTATTTACACGAAAAAGCTGTAAAGTACAGTCAAAACTCTCATAAGCGACCACCTCGGGAATTCGAAAAAGTGATTGATCATAAACTAGAGCTGGTCACTTACAAGAATGGGCTGTCGTAAGTGACCATGCGCTGAAACAATAGAGGCTGGCCACTTACGAAATGTACCGAAAGCGAATGTACAATGTCATGCATCCACAGGGAGATTGAAAATTTTTATTATTCAGATGATTACAAAAAATATAATGTCTCATAAATGCCGTTTGTAGCACAACAAGTGGTCACTTATGAGAGCTTAAAAACAAAGGAAATGACCAGCTGGTAATTCCCAAAAGTGTTCGCCTGCAGATGCTGGGAGTGTTCGCTTATGAGAGTTTTCAATTACAGAGTTTGAGTGACAATTCAAACAGGGTTTCACAATAATTATGGTGGTCGTTACTAGAACTTGGTCGCTTACGAGAGTGGTCACAACGAGAGTTTCAACTGGGCATTTCAAGTAACAGTCGCACGGGATGCACTATAAATTATGCCATTTATAAAGTTAAAGGTTTGATTTAATTAAAACTGAAGTACTGAAGTATGAAGCCATTATTCATTGTTACTTTCAGGTCTTTCCATTATTTGTTTGAGCTGATGGATAATCATTCTGATGTTGAGTATACCCTCAAAGCATCTTATTTGGAAGTGTATAATGAGAAGGTACAAAATACAGCAAAGTTAAATAATTATACCTTATAATACAAGACAGTATATGGCTACTCTTCATACCGTTTGTAGTATTTTGTTTGTTTTGTTTGTTAAACCACTAGAAAGCAAACATGGTGTATCTGTATGGAGCACCCTGTTAATTAAGTGACACTGAGCTTCTTGAGTGCACTTGCGAGTTGCAAGTACATGTACTTGTGTTACATGTATTTGTTTGATTGAAAAACGAGAATTGGAAACTGTTTGAGTGCATCAATGAAGATTTAAAAAAAGTTATATTTATATACTAAAGGCCAGTCAGCACAACAGCAAGAGGAGGGCTGGTCACTGCCTGGCATCCAGTGTAACAAATATTTCAAATAAACTAAACATAGATAAGAATCCCAACTGGCAGCAGGCTAACCAGTGGATATTTACATACTTGGCATGACTGAACAGTTCAACTTGGGACTTTGAGAACAAATCTTAAGCTAATGGCAGGATGGAGGGCTTGAACTCAGGGGGACACTGGATTACAAGATCCAGACCCTAAACCACTCGGCCATGCTGCCTCAGCTAGCTTGTTTTGATTATCTACATTAACATTAGTAGTCTATTACAAGATTTATAAATTTCAACCAGTACAAGTTTACTGCACTGTGTGTCGAGGCATGGTGACCTAATGGGTATGTAGTTGAATTGTGGATTGATAGTTCTGGTTTTAATCCTGGGCTGCAGAGTTCATTAATCATCGTGTTGTGTTCTTGGGCAAGACACTCTACTCTCACAGTGCCTCTCTCCACCCAAGAGTATGAATGGGTGGAGTAATAGTCAATACTCTTAGTCCCTTCATGATACACAATCCGTTGAGCACTGGCACCAATGAGCCATGATCCCATCTGGTCTTAACAAGAATGGAGAGAATGGAATGGGCTTTACTGACTATAGTTCAGCCGCACTCGTGCCAACAACTGGCCCACAACTGCCGGAGCTTATCCCGGTTTCCATAGCTGAAGCCAATTTAAGGAGTATTGCTACTCCCGCTGGATGGGATGCTAGTCCATTGCAGGTTACCCCCCAGCATCTTTTCGCTGGTACCCATTTATACTCCTGGGTGGGGAGAGGTACTGTGAGAGTTAAGTGTCTTGCCCAACAACACAACACAATGACCCTGGCCAGTGCTCGAACCCGGACCACTCAATCCGGAGTCCAACGCGCTAACCATTATGCCACTGCATCTCACACCAGTTAACTTTAAGGTTTCTAGATCTTTATACTTCCCTCTGATCTGTTTACAATAGGTGCAAGATTTACTGAACCCCTCAAAAGCAAGAGACTCACTCCCAGTGCGCTGGGCCAGAGACAGAGGCTTCTATGTAGAAAACTTATTTTTTGTTGAGTGTGACAGACTGGATGATCTTACAGCTGTATTAGAAGAAGGTATATATGGTAACACCATCATAGAACTATTAACCCAACAGTGATACGCATCTAATTTCTCTCTGGAATATCAATACATAATCAAGCATACAAGTTTTGAGAATTGCATCAACCAATCAACCAATCAGTCAATCAACCATTTAGTCAATCAATCAACCAATCAAACAGTCAATTAACCAATCAATCAGTCAACCAATCAACCAACCAGTCAATCAATCAACCAGTCAATCAATCAATCCATCAACCAATCAACCAATCAGTCAATCAACCATTTAGTCAATCAATCAACCAATCAATCAGTCAATCAATCAACCAATCAATCAATCAACAATTTAGTCAATCAATCAACCAATCAGTCAATCAATCAACCAATCAACTAATCAATCAATCAACCATTTAGTCAATCAACCAATCAATCAGTCAATCAACCAATCCATCCATCAATCAACCGACCAATCAATCAGTCAATCAACCAATCAATCCATCAACCAACCAATCAATCAATCAATCAACCAATCAATCAGTCCATCAACCAACCAATCAATCAATCAACCAATCAACCAATCAACCAATCAACCAATCAACCAACCAATCAATCAACCTATCAACCAACCAATCAACCAATCAGTCAATCAATCAATCCATCAACCAATCAATCAACCAATCAACCAACCAGTCAATCAATCAACCAATCAGTCAATCAATCAACCAATCAATCAACCAACCAGTCGATCAATCAACCAATCAATCAACCAACCAATCAACCAATCAGTCAATCAATCAATCCATCAACCAATCAACCAATCGATCTACCAATCAATCAACCAGTCGATCAACCAATCAATCAACCAATCAACCAGTCAATCAACCAATCAATCAACCAACCAATCAATCAACCAGTCAATCAACCAATCAACCAATCAGTCAACCAATCAACCAATCAATCAACCAGTCAATCAACCAATCAACCAATCAGTCAATCAATCAACCAACCAGTCAATCAATCAACCAATCAATCAACCAACCAATCAACCAACCAATCAGTCAATCAACCAATCAACCAACCAGTCAATCAATCAACCAATCAGTCAATCAATCAACCAGTCAATCAATCAACCAATCAATCAATCAACTAGCCAATCAACCAATAAATCAACCAATCAATCAACCAATCAACCAACCAGTCAATCAATCAACCAATCAACCAATCAATCAATCAACCAATCAACCAACCAATCAGTCAACCAATCAACCAATCAACCAACCAGTCAATCAATCAATCAACCAATCAGTCAATCAACCAATCAACCAACCAATCAGTCAACCAATCAATCAATCAACCAACCAGTCAATCAATCAACCAACCAATCATTACCAACCAGTCAATCAATCAACCTATCAACCAACCAATCAGTCAATCAACCAATCAACCAACCAATCAGTCAACCAATCAATCAATCAACCAACCAGTCAATCAATCAACCAATCAATCAACCAACCAATCATTACCAACCAGTCAATCAATCAATCAACCAATCAATCAACCAATCAGTCAATCAATCAATCAACCAAGCAATCAAGCAATCATTCATTCAATCAACCAATCAACCAATCAATCAGTCAATCAATTAATAACTTTCATTTTGACACGATTCCCTTGTGCCCCTAGTCTCTTCATTCCCTAGTGCCCCCTCCTTTTTGCTCATGACTTTCTCCCCTCCCTGGTTACTTAACCCTGCCACATAGGCTACTGGGTTTTTCCCAGTCCTATAAACCACGTTTATGGATTTATAGTGGCTGCTCTCATGACACTTGTTTGATTCCCTTCTTTTTATTGTGGATGCATTTCGTTTCCCTCTCTTTTTGCAACATGTTTTCTTTTTCCACCATGTTCAATCAATCAACATTGCAAACATTTGGTTGTCTTTGGTCATTTATTCCAGGTTTGAGAAATCGGCAAGTCGGGTCGCATCTAATGAATGACCATTCCAGCAGAAGCCATAGCATGCTTACAGTTTACATTGATATTGAATCAGTAAGTACGGCGATCTTTGTATACATCTGTGTTTTTTAAGCTCGTATTTAGCATAACTTTATCAAAAATTTACAACTGTAACTCAGTCAGGCAAACTTACACATACGTTTAATTTATAGAATTTAATTTAAATTCAAAAAAACATACAAGGCTTTGCACGGCTCACTTTCACTCTGCAGTTTTCTTTTCACCCCATCCCCACCGCAGAGCCTATTCATAGCCTAGCATTGTTGGAAGCCCTCCCTCTTGGAAGCAGTTCACGCCGTTTCCTTTCAAACTTGGCACAATTTGTTTTATCAGACGACTGTTTGTTGGCTGATTGTTGTTGTTGTTTTTTTATTGGGTGAATTTTTTAATGCGAGACATCAGCAAAGATCGCCATATAGTATACCCTTCTGAACCTCTCTGTGGAGCAAAGTGCTTCTACAGTTTTCTTCCTCTACGCGTTACGATCCTGAGCAAGGCATTAGATCTAGTTCCAACTTCTTATTCGGTTGACCTTCTCCGGATATTTTGTACCTAACTTGCTCGCTTTTCTCTTTCCTTGTAAATTAAATTAAATTTCTTAATTGACCACTTCCCAATGGGGCTTTTCAGGGCCAATGTAAACAAATACAGAAACAAATATTGCAAATGAATATAACATGACTAAGAATCCCAACTGGCAGGAGGCAGACCAGTTGGCTATTTTACAAGCGTGGCTGAAGAGTTGAACTCGGGACTACCGCGAGAGCAAATCCAGCTAGTGGCAAGTTGGAGGGCTTGAACCTGGGATCTCCGGATTACAAGACCAGTGCCCTAAACCACTCAACCACGATGCCTTGTCTGTTTCAAAAGAGATGTTGTTTAAGAATTACGCTGATCCTCAACTCTCTTCAAATAAAAACGGCTTCATATCAGTTTTGAAACCTACTTTGCTGTTTTTAAAACGGTCCTCGTTTCCCCAAAGTAGTTTGCTGTATTTATAATTAACTGGTTTTGTATCTTTGAATATAAAAATGGTCTTTTAATTTTAAATTAAACAATTAACTAGTTCACGTGAAAACACTTTATTTGGTTTTCGTACATACCTTTTTCTTATAATCATATGCTTTGGCAAACAGTCTCTGAAAACTGAACCGTTAATATGTAACTATTGTCTTGCTTTTGGAAAATATCGAATCCCTCTATGTTCAAAATGTAGGTTACTTGTGGTTGATACTATTTTAAGAGGTTGCAATGTCAGTTTTATTAAGTTTATTTTCTTAACACCCTGTATATAAGCAAATTACAACTGTCAAAAAGAAACATTTGCATAAGACCGTTTGACAATTTCCAACGTAACGTAAAACCGCATAATTAAGACCAACAAACTTGAGTAAATATTAAAGAATCGCCTTTATTTGTCATGGGTTTACAACAGAAAAGATTATGAACAAGTAATTTTACGTTTCTGACTGAAATTGAATTATTTGTCCGCGGTTTGTTCAGACTTTTGTTCAAAGTTATATCAGGAAGTAATTTGAAGTTTTGGCAATACAGGGGTGTGTAAGTTTCAATTGAAAACATGAAATTTAAAACTCAAATTAAGTGAATTATCGCCGAAAAGGTAAGTACAGTGGATCAATCCCGATTTCTCGAACCCTCGATTTCTCAAAAACCCCGATAACTCGAACCAAAAGTCGTTTCCCTTGGATTTGTTTCATTTTAATTTTACCCGCGATATTTCGAACTCCCGATTTCTTGAACCAATTTTTGTTTCCCTTGGAGGTTCGAGAAATCGGGATTCTACTGTAGTACATTTTGAAGAGGTTTATAGCTTCAAGCTTTCGTGAAATTGTTCGTTTGAATCACCTGCCGATTGAGGGACTTGACTAGTAAATATATCTCTTTGTATTGCGTTTATTTTAGTTATTTTCTTCGTGTTTTAGCTGAGTGTCTCAGAGATTTTAACGAGTGTTTCGTTTCTTTCACATGCAGAACGACCCCGAGGACGAATCTGGTTATCCTGTTGTTAAGCACGGAAAGTTGAGTCTGGTGGATTTGGCAGGTAAGGGAAAAATACCACAAGTTAATCCTTTCACTCCCAAGAGTGTCAAGTTCCAAATTGAAAAACAATTCCAAATTTCACTAAGTAAAATATCGAGAAACGAACAACACCACATGAAAGTACTGCTCAATAGCTTTCATTTGAATGGTCACACACTAGGGGTTCACAAACAGACTTAAAAGTTTGAACCACCTTGCACAGCATAATAAACAGTACCACATGAAAGTACTGCTCAGTAGCTTTTATTTGAATGGTCACACACTAGGGTTTCATCCCCAGACTTAAAAGTTAGAACCAACTTGTACAGCATAATCAACAATACCACATGAAATTACTGCTCAATAGCTTTCATTTGATTGGTCACACACACCAGAGTTTCATCCACAGACTTACAAGTTGGAACCATGTTTAATTGACTCTAGGTTTGACTCTGGGAGTGAAAGGGTTAACAGTGCCTATTATTCGTGAGCGGACATCCTTGCATCGCATTAATTTAAGTGTCCACTAAAAATTCACAAACCAGATTTTATCAGATCGCTTTTCTCCACGAAGCAAATACAAAGTATTTAATTGCCACTTTGTCTACTCTGAATTTCCTGTATTAAGGACGAGAATGCTTCATTAAATTAAATTAAATTCCAGTGCTGAGTGTTCGTTTAAATATGTATATTTGAGTAAATTTACTGTGCATTGATTCGTTTGTTGGGACCAGAAATGTGTTCTTTATAGGCAGGAATTCGTTATACATGTATCCGTGTTCGTTATTCATGTGACAAAACGACCAGTCAACGACTCTTTAAAAATGGCCGGGTCACCAAAAGGTACAAGACAAGACAACATTTTATTTTTAACTTCACACATTCAGATTATTAACAAAAAGAGATAAAAAAAAAGCTAAATTACAGGTATAAATAAATAGCTAAAAAATTGAGTAAATTGTGTATACTTGGTTTGGATCATCCAAATAGCTAGCTAGAGCTAATCGAGTGGATGAACCCAAATATAGGAAATCAATAAATTACTTAAATTAAAACAAGAAGTCTATTTCTCCATGAACTAGCTAAAGTATATTCCTGCTATTAAATTATGTTCGTTATATCTACATTGTTGTTCCTAATATCCGAATTTAAAGGAGCTATGTCACGATATTTTAAGCCATTTTTGCGAAGTGCAAAATCACCTTCAAACTGAAGAAAGCCTCAAAATAATAGTTTACTAAGGTAGAAAAACACCAAAGAGGTGATAATAAACCAAACAGGAACAAGGATGGTTGAGGATGGAGAAGATTAAGACGGATTGCGAATGGCGAACTTGAAAAAATTGCCAATTTTTTCAAGATGCGCCAACCGTGACGTAGCTCCTTTAAACCGCAGGATTGTACTGAGTGCTCATTGTCAGACGTGACATCTTACTTAGAGTGTCGTTATATAGTACAACTTCGATATATTTAAAAACGCCGACACGCAGAATCGAAACTTTTGATCATATCCGATGTGTTTAAATACGCGGTTTATGAAACATTTACGGAATGGGCAGGAAATGACGTTTTTCATTGAAACTTCAGTCGCCTGAAACCCACACAAAAATCGTGGTTTTATCGATTAGTTCAGTTCATGCAATATGATGTTTAATTAAAGGAGTGTTTTCACGGTTCGGCGCATGTACCGGCTTATCAACTTAATCTGTTTAAAAAAAAACCCACTCACATGTACTTCTATATACTTCAATAATCACATATTATAATTAGTCCAAGCAAAACGACGAATGACCAAAATTCACAAAAAATTTCAACGGATTACACCGAGAATGTCGACATTTGAATACCAGAATACATGTAAATTACCAGAATAAATCCTTCGGGCCAACATTTTATTCTAGTAATTTATTCTGGTATTCAATTTCGAAATTCTCTGTGTAATCCATTTTATTTTTTTTGTGAATTTTGGTCATTCGTCGTTTTGCTTGGACTAAATACAGTATGTGATTACTGAAGTATCGAGAAGTACCTGTGAGTGGGTTTTTTAAACGGATAAAGTTGCATTAATTGATAAGCCTGAACATGCGCCGAACCGTGAAACACTCCCTTTAAGTAAAGGAGATTCGCTTCAGAAGAATTCAAGCTTGAGTTTCTTTCACATCATTGTTATACCCAGGGATCCATATTCGCAGTCGTCTGGTCGTCCGTGACGACCAAAACATCGTACGGACGACCAAAATAACTTGAATACTCGTCCTTTGGACGAGTAAAATCTGAGTCCGTAATTTGCATATGAGTACCTGCCTTCTATTGATTCGTCGTCCAACTGGAACTTTCAGAAAACAGAGACAAATTTGCAGCTTTCTTTCGCGATCGAATCATAATTTTGGGCGCCATGTTTGATAATGCGGTATTTTCATGAGTCGCATGATCGCAGGCTCAATTTTCAGGTTGTCAACCGCTGTTATTTCTCTGATGTACTACAGCATTCAAACGCGAAAAAGTGAAAGTGAAGCTGCCGAAAAACAAGCGAAATATGAAAAGGAGGAACGGCAGCGTGCCTTCCTACCTTCGTGGCAGAAAAACAGGCCCTGGCTGAAATTTGTGCCGCCCTGCATTGCTATCATCGTCTGCCACATCGCAAACTGCTTCGGCTGGAGGCAATATGTTTTGCAAAATTTGCCAGTCAACGTCCCAGTTAGACAGATCACAGGCCCAGAAAAAAATGTTTTTGTAGATGCTGGCTGCCGGCTGTGACATCGCTTCGCCTGGAGTCCATGAAGATCCACAAAGCGTCTTTCAAATCACTTATTAATAATAACGGTTGTGGCCGCCAAACGTCGTTGTTAACCTACATGTACATAGTTGTAGCGCGATGCATTATACGATGTTAATAAAAAACGCAAACGTTTTTAACATGTAGCCATTCTGTCGCCTTTTTTTTACCAATAATTCTCTACTTTTGAAAGGGCAACCAAAATTTTGCCAGGGCAAGTATATTTTTTGGAATACTTGCCCGCTGACGACTTTGAGAAAAACGAATATGGATCCCTGTATACCTAGCAAACTGAAGAATCTTGTCGCAGAAGTAAGTGATCGTTATTTTCTGTATTCAGTAAGGCACAGCCACAGAATTCTCACTGGTATATTACTTCATACGTTGCAATACACCATGGAAGCAACGTGTTCTACTTTGCCGTTTGTGTACTGCTTTGCGCTGGTAGTTGAATAACATTCGACGCGACTGAAATGCGACGCATATAACTGAATTACAATACACGCTCTGCATCTAATATACACATTGATTATCAAAGGACAAATTATGGAAAGTTCTCTGTAAAGCACAGAGGAGCAAATATATGGAACAGAATACCAGAAAGCATAAGAATTCGAAAATCTTATAGTTTATTTAAAACTTCTATTAAGGAATATATTTACAAAATAATTTAGATTAGATAAATAATAATAGCAATAATAACGATACATTATATTCAAATGTTTTAGATAAAAAACACAACTTGTCACTTTCAAACTACAGTGGAACCCGGTTAATACGGACACCAGAGGGACATGAAAAAGTGTCCGTATTATCCGGGTGTCCGTATTAAGCGGGCTGATATAAGAGAAAATATGTGTCGTCGGGACAAACAAAACTGTCCGTAATAAGCGGGTGTCCGTATTAACGAGTGTCCGTAAAGCGGGGTTCCACTGTACAGCCACCAGGAAATTGTAATTTAATATATTATATATTGACTGGAGATCTTCTTTGAAAAGCCCAGTAGGGCTTGCTAAGATCTCCTGACACTGTAAACCAAACAAATGTAATTGTTAAGGTATGATATTATGATGGGCAAATAAAAATAAATACGTAAATAAATAGATAAATAAAAGAATTTGGCCTCAGTTTTAACTCTTAAAAATTATCCTTGTGATTCGTTCAGTTAAGTATCCATGTTTTCTTCGGTTTCTTAAGCGAACATTACGTTGACAGTATGCTATATATAATGGATATAGTATATGTCAACGTTATATCGAATAATAAGGCTTGTTTCTGACGGGGCTACGTGTACCTTATTCTTGCTAATTCGCGAAAATGTCACCAAATTTAAGTACGTTATCAACGTTATCAAATCGAGTAAAGTAGGTCACACCCGGTTTTACGCGATTCTGGCACATAAAACGGATCGTAAATAGTAGTTTGTTCGTTCTATCGGGGCTTGTGATTGGATAATGTGAGCGGAAAACAGTTTGGATACTTGTTTGAGAATTTATCATGGATTGGAGAGAGAGACGCTAAAGCATCAACCAATTGTTAACTAAGGCTGGACGGAATCAATTGTGTTTATATATTTTGGAAATTTGAAAATTGTACAACTAGAGTAGTAGAGAGGTAACAGAGTAAGGTAACAAGATAAACGGAGCAAGCAGCAGTGTGACGGACAGGCGGTGTGCAGGAGGGGTGATGTTCGGGACGTATTGTGCAGGCTTACATCACGTACTACCCTTTGTACAGGCGTACATCACGTACAGTACCTTTCGTACTGCCATGTCTCCAGATATTTCGAACGCAACAAAAACATTCAGAACGTTTTTCATTTTTATGTACATGGTGGCCTAATGTATAAATGGGTACCACCGAACTGTTGGGGCAACCTAACAAAATGCTGAGGGGTGGGTAACCTGGCGTTGGACTAGCATCCCACCCAGGGGGAGTATAGTCTCCCGCGCAGCCGTTATTTGTCTCGTCACGCAACGCGCTCCTCCCCACTTAGTGGGGAGGAGCGCGTTGCGTGACGAGACAAATAACGGCTGCGCGGGAGACTAGGGGGAGTAGCAATGCTACAGAAACCGGGATAAGCTCTGGCAGTGTGGACCAGTTTGGCCCCGAACGGCTTTACCTTAGGCCCAGTTCAGACGCCGTACTTCACATGAGCCGAATCGAATTCGATGAATTAAGTTCATGTGAGGTTCGGCGCCTGAATCAATTCGGAACGGCTGAATGAATTCGGATCGGCTCAGCCGTTCTTCCCGCCTGGCTCAGCCGGGAATAACGGCCATGGACCGGCTTTGATTCAGACGCCGAACTTCACATGAGCCGAAACAAATGCATTAATTATTATAATGTATTTTTCAATATAACAGCAATGTTCCCCTATTAAATTAAGTTCGGCTGAATTAAGCTCGGCGTCTGAATCAATTCAGCCGGTCTAAATTAATTTGGGTCGGCCTAAATTCGAATTTGATTCGGCTCATGTGAAGTACGGCGTCTGAACTGGGCCTTTAACCTTAACCAAAGATAATTTATACAGCCTTTTCTTTATGTAAGTCGTAGCGGAGAACAATTCAATACAATGCGGTGTTGTTTATAAATAAAGTCGCGTTGTAAATACCGCGGTCCATTAAATTCTCATACATTATTCTAAACTCTTAAGCTACGAAGTAGATTGGTCAGCATTGTTTACGCGTGTTTGAGTTTGCATTAATGAGACTTTTAAAATGGTTCAGATTCTACGGTTGAACGATTGCTTTGTCAAATATGTAAAATCCATTTATACATGCCATCCACCGCAAACATTGAACACATCGGTGTTGGTTCTATAATCCTAAGTCTATGTTCGCTTTTAAGCTTCGAATTATCAAGCACAGGGGTTGAATTGTAAGTATACAGATTACTAAAAACCATTAAGATTGAAATCAGACGTCGAACTAATATTAACGAATTTTCACGCCTTTTTCCCGCGTTTATCAAGTTCGTGGCGGGGTTTTTCTATCAGGGACATCACGAATGCGAATTTAGACAATCAAGCGTTTCATTAACTCTTAACTTTTGCATTTTCTAAAAGTATGTCACTCTAAAAGATTTTAGCTATTTAGCCAGTTCAATTCATCACGAAATGTGTTCTTGGACACCCAGTTAAAGAAAGTCCGTACATTTTAAAACGCCACTACTCACCACTTAGAATAATATTGCTTCATTTCCTTTGTTGCTTGACAACCATAGATGTCGCGGAAATCTGTTCTGTTTGTCACTAACTTTGTATTTTTAACGTTATTCATACAGGTAGCGAACGAGTAAAGGAAACGAAGTCAGTCGGAGGCACATTTGCCGAGTCACAGAACATCAACAAGAGTTTATTGACGCTAGGTAAGTTTGTTTTGCATTTCACATGTCACTACCTTCATGGCGTGTTTCGAGTGGGAAGGTAATGAAACGTAAACAAATCTTTGCTGATGTGTAAACGAGTAATGAAATTTAGTTTGTGCACCTGTGGATTTGCACGTCTGTAGTTTGTTTGATCTTAAATGCGCTTGTTTCTCGTTCAAGTTTGACGGCAAAACATTAGAGAAAAGCATCACGTTTGTTTTCCCGCGAACGGCGACAATCCCGCGTTTACGCGTGAAAGTGAGTAGTTTCGCGTTGGTTTCGCATATTAATTGTTTTTATTCTGGTCTTTTCTTCAAATGGATTTATTTAATAATTCTGAGGAGAAGAAACCAGAAACGGAAAACGTCAGTTGACGTTTGCCGTTTGCCGTAGAACGTGCCGCAATTTGCCGGGGTTGACGTGTCGAATGACGTGTTTTTTGCTTGCATGCTGTGTGTGAGTCACCATGACACGAAGCACGCGTAGAAATCGTTTTATATTACACCATATCGTTATTGCTATAGTTATTAAGATTTATTGCAAGGCAAAGGGTTGATTAAATTAATACATTCGCATCATTCTTTCTTAAACTCCGTTAATAACGCGTCATGGATGAAAGCCTGTATTTACCTTTTAAATGTAGACATTCGCTTCTGTTGAGTAAATAAGTTTTAGCGGTCAAAAAGGAGTTATTTTCTACGAAATTGTGGGATTACTTTGGTTGTATCGAATCTTTGTCTACAGTTGAACCAGTTTCTGATAGTTTTCCGAAGAAAGATCTGTTCTGAAAATTAAAACCCCTCAAAATTGATTATTCTACCGTGATTAGCATATGAAGTGCTACAAAGTATATTTCTTTGTATCTGTAAGGACTTGGGTATCCTGCAAATTGTTTAAATTGTTCGAATGTCTTTTGCGTTGCGAATTTCATTCCGGTCTCTACAAAATAACTTTGTCAGTTCACGATTTGCGTCTGAATGTTTCGAATTCCACTGCCTCGAGGTTGTACAGCCTCAAGGCCGGAGCAGTCCTTGTGACGACCTAGGTTTACTAAAAAATAGTACAGAGGTTGTAGTTATTATTTGAGGCATGGGTGATAAGAGTCTACTCTAAAACAGATTGTTTGCAGTTCGATTTTATTTAGTGTTTCTTGGTAACAAGTTACTGAATTCGTGTTAAATCAATCGGGGATTAGGAACGAGGAGGATTGGGCCTACTCTCCCCAAATCTCCTCGTTCCACTTCGACGGATACAAAGACAACGCTTGCAATTGCTGTTCGAGAACGAGTATTTTCCTTTAATTTTTCAAAGAGTACTCGACATTCCTTTGTTGCAAGAGACTTCTGTGAAGGGGGGGGGGGGGGGTATTTAATTGCAGGCCTCGAGAAGGGGTGCAAAATTAGAGAGGGGGCCTTAATAGAGAGGGGGCTAAATAGAGCTTTTTCGGTAGTACAGTCGAAGTTCTCTGAGCGGACACTCTCGTAAGCGGACAATTCTACTTACGGCCGCCTTGACAAAACCCCGTTTGAACTCTAGCTCATACAAACTCTGTATGTACACATTCCCGTAAGCGCGCCAGCTCCACTGAGTTGAGGACACTTATTCTGCTTCCCGAGGGTGTCCGCTTACGGGAAGCTTCGACTGTAATTGGAATTTGGATCATATGTATTTGAAAATTATCTCTCTCCGTGCATCTCTCTACTTTTGATGGTGACCATCAAAAGTTAAAGGTGATGAACGCTAAGAAAATTTACGTTTCTTGCAACTTGTCTCTCAATTTGGTTACAACGCAAGTTGCGAGGAAACATTGCGGGAAGCGCTGTGAGAGTTTAACTAGCCATTTCTTGACAAGATTTCGGCAAACGATGAAATGTAATTCCTCTGTTCCATCCCTTTGTGACCTGTCTACAAACAGTTTGGAGCTGCTCGCAGCGCTTCCCGCCAAGTCAGATTGCACGGAATGACGTCACGATTATGCGGCCAGGTTGCTGATCAGTCTTCAAAATGGCGACGGTCGGAGTCGAATTTTTCGACACTTTGAAGGGAAATTTCGCGAGGTTATGAGGATCTTTGGAACTTCAAACTACGGTCAATAATTAATCTTCATATTTACTTTTTAATGGTAGTGAGAAAAAAAAAAGCGCTTTCTGGAGTGACCTTCTCCTTTAATCGATCTTGAAATTTAGGTACGCTTCCTTGCAGGAACTAACAATGCCGTTTTTTCCATCTTTTCCAAACATTGCTTCAGAAAAGAATATGTGCTACCATACGACTTAGCGCCACCTACAAGCAACCCTACAAATGAATCCAACGAGTGACGTCCTCGGCTGCTTGTTCAGAAGCATACTCAACCATAAGCTCTCCAATTGCCTTCAAATCCCTTTGGGTACTCTCACTTAGCCTCTCAAAGCTTTGCGACCCTTCTTCGGGAAGACCGAGCTGGGATCTGTAGAAGCTGATTTCGTTCATGGCTACTCCGGAAAGCGGAACAGCGGCAGCTTTGAAGCAACCATCCACAAACGGTCTTTGAGAATCTGAACTTTCCTTTGTAAAGCCTCAGTTAACAAGCTTGTTAGGGTGCCAAGGGACAAGGCGAGGCTCTCTCTCTGAAATGACGGCAATGCATCTAGAATGGCCTGGGTTAGTCGAGCGAACTCCCACTTGGCAGGATAATGGTTGCTTATCAAAAATATTTTCGCTCATTGCTCAGCTGTTCGCCATCATCGTCTACCAGATTTTCCAAACAGTAGCGTCGGATTTTCTCTAGCATGGCATCTTCATTGAATGACCGTTTACGCTTCTCGGCGTCAACATCTTGATCAATTTTTGCACGAATGAAGAAAAAGCTCCCATTTGTCGATCGGATTTTCTTGGCCAATTTCTGGTCATTCTCAGTGAATCGGTTGTTTGTGAAGACAAGGAACGCACTGTACCTCTCCAACTGTACTTTGCTGCAGTATGTTTCCAGGTCAGGGTATTTTGGAGTTCCTATTCCTGGTAAATCCCAATACTTGATTTTGGGATTTGTCGGGTGATCATAGCATGTTGGCTCTAAAGTGGTCTCTGTTACACCAACTTCTGCTGCTTTTCATCATCATCATCAAGGCTAAAAGAAGCAACTAATATTCAAATAGTTGTGTTGTTTATCGCACTCTTTAAGCCTGGTTTTCACTAGCGACGCAAGCACAAGCGCCCTTATTTCGCCTTGAAAATGGGCTTGACGTAAGCGCAAGCACAAGCACAAGGATCAAAATGTTTTGATCCTTGTGCTTGCATGCGCTTATGCTTGCGTCGCACGTGAAAACGGAAAATAACACAAGCACAAGGAAAAAGCAGTGATTTTATATCATTTTCAGTTGAAGGAATCTTTGAACAAAACACAGGTTTGTTCAGAAAATTATCTCCGAATGTCATTTGTGAGTTATTGTGCTTAGTATGCTTGCCTTGATTCTCATGAATCTTGCTGGTTATAAAAACGTCGCTGCCGTGAAAATTGTTCGTTTCGTTTTCAAGCGAAAATAACATTATTCGAGCTTTCAGTCAATGAGTAAAACAAATATATTCATGTTTTCCGTCAGTCAAATGCACAAAAACCTGGTTTTAACAATAAACAAAGCTTGCTGGTGAATATTTCGTTCTTGTGCTTGTGCTTGTGCTTGCGTTCGTTTTCACTTGCATAGAATTCTTGTGCTTGCTGTGCAAACCAGGCTTTAGTGTGCTGGCGAATTTAAGCGTTGGGGTTTTCCTCGATAAATGGAAACTATTAAAAACACGCATTTTGCGGAAGTTATTTGTTCTTCGATTCCTAGAATTTCCCATGTAAACACTGTATTTTGAGGTGTGCTTTAGGCGGTCTGTTAAAATTGTGGCTGAAAGATTTAAAAAATAAGATACGATATTCTAGAGTTATGGCCTTATGTGCTACGTAGCTCAGTGAGTTTCTAGCGAAGATCGTTTAAGAAACGGTCTTCGCGCTGGAGCAAATCGCACAAAACACGCTCTAGGGTCCCCTGTGCAACTTCCGGCTTTGTTCCGCCTTGAAAGTGAAACTATAAAGGCTACACTGAAACAAGTCGAAAATGAAGGAACGAAATGATGCAGAATCCTGAATAAAAACTATCCATGCATTGCCATTGTTTTATTTAGCTGTTTTCACTGTGGTTTAGTTTCATTTTAAGCCCCGATCAAACGGTCTCAACATTCATGAGTCATGTTGAGACCATGCCATGTCAAACTGCTTCAGAAGATGTTGTGACGGTTTAAACGAAATCAAACTCTTCTTAACATGTCTCGACACAAAACGGCCTCGACATCGGCTCTCGACAAATGTTGAGAGAATGTTGAGACAAATGCTGGAGATCATTTGATCGGCGCTTTACTCGGATGGCTCAGTACACAATCTGCAGTGTGTGAACATTGTACATCAATAATAAAACGTTTATGAATAACGGAGCGATATTATGTCTGGGCTGATTTCATTTCGCATGCAATAGTTTATATATGTCGATACATGCATCCTTTTAGCTAAACAAGTCATCACTCGTGATACATAAGATTGTACTTACCCTCGTATTGCGTTGATAAACTGGACTTTCCAGCTCCTGAGTCGCCAGTGATTCCAATATTCACCTCGATGTTTTGCCACCTCTCCAATGTCTTCTTGAAGAATTCTTCGATATTCGAAACACCATTTCGATCAATGTACTCTTTAACTTCCTCGAGGTTAATTCCAGTGAAATCCATGTCGGATAGAGGGATAAGAAGAGTTTCTACCGTAGTCAGTATGGTAAGGTGTCGCGGTAGAGGAAGTCGATGACGTCACAAATACCGAGTGGGGGCTGGACACGAGTGTATGATTGAGTCGCACGGAAAAAGTGGGCCGAGAGTAACGACAGACACAGTTTTTTAAAAGAAAACACACTTTTTAATAAACAATGGCTTTTAAACTTAAATTACAACTGTTTAAACCTTTTCTTGTCCATTAAACGTATATATGTGACTCTAGAGTGTGGATACCCCTGTCTTAGGTCACCCCTTTCTTGGAACACATTCCCTCGAACACACCTTTCTAACTCGCGCTCTACATTGCACCAGTGCCTGCTGCGCAGGGTAGAGTGACCCTTGGAGAGATGGCGGATAAAATCGCTTCCCGCCTCTTCGCATCACTTTTAGAAGCCTTTTCCTTCGATCTTGTCGCAAAAACAGGCAGCCATTTTTTAGTGACATTTGATTGCATCACCTCATTTTCCATATAAGGAAGGTAGGTAACAAAAAAACAGTGCATTGTCTATTTCCCGGAAAACCGGGATAGTTCATGCGAGGAGGAAAACACAATTTCCGGAAAACCAAAGGTCATTGAGAATTTTACAAGATCAGTTATCAGTAGTTTGGTACATTTATTTGCCATCCTCTGCAAAACAACAACGTCAAATGACCCAATTCTGCGTTATTTTGTGAACGTAGATCACAAAGGCTATGTTTTTGTGTTTCTATTTGGAATTGACCGTGAGATTCATTACGTAAGGGTCCCTGGGTTGCGTCGCGCCATTTACATCACTCGAGGCTAGTGAGTATCGGTTTCGCTGTTGTCAATTTCCCTATCCGCGGGACGGATTTTTGCCCATCGACAACAAATTTGCTTTACTTGTTTTTGTTCGAGGGCTAGCTCTGGGCCTTTTTGGACGAATTTTCGATTGAATGGTACGAGCACATCCATGAATCTTTCCTCTTTTCTGGTGCTTGGCCTGGAAGCCGGGCGATGGGATTTTCTGGGCGAAAATCGTCTCGGCACTGGAGCTGTTAGAATTTGGAGCTGTTGGAATTTTCCACCGTTCTCATGTAATTAGATGCACAGAAACAGCGAACGCAAAAATCCTTCAAATCGTTCAAATTCGCCGTTTTGAGCCACAAAAACGACAGTACACAACAGGAAAGGTAAATTACGTTTATTCAGCAGGTATTTGTTCATATTTTTCGTGACTATTCATAATTCTACGAACCATTCAGTAAATCATACATTCACTATAAAAATGCAAAATAGCACACAGTCAAACAGTTTCTCTGGGTACCCTGTGGTATATCTAACCAAAAGCTTACACTCGATACACTGCCATTACAATGAAGTAGTAAACAAATACAAGATGAAATGCAAACTTAATCGATCTTGACATTTAGGTAGGCTTCCTGCAGGACTAACAATGCCGTTTTTTCCATCTTTTCCAAACATTGCTTCAGAAAATAATATGTGCAACCAAACGACATAGCGCCAGCTACAAGCGAACCTAGAAATGGAATCCAACGAATGGCTTCCTCGGCTGCTTGTTCAGAAGCATACTGAGCCATAAGCTTTCCAATCTGAGACGCACTGGTCAGCGTTAGATGTGCCTTCACTTCCTCTTTAGTGCTGTCACTTAGCATCTTAAATCTTTCCGACCCTTCTTCAGGAGACCAAGCTGGGATCTGTAGAAGTTGATTTCGCTCGTTATCAGCCCGAGATCAACGAGAATGGATAATCCGGGAAGCGGAACAACCGCGACAGCGGCAGATGCAGAAGCAATCATCCACAAACGGCCTTTGAGAATCTGAACTTTCCTTTGTAAAACATCAGTTGACAAGCTTGTTAGGATGCCAAGGGACAAGGTGAGGCTCTCTCGCTGAAATGACGGCAATGCATCTAGAATGGCCTTGATTAGTCGAGGGAAATCCCACTTGGCAGGATAATGGTTGCTTATCAAAAATATTTTTCCTCGTTGCCCAGCTGCTTGCCATCCTCGTCTACCAGATTTACCAAAGAGTCGCGTCGGATTTTCTCTAGCATGGCATCTTCATTGAATGACCGCTTACGCTTCTCAGCGAGAACATTTTGATCAATTTTTGCACGAATGAAGAAAAAGCTTCTATCAGTCGATTGGATTTTCTTGGCCAATTTCTGGTCATTCTCAGTGAATCGGTTGTTTGTGAAGACAAGGAACGTACTGTACTTCTCCAACTTTACTTTCTGGCAGTATGTTTCCAGGTCAGGGTAATTTGGAGTTCCTATTCCTGGTAAATCCCAAAACTTGATTTTGGGATTGGTCGGGTGATCAAAGCATTTTGGCTCTAAAGTGGTCTCTGTTACACCAACTGCCGCTGCCCCTTCATCGTCCTCCTCAAGTCTAAAAGAAGCAACTAATATTCAAATAGTTGTATAATGATTGTATTGTTTATCGCACTCTTTAGTGTGCTGGCAAATAATGCGAATTTAAGCGTTGGGGTTTTTCCGCGATAAATGGAAACTAAAACACGCATTTTGCGGAAGTTATTTGTTCTTCGATTCCTAGAATTTCCCATGTAAACACAGTGTATTTTGAGGTCTGCTTTAGGCGGTTTGTTAAAATTGTGGTTGAAAGATTTTAAAAACAAGATATGTTATTCTAGAGTCATGGCCTTACTACTGTGTGCTACGTAGCTGAGTTTCCAGCGACGATCATTTCAGTTTCAAATGTAACAAAAGAAACGGTCCCCGTGCTGGAGCAAATCGCGCTAAACACGCTGTAGGGTCCCCTGTGTAACTTCCGGCTTTGTTCCGCCTTGAAAGTGAAAACTAAGTCTACACTGAAACAAGTCGAAAATGAAGGAACGAAATGATGCAGAATCTTGAATAAAAACTATCCATGCATTGCCATTGATTTATTTAGCTGTTTTTCACTGTGTTTTTGTTTCATTTTAAGCCCCGATCAAACGGATTTTCAAGAGCATGTTGAGACCATGCCATGTCAAACGGCTTCAACATTTCGAGAAATGTTGAGAAGATGTCGAGCCAGCTTAAACGAAATCAAACTCTTCTCAACATGTCTCAACACCAAACGGCCTCAACATCGGCTCTCAACAAATGTTGAGACCATTTGATCGGGGCTTTTCTCGGATGGCTCAGTACACAATCGGCTGCCTGCGAACATTGCACATCAATAAAACGTTTATAAATACAGGAGCGATATTATGTCTGGGCTGGTTTCGTTTCGCAATATTTTAAGATATCTCGATACATGCATCCTTTTAGCTCAACAACTCATCACTCGTGATACATAAGATTGTACTTACTCTCGTATTGCGTTGATAAAACTGGACTTTCCAGCTCCTGAGTCGCCAGTGATTTCCAATATTCACCTCGACGTTTTGCCACTTCTCCAATCTCTTCTTTAAGAATCCTTCGATATTCGTAACACCATTTCGATGAACGTACTCTTTAACTTCCTCGAGGTTAATTCCAGTGACATCCATGTCGGATAGAGGGATGATAAATGTGATTTTCAGTTTCGGATCAGGAAGAGTTTCTACCGTAAAGGTGTGGCGGTAGAGGAAGTCGATGACGTCACAAATACCGAGTGGGGGGCTGGACACGAGTGTATGATTGAGTCGCGCGGAAAAACGTGGCCGAGAGTAACGACAGACACAGTTTTTTTTAAAGAAAACACACTTTTTAATAAACCATGGCTTTTTAAAACTTAAATTACAACTGTTTAAACCTTTTTTTGTCCATTAAACGTATATATGTGACTCTAGAGTGTGGATACCCCCTGTCTTAGGTCACCCCTTTCTTAGAACACATTCCCTCCAACACGCCTTTCTAACTCGCGTTCTACATTGCACCAATGCCTGCTGCGCTGCTGGGTAGAGTGGCTCTTGGAAAGATGGCGGATAAAATCGCTTCCCGCCTCTTCGCATCACTTTTAGGAGCCTTTTCCTTCGTTCTTGTCGCCAAAACAGGCAGTCCATTTTTTAGTGACATTTGATTGCATCACCTCATTTTCCATATAAGGAAGGTAGGTAACAAAAAAAAACAGCGCATTGTCTAATTCCCGGAAAACCGGATAGTTCATGCGAGGAGGAAAACACAATTTCCGGAAAACCAAAGGTCATTGAGAATTTTACACGATCAGTTATCAGTAGTTTGGTACATTTATTTGCCATCCTCTGCAAAACAACAACGTCAAATGACCAATTCTGCGTTATTTTGTGAACGTAGATCACAAAGGCTAGGTTTTTGTATTTCTATTTGGAATTGACCGCGAGATTCATTACGTGAGGGTCCCTGGGTTGCGTCGCGCCATTTACATCACCCGAGGCTAGTGAGTATCGGTTTCGCTGTTGTCAATTTACCTATGCCTCCCTATCCGTGGGACGGATTTTTGCCCCTCGGCACAACTTTTTTCGTAGCCACGCATTCTGACCGCTTCGAAATTTGCTCTACTCGTTTTTGTTCGAGGGCTAGCTCTGGGCCTTTTTGGACGAATTTTCGATTGAATGGTACGAGCACATCCATGAATCTTTCCTCTTTTCTGGTGTTTGGCCTGGAAGCCGGGCGATGGGATTTTCTGGGCGAAAATCGTCTCGGCACTGGAGCTGTTAGAATTTGGAGCTGTTGGAATTTTCCACCCTTTTCATGTAATTAGATGCACAGTAAACAGGGAACGCAAAATCCTCAAATCGCTCAAATTCGCCGTTTTGAGCCACAAGAACGACAGTAAACAACAGGAAAGGTAAATTACGTTTATTCAGCAGGTATTTGTTCATATTTTTCTTATTCATAATTCTACGAACCATTCAGTAAATCATTCAAAAATCTAGCCTGCGAACGCTGTTCGCAGGCTATCAAAAATCATACATTCACTATAAAAACTGATGCAAAATAGCACACAGTCTAACAGTTTGTCTGGGTACCCTGTGGTATATCTAACCTATAGCTTACACTCGATACACTGCCAATACAATGAAGTAGTAAACAAATACAAGATGAAATGCAACTTAATCGAGCTGGACATTTAGGTACGCTTCCTGCAGGACTAACAATGCCGTTTTTTCCATCTTTTCCAAACTTTGCTGAAGAAAATAATATGTGCTACCAAACGACATAGCACCAGCTGCAAGCAAACCTACAAATGGAATCCAACGAGTGGCTTCCTCGGCTGCTTGTTCTGTAGCATACGCTGCCATAAGCCCTCCAACGTGAGACGCACTGGTCAGCGTTAGACTAAGGGCCTTCACTTCCTTTTGGGTGTTGTCAGTTAGCATCTTAAATCTTTCCGACCCTTCTTCAGGAAGACCAAGCTGGGATCTGTAGAAGCTGATTTCTTTCATTATCAGCCCGAGATCAACGGCAACGGATAATCCGGGAAGCGGAACAACCGCGACAGCGGCAGATGCAGAAGCAATCATCCACAAACGGCCTTTGAGAATCTGAACTTTGCTTTGTAAAACATCAGTTGACAAGCTTGTTAGGATGCCAAGGGACAAGGTGAGGCTCTCTCGCTGAAATGACGGCAATGCATCTAGAATGGCCTTGATTAGTCGAGGGAAATCCCACTTGGCAGGATAATGGTTGCTTATCAAAAATATTTTTTGCTCGTTGCCGAGCTGCTTGCCATCCTCGTCTACCAGATTTTCCAAAGAGTAGCGTCGGATTTTCTCTAGCATGGCATCTTCATTGAATGACCGCTTACGCTTCTCAGCGAGAACACTTTGATCAACTTTTGCACGAATGAAGAAAAAGCTTCTATCAGTCGATTGGATTTTCTTGGCCAATTTCTGGTCATTCTCAGTGAATCGGTCGCTTGTGAAGACAAGGAACGTACTGTACTTCTCCAACTTTACTTTCCGGCAGTATGTTTCCAGGTCAGGGTAATTTGGAGTTCCTATTCCTGGTAAATCCCAAAACTTGATTTTGGGATTGGTCGGGTGATCAAAGCATTTTGGCTCTAAAGTGGTCTCTGTTACACCAACTGCCGCTGCCCCTTCATCGTCCTCCTCAAGTCTAAAAGAAGCAACTAATATTCAAATAGTTGTATAATAATTGTGTTGTTTATCGCACTCTTTAGTGTGCTGGCAAATAATGCGAATTTAAGCGTTGCGGTTTTCCGCGATAAATGGAAACTAAAACACGCATTTTGCGGAAGTTATTTGTTCTTCGATTCCTAGAATTTCCCATGTAAACACAGTGTATTTTGAGGTGTGCTTTAGGCGGTTTGTTAAAATTGTGGTTGAAAGATTTTAAAAACAAGATACGTTATTCTAGAGCTATATGGCCTTATTTGCTACGTAACTGAATTTTCAGCGACGATCATTTTTCAAATGGAACAAAAGAAACGGTCCCCGCACTGGAGCAAATCGCACTAAACACGCTGTAGGGTGTCCTGTGCAACTTCCGGCTTTGTTCCGCTTTGAAAGTGAAACTAAGGCTACACTGAAACAAGTCGAAAATGAAGGAACGAAATGATGCAGAATCTTGAATAAAAACTGTCCATGCATTGCCATTGATTTATTTAGCTGTTTTCACTGTGTTTTTGTTTCATTTTAAGCCCCGATCAAACGGTCTCAACATTCATGAGTCATGTTTAGACCATGCCGTGTCAAACGGCTTCAACATTTCGAGAAAGAAGATATTGAGACATTTTGAACGAAATCAAACTCGACATGTCTCAACACCAAACGGCTTCGACATCGGCTCTCAACAAATGTTGAGACCATTTGATCGGTGCTTTACTCGGATGGCTCAGTACACAATCGGCTGCCTGCGAACATTGCACATCAATAAAACGCTTATAAATACAGCAGCGATATTATGTCTGGGCTGATTTCGTTTCGCAGTATTTTATTAAGATATCTCGATACATGCATCCTTTTAGCTCAACAACTCATCACTCGTGATACATAAGATTGTACTTACCCTCGTATTGCGTTGATAAAACTGGACTTTCCAGCTCCTGAGTCGCCAGTGATTCCAATATTCACCTCGATGTTTTGCCACCTGTCCAATCTCTTCTTTAAGAATCCTTCGATATTCTTAATACCATGCTGATCGACGTACTTTTTAACTTCCTCGAGGTTAATTCCTTTCAAATCCATGTCGGATAGAGGGATGATAAATGTGATTTACAGTTTCGGATCAGGAAGAGTTTCTACCGTTGTCAGTATGGTAAGGTGTGGCGGTAGAGGAAGTCGATGACGTCACAAATACCGAGTGGGGGGCTGGATACGAGTGTATGATTGAGTCGCGCGGAAAAAGTGGGCCGAGAGTAACGACAGACACAGTTTTTTTTAAATAAACACACTTTTTAATAAACCATGGCTTTTAAACTTAACTTACAACTGTTTAAACCTTTTTTTGTCCATTAAACTTATCTATGTGACTCTAGAGTGTGGATACCCCCTGTCTTAGTTCACCCCTTTCTTAGAACACGTGAGGGGGGGGGGGGGGGGGGGGGGTGTCTAACTCGCTCTCTACATGCATTGCACCAGTACCTGCTGCGCAGGGTAGAGTGGCTCTTGGAGAAAGGCTCTGTAACACGAGAATTGATCAAAGAGCTGTTTGATGTTTTAGGGAATTGTATCTCTGCCTTGAGTGATCCAAGGAAGAAGAGCGGTCACATTCCTTACCGCGACAGCAAACTCACCAAACTTCTGGCAGACAGCCTGGGTGGAGATGGTATCACCCTCATGGTAAGTCTTACAGTCTTGTTTTTATTCGTTCGTTCCTTCTTTTTTTCCTTCCTTCCTTCCTTCCTTCCTTCCTTCCTTCCTTCCTTCCTTCCTTCCTTCCTTCCTTCCTTCCTTCCTTCCTTCCTTCCTTCCTTCCTTCCTTCCTTCCTTCCTTCCTCCGTTTCTTTTTTTCTTTCCTTCCTTCCTTCCTTCCTTCCGCGTTCCTTTGCTCAGTTTGTCTGTCAGTCATTCACTCAGTCAATGGAATATTTAATATTAGGTTTCAAGGTGCGAAAGTTTGGAATTCCCTTGATGAAAGCACTAAACTTCTTTCACCTCCTCAATTTAAAAAGAAATTAAAACTTGATTTCATTGATAACTATTAACATCTCTTACTGGACTTGCTTAGAATATTAAATTATAGAATTTTAGCTTTGCTGCTTGCTATCTTAATGTTATTAATGCTATGTGTGTGTATGTGCGTATGTGTGCTAGTGTGTGTATACATGTTTATTTTGGTGCTTTCCTGTCTGTCCATTTATTCCTTATCAATACTTAATAAATAACTGGCTGCCTGGCTCGTCTAGCCCCTATGGTTATTTCAGGCAGCCAGTACTCTACTATTATAATAATAAAAATTGTAAAAATTGTAATTTTATTTGAGAGAGTACAAATTTAAAAAAAATGTTGTTGTCACTCAGTAGTCCATCGATATTCAGTCAGCCAATCAGTCATTTTAATTGCTTTCCTTAGCACTTTTAAAATTATTTTATTTGCAGTTGTTTCGTATTTCCATCCTTCCCTTGCATGGCCGTGTATATTGATAACTTGGGGACTTTTTATTAAGAGAGAGAGATTATTTAAACAATAGACCACCTTATTTCTATGGTATTGGCACGATTGACCACCGAGAATTTGAACACGAAAAGAGTTTGTAAATCATGATCCGAAGGCGAATGAATTACAAGCTTTTTTGAACGGTACTGTCACGGCTTCAAGTTACTACTCCTCAACCTCCTCCAGGTTACCCTAAAAGTTCGCCGGTACACATTTATACACCTGGGTGGAGAGAGGCACTGTGAGAGTTGAGTGTCTTTCCCCGAACTCAGGCCAAACTGGTCCACACTACCGGAGCTTATCCCGGTTTCCATAGCATGAAGCGGACTAGGAGTATATTGTTTTTATTCTCGTTTTTCAGATCGCATGTATTTCGCCATCTTCTTATGTGGTGCAGGACACCTTAAACACCTTAAGATACGCTCACCGAGCCAAGAGAATCAAGAACAAACCTGTGGTGCACATGGTAAGCTTATGTCAACATACAAACTCTTCTCCTTACCTGTCTACATACAGTGGAACCCCGTATGGGACACCTATGGGCCAAAGAAAACTGGCCGTATACGTAATAACGGGGTGGCCGTAATACGCGACTGAACGGGTACTTAAGGCAACCTGAACCAATTTACAGGAAGATCCGAAAACAGAAACAAATTGGTCAAAACAATGAAAACTTGCTTATGAAAACCCGCGGATTTAGTGGCCGTAATTCGGGGTGAAATTACAAAGAAAATAGGCGCACGGGATCGCAAAATCTGGCCGTTGACCGTATTAATACGAGGTGGCCGTTTAAAGGTTTTTTTTTTGCAAGAGATTAAGTGAGATTTCCCCGGGCCAAAAAGAGGTGGCCGTAATAACGGAGTGGCCGTAAGTCGGGGTTCCACTTTACCTTTCTCATAGTACTAGTTGTGAGAAGTTTATTATATATCAAGACAGTATCGCTTTGGTGATCAGTTCGTTATTCTCATTACCTGTATACTTGACTTTGTATGAATATTCTAAGGAGAAGAAAGATGCTGATCAATTCATTGACGTTGTTTTTCCTCAGGACCCTAAAGAAAAACTGATTTTGAGTCTAAAGCGGGAGATAAAGTTGCTGAGAACGGAAAACGCTTACTTCCGACAGCAGGTAATTGTACGAAGTCATTTATCACACGTGAAACTTGTCAAGATGGCTGTATTATTCTGGTTCTTTCGTAAGCAATCTCGGGAAAACATGTAACCAGTGGCAAGCGCGGGAAAACACGTAACCAGTGGCAAGCGCGGGAAAACACGTAACCAGTGACAAGCGCGGGAAAACACGTAACCACTAACCAGTGGCAAAAAGCGCGGGAAAACATGTAACCAGTCGCAAGCGCGGGAAAAGTCGCGACCAAACTCACGGCTGGTTTATGTTCTGCATCTGATTGGCCAAAAATGACGATATCTTTGCTCCGATTGGCTCAGCAAGAATTGGAAAGTTCACATAGTTTCTATTCTTCGAGCCCTTCCCTCGTGCAGAGCCGCTCACCAAGTGTACAATACCCTAACTAAACAAATTCAACGATATTTATGGTATTTATTTGTCCTTTTTCTCTCACTAAGCTGGGATTGCCAAGCAGCGAGTCGCAAACATCTTTAGCAAGTAATGGCAGTAAAACAACGACAGGAACAGAGAATGGCAGCACACCGAAACTTAATCCTCCCTCGCCTCAACCAGGTATGTACATTGTGATAGATATCCCTGTGTATCAAAGCCCGGGCCAAACAGAAACGAGAGTTGACAAGAATTCAAACTCTCGCTCTCGTTAAGCCTGAAACTCTCACGCGCTCTCCTTGACTCTCGTGCTCTCTTATCGAATTCGAACCTGCTTAAATTTTTCTTTAGAGTCGTTGAGAGTTTTCTCTCGTTTGTCCCGGGTCAGATGAGAGTTGAAGAAAACTCTCGTGCAACTCTCATCCTTCCAATTATCCGCGACTCTCGTTCACGTTTGGTTTAAAATAGTTATTAGCGACAAATCCGCTATTTTAATATCTTCTTTCTTAGTCTGTTCACAGACGTTTATTTCTTTTCGTAAGATACTCGCGGAGCGCGAGAAAAAAATAAACGTCTGTGAACAGACTACTTCTTTCTACTTCTACTTACTACTACCTAATGGAACGTAAGTCCAAAACCATCTAATCCTGTGTTGCGCTGTTTTCTTGGCTGCCGCCCACGTCACACCTTTGGCCTGTAATTAAACCAGTTTAATATACATCCAGAGAATTGATTTTAAATCGATGCTCTGGATGTAGATTAAAAGAGATAATATTACTGACATTTCTAACGGTCGTACGTGGACTTACGGAAGATAAATGCGTATCTATTTGACGTTGTTTCGAGTTGTTGCAGTTTTGTGAAGGAAAAGACCGGCAACTACATGTATGTGTTTGGTAAAATGGATGGGAACTGGAGTAGATTACCTGCCGGGAAGAGAAACACTCGACGTTTGATTGGGTGGTTTTCAATTGCGTGTCGTAAAACGAAAACCAATGCAATGACAATGACCAATCACAATAAACGTGAACAACGCAATGAACCAATGAAAACTCGAAGCAAATACGCGTAACCGGCGCCAAGCGCGGGAAAACGCGTGTGACCAAGTCGCGATTGGTTTTAGTTTTTGCATCTGATTGGTTGAGCAGGTGGCGCGAGTTTTTTAAACCAATCACAGAGCGTAGTAAAGCAAAACCAAAGCAATTCCGGATTACTTTCGACACTGGATTGAAAAACCGGCTCTATGCCTGAGCATATCAAGCATCAAACATTTGTACATGAGCTCTACTTTACGGCTTTTGCAGTGTACGCCGTTTTCGACGTGGAACATAAATATACCGCTAAAGACGTCGCAGCTGCTGAACAAGTTACAAATGTCTCTTTTGTTTCTTCATGGAGTTCTTATTTTTCGTTTTTCAGTGAGAAAGCTGCTGCAAGTCCATGAAGATTCGCAGCAGAGACTTACAACCGCCAGGTACGAGATTTGTCTTTTGTTATGAGAAAAGGACAGATGGATAGAACAAACTACAATGCTATTATCGAGAAATACAGTCGAAGCGAACACTCTGTAGCTAGGCCCGGTTGTTCGAAAGCCGATTAACGCTAATCCTGGATTAAAAATCAATCAAGGTTTTAATTTCTCTTGCATGAGAGTGTTTTTCACTGCTAATGTTTTGTAAAGTTTGAGATTACTCAAAGTCAAAACGGAAGGACAAAAAATATCAACAGAAAACCTCACTGAAAACCTACAAAACTGAAATCAATCTTCACGCTAATCCTGGATTAGCTTAATCGTGCTTTGAACAACCCGGCCCACTAGGGAAGCAGAAAAGTGTCCGCAACTGGAGTACGGGAGTGTGTAAATACAGAGTTTGTATGAGCTAGAGTTCAAACGTGATTTTGTGTCAAGGTGGCCGTAAGCAGAGCTGTCCGCTTACGAGAGTGTCCGCTCAGAGAGCTTCGACTGTACAGAGTTTGTATGAGCTAGAATTCAAACGGGGTTTTGTCAAGGCGGCCGTACGTAGAGCTGTCCGCTTACGGGAATGTGTAAATACAGAGTTTGTATGAGCTAGAATTCAAACGGGGTTTGTCAAGGCGACCGTATTAAAGTAGAGCTGTCCGCTTACCAGAGTGTCCGCTCAGAGAGCTTCGACTGTACGCAGAAATCTACCTGGAAATGCTTCAGTACAAATCGTTCTGTCATCCCATTTAAGTTTCCATCGTCAAGCTTTCCAGCTTGTGTTGTAGTTGGTGTTGGGATTCTTCCTTGCTTTCTTACTATAAACCCTGGTTTTGTTGTTGTTTGTAGTATGGCTGCTGGAGCTAACTCTGGTCTGTACGACATGTTACAAGAATACATGGTGGAAAATGAGCACCTCAGGTATGACATCGTATTTACTCGTTCGTTCGTTCGTTCGTTCGTTCGTTCGTTCGTTCGTTCGTTCGTTCGTTCGTTCGTTCGTTCGTTCGTTTCGTTCGTTCGTTCGTTCGTTCGTTCGTTCGTTCGTTCGTTCGTTCGTTCGTTCGTTCGTTCGTTCGTTCGTTCGTTCGTTCGTTCGTTCGTTCGTTCGTTCGTTCGTTCGTTCGTTCGTTCGTTCGTTCGTTCGTTCGTTCGTTCGTTCGCTCGTTCGTTCGCTCGCTCGTTCGTTCGTTCGTCCCTTCGTTCGTTTTTTTTCGTTTGTTCGCTCGGTCATTCCTTCGTTCTCTTTTTTTCGTTCGTTCGTTCACAACCACAAATGTGAGATTATTTTAACCCCGTGTAAAATTGAGACTCCAGCGTTCTGTCACCTAGTCTCCCTTACAGCCGTTATTTGGATCGCCACGTAGCGGTTCTCGACCAACGGGTATTGGTTGCATTGAGATGGAAAACAAAGTTTCTGCAATTTTTTCTTTACCTCGCACATAGTTTGGTGGTCACTGTCTCGTTTTCTCTTCATTGCAGAACAACAAACGTAGAACTTGTCCACAGTCGCGAAGAAGTCTCAAGACAACAAATGGTAAGTAGCAAATATACACATATTCACAGAACCCTTTCCCTACGCCTGCGTAGTCAGGCTCATTATGGCTTTTACCAGAGCATATCCGAGCCGCAAGGAGAATGGGGAGAGGCGCCTCTCTCCATTCTCCTCACGGCTTGGGTCGCGACTGGTGGGTTTGTTTGTCCCGCGAAAAAAGCAAAAGCTTGTGGTCACGCAGGGTACGCCCTCTGGTCCGTGACACAGCCAGGGTTTGTTTGTCTTAAAGATGGGTGCATTTAATAATCAAACGTTCTCTGTTTCTTTGGTTGTTAGGTTTTGTCAAGAGAGAATGATCGACTCTCCAAGAAACTGGAAGAGTTAGAAAGGTTAGTTGAATGTCGTAATGAACTGAATTACGAGAGACTAAACCACTGATCAAGACTCGTATAAAACAAGTGCGATGTCATTGTGTCATATTTTCTTTCAGTTAGTCCTAAATTTAAATTTTCACCACACACTCTTTGGAAACCTCGTTCCCAGGGTCTCTCTTCTTTCCGCCACTTGGTGGGAAGAAGAGAGACCCTGGGAACGAGGTTGACTCTTTGGGAGGGCGGGCGGCCTAATGGTTAGCGCGCTGGACTCTGGATCGAGCGGTCCGGATTCGAGCCCTGACCGTGGTCGTTTGGGTTTTGTCCTTGAGCAAGACAATTTACTTTCACATTGCCTGCCCTCTGACCTGACAAAATGCTGGGGGTAACCTGAGATGGACTAGCATCCCACCCAGGGGGAGTAGCAATACTCCTAGTCGGCTTAATGCTACGGAAACCGGGATAAGCTCCGGCAGTGTGGACCAGTAGGCTTGTGAAGACTTTACCCTTTAATTTTCATTGTACTAAGAACTGATCGCGTAGAATGAGGGTAATCGTCTTTTTAGAGCGGTTTTCAAATGAGTGTCGTAAAACCAAAAACAAAGTAATTACAATGGCCAATCACAACAAACGTAAACAACGCAATAAACCAATGAGAACTCGAAGGAAATACACGTGACCAGCGCCAAGCGCGGGAAAACGCGTGCGACCAAGTCGCGATTGGTTTTGATTTTGCATCTGATTGGCTGAGTAGGTGGCGCGAGTTTTTTGAGAAAAACCAATGAAAGCAATTCAGCGATTACTTTCAACACTCAACTTCAAACCGCTCTAATTGTAAAACAAGTTACCTAATTCACGTCGTTTCTCATATTGCTTTCAACATCTTTGAAATAAGTGGAATCGTCTTTTCCTCGCCCACAGGGTGATTGTATCATCGCCGATGTCCTCTCTAAGGACCTTATCTGGTGTGGAGTCGTTACGAGGTGTTGAACGCACAAGTTCTCTCCCTGAGGAGCGCTTTATGAACAGCACGTTCCCAGTCTACTCTGCTGGTGCGCGGCCCTCGCCGTTCGCTTCGGAACCGAGCCGCCTCCTCGAAAGAAGGAATTCTGTACCAAGTAAGAAAAACGTCACTGTCATAGCCTTGTTATCGTATTGGAAAAATCTTCCAGCCGTAACTGCGATCAATAGAGATCAATTTAGATCCACGTTTGGTTAGTTAACCGCAAACCTCAAACCGTGGGTAGCAGTTTGCGGTTAGAAGTTTTAGATTTACCTGAGAATATACAAAGAAAATGCAGAAAAACGCTGAGGGAATCGACTTACGTGAAACTCCTTTTCGCGCAGCTCTAACGTGAACGGCAAACGGCAAACGTGACCTCAGGAGTCCGGTCACGTGACGCTTAGATGTTTGCGGTCAGAAGTATAAAAAACAAACCTCGATCTAAAACTCTCTAATGTCTACTTTCTCCTCAACCTGCAATTGCAAATAAACAATATTGGTCGTGAGAATAGCGAAACTGATATTTTCTTAAATCTCCTAACTAATACTATATGAAATGTTTGGAGGCCAGTAAGGAGAATTTGTATCTTCAGCTTTCAAATATCTTGTATGAGTTCTAAGTTGTCTCTTTTGGTGGAAATGATGTCTGTAAAAATATTTACAAATTTTCGACGCAGGTCCTGGCGTTTACGCATCAAATACTTAATCATCTTACTGTACTTCTATTTCAGTGCAGTCCAAGGATCGTCGTCGCTCCTCCACATCTGACCCAGTCCCTCCAGCTGTTGTAACAAAATTCCCGCCAATCCAGAACGGACCCTACCCGAACTACGTTGGGCAGGGCGGCTGGCATCAAAGACCGGAGGCTCAAGCGGCCTATCACGAAGTGGCTCCAGGTAAGGATTTGTCTTGTCAAAATATTCGTTTCGCTGCCATACTCGCGTGTCGCGTTCGTGCTGTATTACACTCGCGCGTCGAACACGCAATTTGTGAACTGCTCGTGCATCATCCACCGTACGGAAAAAGATGGCGGCTGTACATTTTACCACAATACCTTGCGAACCTAACACAGCCAATAGGCACATAGAAAGCCATATTTTTTGCGAAATTCGTCCCTGTACTAACAACATTGTGTATGCTAGATTTGAAGTTTTTAGAACTTTTCTGTCGTTTTTATGAGCGTTTTTAGGGTTTTCGTGCACTAAGAATTATGGGTAAATGTACCAGTCGCCATCTTTTTCTGTACGGTGGATTAAAACGATCGACATGGAGAAAACCTATGTAAGTCCTGAACTTCGCTCTCATAGAATCAAAATTATAGTAATGACAATATCATATTATAAAAAGGATAATTCATGTTGATTTTGATTTATTTGTAGAGCCGAACAACGGTTACCACAAAGCACTGCAGGCTCACTCCGTACCAGACCATTCACAGAAGCAAAAACCTACAGTGAGCACGTGAGTATCGTACACGAGATACAACTCTATTTTACTTCCTTAGTAGTCGAACCTCCCTTGGACCAGAAAAAGTGTCCACTTAGAGAGGCGTCCGCTGATGGGAGGTTAAAAATGAGGTGTTTGTATGTGGCTTGGACCATGTCTAAGTGTCCGCTTACGAGAGGTGTCCGTTAGCGGAGGTTCCACTGTATATATTTCCTAGTTGCAGGCCTCAATATCAAGGGTGAACACATTGTGCTAGAAATTGCGCGAATGTTTCAATTCTCTACTCTAGTCCCAGCTACACACAAACACTACATTTGTAGTCTACAGTGAAGGGACTCCTTCCATAAGACATTATTATAGAGAACTTAAGCACAGACGTTTTTGAGCCACGGACGGCAACCGGAAGGTGAATGTTCTTGTTTTTGACGCGCTTTCACCTACACCAATGAGTTGGAAAGCCCTCGTTTTAGCATTTACAACTTGACATTTGGAACGAAAAATCGATAATACGCACCAAAGAAGAGAATATTCGAGTTCCGGTTGCCGTCCGTGGCTCAAAAACGTCTGTGTTTAAGCTCCCTAATTGTCGAAGACACACGAACATAAGTCATTGTCCACGTTACACACTTTCCCCCACGACTGTTTATTACTATTTCAATTGTTGTACGTTTGTCTTCTAGTGCAGTATTCATGATTGGTATTTTCACTCTCATCAACAGAAAGAAGAGAGCCGTTCCTGTAAGCGACCGTCCTCAAAAAGCCGCTAACAGCTATGCTCGAATGTTCGCCGCCCAGAAAGAAAAGAAAGCTAAAGAGGCCAAAGAAAACGATGGGAAAAACTCGAATAACAATGACGTGAATCATAGAAGTGGCACGATGGAACACTTTAATCCTCCAGTACACATGGATGGTATGAGTCACGGTGGCCATCCAAATCCTGGGTGGCCTGTGGATAAGGGAATACCCAGCACTTACGACCCTGCACTCGGTATGTATAGCGAAAATAGTGGATACTTACTTACTTACGTAGGCTCGTCGCTCCAAGGGGAGCATAGGTCATCGACAATACCTCGCCAGCGAACTCGATCTTGGGATGACCGCTCGACTTCCTTCCAGGTGGAGCATAATTATCTTAATCTCCGCATCAGTGTCCCGTCGCCAGTGTTTGATGGGTGCTTTCCGTAGTAAGAAAAAAGTGGATGCTTACTAAATAATAGTCTGGTTCGATAAGACTCGCCCTATTTCAACGCTTTCATTCTCAACACTGATTAACTTCCAACTTCTCTATAACATTTCGTAACAAATTTAAGCAGGCAGGTCTTTTCATACGATTAAAAATGTAGCGTTGTGTAACCCACAGTGAGTCAAGCGATCATTTGTCTGTCACGGTGTAATAACGTTACATATATTTCTCTTTGCAGTTGGAAATCACCAGCTAGCCGAACGCACGAGACAAGAGCTTGAACAGTTGGACTCTCAGATAGAATACAACAGATTTATGGCTCAGAATAGATACAACAAAAACCCACCCAGATAACGATCGCTCCCCCCCCCCCCCCCCCCCTGACATCGACCACTCCTACATACCTACACATTTATACGTGGATTCTTGGCAGATACAAGTTGGACATTGACTGTCAATTTATAAACAGTTTGTCATGAACATTGTCATCTACAGTGGATAGGAAATATAAGGAAGGAGGAATTGTAACATTTAGCTTTTAGGATAGTTGATATTTGTATATTTTACGTATATATAATTATTTACTTTAAATATATTTCCAGTCATTTCTTCACGGTTGTGTAAAAAGACAAATGAAGAAGATATTAAGTTTATATCAAATTTATATGAGAATTAAAGATATATGCATGCGTTGTGTTTAAAATATGTCCTTTTGAAATTATTCTCACTTGCACTCCCGCTGACTAGCCTGTTCCCAGCATAGTCTCTCTCGAGCGAGCTCGAAGTTCCCTTTCTGTCATACGGTGACGTCATGAAATTTCGCGCCAAATCGAGTAAGCGGGAAGGGAACGCCTGGGTACTAGGCTGGCCTGTTTAGGGGCTCCTCTCCCTAGTCCCCTCGCCTTTTTAATACTATCTATTCTTCGCGTCTCTCCCCAATAACCGAATTCCAAAACCTTCCAAATGACACTAAAACACGAGGTAAAGAATGTTCAGGTTCCCTGTGAAATAACCGTGGATTGCGGGCTCCCCGCTCCCTTTCCTCCCCCTGCCCACTCCTCTCCCCGGCCATTAACCTCGTCAGTCATTTCGCGAAAACGTAAGGGAAAACTAAAGAAAACTTGTTTCGCTTATGCTGCCCCGAAAAAATGACAACTAAGGGTGCAGTCCTGGTATAAAGAACTTGGATACGTACATAACGAACATCTGATATATAGATGTTATTAAACTAGCTTGTTCGGTCCGTATTGGGAAAATATTGGTCTCTTTTTTGCAAGTTTGCGAGCCGAAGGTGAAGTCCCTAAACTTGCATTGCTAAAACAGAACGTATTTGGACCGCTCATGGACCCAATCAGAATGCTCCTTTTCACTTGATGGACCAGTTTGCCATGTAATCAAACGAATTCCAATTTTCGAAACCGAGTGAGTTTGTTACACCGTGGGTTACACTATACTCAGTAGCTCTCAGTGACTCAACGTTGGACTTGGTTTTAGTTTTAAGAGATACCCCTTCACTCCTCGAATGCAGATCCATTGTCGCTCCCGCAGTCCCATTCTCTCGCGGCTTCACAGCTCGCGTATTTTGCCATCGCGCGTACGGCAGAGAACATCTGGTGAAATCCATTTTGGTCGCCAATCTGATTGGTTTATGATAATGTCTCAATTCCAGTCCATGTAGGGCATTGAAGCAACCTGGTTCGAGTGAAAAGCCGTGATACAGTAGACTGAGTTCAAATGAAACGCGCAAATATTCACAAGTTTCCTTAGTAGATTGTAAATCTCTACGAATAAAATTAAAGCGTATCGGGAAAAAGCTTCGTTTATCTTTCTCATGAAATGTTGAACATGAGCAGTTACGTTGTGTGTCACATTCCTGTCATATGACCACGTGATCAAAATAAATCTCTCCCGTAGAGCGAGAATATCTGGATACGAGATAAGCAATGGTTTTCCTTTTAAATTTTGCGCGGGAAATTGGCGTGCGGGCGACCAGAATTCGTTCACAGCGAGAAGAGCTGGGCACGAGATTACCGCGCGCGCAACATTCAAAATCACGCCATGACGAATACTATGATTATGACGTATTCTGACAAAACAAATGAAAGAAGTTTCTGCGCATAGTTACTGAAGATGATATTTGTCAGCTTCTATGACCGTTCACCAGAAGGTATCCATTTCAATAGTACCTTCTGATGTGCGGTATAATAGCGTCACAACATGTAGAATACTTATTTTTCCGTGGAATTCAGGACAAAATACTACAATAGAAGTCCACAGAAGGTATGTTATTTCCGGTGTTTGATTTAACTTAAGCCAACGACAGCCTTGGGTGATTTTATTCGCTCGTCGCAACGAACGAAATTTCAGACGATGAGTGGAACTTTTAAAAAGAAAGGGCGGCAAACGTTAACAATTAACATACATCATGCATTTGTTAGTTAATTTTATGAGTGGAAACACGAGAAAACCGTAAACTACGAAAAATATAAGTGAGGAAAAACAAAATAAACTAATAACCTCGCGCGCACAAGTTCACAAATTGGAGATTAGTGGTCACGGGTCACGGGTCGCGGGTCGCGGGTCGCGGGTCACGGGTTAAGTGTCGTGGGTCGCGAGTTGCCAGGAATCGGCAATTACCAGGCAACCCGCGACCCACGACGAACTGTGTTGTGTGCATAATGAACATCGGATATAACAAACCGAATCTTCAGAACCGAGTGAGTTTGTTAAACCGGTCAAACGTGTTTTAAAAATTCCTGCCTGATCTTTTCTCAGAGAGCCGGTTATAAGCCCTGGGCTTATACAACTTTTTAAGGGGTTTTTGGGTGCGCTTATAAACAGAGGACTTATATCCGGGCGGGCTTATAAGCGGAATAAAAAAATGTTTCAGAATGACCTGATAAGAAACAAGTTGATGAAGCAATATCAAGATATGTTTTAAAAAGACCAGTAAATAGTCAATCAATATATTGGGAACAAAAAACAAATTTCAAGTAAAAACTTTAACACAACTGGAACATAACGAAATAGACGAAAGAAAATTAATTTGGCCAAAAGTTCAACAATTTCTTTTTGTTGGCGATGGTGAAATGGGACAGTTTTCGGTGGTGATTTTAACGATGGTGAAATGGGGATAGTTTTCGGTGGTGATTATGGGGACAGTTTTCGGTGGTGATTTTAACGATGGTGAAATGGGGACAGTTTTCGGTGGTCATTTTAACGATGGTGAAAGGGGGACAGTTTTCGGTGGTGATTTTAACGATGGTGAAATGGGGACAGTTTTCGGTGGTGATTTTAACGATGGTGAAAGGGGGGCAGTTTTCGGTGGTGATTTTAACGAAGGTGAAATGGGGACAGTTTTCGGTGGTAATTTTAACGATGGTGAAAGGGGGACAGTTTTCGGTGGTGATTTAAACAAGGTGAAATGGGAACAGTTTTCGGTGGTGATTTTAGCGATGGTGAAATGGGGACAGTTTTCGGTGGTGATTTTAACGGTGGTGAAATGGGGACAGTTTTCGGTGGTGATTTTAGCGATGGTGAAATGGGGACAGTTTTCGGTGGTGATTTTAACGATGGTGAAATGGGGACAGTTTTCGGTTGTAATTTTAACGATGGATGAAAGGGGTACAGTTTTCGGTGGTGATTTTAACGAGCATGAAAGGAGAACAGTTTGCGGTGGTGATTTTAGCGAGGGTGAAAGGGGGACAGTTTTCTGTGGTGATTTTAACGAGGATGAAAGGGGTAAAGTTTTCGGTGGTGATTTTAACGATGGATGAAAGGGGGACCGTTTTCGGTGGTGATTTTAACGAAGATGAAAGGGGTACAGTTTTCGGTGGTGATTTTAACGATGGATGAAAGGGGTACAGTTTTCGGTGGTGATTTTAACGATGGTGAAAGGGGGACAGTTTTCGGTGGTGATTTTAGCGATGGTGAAATGGGGACAGTTGATGAAGCAATATCAAGATATGTTTTAAAAAGACCAGTAAATGGTCAATCAATATATTGGGAACAAAAAACAAATTTCAAGTAAAAACTTTAACACAACTGGAACATAACGAAATGGACGAAAGAAAATTAATTTGGCCAAAAGTTCAACAATTTCTTTTTGTTGGCGATGGTGAAATGGGGACAGTTTTCGGTGGTGATTTTAACGATGTCGAGAGGGGGACAGTTTTGGGTGGTGATTTTAGCGATGGCGAGAAGGGGACAGTTTTGGGTGGTGATTTTAGCGATGGCGAGAAGGGGACAGTTTTGGGTGGTGATTTTAACGATGGCGAGAGGGGGACAGTTTTCAGTGGTAATTTTAACGAGGATGAAGGGGGACAGTTTTCAGTGGTGATTTTAACGAGGATGAAAGGGGGACAGTTTTCATTGGTAATTTTAACGAAGATTAAAGGGGGAAGTTTTCAGTGGCGATTTTAACGAGGATGAAAGGGGGACAGTTTTCAGTGGTGATTTTAGCGATGGCGAAAGGGAGACAGTTTTCGGTGGTGATTTAACGAGGATGAAAGGGGCCAGTTTTCTGTGGGGATTTTAGCGATATTGAGAGGGGGACAGTTTTCAGTAGTGATTTTTTCGATGGAGACAGGGGAAGGTTTTCGGTGGCGATTTAACGAGGATGAAAGGGAGACAGTTTTCGGTTGTGATTTAACGAGGGTGAAAGGGGGACAGTTTTCGGTGGTGATTTTAACGATGGTGAAAGGGGTACAGTTTTCGGTGGTGATTTTAACGATGGTGAAATGGGAACAGTTTTCGGTGGTGATTTTAACGATGGTGAAATGGGGACAGTTTTCGGTGGTGATTTTAACGATGGTGAAAGGGGGACAGTTTTGGGTGGTGATTTTAGCGATGGCGAAAGGGGGACAGTTTTCGGTGATGATTTTAGCGATGGCGAAAGGGGGACAGTTTTGGGTGGTGATTTTAGCGATGGCGAGAGGGGGGCAATTTTGGGTGGTGATTTTAGCGATGGCGAGAAGGGGACAGTTTTGGGTGGTGATTTTAACGATGGCGAGAGGGGGACAGTTTTGGGTGGTGATTTTAGCGATGGTGAGAAGGGGACAGTTTTGGGTGGTGATTTTAACGATGGCGAGAGGGGGACAGTTTTGGGTGGTGATTTTAGCGATGGTGAGAAGGGGACAGTTTTGGGTGGTGATTTTAACGATGGCGAGAGGGAGACAGTTTTCCGTGGTGATTTTAGCGATGGCGAGAGGGGGACAGTTTTGGGTGGTGATTTAACGATGGCGAGAGGGGGACAGTTTTCGGTGGTGATTTTAGTGATGGTGAAAAGGGACAGTTTTCGGTAGTGATTTTAGCGATGGCGAGAGGGGGACAGTTTTCCCGCTAAATTTCTCGGATTCTGTTCAAAATGAGCTAAAAGTCCATCATATTTTCCTCCAAGTTCTAGCCAAGCTTGAACAGCCGATTTAACATTCGTATCAATTGAACTACATTGAATTTCCTACGGAATATTTCCAATTTGATGAAAATATTTCTTTGTTTTGAGCGAAGCATTTGTTGGAGCAGGGCGCCCACGCGTGTTTCCCCGTCATTCGTCCGGCTATACTCTCATAGATGACAGTTCTAAACCAATCACGACGCGAGTTTTACAAAGTAAATTATATAATAAGGAATCTTGTGAATATATGCGCGTTTCATTTGAACTCAGTCTACTGTATCACTGCTTTTCACTCGAACCAGGTTGTTTCAATGCCCTACATGGACTGGAATTTAGACATTAACATAAACCAATCAGATTGGCGACCAAAACGGATTTGACCAGATGTTCTCTGCCGTAGAGCGAGAAGAGCTGGGCACGAGATTACTGCGCGCGCAACATTCAAAATCCCGCCATGACGAATGCTATGATTATGACGTTTCTGACAAAACAAATGAAAGTTTAAAACTGTCGGCGCATAGCGGAACTGCGCATAGTTACTGAAGATGGTGTTTGTAAGCTTCTATGACCGTTCACCAGAAGGTATCCATTTTAATAGTACCTTCTGATGTGCGGTATAATAGCTTCACAACATGTATAATACTTATTTTCCCGAGGAATTCAGGACATAACTGCTACAACAGAAATCCACAGAAGGTATGTTTCTTTCCGGTGTTTGATTTAACAGAAACTTAAGCCAACGACAGCGTCGGGTGATTTTATTCGCTCGTCGCAACGATTTTAATCGCCAGCGAAAATCGCAAGCGAATTTCGTCGCTACCTGTGCGGGCACAGCTTATTTTTCTGGCGATTCACGAATTTAATCGCCGATAGAGCAGTTAGTTTTCATTTGAGTGTCGTGAAACCAAAACCAAAGCAATTGCAATGGCCAATCACAACAAACGTAAACAACACAATGAACCAATGAGAACTCGACGCAAAAACACGTAACCGGCGCCAAGCGCGGGAAAACGCGTGTGACCAAGTCGGGATCCACCGTACAGAGAAAGATGGCGACTAGTACATTTACCCATAATTCTTAGCGCATGAAAACCCTAAAAACGCTCATAAAAACGCACAGAAAAGTTTTAAAAACTTCAAACCTAGCATACACAATGTTGTTAGTACAGGGACGAATTTCACAAAAAAATATGGCTTTCTATGTGCCTATTGGCTGTGTCAGGTTCGCAAGGTATTGTGGTAAAGTGTACAGCCGCCATCTTTTTCCGTACGGTGCATTGGTTTTGGTTTTGCATCTGATTAATTGAGTTGGTGGCGCGAGTTTTTTAAACCAATCATAGAGCGTAGTAAAGCAAAACCAATTTCGAATTACTTTCGACACTCAACTGAAAACTTCTCTATCTGATACTTATTCTCACATGCAACATATCAAACCGCTGGCGAAAATCGCGGTTGCAGTGGCGCGTACACCTGGCAATTTTGACCAATCACCGCGACGAGCATTTAAAATCGCCCAGTGCTTTAACAGCGTTGATAACAGCGTAGCAATTTCTAGCCTGCGTAGCAGACTAGGGAATATCATTTCAGACGATGAGTGCAACTTTTAGAAAGAAAGGGCGGCAAACAATTAACATATATCATGCATTTGTTGATTAAATTTTACGAGTAGAAACACAAGTAAACCGTGAACTGGTGACGAAAAATATAAGAGAGGAAAAACAAAATAAACTAATAACTTCGCGCGCCCAAGTTCACAAGTTGGGAATATTAGTGATCGCGGGTCGCGGGTAAAATGTCGTGGGTCGCGGGTTGCCAGGAATCGGCAATTTCGAAATTTCCTATTCCAGGCAACCCGCGACCCACGACGAACTGTGTTGCGTGCATAATGACCATCGGATATAACGAACAGAATCTTCGGAACCGAGTGAGTTTGTTAAACCGGTCAAACGTGTTTTAAAAATTCCTGCCTGATCTTTTCTCAGACTGCAATGAAGTACTAATATACCGTAAAATCCCGGTTATAAGCCCTGGGCTTATATAACTTCGTAAGGGGTTTTTGGGTGGGCATATAAACAGAGAGCTTATATCAGGGGGTCACAGTTGGGGCTTATTAGCGGAATAAAAAAATGTTTCTGAATGACCTGATAAGAAACAAGTTGATGCTACAATATCAAGATATGTTTTAAAAAGACCAGTAAATGGTCGATCAATATATTGGGAACAAAAAACAAATTTCAAGTAAAAACTTTAACACAACTGGAACATACGAAATGGACGAAAGAACATTTGGCCAAAAGTTCAACAATTTCCGTCAGTGAGGAGATTTATAGTAAGGGAATAAAGAAAGCTAGGGGGAGGCATATAACCAGAATATCTCTTTTTGTTAACGATGGCGAAAGGGAGACAGTTTTCGATGGTGATTTTAGCCATGGCGAGAGGGGGACAGGTTTCTGTGGTGATTTTAACGACGATGAAAGGGGGACAGTTTCCAGTTGTGATTTTAACGAGGGTGAAAGGGGGACAGTTTTCGGTGGTGATTTTAGCGATATTGAGGGGGGGGGGGGGGGGGAACAGGTTTCTGTGGTGATTTTAACGAGGATAAAAGGGCGACAGTTTTCGGTGGTGATTTTAACGATGGTGAAAGGGGGACAGTTTTCAATGGTGATTTTAGCGATGGTGAAAGGGGGACAGTTTTCGGTAGTGATTTTAGCGATGGTGAGAGGGGGACAGTTTTCGGTGGTGATTTTAGCGATATTGAGGGGGGGGGGAACAGGTTTCTGTGGTGATTTTAACGAGGATAAAAGGGCGACAGTTTTCGGTGGTGATTTTAACGATGGTGAAAGGGGGACAGTTTTCAATGGTGATTTTAGCGATGGTGAAAGGAGGACAGTTTTCGGTAGTGATTTTAGCGATGGTGAGAGGGGACAGTTTTCGGTGGTGATTTTAGCGATTGTGAGAAGGGGGCAGTTTTCGGTGGTTATTTTAGCGATTGTGAGAAGGGGACAATTTTCGGTGATGATTTTAGCGATGGCGAGAGGCAGACATTTTTCAGTGGTGATTTTAGCGATAGTGAAAGGGGGACAGTTTTCGGTGGTGATTTTAAATATGACGAGAGGGTTACAGTTTTCGGTGGTGATTTTAAATATGGAGAGAGGGGGACAGTTTTCGGTGGTGATTTTAGCGATGGCGAGAGGGGGACAGTTTTGGGTGGTGATTTTAGCGATGGCGAGAGGGGGACAGTTTTGGGTGGTGATTTTAGCGATGGCGAGAGGGGGACAGTTTTCCGTGGTGATTTTAGCGATGGCGAAAGGGAGACAGTTTTCGGTGGTGATTTTAGCCATGGCGAGAGGGGGACAGGTTTCTGTGGTGATTTTAACGACGATGAAAGGGGGACAGTTTCCAGTTGTGATTTTAACGAGGGTGAAAGGGGGACAGTTTTCGGTGGTGATTTTAGCGATATTGAGGGGGGGGGGGGGAACAGGTTTCTGTGGTGATTTTAACGAGGATAAAAGGGCGACAGTTTTCGGTGGTGATTTTAACGATGGTGAAAGGGGGACAGTTTTCAATGGTGATTTTAGCGATGGTGAAAGGGGGACAGTTTTCGGTAGTGATTTTAGCGATGGTGAGAGGGGGACAGTTTTCGGTGGTGATTTTAGCGATATTGAGGGGGGGGGGGGAACAGGTTTCTGTCGTGATTTTAACGAGGATAAAAGGGCGACAGTTTTCGGTGGTGATTTTAAATATGGCGAGAGGGGTACGGTTTTCGGTGGTGATTTTAAATATGGCGAGAGGGGTACAGTTTTCGGTGGTGATTTTAAAGATGGCGAGAGGGGTACAGTTTTCGGTGGTGATTTTAAATGTGGCGAGAGGGGGACAGTTTTCGGTGGTGATTTGAAATATGGCGAGAGGGGGACAGTTTTTGGTGGTGATTTTAAATATGGCGAGAGTGGGACAGTTTTCGGTGGTGATTTTAAATATGACGAGAGGGGGACAGTTTTCGGTGGTTATTTTAAATATGGCGAGAGGGGTACAGTTTTCGGTGGTGATTTTAAATATGGCGAGAGGGGTACAGTTTTCGGTGGTGATTTTAAAGATGGCGAGAGTGGTACAGTTTTCGGTGGTGATTTTAAATATGGCGAGAGGGGTACAGTTTTCGGTGGTGATTTTAAAGATGGCGAGAGGGGACAGTTTTCGGTGGTGATTTTAAAGATGGCGAGAGGGGTACAGTTTTCGGTGGTGATTTTAAAGATGGCGAGAGTGGTACAGTTTCGGTGGTGATTTTAAATATGGCGAGAGGGGTACAGTTTTCGGTGGTGATTTTAAAGATGGCGAGAGGGGACAGTTTTCGGTGGTGATTTTAAATATGGCGAGAGTGGTACAGTTTTCGGTGGTGATTTTAAAGATGGCGAGAGGGGGACAGTTTTCGGTGGTGATTTTAAATATGGCGAGAGGGGTACAGTTTTCGGTGGTGATTTTAAAGATGGCGAGAGGGGTACAGTTTTCGGTGGTGATTTTAAAGATGGCGAGAGTGGTACAGTTTTCGGTGGTGATTTTAAATATGGCGAGAGGGGGACAGTTTTCGGTGGTGATTTTAAAGATGGCGAGAGGGGGACAGTTTTCGGTGGTGATTTTAGCGATGGCGAGATTTTAACGTTTGTGAAATTCTGACAAAGTTTCCTTTTGGTAATTCAAAGAAATTTCCTTATTGAAATCATCGAATAAAATTGAGAAAAAGACTTAATTAATTATAAATTTATACATAAACCTCTTCGCACTGCACGCGAAATACAAATTTCAATCAAAATTTCTTCAATTTCGTTTTTTTTAGTCATTCCACGATCAACTTTATGCAGCATGTTACCATTGCAGGACCAGTTGCAAACAAACGTTACTCGTTTGACTTGTCCGTCCATTCTTCTAATGAGACTTTGAACAGAAGGACAGCTCTTACAGTATTTAAAGGAGCTACGTCACAGCTGGCGCTTCTTGAAAAAATCGGCCAATTTTTTCAAGTTTTCCATTCGCAATCCGTCTTAATCTTTTCCATCCTCAACCATCTTTGTTCTTGTTTGGTTTATTATTACCTCTTTGGTGTTTTTCTACCTTAGTAAACTATTATTTGTGAGGCCTTTTCTTCAGTTTGAACTGAGGTGATTTTGCACTTCGCACTGAAATGACTTAAATTATCGTGACATAGCTCCTTTAAAACAGCGTATATATAGCGAAGCTCTATGCGACATTTGGCGCTCACAGGGTGGATGACACCAGGCGAAGGACTTTTGTTAGAGACTGAAAGATGTCTGGATAACTGTTTGAACATTTCCACTGTCTGTATATTTCTTTCTTCTTTTCTTCCTCGTTTCTTCCTTTTTGACAGAGGACAGTTAAGAAATATACCGGGTAACAGAGTCAATTATATTGCTCGTAATACTTTAAATTATCTATAAATGTTCTCATTGTCGCCCTCCTGAAAATGTGAAGTTTGTGTGATTTTGTCAGTTTGAATTTGACCAATAGTGACACACCTTGAACATTATGCAAAATTCAGTAATATATTCAGGAGTTACTCCATGTGTGAAAATTTTCCTTCGTCAAACGACCACGCTTTGCTTCAAGATGGCGAAGAGGTTGTACGATAATGTTTGTACTGCATACAGAGTTGGACAGTTTGAGCAAATAACAGCTACGGGAAATCAAGAATTGCTTCATGCTTCGTCCGAGAGATGCAGTTAACAAGAAGCGAAACTTGAAGGAAGTTGTTGGTCTTCAAACCGACGCTGGACCGCGTCGCGCAATCGAATTTGTCATGTGGAATGTTTCCTTCTTATTATAAAGGTAATGGCTTGAAATTATTCTTATATCGTTTAGGTTGTAGTGCTTTGTACGCCTGTGAATATATATAGTTTATATCAAAATAATATTGACTATTGCAGTGAAAAGTTCATAAGCAGTCACTGACTTCGATCAGTGTAATTTATTGTTAACTCCGCTTTGTTAAATCATTGCATGATTTCTCGATAAAATTACTCGTGTTAAGCATAAGTCGTTTTCAAATCGATACTACCAAAAAGTTAAACCGAATAATCGAGATTAAAGCTTGTTTTAAAATTACAGTTTATTTTACAGACCTAGACCATTCAATTCAGAAGAGTCAGTGATCAAAATCTCATTTCTCCTTACAATATCAATACATTGACAAGCAGACAGGTGTTGAGAATTGAGGTAATCATCAATTAGGGGATATTACATTGATGTACCACCAAATTCTTAGAACGTACATTGAAATAAATTTATTACAGTCAATAAGAAGAATTGATATGTTGAACGTAAGATTTATTGATTAGAAAACGACACTCAACCGTATTCCTGTTCATTTTCTAAATCCCATACTCGGCTCTCAGATAACAAGCATAAAAGTATTTATTTATTTATTTATTTGTTTATTCATTTATTTGTTTGTTTATTTATTTGGTTATTTATTTATTTATTCTTAACATTTTCAGAATGATTTCAATGACGATAAAACAACTCACAAAAGATTGCAAAGAACATCTTTACTAGCAATATCAGAGGTGAGTGCAGTTGTTTTCCCAAAAAATATATTGAAAGGTGTTCCTAGGTAACCGAGGCATCGTTTACAGCCCGAGACACCCTGGGGGAGCGAACTATTCAAACTGGTTTCCTGGGTAGGGTAGAGTAGAGTAGTTTCGAGTAGGCTAAGGGTAAGGGGTAGGGCTAAGGAAGAGGGTAAGGCTAAGGCTAGGGGGTAAAGGAACTCGGGGTTGGCTCAGAGGAGAGGGTGGCCTTGGTACCATGCAGAGACAACCGCTTTTTCCTTGTAATAACTGTTAATTCATACGTACCTAAATACTCCCTCTTAATTCCATTCCTATCGGGGGGTGGGGGGGGGGGGGGGTTTACCGGGCCTCTCAATAGCGTACTTCGATTGAACAATCTCTTGCGCTGATTGAGTAAAAACGACGACACGCCGTAAGCATATACTAGACACAATGTGAGGGGGGACGTTCTCTGAGGTGTGGAATAAACAATATTTAGGCTCTTAGTGTCGCGTCCGTCTATTGCTGGGTTCACCAGGATCATTGTGTTGTGTTCTTGGGCAAGACACTTAACTCTCACAGTGCCTCTCTCCACCCAGGAGTATAAATGGGCATTGACAAGCTGTCAGAGAAAACTGTCGTGGCAACCTGACAAAATGCTGGGGGGTGGGGAGGAGGTAGCCTTCGATGGACTAGCATCCCATCCAACGGGAGTTAAAATTAATACTCTTATAAACGCAGCAACTTTGAATATCTGCGCGTTTGAACGTTAGCCCCTCGTCAAAGAAACGCGACGTTTAAAAAGTCTTATACCGTACTACGACAGTTGCCGTGTAAATAATTCATTCTTTTTAATATTTCTGGTCACTGATTCTGTATCTATATAAATCATCACGGATAGGTATACGTTACCCAGCATGTATTTATATGGAACTTTAATATCTCTCTCCAGGAAAATGCCAAGCATAGAATGGGAAAAGCGTGAAATCAATAGAAGCTGCAAAGGAGAGGAGGGCACTTCAGGATGACGTGTATTAATGAAGTAAGTTGATTGTTTTGTTATAAACTGTAGATCTGGTACGGTTTGTTTAAAAGCAAGCAATTTTAACACTAATCCGGGATAAAAACTAAAAACTAGGGAAAAAAGACCAGGGAAAAAATCTTGAATTAAATTGTGCAAAATTGTCAAAAACAAACAGCACCACTTGAAAGTACTGCTCAATAGCTTTCATTTGAATGGGCACACACTAGGGTTTCATCCACAGACTCAAAAGTTACAACCATATTTATTGACTCAAGGTTTGACTCTGGGAGTGAAAGGGTTAAAAGCGTTTCTCATTTCTAAGACTTCTAATTTTCCAGTTTAAGATTAGCCAAAGTAAAAAAAATACAAGCACAAAACACGATTAGTAGACGTCGCTGAAGTATTTACAACTGAATTCACTGGTCTAACCGGTTTAATCTTGCTTTCTTGCAACCGGGCCTTGAAAATGTGCATATCACTCTTTGCCATGGACAAAATTATCCGTCCACAGATCAAAAGAAATCTAAGAAAAAAATTAGTAAGCTAGAAACATGATTGGTTAGAATTAAAATGGATTATAACTCGCAATTTTCCATTCTAAGAATCGATTAGAAACCTTTCAATGTTTTGCTGTATGTCAGTAAAATTTGTACATGCGCATTATGCTGCTATAGCCCCTTTAAATCAGGATCAACGCGCTTTTATTCCGAGTGCCTTTCGCCCATCGCCAAGGGCAGTTTGTAAAGGGGGATTCCCTGGAAGACAATTCAGTGCTCAATTGGAAATTAGAAACTGCCAAAAATTAGTTTTTTTGTGAAGAATTAACTGAGAATTCGCCGTTTTTCTTTGCTAATTATTCTGACCCCAACAAAATAAGAACAGACCCTTTCTCAACTGAGTGTCGTAAAACCAAAACCAAAGTAATTACAATGGCCAATCACAACAAACCTAAACAACAAAACGAACCAATGAAAACTCGAAGCAAATACACGTAACCGGCACCAAGCGCGGGAAAACGCGTGTGACCAAGTCGCGATTGGTTTTGGTTTTACATCTGATTGGTTGAGAAAGGGGCGCGAGTTTGTTAAACCAATCATAGAGCGAACAAAGCAAGACCAAACAATTCAGCGATTACTTCCGACAGTCAACTGAAAACTGCTCTAGTTTGCGAGAAATACATGTAGCTAGCAAAAGAAGCTAAAAGAAGATTGAATTTTGGGACAATATTATCGCGGGCCGAACTACACCGTTCGCAACGTTCTACAGAATTGGCCTAATGCAACAATAAATAAACAACACAAACAATGTCCCAGCACTAAAATAATACAAAAAGGTGCAGATTTAAAATATCAGCTTCCCAAGTGGTGCACATCAATTGATTATCATAACTCGCGAAATTCAAACTCATTGGGGTAATATAAGTTTTACCAATTATATTTTCTAAAACTTTTCATTCACGTATAGCGATATTCGCGTTACATCACCAATTGTTATTAAGATACCAACCAGAGATCTATTGGCTGTTGAAACAAAGAGTTCTTTTGTTTTATAATGGTTTGCAAAAATTTGACGTCAATGTTTGTAAACACGTACAGTAAGGCCCGGGTCGCACTTGCGGACAAGTTTTGAAATGTGCCAACATTTTCAAAAAAAATTGTTAGGGCATGTTGTCCGAGACATCTTGTAGAGTAACAAAAGGTTTAGTAACTAGCACAATAGCTTTGCACATGCTATAAACCTCTTGGGACATTCCTCAGCTGTCCTCTGCAAAACAACGACGTGAAATGACCAAATTCTGGGCTTTGGGGAGAACAGCTTTGTCCTTCACAACATTATTAAAATCATGAAGTTGGTTCGACCTGTAACGATTACCACAGAAAATTAATAGAAACAAACGAAAAAACAATGCATTGTTATTCACATATTTTAAATCCAGTTTTGGTGGCGTAAACCATATTATACTTGCACACAGCCCTGGAGGCCGCGGTAAATTTGAATCAAATATATGGCAACACGTGCTGCAAAATGCAAATTTGTTATTCTCAGAGAAAAACACAATGGTTAATCAAGAAAGCATTGTTATCTGGAGTCACCCGGTGCGTGGGGAAGTGGCTTGTCCAGCCCCAGGGCAGGACTACGGTGCCTTTGAAGTTTTATCCGTTTTGACAAAATTTGTCCGACTCGCAACAAGTAGGTCGCACTTGTTTTGCGATTATTGTATCAAACAAATTTCAAAACGTGCACACGTGCGACACGGGCCAATCATGGGACTGCGGCTTCTTTGTTATGTTATCTTTTTGGACAAGTTGTTCGTCCTGAAAACGTAGGTCGCACTCGTCTTTGCTATAATTGACGCTTAAATTGAAGAAATCCACTAAAGTTACCAAACTTGTCCGCAAGTGCGACCCGGGCCTAACTGAGGACCAAACGAGGAAATTTGATCAATTCTAAGATGTTATATTCACTCACAGTGGATTTGAAGTTTGTAAAAGAACACAATTTTTTTTGCAAAGCTCTAGCATCTGTGTGAAAAACGGAAATCTAAATTAGATGGTGTCGAGGGTGGGAGGGGCCAATTCCCTTTTATGGTGCTCTATCATCCCCGTGGGCCCACTGTACATGTATAATTATTTGCCATGTTTGTTAGTGTTAATGTATTCAGACAAGGCTGTTTCCATATGATCGCAAGCGATCGCTGTAGTTCAGTACAAACGCGCAACAAATCTCTACTTGCAAGTAAGCCATGCGGTACCTAATAATATTATATCTGGGTCCGGTTTTCAATTTCTTCAAAGCGCTCACCAGCGATCATATGGAAACCAGCCTTTACATCGGGTTTTTATAGCGGTAGCATTAATTCTGATTTATTTATAAGGTCTTCTACATTATAATTTTTAGGATAGAACTATCGGATGAAAAACACGGTCGGTTACAATAGCGATGTTTCTCGTTACGTCACCTATTGTTATTAATGTGCCAACCAGAGAACTATTGGCTGTTGAAACAAAGAGTTCTTTTGTTTAATGGTTGGCAAATTTGAATAACAAAACAAATGTGACGTAATGTTGATAAACAGTGAACACTCCTATATGCATTAACGTCGGGCTTGGTGCTATTATGTCAGACGTTATTAAAAATATAGAGCTTAAATTGGCAAAAATTATTTCAACCGTAAATTTATTTTCTTCTCGTTGACAGAGTTGAGCAAAGGCAAAGTCAATATATGTACTGAACCGAGTTTTAATATGATTGCAGTTGTTGATGTATCTTTTTTAATTTCTTGCAGCTTGCAGAGTGCCTTTGATGCTTCAGGACAGAATCACAGATGAAGAAAGAAAGAGAATCAGACAAGGGAATCACTCAAATGAAAGACAAGCTTACAGTAGAGGTAGAAAGCAAACTTAGCCGAATTTAATTCATTCAAGAGGAATACTCGCAAAGAATCACAGCTGAAATTGTCTTGAAAACAAATTAACCAGATTTTACATCAATATTACTCGCAACTTGAATTGTCTCGCTGAATTTTATCAACTTCTCGCTAAGTTTTGATGATTCATTCGAATGGAAACTTATAGCTGCGATTCTTACCGAGTAATCTTGCATGAAGAAACTTCAAACTGGATTAACTAGATGTACGGCAATCTAGTTAATTTTGAAGTTTCTTCGTGCAAGATTATTTGGTAAGAATCGCAGCTATAAGTTTTCATTCGAATTTTTGAAAAACAACTCGCTGAGTTTAAATTACTCTTTAGTTTTTCATTCATTTTTCATTTCAAGTTGTTTAATCAAAAACTTCAAGCAAAATTTATTATTGAAATCACGATTTTCTTGAGTTATATTATGCAAATGTTTTTCATTAGTTATTTCCATGGTAACACCTGTTTAAAATTTTCAATTTTCCCGCCAAAAAACGTAGAAAAATACGGGGCGCTCAAAATACGCATGCGCCGTTTTTTTTTTTGATTATGTAAATGTTTGTCATTATTGTTTCTGTAAGTAACATCTGTTCAATTTTTTACAATTTTCCCGCCAAAAGACTTAGAAAAAATACGGGCGCCCAAAATACGCATGCGCCGTTTTTTTAAAATTTTTTCATAAATTTGTTTGAATCATATTGTCAAATAAATTGAATTCATTGTTTGTCTGCTCTCTTTGATTTAATATTATTAATAGTATAAGTCAATAAACACAATAATTAAGTTGTTTCAATTGTCTTTATTATCTTTAATAAAGTATTTCAATAAATAACAACAAGTGTTTTGTCTTTTAATTAGTTTTATTCTTCTCTAATAATCTTTAATTAGTTAAGTGAATTCAATTAAATTAATTAAAAATGTGTGAAGAAAAATACTTCAAAAACTGTACTAAGTCTTTTGGCGGGAAAATCTGAACCAATTTGCACAGCGTTTCCCCTGGCAACATTTTCGACAAAATATTCAAAATGGCTTCCCTTAAAATTTCCCGCCAAAAAACATGTAAACACCATCTTGTGCAAAAAATTCGTGTAAAAATTATTAAACAGCCGTTTTGCTTCTAAACCCTCCAAGGGCCTCCACAGACTAGAGAGATAGTTGTTGACAACTATCTAGTTGTCGATCATAAAAAGTTATCGATAACAACTGAAAAAGCCAGTGTGTGGAGCTAGATGTCGATAACTAAGGCCCTTAGTTATCGACAACTAGCTCCACGCACTGGCTTTTTCAGTTGTTATCGACAACTTTTTATGATCGACAACTAAATAGTTGTCGACAACTATCTCTCTAGTCTGTGGAGGCCCTAAATCAAAAATATATTTTCGTCTCGATAAAATTTTCAATCGAATATTCCCCTCTTATCTCCGAACAGTTTTAGTTTCAAACTTTTTGCACAAGATGGTGTAACATACTACTATAACTATGACCTTTTTCAGCCGTCAATTCTCGCTTGTAACACAATATAAATAAAAACTAACCTATCTTTAAAATGCTTGGCCAAGAAATTTTTTAATCACTAACAAGACAATTGTTGGCCTTTTCTTTTCAAGTTCTAATGGTTACATGGGCAAATTCAAAGTAATTTTTGCCGCAAGGGCTCAGAAATATAACAATTCAGTTGCTTTGCTCCATGTTCTTTATTGTGATAAAATTTTTATCAATTCAAAATTCAATTGTATTTCTTATCACTTCTTTGTCCTGTGTTACATCGAGTGACGGCAGAAAAAGGTCTTCGTAAATAAATATGATTTCAAACCATAATAAAACCCAATGTCTGGTGCAAGGAATAAATCCGTTGTTCTTAGTTCAGTCCCACCCTAAACACGAGCTTTTGCATCAATAAACAACGGCAAAAATGAATAAAATAACAGTTATACAGACCACAGTAAAGACAAAATACTTCGTTCTTTTATGCACTTTCCTCGCTACTTTTATACAATTACGTTCAAATTGGAAAAGGAAATTTCCAAAATATTGAAGTATTTCGTCGTTGTTCAATTGTAATGAATATTTAAATCAGTCACGAATTTGTCTTTTGGTAAATAGAGCTTCGACAATCTAACAACACTTGAAAATATTTCCACGACACTATCAATTCACTAGAACTTTGAACAAAATAGTTTTTCAGCTGATAAGGAATCGCGAAAACACTATATGAGAATACGTTTGAGCCAAAATAACATGCCGTTTAAACATTGTCGAGAATTTTCTTTTTACATGTAAATCGATGGTGTTTTTTGCAAGATAAAGATTTTTTCAAAACAATTGCTTCACAATTACACACCAATTCCATTGTATTGCTTTGACAGCTAGATTCTGAATATTAAATTTTTTTCACAAGTTTTGTGAATTTAATTCACTTCTTTTGATGCGAAAAAATTCTTGCCGACTTAAAATTAAATAATTTTTGTCGAGTTTTTTCGTAATATCGAAAATATTAGCAGAAAAACAAGGTTGATTTTGCAAAATCAGACAATTAGATATCATTTTAAAAACATCAATTCCGTTATTTTATGTTGATTGATTTTGACAGCTAGATTCTGACCATTAAATTTTGTTTCATGGATTATGTGAGATCACTGTAAAGCGGTTATTGTTTTTGTTTGTTTCTTTTTCAATCAGAAATCAATGTTTTTTCTATGACCTTATAAACTGTTTTTGGTGAAAATTTCATGGCGACTTAAAGGAGCTACGTCACGGATGGCGCATCTTGAAAAAATTGGCCATTTGTTTCAAGGTCGCCGTTCGGAATCCGTCTTAATCTTCTCCATCCTCAACCATCCTTGTTCCTGTTTGGTTTATTATCACCTCTTTGGTGTTTTCCTACCTTAGTAAACTATATTTTGAGGCTTTCTTCAGTTTGAAGGCGATTTTGCACTTTCGCAAAAATGACTTCAAATATCGTGACATAGCTCCTTTAACATTTGTCGAGTTTTGTTCTCGATATCAGAAATAATGGCAAGAGAAAACAATTGCGATTTTACAAAGCCAGACAATTAGATATATTTTGTAGTTGTTTTTGACAGCTCTGATCTATATTGCTAAATTTTGTGAAATCACCAAGTACAGCGTTAAAAGTTTAGTTTTGCAAATATTTAGTTTTGTTTTTGTTTGTGAAGTTTTTTCTTAATATCGGAAATTTTAGCAAGAGAAAACGACAGTGGTGTTATAAAACCAGGCAATTGGATACTATTAAACACTAATTTCGTTGTTTTTTTTATCGATTTTGACAGCTAGATTCTGACTGTTGTTAAATTTTGTGAAAAACTCGATTTGGTCTTCTTTTGTTTTTGTTTTTGGTCATTTTTTGTTGTTTAAAAGACACAGTTTGATTTTGTGATCTGTAATGTTGAATAGAAAAACGAAACTGTTTTTACAAAACCATGAATATGTTATGTTCTAGACAATTGGTTACTATTAAATATAAATTCCATTGCTTTTTTAAAAATCGATTTTGTTTTTGTGGCCGACTTAATCTTTGTCAAGTTTTTTCTTAATATTGGAAATTTTAGCAAAAACCGAAAGTAATTTTACCAAAAAAGACAATTAGATACTATTAAACACCAAATCAGTTGTTTTCTTTCGATCGATTTTGACAGCTACATTCTGACTGTTGTTAAATTTTGCTGCACAGATTTAGTTAATTTGTCTTGAAAATATAATAATCAGTGGGTTTTTTTACGGAATGAACTGTTTTTGTGGCGAAAAATTCACTATTAAAAACCGTCAATTCGTCCACTGATTCATTTGCTTTTTGATCGATTTTGACAACTAGATCATGAGAAATGTTAAATTTTGTTTCATAGAATTTGCCAAATCAATCAGTGCAACGTTAGAGTAATAGGTGATTTTACAAACTTGTGAAATATGTTCCAGACAATTAAAACTATTACTGTGCGAATACGAAAACCGTGAACACTTTGCTTGGATTTTCCTTTGCCAAAACGTGGTATATTTTTAATTGGTCTATTTTTTTTCCTGTATTTATTATTTTGCTATTTTCGAAAAGCTTTTCTGCAAAAACGAAGTGTAAATGTGAGTTTCCTGACTATTCTTCTTGTGGTTTGATAATGTCAAAGTTGAATCAAAGTGTTCACGTTTTTTTATTCGCACAGTAAACATCAAATCCGTTGTTTTCTCTTTGTTTTCTTTTGCTCAATATTGACAGCTAGATTCTGACTGTTGAGTATTTTTTTACTCGTTTGTTTTCATGAAATACCCAACGTTTTAAATTCGTTTGTTTGTTGTTTTTTCATTAGAAAGCAATGGTTTGTTCATCAAAGTACTACACTGTTTTTTTGGCAAAACATTCATGCTATCTTTGTCGAGTTTTTTCTTAATATGGGAAATTTTAGCAAGAGAAAAATGACAGTGATTTTGTAAAACCAGACAATTAGACACTGTTAATCCGTCGTTTTATTTTGATTGATTTTGGCAGCTATATAATGACAAAAAACTCACTTTTTTACGAGTTTTGTGAAATAAACTCTATAGAAGTATCCTTTTAGTTGTCCTGATAATTTGTTTGTTGTTTTTTTAAATTTGTAATCAATACTGAGTTTTTCTTCGAAATTGACTAATAAACTATTGTTACGATGACAAATTATGTTCCCTTTCTCTTTGTAGAGTTTTTCTTATTATCCGACATGTGGAATTTATACCAGACAATTGGATACAATTAACATCAATTTCCACTGTTTGTTTTTTTCCACAAGAAACTGTTTGATTTTGTGTAATGTTAGAAAGATTTTACAAAACTTGCAAGTGAAATATGTACTATAGAATTACACATTATTAAACATCAATTCCGTTAAATTTTGATCCATTTTGACAGCTACAAGTAGATTCTGATTATTGTTGAATTTGGTTCTATAACAATCAATGTTTTTGTTTAATCTATATACTGTAATTTGTGAAGAAAAATAAAAACTATTAAACATCAATTCTGCAAATTTTCTTTTGATCGATTTTATCAGCTAGAAGTTCTGATTATTTATAAATTTTGTTTTCTGCAATTTTGTTTTCTAAAATCACACTATAGCAGTATCGTTTTAGTAGTCAGAACTTTTTCGTCCTAAACTGAATCCTGTTTGATTTTGTGGTCTGTATAACTGTACAACTGTATTAGAACCCTGGATTTATCTCGACGGCTTGTTAATATCCTCTGAACCAGACATTAGGGTTTTATATACCAAGCTCACAAAATGACAAGAGAACATAGGCACATGCGTGTTCCGTACGTCTTTCTACCGAAAACAATGCGCGCAAGCCAACTTCTTAAAAAAAAAACCCAAAAAATACTGTTTTATGCCAATTAAAAAGAATTCAGCGACAGAGGGTATTTTCCGTGATAGATTTGCGATCAGATTTGGGGGGACTATGTTTTGCATTTTGCATTGGAAAGCCTGCAGTATTCTCTTGTCATCCATTGATGGAGCAAACATGCGAATATTTTTTAAGGTGGCACTGTCAAGTGTATTGTAGAAATCTCATTAATCCCGTCTGAAAACATTGAAAGATGAAAGACGAAATATAAAATAGTAGAAATACCCTCCTCCCCTCCCCCAAAATTAATTTTCTTGTTCAAGACAATTGGTTCCTTGATGACAAAATCAAGTCTCTGTTAACGAAATTCTCAAATTATTTTGTTAAATCACTGCTGTAAACTCCGGTTTTCAGCATTCCAAGTCTTTTTGGTTCGAATACAGTGCCACCGTAAAGTAAAAATGGTGGCTGCGATTGAACTCCTTTGACAAGTATTTTGCGCCAATTTCCTAGTCCCTAGTGTTTGTAATTTCCACGATCCGATACAAATAAAAGAAATAAATCCAATCTGATAAAACAACGAGCGACGTTCCGTTACAAATTTAGACATTTGTTCAGCCACCATTTTTACTACAATTATTTGATAATGTCAAAGTTCTTATCTTTGTAGTATTTCCTCCTGATTCAGTGATTCCAGTTTGTCCTCTTGAATTCTTTACTCTTCTCTCCTCCTCATGAAGTCAGTCTCACTGAAAATAGAAACGAGATATTCAATGATCAATAAATGCTACAAATTTATAAAGACATTAACAAGCCAACCACAACTCTAACGTGTATAACTCTATTTTCCAAAAGCAGTGCTCACCTTCGGCTGGAAAAGAGTACAGACATCATTTCTTCTTCATGCATCAAGCATCTTCTGCAGTCTTTCTGAAAATAGAAAAGAGTAATTCAGTGATCAGTAAATGCTCATTTTTTAGTAATACCACTTAATTACAGAATCTCTACGTAGCTGTCGCTTTTCCACAAAATTTATCAAAGCTTAAATTTCGAAATGTTATCGCCACATAAATGTTCTCTACGCATTAGAAATACAAACATCATATGCACATGGCCGCTTTACAAGTTATCTGCTTTCAACAGGTCTCAAATTTGTCCTGGGCGTTTTCTCAACATGGAGCAGTTTGTACTACAAAACTGTCCCGAATTTTTCGCATTATTCAAGCCAACACTCGTTTCTCCATGGCCGCTACGCTTGCTGTATTACAAACGAAACAAACGATACTGCTTTGCTGTCGAGTTTCAAGTCGAAGCGACGCTCAAAGCGAACAGCAAGCGCACGTGTTCAGGAACTTCACTTCGCACTCTTGTAGCTTTCTGAACAGAAATACAGTAATATTTTCCAAAAGCAGTGCTCACCTTCGGTTGGAATAGCGTAAAGACTTCTCCAGTGCAGCTCCAATCCCGTCACAAGCATCTTCTCCCCGGACACGTCTTCACACATCCAGGACCTGTTTAGTTTGAAGCAAATTCTACAATTTCTCATGAATATGGATTAGAAACTCAAGCCAATCGCTGATAAATACGCCACAAATTTGGCGCGGGATTTTTTTGCACGCTCTTTTAGCCAGCGAATCAGGAACCGTGATAAAGGAAAGATATGACACGTGGTTATTATATTTTCTTTAGTTCGGTTGTTTTGTGTTTGCAAAAGTTCGCCAGTAAAATGTAGAGAAAGTAAAGAGAGAAAATGTATTTTGGTGAAATTGTGTCTGAGAAATGGGAAATGAACAGCTTTTTGAGAAACTAATAACCAGACATTATGGCCAGACATAATGTAATTTATGTCAAGGCATGGTGCTCACGTGATAATCCGTTGGGTCAGGTTGTACCAGGTTCTGTAAATCTAGCCAATGAGGTTAGAGGGCGGTGTTAAGCTAGTATATAGGGTTCATTACCCGTGCTATTCTTCCTTCTTTCCCTCGCCATCAGATCAGACAAATCGCATTTTTATAACGAAAAAAGATCAGAAGAAAATCACAAAATGAACAGACGCGTGCGGTATATAATTTTCAAGAGTAAAACTTCCCCTCCAACTTAACCTTAGGGTTCTCTGTTGCTTAAAATCTCTTCTCTCCAATATAATTTACCCGAAAAAAATATTGCTAAGGAATGTTCTCTTTTTTACCACTTGTGAACAGCACTGAGCAATGGTCAACACCATACCACACCATACCATGTCCAACCCCCAGATTCTCGGTGTCAAGCTCTCCTCCGGAAACAAGACATCCACCGAAAGCGACATGAAATTAGGCTTATCTACAAACTGGGAATTGTGCGACCACGCGGGATGAACACAAACTTTACTTTTATGCAGGCCTCGCGCGCGCCTTTCTCCATTTGCGCGCGCGTCAGGTTTTTGAACTTCGAACGTTGTTTGTTCTCACGCGTTGATTCTTATCACGCGTCATTTTTCATCTTTAAACCACTGAAGAAGGGCAAAGCCCGAAACATTTGGTCCTTAGTTATAATTTTTCAGAGCAATGACGATCAAAACCGCGCGCGCAACATTCAAATCCCGCCACGACGAATGCTATGATTATGACGTTTTCTGACGTCACAAATGAAAGTTAAAACTGTCGGCGCACAGTCACTGAAGATGACATTTGTAAGCTGCTATAACGCAGTTCCACATGCTACTATTTGATGGTATCTTTTGGTGTGCGTTATAATATCTTCACAACATATAGAATATTTATTTGTCCGAGGAATTCAGGATATAACTGCTACAACTGAAGCACTGACAGAAGGTAAATTGTTTTTGTGTTTGATTTAACGGAGACTTAACAGCCTTGATAACAGCGCTTACAAGGCGTTGCATGGGAGGAACTTTTCGAAAGACTGAGCGGAAATCAATTAACATACATATGCCTCATAGTTACGTTTTATGAGTAGAGAAACAAGAAAATGTGGTCGTACAACAATCGACAAAGAAGACAAGAAAAGCAAATCAGAATTAAACTAATAGCCTCGCGCGCACAAGTCATAACCAAAAGATACCGCGGTAGGTAACATACAGTCAAAGCTCCCTGAGCGGACACTCTCGTAAGTGGACAGCTCTACTTACGGCCGCCTTGACAAAACTCTGTTTGAACTCTACTAGCTCATACAAACTCTGTATTTACGCATTCCCGTAAGCGGCCAGCTCCAGTTGCGGACACTTTTTATGCTTCCTGAGGGTGTCAGCTTACGGGAACTTCGACCGTAGTTAAATTTTATGAGTAGGAAAACAAGAAAACTCGAAAATGTAGTCATACAACAATCGAAAAAGAAGATAAGAAAAAGCAAATCAAAATTAAACTAATAGCCTCTATCTCGCGCACAAGCCATAACCAAAAGATACCGCAGCAGCTAACATATTCGACGATTACTTTTTTTTTTAGCGATGAAGATCTAGATGTTCAGTAGTCAGTATTTCTTCTGTTTTGAAAACAAGACAAAATGCCATACATCATAATTCGCGGTTAACTGAGCGATCTTTAGGGACTGTGCAATAATTACCAGGAGGGGGGGGGGGGGGGGGGGGGGGGGGGGCAGAGGGCCAGAGGGGGGGGCATAAAGTAAAATCAAAGCAAGGAGAGGGGGGGGCTCTAGGTAAAATAAGTCATTCAAGAGGGGGGGGGGGGGGGCTTAACATTTTATTTAAAATACATATTACATTGGCGAATCCATACCTATTTATAAGGTGGGGGCCGAAAAAATTTCGCCACGGAGGTGATGTTTGTTCTAGACGCGGATGTCCAACAATTAAACATGCAGTAGGAGCTCTTCTTTCTGTTATAAGATTTTAATCCACACTAGTGCATGTAGAGAAAATGTAGCAGCTTACTTGTATAAAGGTGTGTGTATACTGTGGGGTGGGGGGGGGGGGGGGGGGGTCGTACATAATTTCTGACTGATTAGAGGGGGGGCAATAACTAAATTCACTCCTTTAGGAGGGGGGGTATTACCTAATATTTGGCTACATGAAGCCCATTTTCCAACCCCCCTCCTGATAATTATTGCACAGTCCCTTACTCGCAGTACTTTTTGCTTGGAAAATTGCGCATACAGTCAAGCTGCTGTAAGCGGACACCCTCGGGTGGGTGGCCGCTTACGAGAAGCTGTATGCCCGAGGGGGGGGGGGGGACTTCCATATAGAAATGACGGGGGTGATCGTGGTATCTTTTAGGGGTTAAAATTTGTGGTTTGGTACTGCTTAGGGTGTTAAAATCTCGAAATGACCTCTATTATAGTTATTCTGGTACCTTTTAGGGTATTAAGTCGGAAAAAATAGGATAGGAACTAGTTTTGCTTTAGAATTGGTACCTGTTAGGGTGAAAATGAATTTGAGCCACGCCCATGACGCGTCGCAAAAAAATTTGCGAAATTATGAGATTTGATCAGCTGTTCTGAGGAAGCATGCCAAAAAACGTCCACTTGCCAAAAATTAGATCACCATTGCAATTTGTGGCTCTGAGATGTGGGCACTTCAGGTTTTAATTTTCCCATACAAACCCTTATAATTTTGCGTCTGTTCCTTCAGTTTAGAACAGGCGCAAAATTAGAGAGGTTTGTATGGGACGGTACCAAACTTTGAACCTCTATATCTTCTGTTCTATTCGTGCTAACAAGTTGAAATTTTGTGGCTGATCATACAGCAACAATCTTTATCTAATGATGGGATTTTGGGCCTTGATGAAAATAATTTGAAAATTTGTGACGTCACACTTTACCACTCTATTCCGGATTACTTTATCGTCCGTTGAATCGACTATACTGACTGTAAAATGGTTGATAGACAACAAAGTGATCTCAAACAGTTACCGATGTCCGTAATGTCAGCAAATGAATTTGCTATATGGTGGTATAGAGGTAAAACCAGCAAGTGTATCTGGTGTTGTGCGCATCCTTATCCTTGTACCAAGGTCGACGTTTTTGAGCAACTTATCATTGCTTTTTTACCAAGCGTAATACTGCTACTTTTCCTTGATGTATTTTCAGTGTACCTAAAGCCTGGTTTCCATATAATCGTAACGATCGCAGCGATCGCAGAAAAAGTGTTATGCAATCCTTGCGATCATATGGAAACCCTGAGGTCTCAGCGATTATATGGAAACCAGGCAAGCTTAGGGACGTTTGTTCAGGGATAACTTCGCTAACTTGAGTGGCTCGATTCCCAAAATATATTATTTAACAAATCGGCTTCGCCCCTCGCCGCTCGATCGCGCGCGCCCTAAAAACATAAGGAAAAGAAAGAGACTGCTCGCAGTCTAAGAAGCTAAAGCCATGTATTATACCGTGATAAAACATAGCTTTTTAGACAATCAAAACGCGCACGAATCTAATCTATATTGTAAAACAGATTATGTGTCTCATGTGTACAGGAGATCTGAAGGTTTTCGTGTGCTCTTTTTGTTTAGATTTTGTTTAGATTTCCCGCATTTCCTACAATAACAAGTTAACTGGATCACTATACAAGAAAATGTATTAAGATTGACCCAGTTATTTTTTTTAAAGCTTAAAGGAGCTATGTCATGATATTTTAAGTCATCTCTACGAAGTTTAAAATCACCTTCAAGAAAGCCTCAAAATAATAGTTTACTAAGGTAGAAAAACACCAAAGAGGTAATAATAAACCAAACAAGAACAAGGATGGCTGAGGAGGAGAAGATTAAGGTCATTAATTGCGAACGGCGAACTTGAAAAAATTGGCCAATATTTTGAAGATACTCCATCCGCGTGACGTAGCTTCTTTAATTTTGCTATGAAAAAACGTTCATCACGTGACGTTTCGGGATAGCCCTGCATCAGTAAATGATTATGAAGGACGAAATAACCTTTATATTTTAAAACGTAGCAGAAAATAGTTTTTCTAATCAACGTTTATGCATCTCAAAATAATTAAATGGTCGATAAATGCAAACAAGCTTAGTTCAAAGGTTGCCTAGTTACTGTACGGCTTTTCTCAGGCCCCGTTTCGGTGACTTTACCTGGACGAACACGCCGAAATAAAAGAGACAAAGTGATTAGTTTCTAATGAAACTGTGGTGCTGCATCGGCGGGCAAGTGAAACACTATGTTGATTATCAACTCGGAGTTGATAAAGGTAAATTAACCGCCGTAGCGAATTTCTAGAAGCTGACGTTTCGAGCGTTAGCCCTTCGTTCAAAGGATCATTGGTTCGTTATGTTGTTTACGTTTGTTGTGATTAGCCATTATGCTATACACTCCTGAAAATATTATCCTTACGCGCAGCATAGAAATTTCAAAGAATATAGTTAGACAAAGAACAAAACACTAGATTCCCCTTTACCTTAATCCTATGGTTCTCTTGTTGTTTCAAATCTCTTCTTTTAATTTACTCGAAAAATTAATGTTGCTAAACAATTCTTTCTGACAGCACTAACCAAGTGGAGGTGATCAAATCTGCGCAAATGCTGTTCTGATTGACGTTCTCTGACGTAACAAATGGCAATTGTAAGCTGTTATATAGCAACACACCAAATTGTAATTATTTAATAGTTACCTTTTGGTATATGGCTATATAACAGCCCCTCTCAATCTTACTGCTTAAACTCATTTTTAAAATAATAGGTAGACACGTGTGCTTTAGTAATATTTTTGTCTTCAACCTTGTAGAACGCCGTATGTTATTTATTACTGATTTGAATAACCTTATCAAGTTAGTGGACAATAGAAAGGGGAGGGGGGGAGGGGGGTGCTCTCTATAAGCCACTGACGGGGATGGACCTTTTACAATTCAATACAGGGATGTGATCAGACATCAGCATTTGAATGCGCCTATGGCAGCCGCTATCAGTCCATTTATGATCTCACGCCATCCACCCCACCCTCCCATGAATACTATACATGCGAGGGTTTCTCCTTGTTTAAAATGTCACTGAGATGAGTGCTATAATCACTTTTGTATGGGAGTGCTCCCTGCATGTAAGTGTTATCGTTTTACACAATGGTTAGTACGCCATGTACACGCGCGCTGGGCAGTATAGTCGAAGGTTTCTGAGCGGACACTCTTGTCAGCGGACAGCTCTACTTACGGCCGCCTTGACAAAACCCCGTTTGAACTCTAGCTCGTACAAACTCTGTATTTACGCATTCCGCTCCAGTTGCGGACACGTTTTCTGCTTCCCATGAAACCAACACAATAGCATCAAAATATATACATGTTTATTAGAAGCTGGTCCTTCAAAGAACATCAGCTTTACACGCGTAAGATGATCAGTATATACATATGTACACCTAAAGTTTGGCGCAATGAAAATCCTGTCCAAATTTCACATACAGGGGATTCAAAAGTGCGCAGTCTCCATATTGGAGGTTACAAGAACCATCATAGGATCGTGTTGTGATAACTAGACAATTACACAACTGCTACAAAGCATTCTTTAAATTAAACACTATTCAATTTCGAGAAGGCTCAGGATTAGGAGAACGTTCATTGAGTATCATAAAATTGTTTGCCTCTTTTAAGGAAATATCACTGTTTACTCCAAAACGTGTTGAAACAAAATAAATACACTTCCTTCTCCAAGGCTCTGAAACTATTTAAAATAAATTTTTGTTACCGAAAAATAAAATTAAACTAGCTAGTAGAGGTCCCATTCCCTTCTGTAACGAAACCCAGGACTTGCGCAGCAAAGTTGTCAGCGGTAATGTTCTCTGGAAGATGCTCTTTCAGCAACTCGTTTGCATTGGAGGCGTCATAAGTTCCAGTCTCTGCGCTGCCACCTAATTCTCCTAGACCCAGTAATGTGGACATGAACTCGGCCATCTCGCCCTCTGTCATATGTTCACCTGAGAAAAAGAAACTCCTCGAGTTAAACCAGACGTATAACATGACAGACGCATTATCCGTCTGGACGGATTATGCCTCCTCTAGTATAAAAACGCAACACGAGGGGACAGTTTCCTGTTTCCTTTGACAACGGCCGTTTTTATTAGACTGTTCACAGCCTCTCTATTTTCTCAGATCGTTGTAGCCGCGAGCGAACTGGAACTGAGCCCACTCCCCAACCTCCTCGCTTGCTGTTAGCGTCGAGAAAATAGAGAGGCTGTGAACAGTCTAGTTTTTATAGTAAAGACGCACTTGGGCAGGATATTTTAGTGCGTCTGGTTATGCGTCTCAGTATAAAAACAGGCACAAAATGAATTGTGTCAAGACGAACCTGCTTTAGTTAGTCTTGAACGACGAACTAAGAAACGAACTTAACTGAGAGGAATAAAAACGGGCATCAGACGAATGACGCGTCTGCATGGTTATGCGTTCCAGTATAAAGACGGTCAAAAGACGAATAATGCGTCTAGACGAACTATCTGCTTTTGTGTGTCTTGAAGCAGAACGACTTTGTCGATAGTTCGCCCGTCTTTACACAAGACGCATAAAACAGCGGACGCATAATTCGTCTGGATGGAGTATAGACATTATACGCATAAATGGCTGCTCTGCAATTTTTCGTTTGGCCAGGTTTTCAAAGAAGTTAAGGTTAATCACATTAAGCTTTTCTGGTTCAACGGCTTTAAAATTATGGTTCATTCTAATTCATATTTAAGACATTTGAATAGGAAATCACAACCTATACTACTAGCTTCACTTTATGTGTTGCCAAAATTGAAATGTCTATAACTCAAGAATGAAATGAACAACAAGAAAGAGCATGTCAAAATGAATCATTATGTGTAGTTTTAAGGCCATATTATATTTGAGGATAAGTTATAGCCTTTTTAATTTTTGAAAAAAAAAAGGAAGGTTTTTTTAACTTTGCAGTCGTTCAACCAAAAACGATTAAACCTCTAAAGATCATATATCTTGCAGTGTTCATTAATGTGGTATCATCAATTTCTTTGAAAACTTAGCCAAACAAAAAATTGGAGGACGGCCATTTATGAATAAGGTCTCTAGTATAAAAAGATCCAATGGATCATTGCAGTCATACCTTTGTTTTGCAGCAGTGTCAACAGTCTGCCGCGATCAATGGCGAATCCCTCGTCACCCGGCGTACCAAGCTTGGTAAATGCTTCTTGTAAGTCAAACGGTGACAAACCAAAGGCTGGGCGATGGTTAACATAAACTGTGAAAGAAAAAGGCAGAAATTAGTCCCCACTGGTGATCAGTTATTAAATTCTCAGTTCTTAAGCTTTATAAACATATGCAGGTGTGTCATGAGAATGAATAACTTAATCAGCTCGGTTGAAACTTTGTCTCAAAATCTAAAGCAACTGTACTGCCGGTCGTCCTATTGCGTCCTATTGGTTTTCAATTGAGTGTCGAAAAACCAAAACCAAAGCAATTACAATGGCCAATCAGGACAAACGTACACAACGCAATGAACCAATGAGAACTCGAAGCAAATACACGTGACCGGCGCCAAGCGCGGGATTGGTTGAGAAGGTGGCGCGAGTTTTTTAAACCAATCACAGTGCGTAGTAAAGCAAAACCAAAGCAATTCTGGATTACTTTCAACACTCGATTGAAAACCGCTTCAACTGACGTAAACATAAAACCAGAACTTAAAGCCATGTATTCCGTGGCAAGCGCCGGAGAAGGGAACGATAAACCGCCTCTCCCGCGCTTTACTGCGAAAATCTACAAATGGAAGTATATAATGAATATGTGAGCTGCGGATTTAAAGGAGCTAGTCACGGATTGTGCAATTTCAAGTTCGTCGTTCGCAATCCGTCTTAATCTTCTCCATCCTCAACTATCCTTGTTCCTGTTTGGTTTCTTATTACCTCTTTGGTGTTTTTCTACCTCAGTAAACTATTATTTTGAGGCTTTCTTCAATTTGAAGGCGATTTTGCACATAGCCCCTTAAGTTGAGCTACGAAGCCTTGATACGTTGGGAGCAGGTCAATTATATTGAAATTTAAAGGAGCCATGTCATGATATGTTACGTCTATTTTGCTATGTTGAAAAATACCGTCACGTCGAAGGAAACCTAAAAAAAAAATACTGGTTACCAAGGTAGAAAAACACTAAAGAGGTAATGATAAATGAACCAAACAGGAACAAGGATGGCTAATATTGGGGAAGATTGAGACGGATTGCAAACGACGAACTTGACAAGTTTTTCAAGATGCACCATCCGTGACGTAGCTCCTTTAACCCTTTCACTCCCAAGAGTGCTAAGTACAAAACTGAGGAAAAAATCTTGAATGTCATTTTGCAAAATTGTCAAAAACAAACAGCACCACTTGAAAGTACTGCTCGATAGCTTGCATTTGAATGGTCACACACTAGGGTTTCATCCACAGACTCAAAATGTAGAACCACATTTATTGACTCAAGGTTTGACTCTGGGAGTGAAAGGGTTATGAGTAAAAAATATAGTACTTACGCTTTATAAATTCACCCAGATCAATCTCGGTAACGTATCTTCCAGTTTGGACATAATTACTAAATTTTAACTCATTGATCATGTCATCAATCTGCGAGAAATACAAACAAAGTAACGTTAGCAATGCAGAGCCACCTCCAACAAACAACGATCATACTCTCATTGGCCTCACCTCTTGTTCCGTGGGGTAGAATCCCAGAGCTCGCACGATGTACGGTACCTGAGTCAAGGAAACCTTGGTTGATATTTGTCTGGTATCTGTGGTGTCAACGCCTTGGCTGAAATAAGATTCAGATTTTAAACATCTGGCCTCATGTCATTCAAAGGATGGATAACGCTATCCACTGGATAAATCACTCACTATCCAATGGATAGCGTAGTTTTTCTGTTATCTTCGACGCCTGAACTGTGTTTTGTTCTGTGATAAAGCACGCAGGAAGCGGCACAAGCACGAAAGAAGTGTAGGGAGAAACACGAGCCGATAGGTAAGTGTTTCTCCCAACTTCTCAAGTACTCTCGCTGCTTCCTGAGCGCTTTATGGCAGAACAGAGCACAGTTGATAAAAAAATCTATGATTTTCCTCACAAATTTGCCTTTTTGTTTGTTTTGTAAAAGGGACACTGTCCTCGTTTTTAGCATGATTTTGGGAAGCTCAGAAACATATCTACTGTAGATCATAGGAAGTTGAACAATAATGGTTTGATTCTGTAGAATAGTACTCGACAAATGACAGGAACCCATTAGGAAGTGAGGATGACTAACGACAGCGAGGATGGAAATGGATTGCAATATGGATTTTTGAAAAAAATGACAGTTTTCAAAGTTTCAAGTTTGGCTCGGAAATCTTTGAAATTTTGTTGCAGCATGGAATTTCTTCAAGAAATTGCATTTCATAATTTAGTTAGAGTTTATTAAGTTCTTATTCCATAGATTTAGAGACCATTTCATGCATTTATAACGGTTTTGAGCAAATACGCCGGGACAGTGTCCCTTTAACACTTATCCACTGGATCAAATTTACCCGGTGGATAGTGTTATCCAATCCTTTGAAAAACCCGTCCCTACCTGAGAGGTTTTATGTCCTTGGAGTGAATACATTTTCAGTTGCTCTGACATTTTTCGGTTTGCATCGAATGCCCTAGCTCGGGTTAACAAGTTAGTGTACGAGTTTCCCCGAGAATCGACTGAGCCCGCGGTTTCGGCAAACGTTGCTAAGCAACATGACGTAAGGGTGACGTGACAACTGTCAGAGTTCTCGCACCATTTCGTCAAGAATCGGAAAATCTTCGGGTTTCTACTACGAACGTGGCTATTCTTTCCTGTACGAATCATTGAATCGATCGAAAAGTCCATGCAGGAAACCCAGCATTTGACAAAGCCGGACTGAACAAACAAAATAAAATGGTACCAACCTTCTGATCTGTGCGTAATAGAAATAGTCTTCAAGCTCAGCAAACAGTTCACCTTCCCGACCGCCTTCCAACAAACCATAGAATGGAACCAGGCCCTCTCCGCCAAGCGCGGCCGCTGCTTCCAAGGCGCTGAAGAAGAATAAAATCGAAGTTATACAGGATACATCACAGAGGCCATAGTGCCTGACGCATGACAACCAAAATTATGGTTGCGAAGGAGACTATTAAGCAGAAACTAACGTTTGTCACGCTACGTCTTTTTTTTTCGCGTTTGTAGAGGACGGTAAAGAAATCGTTGTAGTATAGAGAACCCTTTGTTTAACCCTTTCACTCCCAGAGTCAAACCTTGAGTCAATAAATGTGGCTGTACCTTTTGAGTCTGTGGAGGAGGACCATTCAAACGAAAGCTGTTGAGCAGTACTTTCATGTGGTGCAGTTTATTATGCTGAAGGTGGTTCTAACTTTTGAGTATGTATGTGGATGAAACCTTAGTGTGTGACCATTCAAATTAAAGCTATTGAGCAGTACTTTCAAGTGGTGCTGTTTGTTTTTGACAATTTTGCAAAATGAAATTCAAGATTTTTTCCCTCAGGTTGAGCTGAGCACTTTTGGGAGTGAAAGGGTTAAGCTAAAAGGTGAAATTTGCACTCTGGCCAAGTGACTTGGAGTATTGTCACTCTCCATGGATGGGATGCTAGTCAGGTTGCCCTAACAGTTTGCCGGTACCCATTTATACTCCTGGGTGGAGAGAGGCACTATGAGAGTTAAGTGTCTTGCCCAAGAACACAACGTTTTGTGGTTTCCCCGAACAAAAATGTATCGCTCCCCACTTTGAAAGAATGACTGCAGTCAGTCTAAAGTTTGTGACAGATGCATAACGAATGAATAAGGACGCATGAACCATCTCGCACTCTCTTGAGGTTTTTTAACTTCATTTTTTATGCGGACAAAGAAAGGGACTTTTTGGGGGTTACGCTCTGGGCCGTTGGACTTTCTAGGGGGGTCTAGTTTTGGCCTAAAGGCACTTTTGGAATCTAAAATTTGGCCTCATTCGCATCTCCCCGTCACTAATATTCCTGAATACCCCCTGGGTTCCAGATCCTGTTTTCCTCTACAGTACTTACGATTAATACTTACTCCAGGTTAATTTCCCACATCAATACACTGCAGTCTTCACCGCCGGCCGTGAACACATATTTTCCATCATAAGAACAAACCAAGTTAGACACCTTGGAGAACAAGCAAAAAGAAAATTGTCAAAACCATGTAAGATCAACACTGGACGCTTTTCATTCCACCAAACATTCTGGTTTCAAATTTTTAATACCGAATGGAACTTACTTTTCACTTGAGAAAATAAATGTTCCATTCACACAAAGCAAATCGTACTGGCCTCCATTAAAAGAGTTACACGATATTTTAAGTCATTTTGTTATGTGAAAAACTACCTTCTAATTGAAGGAAACCTAAAAATAATTGTTTCTTAAGGTAGAAAAACACAAAAGAGGTCATAAGAAACCAAACAGGAACAAGGATGGTTAAGGATGGAGAAGATTAAGACGGATTGCAAACGACGAACTTGAAAAAGTTAGGGTAAATGTTCCAAGATGCACAAACCGTGACACAACACAGCTCATTTTCTTAGCATCCGGGTTCATACCCCTCTATACCCTGTTTTTGGTTCGTAGAAGTCAAGGATAAATTGAGGAAATAAATCTTATTTTTTTAAGGACTCTGCTAAAAAAGTTGAACTATTTTGCAGTATGAATCATTATCATTTTATACGACGCTAGAGTTAACAGCACTTGAAATCTCGAATTAGGTTATAATAATGAAAACAACAAGTTTCATGAATTTTTAAAATGAGAGGACTTGCAAAGGACGTCGCTCTAAAATGCTCTGTAAACATGCTGCAAAACTACGAAATTTTTATCAATGAATTGTTTACCAAATTGGGCAGCACATAGTCCTACTACATATACATGTAGGCATATACAAACATAATTGGTTTGTAATAAATACTCACTCCTTCTGGATGAGCAATCAAGGCCATAGTCTTATGTGGATTACCATCTAACGGTAAACATTGAAGGCCAACCTAAATACATACAATAGAATAGAGAATAGAATAGAAAACTTTATTTATGTGTCAAGCCTTATAGCCTGGGAAAATCCCATACTAATTTGGGGACACAAATACTAATTTGGGGACACAATAAATATAAGTACATGTACTTTCTATTGCCTAAGGTGAGAGCTCTGTCACAATATTTTAAGTCAATTTTGCTATGTGCAAAATCATCGTCAAATTGAAGAAAACCTCAAAATAATAGTTTACAACGTAGAAAAACATCTAAGAGGCGATAATAAACCAAACAGGAACAAGGATGGTTAAGGATGGAGAAGATTAAGAAGGATTGCGAATTTGAAAATTTCACGCTAAATTTTTCAAGAGTCAAGTTATAAATTTTCTTTGAATCTTATAACATTTATGAAAGGGAACTGATAAGCTCATTTTGTCTATGAATACTTTGTTTGTGTCCAATACGTGCTGGGAAGTCCCAATATCACGCTAAGTACCATGTTCCCTAACCCAATCAGATGCGAGAATTATTTTAGCTATGAGTTAATTTTGTGATAGCTGTTACAGAGCGGTTTTCAACTGAGTGTCGTTAAACCAAAACCAAAGCAATCACGATAGCCAATTACAACAAACGAAAACAACATAATGAACCAATGAGAATTCAAAGCAAATACACGTAACCGGCGTCAAGCGCGGGAAAACGCGTGTGACCAAGTCACGATTGGTTTTGGGTTTGCATCTGATTGGTTGAGTAGGTGGCGCGAGTTTTATAAACCAATCACAGAGCGCAGTAAATACCTTGTCCACTGTGATGTACGCGAGATACCGCGTCACTCCTTCCTCGTAAGCTGGTAACACGATAAGCCTGAGAATATAACAAACAAACAAACAAAGCCAGCGGGTAAATGTAAGTTGTACTGATTACTCCACTATATAAGCTATATAGGTTTGTGCCGCCCCAAAGGGAATGGATTTTGAGCTGTTTTGGTCTGAAAAGGGGTAATAGTTTTAACCATTTTGGTCTGTAATTGGGTATGGTTTTGCCTTCTGGGCCCGGTTGTTCGAAAGCCGATTAACGCTAATCCAGGATTAAAAGTCCATCGAGGTTGTGATTTCTCTTGTATAAAAGTGTTTTTCACTGCTAATGTTTTGTAGAGTTTGAGATTACTCAAAGACAAAACTGAAGGACAAAAAATATAAACAGAAATCCTCACTGAAAAGTTATAAAACTGAAGTCAATGTTCAAGCTAATCCTGGATTAGCTTAATCGTCCTTAGAACAACCGGGCCCTGGTCTGTAATTGGGTATGTTTTTTTTAAGAGAACCACGAGAGCCCCTCTTTTCATCGGGCTTTTCATCTTCAGACGAAAAAGAGAGAAAGATAAATCATTTGATATCATAAAGCGCGGATTTACCAGGTCTGAAAACGGGAAGGGATTTTAGAGGACAGTTCTGAAAATGGTTATAATTTTTTACATTTTACCTATCTTGGTCTGAAATTGGGTCAGGATTTGGAGAACCAGGCGGCACACCCCCACCAAAAATTGCGTGGAATATCCCCCCCCCCCCCCCTGGAGGTACATGCGTGTGTGTGGTAGTTACCTTCTGAGCGGAGTGCCATATGTTGGCCCAAGCAATGTTTGTCTACACATCTTCGTAGTTGAGTTATACAGTTTTAGTTTGAACTGTAACGAAAAATAACATTAAAATTAGACTGTGGAACATGAAAATATCAATTACATCTTATCCTGTGAATGTGGTCAACACAATACCAACAGGTCAATAGATCAAATTCATTAATAATTCATCAAGTTAAAACAAAGGAAATCATAACCGTGTTGGAGGTTTCGATCTTAATTAACATATATTTTTACGATCTTATTTCTCCGTTTACTCCTTAGTTTTTGTTTCCATTAAGAAGATAGTCGAGACAGTGTTTCATCTGATTTCCAAACACCTTGAATTTCGTCAAAAATACGCCGCTACGTGTCATATTTTCAACTCTCTTCTCTGTGTTTGGAAATCGGATGAAACACTGTCTCGAGTGTTTCATGTATTACTTCGTCCACCAGTACCTGATCGTTTGCGAGTACAAGAAAGTTCTCCTTGACAATGGGTGGATACCAAGCGAAACACTGAGGCACGGCGCTTTGTTCGATTCTCTCAGAAACTGATCAGGCGTAGATCATCAGTGCTGCTGTTCTGAAGATCGTATTCCACCTGACACAAAAAAACAAATTGAACATATATTTAACTCCTTTTGAGATGTACAAAAATTACTCTTTAAATAAATCGAAGGAAACCTCATAATAGTAGTTATTTAGGTAGTTAAGTTTATTAGAGCGGTTTTCAATTGAGTGTCGAAAGCAATCACTGAATTGCTTTCGTTTTGTTTGACTACACTCTGTGATTGGTTTAAAAACTCGCGCCACCTACTCAACCAATCAGATGCAAAACCAAAACCAATCGCGACTTTGTCGCACGCGTTTTCCCGCGCTTACCGCCGGTTACGTGTATTTGCTTTGAGTTCTCATTGGTTCGCTGCGTTGTTTACGTTTGTTATGATTGGCCATTTTAATTGCTTTAGTTTTGGTTTTCCGACACTCAATTTAAAACCGCTCTAAGCTGGAGAAACGCTAAGGAGATAATAATAAACCAAAACAGAACAAGGATGTTAAGATTGGGGAAGATTGAGACGGATTGCGAACGATGAACCTGGAAATTTTAGGCCTACGTTTTCAAGATGTACAGTTCTTGGATATGTACAAAATTACTTTTTAATCAAAGAAAACCTCGAACTAATAGTTTACTAAGGAAGAAAAACAGCAAAGAACTAATAATCAACCAAAAAAAGAGGAAGAAACAAAAACAAAAAGGAACAAGGATGGTTACTACAGTAGTACCGCTAGTACTGATGCATTCAAAGCTACCGCATTGTCTCATTGTCTGCTATCAGATCTTTTGTATGATTTCGTTTAATTTAGTTTTATATTTATGTATATATATATTTCTTAGCATGGTATATATCTCCTAGCATAGCTTTTTAGCTGATTTAGGAGTATCTGATTAAAGATTAAAGATTAAAGTAAGAATGAGAAGATTGGGACGGATTACGAAAGATGAGCTTATAGAAAATGTACGAGAAATGGTGATGAGAATGGTGTACACTGTATACCTACCAGTACTCTATCTTGACCCAGTGAAAGCAACCGAGGGATGTCACTATCAAGAGATATCCCAAAGGAAATGTCTGTAAACAACATGACAGAAACGTCACTAAACCGGTACAAATATAAATTTTTTTAAAATTCCCTCAAGACTGAAGATAAAAAAGACCAGCAGAGAATATCCTTGTTTCGAAAGTAAAACCATTTAATATATACTTTTGTTTGCTTTCAAATTTGACGCGTAAATGGCCGCGTTAACACGCTGTTGCAATATAAACATAATAGGTATTACTATGGAGTACAATTTAGGATTAATTGTACTGCTCTTGACCAATTAGCCTGTGAGAGCAGCCAGTTTTTTCAGCTCATTTCACCCACCGGATTAAACTGACAAGAGTGAAACAGGAGCCAAAAAACCTGGCTGCTCTTGCAGGCTATTGACCAATCAGAATAGAGTAATTTTGTTGAGTCAGTGTACTATAAAAATAAAAATTCCCTGACTTTGATTAGAAATTTAGCATTTCATGACCACTGCAGATACTAAATTCCCTGACCTTGAAAAAATGAAAAAAATTCCCTTACTTTCTCCGGACCTGTAGCAAATATATGTTCAGGTCTAACACGTGACCACTAACCATGTATTGTTTTGTAGTGTGCTCTCTGTTTACCAATGTAAACCCATGGCTGGTCTGAGTCGCCTTGTTGAGCCTTGAAAACTGTTACACAGCGGTCTAGATCCTGTTTAAGACAACAGCAGTGATCATGAAGCCAAGATGGTGACCCGGAGGGAGGGAGGAAGGGGGTAAGGAGTGGGCCGAGGGATGCTCGTCGGTAAATGTGAATTAAACCCCCAAAGGAGACCAATCTGGGCATGGCTCAAGCTTTATTTGACCCCTAAAATATACCAAATTTCATGCCTGATCGGTGTACACCACTAACACAGTATGATGGCATTTTTTTATTTCTTTGCATGAAACCCTAAACAATACCTTGATATTCACATAGGGAGTCCCCCTTGGGGGGCATTGATTCTGTGATCAGTGTATTACATTTCAGGTTAGTTTATTGCATCGCAGAATAGTTTTTGAGGAAAACTACGGAAGTTTATATATTATAATGAACGAACGGTGCTGGAAAAACCGACCAACATTTGAGAAAATGAACTTATAGTTATTGAAAGAAATGCATTTGAGCTGACAGTCACTGAAACAAAAACAGTTTGGTACATATTGTGATAAGCTAAAAGATTTTGGAAAAGAATACTCTAAATTGCATTTTTCGAAAAGTACCGGTAAGCTTATATTTGTTGAAAAAAAAAGGTGCAATTATGAGGTGATAGCCATTAAAACATGCATTTTATATGTATGGCTTTCATGTAAAGATGTTTGTGAAACTTTTCGAAACTACCATGTTTAAATAAAAGTGAATCAATCAATAGGTCTGTCTGTCTGTCTGTCTGTCTGTCTGTCTGTCTGTCTGTCTGTCTGTCTGTGAGTGACTGCCTTCCTGTTGGTAAAAGCCCCGATCAAACGGTCTCTCGACAATGTTGAGTGGTGTTGAGAAGAGTTTGATTTGTTTAAACTTTGTCTCAACATCTTCTCAACATTCCTTTTGTTCCTGAAATGTTGAATCCGTTTGACACGCTCTCTCAACCCCTCTCAACATTGTTCTCAGTCTCAGACCTCACGCATCCCACTTGCTGAGCATTTGTTGAGAGGTGCTGAGACATGTTGAGAAGAGTTTGATTTCGTTTAAACTTTGTCTCAACATCTTCACAACATTTCTTTTGTTCTCGAAATGTTGAATCCGTTTGGCACGCTCTCTCAACTTCTCTCAACATTGTTCTCAGTCTCAGACCTCACGCATCCCACTTGCTGAGCATTTGTTGAGAGGTTGTTGAGGCCGTTTGACACGGCATGGTCTCAACATCTCTCGACATGACTCAACAAATGTTGAGACCAGTTGATCAGGGGCTCAAGGTTGTTACTAGTTTACTTACACTAGTGGCCAAATAGCTGGAGTCATGAGAGAATTTGATGTTAGTAACACAGTCATGACAATGGTTGAATACAGCAAGTCCATCTCCACGCCCTTCTTCCTTCAGCATCAGCCCATCCAATATACGTACACTGCCGTTTGTAAATCCAATGGCTGAGAATACAAGAAAACACATTTCCCTTTAATACGCTTATCCCTGATTCCTAATCAAGTACATGTACCAAGGCTCTATAAGTACAAGAAATGTATTACCTTTTAACTTAGAATAGAGCGATTTTCAATTGAGTATCGAAAGTAATCCGAAATTGGTTAAGGTCATTCCATCGAAATAAAACTTACAATAGATTTTCATTCAAACTTTGCCTATTGGTTGTTTATCTTAAGGGAACTTAAATTTTGAAATAAAAAAGGGGGGTCCCGGTATTCGTTTAGGAGCAGGAGGACCTTGTATATACCCCATAATTCCGTACAATAACAGCTTCCAGAAACGTTTTTATTTTAACCGTTCACTTTACGTTTCGTGGAGCAGAAAAAATACGGAGAAAGCAAAACGTGAAATATAACAATAAATATACTGCATGGACTTCAAGGAACAATTTAATGTATGTTTTATGATAAATTCACGCATTTTTAATCGACACTGATTCAACTTGTTCCTAGCATGCAGTGTTCTCGAGGCCACAATTATATTTTCACGCGTACTGGCTAAGTTCACGTTTCCGGTGATTATTTATTCTTCTGCAATATAAATTAGTCTATATTCATTTTATAGAAAGAAGGTGATTGCTAGACTCAAAATAAGAGAAAAAAATTGATAGGTCACCGTACTCGTTTACTAGAAAACGACGATTTATCTCTCCGGTGAGCTTAGCCGTAAAGGAAAAGCCGCCATATTTTTAATGTGCGCGCGCTAATTACCTGTGAAATCATGCGCAGTAAGGATGCGCAATGTAATACTAAGGAATATCCTTAATTTGCTTTACTACGTTCTGTGATTGGTTTAAAAAACTCGCGCCACCTATTCAACCAATCAGATGCTAAACCAAAACCAATCATGGTTTTGGTTTGGTTTTGGTTTTACAACACTCAAAGACAACAAAGTGTTTGAGAGGAAGAAATTCCAGTAACAGTATTTGCATGCTAAAATATACTTGCATAATTAAATGTAATTTAGGTTAAGTTAAACGCGCAACAGTCAATGCAGGGTGGCCCAGGGTTTTTTCAACATTTGCTTCATTTTGCACAAATTAAGAAAATATGATATAACCAGTCCATGCTAAGGAAAAACTGCTCGTGAACAACAATAATTTTATTTTAGAGTAATTTCCAAGAATTTTTGCTTGAAAGAAAATAATTCGAGCCTTAGAAATTCCCAGACAATGAGCTCTTACGACAGGTCACAGGAGAAGAGCAGTCAAGAGAGTGTACACTTTGAGCACCCAAAAAATTACTTTAGTTATGACTTATGTGTACGTTAGGTCAAGCCTAGGTGGATTCTCAAGCCAGCGCTTAACTCTGGTTTCCATAGCATGAAGCGACTAGAAGTATCGCTACTCCCCTGGATGGGATGCTAGTCCATCGCAGGTAATCCCCAGCATTTTGCCCCGGAGGGTACTCCCATATGAAAGTGACGGGGATGCTCATCAGGAATTTCAAATTACACCCCTAAAAGGGACAACGAGCATCCCCGTCACTTTCGTATGGGAGTCCCCCGGGGGCATTTTTGTCAGGTTGCCCGACAATTTGGGTGGAGAGAGGCACTGTGAGAGTTAAGTGTCTTGCCCAAGAACACAACACAGTGACCCCGGCCCCGAACCCAGACTGCTCATCAATCCAAAGTCCAACGCGCTAATCGTTATTTCACTGTACCTCCCACACCCTATGTACAGTGTTATATCAAATTAAAGAAGAGCAAAAGAGGAATTAAAAAATGCAAGTCATTATTGGTCCCCCAAAGTGATACTCAATAATTGAGTAGTCCATACAACACAAACCCTATATTGGACAATTATTGTGAAATTTAGGGGTTGTGGTTCATGGACTATAATTATGTTGATTTGAGTCTTCCAAGGTTACGTTTTATTGGTAGGTAGAATTTCAACATCTCAAAATCAAGCTACATGTATACTTCATGCCCGCTTCCAAGTCAATACCGCATTATTTTAAAGAAATGACTTTCGCACTTTTTTACTCCCTAGTTTTAAATTCTTTCGCGTATGCTAATTTTTTTTTACTTTTTATCATGTACGCACATTCGCTTTCTCCACATTTTTATCCGTTGAAGACAACAGGACGGTTGTCGAAAGCTTATAGTTTTAAAATTTTTAACCAGAGAACGTTTTTATATATATTATTATGAATCCTGGTTACGGCCCTTCAATTTTCTTATACATGTATACTGTGTATAGACCATTGCAAAAACACGAGAGGGCTGCGGATACTTATAAGTTTAGTTTGAAGATAATTCACTAAAATAATACCTAAACATTAGTAACCTTACCAAGTTTGATTTAGCGTTTGGAAGTATTTAAAAAACCAAATGACAGCTTTTGAAATATTGGGGTGGGGGAAAATAGAGTGCTTAATCAATGAAATACGGTAAATTAGTCGACAGTTCCTATGGGCCTGGTGTGTACTGAACAAATCTACCAGTAACTAAAAGAAATCCACAATATTTTTACACAACTATATACAGTTTGTAGGTGGTCATCTCAGCAAAGTGAAAAGACCCTTGAAAGTACTCGCCAGCTGGGAAAGTGACTTTAAGAATAATTATTGCACCAAAAAATCTACAATAATTGTAGATTTTGTAGAAATTATTTCTACTTGTCCGAAAGGGTCCATGAGATTTGCCATCCTGAGATTTTAATTTCCATCCCAGCTTAGAAAGACGACAGAGGAAATACCGTAAAAGCTCTATTAAGCCCCTGGGGGCTTATTTAATTTCAGGCCTCAAGAAGGGGGGACTTATTAGAGAGGGGGGCTTTGCTCCGACTTTGCTCCGACTTTGCTCCGACGAAGGGCTAACGCTCGAAACGTCAGTTTTTAGAAATTCGCTACGGCGGTTAATTTACCTTTATCAACTCTGAGTTGATAATCAACATAGTGTTTCACTTGCCCGCCGACGCAGCACCACAGTTTCATTAGAAACTAATCACTCTGTCCATTTAATAGAGAGGGGGGCTTATTTCAAATCATAAATTTTCAAGAAAATTCACACTAATTTTTCAAACTTTACTATTACACCACTAACTAAAACAGAACAAGAAATGGGTTATGTATGACCGTCTTACAAAGGAAACGTCATTTATACCATAACTCGAAGATAGTTCTGGAAATTAAAGACCAAAGTGACTGAAACGCCAGAAAATATTGCTGAAAAGTCATTTACATCAGCCTGACAGAAGGAGGGGGGGCTTAATAGAGAGGGGGGGGGGGGGGGGGCTTATTACTGACAAAATCTGACTTCCAAAGGGGGGGCTTATTAGATGGGAGATGGGCGGGGGCTTAATAGAGAGGGGGGGTTAAATAGAGCTTTTACGATATATGTCATACAGTAGGACTACTGCACATTTCATTGATGTTATTAAGTAACAAGTTATTAATCAAAGATTAAGGTTGAAAACAGAAGTTTACTAATTTTACCAACCTAAGAGATCCCCAGTTGGATTGAATGTCATGCATTGGATCATCAGTTGCCGCTGGTCAAACACTCGACTTGTCAGCAATTCTCTGTGAGATAGCAAATGAATGCAACCTGATCAGTGTCATTGAAGTTGAACAAACCTCTCGTATTACGTATTCAGACACATTCTTTTGCTAAAGGACAGTGTGCTCGTCAACATGTTTCAAGGGAAGCTCGTCATACCTTTTAGGGGTTAAAACGATGTTTTGGTATGTACCACTTAAGGTGTCTTCAAATCTCTACATTTATTTATTATTATTCTGTATCTTTTCGGTATTTCAAGCAAATCTGTACACTCAGGTAGATGTTACAAACATAATACAGAGGACCACATGATTCAGGGAAAATTTTGGCACTGTTTCTATGCAGGATCTTGGTGCTCTGTTTGGTGTTCGTTTGTGTCTTGCTAAAACTTCAAAAGCAACCACAAAAGGTACCAGAATCGTGTGTTTGGTTCAAAATCATTTTTTACATTTACAAATTAAGATGGCAAAGCAAACTTGGTAATAGCAGGCATGAATTGTCAACTGCCAGGAGATAAATTGTGGCTGAAGGTACAAAGAGTAACTGTTTGTCATGATGAAATGATAACTGGTAGAACTGCTGCCTGGGATCACTGCTACATTTTACAATACCGTAGAATTCCGATAATAACGGCCCCCGTTATTTTCGGATTTAGCAGGCCAAAGGGCCGTTACTTTCGGGTAGCCGTTATTTTCGGGTAGCCGTTACTTTCGGATGCTTAGAAAACGTTTGTAATTCAGCAGTGGTTTTACACAAAGAGGATGCATAACAGACATAAAAAAGGTCATTCAGGTTGCATGCTGGTTATTCATTAATATCCATGTAAACAAAGTAAACTGTAACAAAAAAGGCCCAAATGTTCGTATACTATACGTCGAAAATATTGTTCGTATTATATGACAACTAATTACTGTGATGACACATACAGCTTTGATCTGTTTTTATACCCGTATGTCTGTTTCAAACAGGATTCAGTTAAGCTTAAAATAAAATCACAAATGATTCTGTACTTTGATACCGCACCTCTTGAAATGTTACATTAAATACAAAATATATATTTATTTTTTTGAGTGGTCATTTTTTAAGGCCGCCGCTATTATCGGGGGGTCCGTTACTTTCGGGGGGGCCGTTACTTTCGGGAGTTTAATAGCAAGGTAAAAAATTAACGTTACTTTCGGGTAGCCGTTATTTTCGGGGGGCCCGTTATTATCGGAATTCTATGGTATGGCATCAATGAACTTACTTTTTTTCATAATCCCAAAGTTGAAGTAGGCCTGAGTAGCTTCCAATACAAAGTCTTGGCCTGGAAAATAAATAAATTACATGTATGTTAATACTGAAAGTGAAAGAAAAAGAATAACTAACAAATTACTCTAGATTAATTTTATTGATTGTAATATTAAACTGCAGTCAAAAAACTTACTCAGAGGGGTGGCATGCTATGGCATGTGTGTCACTATCATGCTCCTTACGGATAAACTGCAATTCACAACAGATTATAAACAGCAAGATTAGTTAACTATTAACTAATTTTATGACAACTACATATAAGGTAAGTGATAGATACAATATGAGTGGCCGATCGATCTGTATGGGCATTTACAATGGCGAGCCGAATGCGAGCCATTGCAATTCCCAACAGATCTGACGCGAATATTGTATCAAGCTTACGACACGAATACATCTAAATGTTCATGTTTATTGACTATCTTGGCTCTACAAATCGTTTTAGGTGAGTAAATCAAGGGAAACGTTCATGTAAATCAGGACGAAATCTGTATCCGATTTACAGATATTCAGTAAACATTCATTTCTTTTGTATTTTCTTTACGAATTATTAATGAGTGTTGTAATGAAAATTACATAGCATGCCTACATGTACAACTATACAATGGGAGGTGAGGTGGCTATTTTTATGGTTACCACTTTGGACTCTGGATTGAGCAGTCCAAGTTTGAGCACTGGCCAGGGTTATTATGTCACCTTTTTGGGCAGGATACTTTATTCTCACAAATGCCTCTCGCCACCCAGGGCCCGGTTGTTCAAAGGCTATCTAACGCTATCCACTGGATAAATCACTATCCAGTGGATGTGGACAATGTTATCCACCCTTTGAACAACCTGGCCCAGGAGTATAAATGGGTACCAGCAGACTGTGAGGCCGGACAACCTGGCAAAATGTTGAGGGGTAACCCTGTGATGGACTAGCATCTCATCTAGGGGGAGTAGCAATATTGTGTGAGTTCAGGTTTTTTAGTTTGAATCCCTCCCCCTGGGATTTCCAGTTTAGCTTCATACTTTCCTTCAAAAAATTTAACTTTTGTGACCCTCCTCCCCCTCAGAATTTCCAATGACCTTCCTTGGGGTGGGGGTATGGATATTTTTGTGGAACCGCACATTCCTAATCACTTCATGCTACCGAAACCAGAGTTAAGTGTCAACACTGACGAGCTGCGCGGGAGACGCGGTGGCCTAATGGCCTAATTTTATCTTAAAGAATCCTGTAAAATCCAAGTGTATTAGACTAAGGTCTTCTCTTTTGCGGATCTTTCAAAATCAACAGGTATCTAAAAAAATAATATACAAGGTATCACATGTAACAATACCTGAAGTTCACTTCCATCGGTGGCAAAATGAGCAATGTTAGCTGTGGATGTACTGATTACAAAATCATTCACCATAAATGGGTTGGCATCTAGCGTAGAGCTGGCAGGAAAGTCTGTTTTATCCAGAGAACTTCTAAACAAACAAAACCATAACCTTTGTAACTACTAACTAAAAAAGGTTGTTATTTTTTATAAAAATCAAGGAAATAAACTACAGTGAACTCTCTCTAAGGCGGACACCGTTGGAACCAGGTCTACACCGTAGAGAGGTGTCCACTCAATAGAGAGTTGATGACCTAACTCAGCAATACTTATTTCATATACCACCATTTTTAGCTCAATTTACTTGGCTGCAAAGTCAAAAAATGTTTTGATTGCGGGACCTGCAGACAGCTTTTTCTGGACCACCGCATGAGGGGAGCAGGGATGGTGCAGTGGTGAGAGCGCTCACCTCCCACCAATGTGTTCGATTCCGGCCAGGAGTCATATGTGGGTTGACTTTGTTGTTGATTCTCATCCTTGCTCCGAGGGAATTTTGCCGGCTACTCCAGTTTTCCTCCCTCCACAAAAACCAACATTTGTAAATTCCAATTTGATCTGGAATCTGAGGGCTACAGGTTTGTCAGTCATTAGACTGCTGAGTATCTCCCTCATTAAACAAAGTCAATTTAGTTATTCTAAATGTAACCCATCTGGACCTACATATGTCAGCTTGTGATATTGTTTTCTATAGCATTGCCTCAGCTGTGCCGTACAGAGGCATGATAATAATAAAAACATTATTTAGAACTTACTGTGCATCAACTGTCTTTGGTGAATAGGAAAATGATACTGCATTGATAGGTCCTGCATTGAAGTGTTTGTACCTGTAAAGGCAGATCAAAATAATATAAATTTATTAGGATCTAAATGTTGATGATGTTGACGACTATAAAATTGTAAATTACAGCACAGCAACGTTTTGATTTCTTACCAGTTTGTAAGTCTAAGCTGCTGATCAAGAAATCGCACATGACCAGCCACATCACCTGTCACAATGTACCTAGTAAGTAAATGCAAATTAAACAATACAGTAAACACCCACATATAAGAACTTAATGATTAAGAACCTGTAGGCTAAAATTTGGCATTTAAACACCCATTATATCAGAACCTGTAACAAGACATAACAATGCAGTAATAAGACATAACAATCCAGTAACAAGACGTAACAATGCAGTAACAAGACGTAACAATCCAGTAACAAGACGCAACAATCCAGTAACAAGACCTAACAATGCAGTAACAAGACGTAACAATCCAGCAACAAGACCTAACAATCCAGTAACAAGACGTAACAATGCAGTAACAAGACATAACAATGCAGTAACAAGACGTAACAATCCAGTAACAAGACGTAACAATCCAGTAACAAGACCTAACAATGCAGTAACAAGACGTAACAATGCAGTAACAAGACGTAACAATCCAGTAACAAGACGTAACAATCCAGTAACAAGACCTAACAATGCAGTAACAAGACGTAACAATGCAGTAACAAGACGTAACAATCCAGTAACAAGACGTAACAATCCAGTAACAAGACGCAACAATCCAGTAACAAGACGTATCAATCCAGTAACAAGACGTAACAATGCAGCAACAAGACGTAACAATCCAGTAACAAGACCTAACAATCCAGTAACAAGACGTAACAATGCAGTAACAAGACGTAACAATCCAGTAACAAGACGTAACAATCCAGTAACAAGACGTAACAATCCAGTAACAAGACGCAACAATCCAGTAAGACGTAACAATCCAGTAACAAGACGTAACAATCCAGTAACAAGACCTAACAATGCAGTAACAAGACGTAACGATGCAGTAAGAAGACGTAACAATAAAGTAACAAGACCTAACAATGCAGTAACAAGACATAACAATCCAGTAACAAGACGTAACAATCCAGTAACAAGACCTAACAATGCAGTAACAAGACGAAACAATCCAGTAACAAGACGTAACAATCAGTAACAAGACCTAACAATGCAGTAACAAGACGTAACAATCCAGTAACAAGACGTAATAACAATGCAGTAACAAGACGTAACAATCCAGTAACAAGACATAACAATCAGTAACAAGACGAAACAATGCAGTAACAAGACGAAACAATCAGTAACAAGACGTAACAATCAGTAACAAGACGTACCAATCCAGTAACAAGACGTAACAGTCCAGTAACAAGACGTAACAATGCAGTAACCAGACCTAACAATGCAGTAACAAGACGTAACAATGCAGTAACAAGACGAAACAATCAGTAACAAGACGTAACAAGACGTAACAATCCAGTAACAAGACCTAACAATCCAGTAACAAGACGTAACAATCCAGTAACAAGACGTAACAATCAGTAACAAGACGTAACAATCTAGTAACAAGACGTAACAATGCAGTAACAAGACGTAACAATCCAGTAACAAGACCTAACAATCCAGTAACAAGACGTAACAATGCAGTAACAAGACGTAACGATGCAGTAACAAGACGTAACAATCCAGTAACAAGACGTAACATTCCAGTAACAAGACGCAACAATCCAGTAACAAGACGTAACGATGCAGTAACAAGACGTAACAATACAGTAACAAGACGCAACAATCCAGTAACAAGACCTAACAATGCAGTAACAAGACGTAACAATCCAGTAACAAGACGTAACAATCCAGTAACAAGACCTAACAATGCAGTAGCAAGACGTAACAATCAGTAACAAGACGTAACAATGCAGTAACAAGACGTAACAATGCAGTAACAAGACCTAACAATGCAGTAACAAGACCTAACAATGCAGTAACAAGACGTAACAATGCAGTAACAAGACGAAACAATCCAGTAACAAGACCTAACAATCCAGTAACAAGACCTAACAATGCAGTAACAATACGTAACAATGCAGTAACAAGACCTAATAATGCAGTAACAAGACGTAACAATGCAGTAACAAGACCTAACAATCCAGTAACAAGACCTAACAATGCAGTAACAATACGTAACAATGCAGTAACAAGACCTAACAATGCAGTAACAAGACGTAACAATGCAGTAACAAGACCTAACAATCCAGTAACAAGACCTAACAATGCAGTAACAAGACCTAACAATCCAGTAACAAGACCTAACAATGCAGTAACAAGACCTAACAATCCAGTAACAAGACCTAACAATCCAGTAACAAGACCTAACAATCCAGTAACAAGACCTAACAATCCAGTAACAAGACCTAACAATGCAGTAACAAGACCTAACAATGCAGTAACCAGACGTAACAATGCAGTAACAAGACGTAACGATGCAGTAACAAGACGTAACAATGCAGTAACAATCCAGTAACAAGACTAACAATCCAGTAACAAGACCTAACAATCCAGTAACAAGACCTAACAATGCAGTAACAATACGTAACAATGCAGTAACAAGACCTAACAATGCAGTAACAAGACGTAACAATGCAGTAACAAGACCTAACAATCCAGTAACAAGACGTAACAATCCAGTAACAAGACGTAACAATGCAGTAACAAGACCTAACAATGCAGTAACAAGACGTAACAATGCAGTAACAAGACGCAACAATCCAGTAACAAGACGTAACGATGCAGTAACAAGACGTAACTATGCAGTAACAAGACGTAACAATCCAGTAACAAGACCTAACAATGCAGTAACAAGACATAACAATCCAGTAACAAGACGTAACAATCAGTAACAAGACCTAACAATGCAGTAACAATCCAGTAACAAGACGTAACAATCCTGTAACAAGACCTAACAATGCAGTAACAAGACGTAACAATCCAGTAACAAGACGCAACAATCCAGTAACAAGACCTAACAATGCAGTAACAAGACGTAACAATCCAGTAACAAGACGTAACGATGCAGTAACAAGACCTAACAATGCAGTAACAAGACGTAACAATCCAGTAACAAGACGTAACGATGCAGTAACAAGACCTAACAATGCAGTAACAAGACGTAACAATCCAGTAACAAGACGTAACGATGCAGTAACAAGACCTAACAATGCAGTAACAAGACCTAACAATGCAGTAGCAAGACGTAACAATCAGTAACAAGACGTAACAATGCAGTAACACGACGTAACAATGCAGTAACAAGACCTAACAATGCAGTAACAAGACATAACAATGCAGTAACAAGACGTAACAATCCAGTAACAAGACCTAACAATGCAGTAACAAGACCTAACAATGCAGTAACAAGACCTAACAATGCAGTAACAAGACGTAACAAGCCAGTAAGAAGACCTAACAATCCAGTAACAAGACCTAACAATCCAGTAACAAGACGTAACAATGCAGTAACAAGACCTAACAATCCAGTAACAAGACCTAACAATGCAGTAACAAGACATAACAATCCAGTAACAAGACATAACAATCCAGTAACAAGACGTAACAATCCAGTACAACAAGACGTAACAATCAGTAACAAGACGTAACAATCCAGTAACAAGACATAATCAGTAACAAGACGTAACAATCCAGTAACATGCAAGACGTAACAATCCAGTAACAAGACGTAACAATCAGTAAGAAGCCATATCAAGCTAAAACTTAGAGCCGTTAAAAGAAGTGCGGTACAGTTTGTAATACAGATCATGTTATTACTAAAGCGTAGAGCCGTAGAAGCGTACAGTTTATATTGTAGATAACGTTATTACTAAAACGTAGAGCCATAAAAGCGTACAGTTTATAATGTAGATAAAGTCACTACTGGAACCGAACATAGAGTGGACATGGCATCATGACTAAACCGTAAAGCCGTGGATGAGACCTGGCTTTATAGCAAACATATTTTTCTAGATGACAATAGCAAGAGCCACATCACTGAGTAGAATGTAGGTATCCATGGCAACAATTAGTGTAACAGTTGTGAAGAGTTAATGTAAGAAAATGGAACGAGGGGCAGTGCTATAAAAGTGATTGCCATACAGTTGTAGAAGTCTGTAGACACAAAACTCTACGCCATAAATCACATCCAAAATCGTGCCACAGTTGCAAACTAATAGAATGAAATGCTTGCTTCTTACTTGTCAGAAGTTGTGAGAACTGTAAGAGCTTTCTCCTGTAACTTGACAATCTTGAACGCCTTTCTGTTACACTTTAGATCCCCTCCAGCATGTTCCCAGACCACTATGTTGCCGCAACTTGTGGCTGTGAGGGCCCGGGGAGAATGAAGCTGGAAAATGGACTGGCTATAATGACCAACACTACGATTGAAATCCTACAAAAAAGCAGGAAAAAAAACATTTTCAACTTTTTTTTTATCAAAAACTCACAGGTTTGAATTTCACCTATAATCCCTAATGAATTAAAAATCTAGGCCAACTGACTGTTATGTGATCCAGACCAGAAAAACAGTAGTAAAATTGCTTGAAATATCATTGAATTAATTTACAACCTTGAAAAATCCTATTTAAAAAGTGTTGAATGAGAATTAAAATAGCAGATTTCATTTGAGTGTTGTAAAACCAAAAAGCAATTACAATGGCCAATCACAAGAAACATAGGCAACACAATGAACCAATGAGAACTTAAAGCATGCACAGGAAAACGTGAGTGACCAAGTAGTGATTGGGTTTGGTTTTGTATCTGATTTGTTGAGTTCACTGTAGGTGGCGCAAGATTTTTAAACCAATCACAGAGCGTAGCAAAGTAAACCCAATATATTTTAATCTCAATTGGAAACTGCTCTATACTCCTGCTGACAAATGGCATCAGCCTGGAAATAAAACAAAAGATTGTCCTACCTTGTCTGTGAGTGGTGGGGCAACATACTCCAGTGTCGTGTCATTCTAAAAATTTCATAGAGAATTTCCAAAATGTTAATACCTTACAAGACAGAAATGCCTCCTCTTTAATCTTTGGGTAGAAAGTGAACGAAGGAGGTTCAACCATTATTGTATACAGCCATTCAATTACCCTTTGAGTACTCAAGACTTTCTGGCCCTAAGAACTGCCCAGGTTCAAACGCAAACAGCAAAAGTCCCACTTTTGCCGTCTGCTGTTTCTATGTCAAAGTGAGTAGTTCCGCGTTTATTGTGCAAGTGTGAATTATTTGTGATTTTTCTGATGGATTTGGTTAACGAGGAAAAGTAAAGAGAATCGACTGCAAGTTGGTGTTTGCCACAGAATGTGGTGCTTAATCTCTCTATTGTGTCGTGTTCCCTCCCCACTCAGGAGTAAATGAGTACCAGCTACGGGACTAGCATCCCATCAAGGGGAATAGCAATATTCCTAGCACCAGCCTCATAAGCTTGCCGCTAGACTTGTGTACACAGACTTAAGGTGGCTTCATGTAGTTTTTAGCATTGGGTGAGAGTTTTGAAAACAAAAATTCAATCGGGAGGCAAACTTCAATTTTTACAATGGCGATAGTTTCATTTTCTAGGCAACAGAGGTTACTGTCAGTAGCAACGATTTTGCCATCCTATTGGTTTTACACAAGGCTGATTTTCTCGAAATCTAGTCAGGAACATTGAAAATCTATAAGGCAGTTTTTGAATAAAACAACACTGAACTTTTTGTGGATGGTTTTGTGTATTTCCAAGAATTTACTCAATTAACAGACTATATCTATGACTATAAGATGTTTCTTTGATGCCTTGACATACCCATTGATAAAAAACCACTTGAGATTCACTGTTGCTAACAAGTTCATTTGTGTCCTCTGGGTTGAAGGTGATGTATGTCTGTCAAGAAAAAGCAAAGCATTTTTAAAGACCATCACATATTTATTTAGCCTGCGAATACCAGCCGCCTTCCATCGCGCGTCGGTTGTAGCGTCCCGCGAGAAAGGTCATCTGCGATTTGCAGCCAGAAATTCCATACTGATACCTTTCTCGTGGGACGCTGTAAGCTGCGCGCGATGGAAGGCGGCTGTATTCTCAGGCTAATATTTGTTGATCACTTGAAAAATTACATATCAAAAGGAAGAGCAGTAGCAGGGTTCCAGATACGTTTTAAAGGCAAAGTGTCAATGAGGAATTGCAATGGGTCAATAGATATGGACCTCGCTAAAATCGTCTGAAGTTTTCCATTAATCTGTCGAGTCGCTAGCCAATCTTGTTGGATGTTTGACCCGAAACCCCTCCCTTAAATCTGGAACACTGAGTACAGTCAGCTCTTGTTACAGCGGACACCCTCAGGACGTAGTTTGGAGTCCGTAATAGCGAGAGTCCACAATAATAAAAAAATTATTGCGGGAGTAATTTTCAGTCAAACCTCTACAGCTTTCACCAAGTGGAGGGTTGAATTTTGTCTGTAATAGTGGGCGTCCGTAATAACAGGGTGTCCGCAATGCGAGATTTGACTATAAAGAAGGTTGTCCTTGCAGTTGAACCAAAGTCAAGCTTAGAAATTTGAATTCTACCAAGAAGTTTCTTCACTCCTTACCTGTTTTCCAAAGTTGTCGTCCAATACAACAGAACACATAGGCGCGTCACCATTGGTAGTCCAATCCCACACAGACACAGTCTAATAAAAAATCAAATTCAACACATTATTAGTTTATTTTAAACTTACAGTATAACTATTGTAATTCAAACTTGGGCGTACTGGGGAGCTGGGATGGCACAGTGGTGAGAAGACTCGCCTCCACCGATGTGGCCCAGGTTCGATTCCAGCTGGGAGTCACATGTGGGTTGAGTTTGTTGTTGGTTCTCATCCTTAATAATTCATCAAGTTAAAACAAATGAAATCATAACCATACCATATTGGAGGTTTGGACGCCCGGTCTTAATAAGCATAGATTTTTAAGTTTTTATTTCTCCGTTTACTCCTTAGTTTTTGTTTCGATTGAAAAGATAAATCAAACACGAGAGACAGTGTTTCATCAGCTATCCAAACACCTCGAATTTCTCCGATGCACGACATATTTTCAACCCTCTTCGCCGTGTTTGGATATCCCGATGAAAACACTGTCTCTCGTGTTTGATATATATTACTAATAAAAGTTTGATCCATACCTGTGGAAGAGTGCTGCTTATAGTGGCAATATACTTAGCATCAGGTGACATGGCAATGGCGGCACATCCATTAGGATGTGCTTCAAATATCGTCTGAACTGGAATCCTGTGAGGCAAACCAAAGAGAAATAATTCAAGATAAAAAATGTAAGTTCACTGTGTAAGCCAGGATTTGAAAAGTGAGCATCCAAAATAACTCTCAAGCCAGTAACTCAAAAGTCAAGATGTGGGGGGAAAAATTTGGAGGGCATCCATGGGATAGCTGGATGTATGCCCATCTGGCTACAAACTTTTAGCCTGATCCAGGCTCTAAGATAATAGCTTGGAACAGGCTACATTATATTTGATGGTTCTGATAACATTTGAGTTAAAAAAACAAAATCCTCTGAGCGGTTTGCAAAAGATTTCCATCATACATGTCATACCTTATATGGAAGTGTTTGATTATACCACAAGTGAAATATTGTACCTTCCATGATAAGGTATGACATGTGTATGATTGATGGAAATCTTTTGCAAAAAACATACTCAGAGGAGTTTTGATTTAAAAGATTGTGTAACAACAGTGAAATCAGTGGTAACACTCCAATAACTGTTGCAGTTGCAGTCTTACGTTGTGAATGAATCCCAGATGATAACCATACTGTCCTTGCTACTGTCTGCTGTGGCAATCCACCTTCTGTCTTCACTGACACAAGTACAGGCAATGGAATTACACTGAAACAAATAATAACAATCACACAGTAGACTTTTATATTTATAGGAGGTGTCAGTCTAGTGGTTGACACATCAGACTTGGGCTAATAACTTACTTTTATGTGTAGAAAGAAATGATGGTGAATTTTAAGCTTGGTAGAAATAGAAGAAATATGTTTTATCAGTCAGTGGCACAAGCTACTCGGAAAATGTTTTCAGAGTTCTCCCAACAGGAGTCAAACCTATGATCTTCTGCACACTGGTTGGACGCTCTACCACTGAGCTACAGGAGACTCGTGGGAGCTTAGGCTGCTAGGATAGGTTTTGTCGATACATGTATGTGGGATATGAGCTCCCACGAGTCTCCTGTAGCTCAGTGGTAGAGCACCCAACCGGACTGTGCGGAAGGTCATAGGTTTGACTCCTGTTGGAAGAACTCAGAAATGTTTTCCAAGTAAAGGTAGCTTGTGTCACTGCGACTGATAAAACATATTTATCATTTCTCAACTTACTTTTAGTTTGAAGAGATGGGAAGGGCCACAGGGCCTCAGGAAAATATTATTTGACAAAACTGCTAGTTCAGGTGAGGGAACAAGTAAATCAGTTCATGGTGAATTCCGGCATCTGAGAACTGACAGAGACTGTGGTTTTCATCCAGAAGTTGCTAAGCAACATGACGTATCTTCTTATTACACCATGATGGGGTGACAACTTTCGGAGTAATTTTGAGTGTTCCCGCTATTCTTTGACTAGAAAATAAAAATCAGAAGCTTTACAAGTGCTTCCCCAACTGAGTTCACATCAAGGAATACATTCTGGGACATTGTCACCACTTGTACTGTAGTTTGCACAGTCAGGAAAGGAGACTGGGACTTGCACACATGCTCTTGTCCCTTCTTGTGTGACAACACTTAATTAAACTTACTACAAGTATGATTGTAACAGGTATGGTACATGTACATGTAAGAATCATAATTTCTCAATATAACAGCTTACATGTCCTTGGAGAAGTTGCTGTTTGTTTGCTCCCCAGTCAAACATGACACCAACATGTGCACAAACAAAGAATGCTGCCTGGAAACAAGATGAATACAGTTAAGGTCAGAGGTCAGATCTTTTGTGCAGGTGATGTTTCTTGTCACCACAATCCGAGTTCAATAACTTAATGATTCTCACACTCTAATAGTAATTAGTAAAAATCTACTAGTGTACTTATGCAAATGCAGTAATCTGATTGGCATTGAAAGCTACTCAAATATTATCAATGCATTGGTACATGTACTGTATACGAGTGGCTGGATGTCGTCTACAAAATGGCGGTTTCTTCTTGTTTCTTGTTTCAGATACAGTTAAAAAATAGACCAATTTTTGGCAAAGGACAATCCAAGCATTAAGAAAGTGTTCGCACTTTTCTGATTAGCACAGTAAGAACACTCAAGAAGTGCAAGAAGAATGCGGTTACGCCTCATGCTTCTCTAAACACTTCTCTCATGTTCTTAAAAATTCCTGCATGCTTATATAACTCAACAATGCGCTCAGGTGTTTTGTGTTTCATAACAATATTAGGGGTGGCGAATGGTAAAATCCAAGACTTGCCGAGACACTGGTTTAAAAATCCCAGCTCGAGACTTAGCGCTCCAAAAATCCGAGCCCGAGACGCAGTGATCCAAAACTCCGAGAAAATAGAGTATAAAAGAAGTTGAATTTGCGAGATTCAAAATTCAAGACTCCGAGACCGTCCTATTTCTGGCGAGCCCGAGATTCCGAGACCCTTTTTTTAAGCGCCGAGATTCGTTATTTTTGATAGACCATTCGCCACCCCTAATATTGTCTAGAGAGCTTTTACCATTTGTTTCACTGTTACGCGACTGTTTAAATCAAAACTCCTCTGAGCAGTTTGCAAAAGATTTTCATCAATTATACATGTCATGCCTTATATGGAAGTGTTCGATTTTACAGAAGTTAACACCTTCCACATAAGGTATGACATGTATGATTGACAGAAAATTATCTTTTGCAAACCGCTCAGAAGAGTTTTGATTTAGACGATCACGTAACAGTGAAATCGATAGTAATGATGAGTTACCATGTGGTATTCTTAGGGGCCGTCGACATATTCCAAATTACCCCGCTTAACGTCCACTGGACATTTAGGGGTGGAGGGGGTAAGGAGAGGAAATATTTGGACGTTAGTGTGGGGCATTTTGAACAACAAGAAGTGGGACTGAGCATGGAGGCGAAAAGTCACGAAATTTGTGAGCTCCTGACATCTTTAGAGTTTTCGCTTGCTTTCCTCCCCTCTGCATGGAATTTTCATCCTTATTTAAGAGGAAAAGCCGAGAAAGTAATAGTCCACCCACTAAAGAAACTGTTTCACCTGAAAACAAGAGGTTAAAAGAAGGCAAGTTATATCTCAAGACCACATTCTGTCCGCCATTGTTTCTACAAGCAGTGTTTCTACAAGCAGTGATCCAGAAGACGAAATCCTATCTGCCCTAAGCATGGCGGATAACCTCGGGCCTAAAATAGACGAAATATTTTCCAAGCTAAGTCAACTCGACAGCATCAGCAGCCAAATAAAATCACTGCACGAATCGGTGGACAAAATTAACCAAACGGTCGCAGGCTTGCAGGTTGAGTTCAATTGCCTGAAACAAGACGTAAAAGATGCTGTTCAAGAAACAAGCAGCCTAAAGTCAAACGTTAAATTCCTCAACGAAGAAGTAGAAGCTGGGAAAATTAAACTCCAAGATTCTGAAGAAAAAACCCAGTCAGAACTCGAGAAACTACGCCTTCAACAGTTGGACTACGAGATTTACAACCGCCGCGAAAACTTACGTTTTTACGGAATTCCTCAAGAGGATGCGGCGGAGGCAACCGAAGAAATTCTGTATAACTTCCTTGAGAGGGAACTAAATATTGAAAGCGCCCGTTCCATCGAGTTCCAAAGGGTACATCGTATCGGGGAAAAGAATTCCAACGCAAGTAAGCCTCGAGTTATCTTAGCACGCTTCCTCCGCTTCAAAGAACGCGAAGCTCTATTCGCTCGTCGACGCTTCATCGACAATGAATCAGGCTATGGTTTTGGTGCGGATCTGCCCAAGAAAGTATTTGATATGAGGAGAAAGCTAATCCTTAAAATGGAGCTCGTGCACAGGGAAAAAGAGCTGCTTTTAGCAGAGCCGAACTCTACAAACTCCTTGTTGATGGTGTAGAAATAAAATAAGTGATACATTTTGTATTTATTTACCTTCTTCTACCTACGCGATGCATGAATGTATTTATTTCACAACAAGCAATTCATCGCCAAATGAGTTTTTCGGTTTGGTACCGAAGTCAGGAACAGGTCAGGCTTTTCTTCTTTTTTTTTTAGATTTAATGCCCCATTTAAAATAATTATAGTTGTTTATATTGTTTATCAACCTTTATGTAGGATATGCATATTTTTTCGTAGGTGTTAGGAGCTCACAAGTTTTTTTGCATAATTTATGCTCTAAAAAATCGGTACGACACTTGGTCTCACTCATTCGTAGTATTTAACAGTTTTTTCATACTGGCTACGTTTTTATATTTTCCTTTTTTGTTTCATTTTGTGTGTGTTTTTATGTTTATAAAACTGCCGACTAATCAGGGACAATATGGCTTCTTTAAGGTGATATTAATAGAGGTGACAATTGTCTGCGTTCATTGTAATTACCTATATCGCGATGCAGGAAAATAATGCAAATAATTTACAACTAAAAGCTCTCTCTCTCTCAATGTTCGTGGTATTCGTACTTTTGAAAAGAGGAAAGGAATTTTTAATTGGCTAACCAAACAAAAGGCAGATATTTGCTTTCTTCAAGAGACATATAGTACCAAAGAAATTGAAAATCAGTGGAGAACGCAATGGTGCGGAGATTTGTTTTTTGCTCACAGCTCTCCCCATAGTCGTGGGGTTGCCATACTCATACGAAACACACTTGATTTCGAGCTTAAGTCAGTTAAGTCGGATGAGGAAGGAAGAATAGATTTATCATTTTAGAGAACATTATTCAAGATGATCCCTTCCTGTTGATAAATATCTACGCACCTAATACAATACCTCAGCAATCACAATTTTTCCAAAAAATATCCGACCTAATCAACGAAGAAGATCATTACAAAGAATGCAAAATTTTACTCGGTGGAGATTTTAATGTAACTCTATATCCTTCTCTTGATTATCAAGGTGGAAATCCGACTTATAAAGAATCGGCCAAAGTTCTAGACGATATTCTCTAGGAGAACGAGCCCCGATAGCAAAAGTTTCACGTGGAGAAAAAAAACTCCATTTATACAGAGGCGACTGGATTACTGGTTTATCAGTGATCTTCTACAAGATGATGTTGCTAAAGTCGACATTGTGCCTGCTATTAAGACTGATCACTCAGCAGTCGTTCTTGTAATAGATAGCATAGGTGAACAAAAACATGGTCCATCCTTTTGGAAGTTAAATAATAGTCTCCTGGAGGACAACGACTATGTTCTTCTGATGCGAGAAAAATTCCCAGAATGGAAGACGGAAATTGACCTCTGCAATGACCCGAGAATAGAGTGGGATTGGATAAAACACAAAACTCGCCAAGAAACTATCTCTTATAGTAAGAAAAAAGCTCGCCAGAGAAAAGAAGACATAACATTAATTGAAAAAGATTTAAGGGATTGCCAGGAAGCTGTCGATGCGTTTCCAACATGTGAAAATATAGAGAAATTAGAAAGGGCTAAGGCAGAATATGAAAGAGAATACAATATTACATTATAACAGGTTCAATCATTCGTTCACGTGCTACATGGTACGAAAAAGGTGAAAGAAATACCAAGTTCTTTCTGAACCTAGAAAATAATAAAAAGAAGAAGAGCTCGGTAAGAAAGCTATTACATACAAATGGAAAAGAAACCACAAATCCGAACACAATTGCAAAGGAAATATTTTCCTTTTATGCGGATCTTTATGATAAAAAATTAGATGTAACTATTGACCAATCGACTTGCCCCTTCTTAAACTCCGCTTATATCCCTAAATTATCATCTGAAATCCGCGACACGTGCAAGGGCGAGCTAACGTATGCAGAATGTTTTAATATCCTTCCTTCTTTCAAAAATAACAAAACGCCAGGAAACGATGGTTTATCCGTGGAATTTTATAAAGTTTTTTGGGCCCGAAATCGGGAGGAACTTGGTTGATTCCCTAGACTTCTCTATCATCACGGCGAACTATCAACTACTCAAAAAGAAGCCGTAATAACTCTTATAGAGAAGAAAAACCGAGATAGAAGATTGATTAATAACTGGAGACCAATTTCCTTAGTCAACGTTGATGTGAAGATAGGCTCAAAGCGATTGCAAAAAGACTGGAGAAAGTCCTACCCCATATCATTCACTTTGATCAATACGCCTTCGTCAAGGGTAGAACTATTTTTGACGCAGTTCGCACTATTAACGATGTTATTGATCTCACAAAAATGAGAGGTTATAGAGGTATTCTGACTGCTATAGACTTTGAAAAAGCTTTCGACTCGCTGAATTGGACTTTGAGATCAAAGATGTTATTTTTGGACTTCACAACAATGAATCTTACAGCACTTTACTACCATTTTCGAGCTACCGTGAAAGGCTAACTTTTTCCCGCGTTTGTTCAAGCGTGAAACATGCCAGTTTGTCTAGACAAACTGTCACGTTTGTCACATGAACCAATCAACTTTTAGACCGTGAAAATGTCACGTTTTGACAGCTCCGCCTTTGTGTTTTCGGTACGTGCAACACAGGTTTAGGAAACGTTGCATCAAGTTTTATTTTGTAATGGTAAGCCATGTCGCTCGTTGAAATCAAAGTCGTATATTCTTATTATTCTACCGAAAGGGTTACTCCCATTTTTGTGAGTGAAGAAGAGTTGTTAGAACTAAATTATGAAGCGTTTAAGTGGAACCGAATGTTCTTTTGCGCGCCACATTGCAACATTGTGATTGGCAGTTTGCTTGGAGCAAATTGGAGATTCAAGAGCAGTTTGCTCGCCGCGGTCGCGATCTTCCAGTTTGGACTGACAGGTTGCTGGCTGCGTTGTCCCTTCATGTAAATATTTGCTAGAAAATGTTCCAGGTATTATTACAGTCAAATCGGATGTTCTTTTGCGGACAACATTTAATAAGTGCAATATTATTGAATGAAATAGATGCGTTGAATTGAAAGAAGTTGTCTGAAAGAACACGGCTGGCGACACGGGGTCTGTCGGTGATTTCCCTGTACAAATCGTATTGGAAGGGATTTTGAAAACACAATTATTATAATTCTCAACCATATCAATATTTCTAGGTTTGAATCGCTTGTTGCTAAATATCTGAAGAATACTTGGTTTCGATAACTTGCAATACGCCATAAATTCAATCACATTGAGATAGATCGGCACAGTGGAAGTGCAATTACGCGATGTGAATTCACTATTGACAATTTATCGTAGTCTGTTTGTGACTAGTTGAAAATTATTTTTCCCCTCTTTGATACAGAGATCAGATGGTATTACTTCTTTTATAAGAAGCCGTTTCGCGGAAAATGAAAAATGGAACTTGTCAGAATGTAAATCGCAACTTGCTTTCAGTTTTGCGTTGAGAACTCCGTCAACCTTTCACTATTAAATTTCTCACAATCTATTGATAAACAGTCATCCCGCTTTGATAACAGAGCATTTGATAAAAGAACATCCGGTTTGACTGTAAACGCTTCATAATTTAGTTCTAACAACTCTTCTTCACTCACAAAAATGGGAGTAACCCTTTCGGTAGAATAATAAGAATATACGACTTTGATTTCAACGAGCGACATGGCTTACCATTACAAAATAAAACTTGATGCAACGTTTCCTAAACCTGTGTTGCACGTACCGAAAACACAAAGGCGGAGCTGTCAAAACGTGACATTTTCACGGTCTAAAAGTTGATTGGTTCATGTGACAAACGTGACAGTTTGTCTAGACAAACTGGCATGTTTCACGCTTGAACAAACGCGGGAAAAAGTTAGCCTTTCACGGTAGCTCGAAAATGGTAGTAATTTCTTGGAAGGCAAATATCTGCTATATCTCTGCAAACTAAATGACAAACTTTTATCTCCAAAACTATTATTAGAGCGAATGAAGAATACATATCAACTAGAACGCTTCATTGCGAGAGAGAAAAACAATCTTAACTATCATTACGAGAAGTGGGAGCCTCTGCTCCCTCTCGTTTCTTTGTAGACTGCAGTCACCCAGTTTTTTTCGATCCCCCTTTTATGAAGCCATTTATTTTGTAATTCCACTGTCTAGGTAGTTTTTGTTACCCTTGTTTGTTTTTTCTTTTAATTTGCTTTATTTAATTGTTATTTATCTTTCTATTATTGCGTATGTATAGGTTTGTTAAGTATATCGTGTAACTTAGTGTCATGTCTTTGTGTATCAGCATGTGTTCATGTGTTAGGTTTGAAATTTTGTTTAACCAGTTTGATTTTATTTCCTTTGTCGTATAGATTTAATCAAACTGGGTAATAAAATTTCAAGCCAAAAACAAATCAAACCATAACATAAAGACATTAATTGACAAGACCTCGGTCAGATCAAATGTAATTATAAATTAACCAGCCTTACCTTTCGACTTCCATTAGACAGATTTTGCACAGGAACATGCTTGTTTACACCATACGACCAACACATATTCTATTAATAAAAACAACAGCCTTGTTCAATAACAATAATGTCTCTAAAGTGAGCTCTGGATGGACAATATACACTTGAATAAGCTTGCAGACTAACCAAAGATGTCGGAGAAGCTTTCACTTGGTCTGTAACTTCTTCTTCGTTGACATGCGAGGAGGCCGCACTCGATACGCGCGATTGCGCCCCAGATCTCGCTTCCAAATCTCCTTCCATCCTTTATCCTTCTGTTCAGAATAATAATTTACCTCGGGAACTGCAGTAAAATTGAGCAAAACAAATAAACTAGCTCGTGGAGTTCAGCGCTGAAAATTCCCGCTTCTTGTTATTGCAACCCTGTAAGTTACTATGGTGAACCTGAGCCCTTGGTACATTCCGCTGACTAATTCTGGAAATGACGTTTTGTAGCAACCAGCAGAGTGTCCTACCAGATTTTCCCGAAGTTTTTCCGCAACTTTCAAGTTCATATAACTCCTATTTTCACCTGTAATCAGGCTCCTCTTCACAGGACCTTTTACCTTGATGCAAAGAAAAAAATTAACCGGACCGGACTGGACCCCTGGACAGAATGAAAAGAAGGGAATGAGAGAGAGTCTAGTTGACAGAAAGTGGGGGAGGAAAAGAAATGAAATTATATTAACGGATGCAGCTTGGATTTGAATCAAATCCGCCAGAAACAACACAGAAGGTAGCCTCTATTTCTCTAATAAGATACATCTTTTGTGTGACATCTGGAAGGAATCCCATCCTCAGAGACCATAGCCTGCAAAGCAGTCGTTTCCTTTCCGAGAGCGTGGGAAACGCGCGAAAGTGAAAAGAGCGTAAAAAAGGGTAGGGGGTTCCTGCCTCACCCCTTCCCCTTTTTTTTTTTCGCTCTTTTCGCCTTCGCGCTTTTGCGCGCCTCCCAACGCTCCGTCGTTCCCAGGGCGCTTTTCCTTAAAAGTGAAAAGAAGGGCGGGAGAAGACTACATTTTAGCGCCCTGGTGGGAAGGGCTAGACCCAGGGACATATAGTCGGCGCGGGAGGAAGATAAAACGGGCAAAATCGTTGCGCGCGGAAGTTTATCCGTCCCTGGGTCTCCGAGGATGGAAGGAACCCATGCTTGTGGAATTTCCTGCTTGTGACATCAGAAATCGGAATAGTCCATCCGTTTAATTCTGGAAGTGTTTAACATTTTGTAGAGCGGCTCAGTCTGGGAACAGTTTCCTAACACTACCCCTGGTGACCCCTCGTACTAGTCTGAAGTGTCAGCCGCTTCCTCGCTCCAACCCCCCGTGGGCCAGGCGCCTCGGGGGAATTGGAGCGAGGATCGGGCGGCTGACACTTCAGACTATGTACTACTGCATGACTTGACTTGATGACATGTAGTTGTTTTGTTAGGTCAATCCTGAAGAACTGTTGTAAACGGCAGGTACAGGTCACCCCGGTGTTCTTGCGCGTCTTCCGGTTCCGGTCAATAGCTATAAGTCACCCTTCGGTCCACGCCACTCGGCCTTCGGCCGATCCTTGCGTTGGGTAGACCTAAGTGTACAGGTTTCGTACTGTTTTTCAGTAACAATTTACAAAAGACCTGATCACCCTCCCCCACCCTCTTCAGAGAGAATCTGTCCAGATATATTTTTAAATTGAGGGATTTACAGCAAGGAACAATATTAATTAGACTACCCAATCAGAAGCCGAAGATAGCTGTCCTTGACTTCTGATTGGATACACAAAAGATGCACACACAAAAGAATGTGAATTATTTAAAAGTTGTCACACTTTTGGGCTCCTTGCTGTAAATTAATTATACTTGGAACGGCGCATAAAATAAACAACTCTGAGCTATCAAAAACATACAATGGTATTCACATCTTTTTAATTAGGTCATGTTACAGATCGTTTACCAATGTTTTCATCGGAAGGGCACAAGAATGGTTCATGGCATCACATCCTGTCTTTCCACTACCAGAAATATAAAATGACTTTTTTTTCTGGTGGTGGAAAGAGATAGATGTGTTTTTGCAAACCTATTCAAGCAAACCCTGAATAAAATATTTTACCAAAAGGTTTCAATAAGGTAACTTTCAACTGGTCCTACATACAGCTAGCCTCCTACTCCTCGTTTTGGCTCGTCACGCAATCTCTCCTCCCCAACAGACATGAGGAGTGAGGAGAGAGAGTGCGTGATGAGCCAAAAGAATGTCTGCGACGGAGGCCAACACACAGCCTCAACCCCAGGCCCTTTCTTCGTCCCACCTCCCAGAGTAAAATACCCTGGGAACGAGATTGTCCTACACACTTATCTATTATCTATTGCAGAGATTAGCATAAACTTGTCAGGGACTGTTGCTAAATGTACAGTAAACAGTGGTTTTTGTACCTTTTCAAATCATATCTGACGTCAAAGATCCCTAATTTTGCACACCACGTTTTCTAGACCTAACGATGCTTAGAAGGCCACTATAAACCGAATTTACCCTTCAAAATAAACAAGAACCTTTGTCCCCACTGCTAGCAGCGCAATGAGCAAGATTCAAGCCTCTACTATGTGGAGAAGTGATTGTTGTTGTAGCTTCAGCAAAAATGGAAAATAACCTTTAGTTCAGTCAATTTACAACTATTTTAGGAGGATACTAATGTTACATAAAATATTTTTGTCACTTTCCATTTTTGAAGCTAGGACTTAGCTAATTTTCTACCCCCTACTGTTAACACGAAAAGCCCTCCTAAAAATACATACTACAGACACCAGGTATCAAGCTCATTCCCAGGGCCTTAGGGCAACAGAAGACCCTGGGAACAAGGTTGAAAAGTCATTAGATTCCAGTTTTTGTCAGCTTTCTCTTGAGACCTTCTGCAGCGTCGAATAAATTCTCCTGCCAGACACGAGGAATTTCCACCGACAAAGGTGTCAAAACTGACATTGTACAAACACAGAATGAGTCCAGAGCCGGTAAAGAACCATCATAAATACCACAAGACCCTAAATCAGGACAATCATCAAACACCATCTTGTGTCCAACGACGGTGGCTATAAACAACTCATCTCTCCACGACCAGCAATAAATGCACAGAAGAAATTTTTAAAACTTTCCGAAATACAAAATATAATATTAATGACTTTTCTCTGTAAATGAGACTTGCTCAGTTCTACTCTCTTCCAAGAAACACTAATCAAGAACGCTCCACTTGGGTTAGCTTGTGAGTCTCTTCCTCTATAATGCACTAGTCCTGCAAGTTTTCCTGAATTAAAATAACAATTTTCCACATGGATGCTATTCGACGGTGATTTAAGTTTATGGGCTTGAGTCTTGCAAATTGTCAACGGCATTCCCACACTTTGATTGTCATGTCAACGCTGCCAGTTAAAACAAATGGTGCTGACTTGTGGAAATCTGAAACAGAGATAAGCAACAATAAGTGTGAAATGAATTTCATTTCGCAAAATTGTCAATAACAAAAGAAGGTACTGCTCAATGGCTTTCATTTGAATGGTCACACACTAGAGTTTCATCCACAGACTCAAAAGGTACAACCACATTAATTGATTCCAGGTTTGACTCTGGGAGTGGAAGAGGTTATGAGAAAACCAAACTATAAAGCCCTACTTCCATGGTTTATGACAATCTTAACCCAAGCAACAACAGTTCATAGCAGGTGCGGATCCAGACCGGCTTACACCATTTTATGAAAATCAGTCAAATTTTCCAAATGACTCAAAATCGAGGGAAATATAATTTTAAAGAGTGAAAATCTAAAAACGTTTGCCTGCGGACTTCCATAGATTCGGCACTCAGACTCTTGTACACCGGTCAAGTTTTTTCCTGGATCCATGCCTGCATAGGGTTTATTTCTCAACCCCAAGTGGAATGAGAAGAACAAAACCTCTATCAGTAGTAGAGAACAAGTAGCCTGCTTCAGGCATCCAGTAAGTGGAGGGTGGCACACAAGGAAAGCAAGAGGAACAAAGGTGAGGGGACTTGGGAGGTTTTTTTTAATCATGCCACTCCCCACTAACCAAATGCCTCGAACAGGCTAGAGAAAAATGCTTACCAGGTAAACATATACCACATTCAAAGTAACTTACCTAAGGTTGTTGCAAAATGTTCGTGAGCTGCTAGAGTTTTGGCACATCGTTTATTTTTGTAGTCCCATATTCTAAGAGTTTTGTCATCTGAACAGCTAATTAAATATTTGCCTCCAGGATGAAACATCACACCTCGCACCCAGTTATCATGTCCAACCTGTAATGATTGGAAAAAGGAATCTATGCAAAAAACTACAACAATGACATCAAAATAATCAGCATTCTTGATCTACAAATACTGTACAAATAAGACTCACAAGCTCTCCAAAAATATATTTGTCAGAAAAACAGAAAATCAGGCATCATTTTTCCCCTTAAAAGGTCCCTCTCAACCAGTGTGCTTTGCGCGCCAATACTCTTACGGCGGCCATTTTCGGGTGCCGCGAAAATAGCGGCTTGAAGTTAAAAACTACTTTTTGAAGGATTCTGGCCTTGTTCTGGCCACAAAAAGCAGTTAGACGACCCAAGTTAGTACAATTTGGAAAGTATGGCATACATTAGCCCCACGAGAGATCGAGTTCCCCGGATGAAAACAATAACATGCGACCACAAAGCACACTGGTTGAGAGGGACCCTTTAAAAATCTCCATCAACCACTTTCCAGTATCTGTTTTCATTATTATCTGGGTATACCATTTAAAATGTACTTAACATGAGAAAAGAAGTACATGTAGTCATGAACCTAGGACAATAATCTAATCTTTCTAAAATAAAGTGTGCTGTGATTGAAAAGATGCATTAATCAACTGCAGACTCAATCAATGGACATAAATGTTGGTTATTTAAGTGGAAGGGGGGGGGGTGAAGCAGGGCGAGGGCAGGAGTCATGGGAGGCAGTCCATGGGAGGCAGAAAAAGAGAGGGCATGGACTGGTATTCCCAACAACATGCAATATTGAGGACCATTTTGCAATAAAAAAAAGCACAAAGGTTGGGGCCACTACTAAGGAAAGGGCAGGAACCAGGAGAAAAAGGTATGAGAAGAGGGAAGTTCAGACCCCCTATTCCCCTCTCCCCCCCTTTCTCCCCCTCCTCCCTCTCCCCCCCCCCCCTCTCCCCTCCCCCCCCCCCCCCCCCATTAGACCAGGCTACAGAAACTCCTTACCAAAGTCATTAGACACATTCCAGTGCCAGCATCCCACATTCTGATTGATTTATCTCGTGACGCCGACACTAAATATGGTCCTGGACTTCCACCCCTTTTTGCACTCTACAACAGAGAAAACAAAGCATGGTAGATTTCATAACACTTCAATCTTTCTGGCCAACCTACCAAACTCATACTGTACATACATGTGCAGCTCCTTGCTATTTTCTCTCCACTGGGGGAGTAAAGAAATTACGGCAGTTTGCCTCCATTTTGCACGGCAAAATTAAGAACTTGACACCAGTGAAAGTTTAGACAATGCCAATAAACACAAGCAGTCACTGCAATTGCCTGAGGTCACCCCACAGGTCCCATTGTGCAAGGAAAACTGCTGAGCAGCTTTGTTGTGAGGTTAAAGGGACACTGTCCTGATTTTAGCATGATTTTGGGAAGCTCAGAAACATATCTAGATCATAGGAAGTTGATCAATAATGGTTTGATTCTGTAGAATAACACTCGACAAATGACAGGAACCCATTAGGAAGTGAGGATGATGTCAGAATGACAGCGAGGATGGAAATGGATTGCAATACGGATTTTTGAAAAACGTCAGGATGTCAGTTTTTCAAAGATTCAAATTTGGCTCGGAAATCTTTGAAATTTTGCAAAACATTTAGTTGCAGTATGGAATTTCTTGAATTTTTTATCATTTAGTTAGAGTTTATTAAATTCTCATTTCATAGATTTAGGGACCATTAATTTTCATGCATTTATAACAGTTTTGAGCAAATACGCCGGGACAGTGTCCCTTTAACTTTGCCTAACATTCAGCTACATAAAATGCATGAAGGAGTTATACATTGCAATCATGGCCACCTTATATATAGTCTTCTCCACAGCCACTCATTGGATCATGACAGCATTGCGTTATTTGTATTGTCACATGTTGCATGCAAAGGAAGTCACCTGACAGGGCAGGTGTCATACCTCAATTCCTGCAGCTTCCGCAATATAAGGGTTGGCTGATTCTGGAGCCCAGGCCACATCCTCTACTACATGTTCATGATCCCGCAAATCACATTTACATTCCTTTGTCGACACAACCCACACACGGATTGTCTGTAAAGAACATCACAACACTCATTAATAATCCATAAAGAAAATACAAACGAAATTCATGAATGTCGGATATAGATTTCGTCCTGATTTACATAAACTTTTCCTTCGATTTACTTGCCTAAAATGATTTGTATAGCCAAGACAGTCGATAAACATGAACATTTTAGATGCATTAGTGTCATAAGCTTGATACAATATTTGCATCAGAATTTACAGTGGCTCACCATTGTAAATGCCCGTACAGATCTGCTGCTCATAATATTATTGTATCTATTACATAATTTTATTCACCTAAGACACTGTCCCCGCTTGACACCCTCATTTAGATCTTGATTAACTTTGGCACATTTCTCAAACTGAGTTTACAACAAAGTCCATCATAGTTTGAAATAAATTGACTATAAAAAAATCCCCCTAATAATAATTGATGGAATAATATTGTTCACAGAATGTATCTACGATGTAACAAAAATCCTTTCCTACCTGGTCATTTGAACAACTTGCTATCAAAGAACCTGAAAATGCAGTGAAAAGAATATTAATAACCTCACATAACACCACAAAGGACTCCATCAGATTACCACGGTCAGAAAACAGTGATACACTGTATTTGTATTACACAGCAACTGGTAATGGTGACCTACAATCCTATGTAAAATATATAAGAACTACATTATATCCTATATATAAGCAGTTCCAATAGGAATACACGTAGGCACACTGTAAGCCTCGCTCAACATATTATTTAAGGACAGGCACAGCATATTAGGAACTTAAAATGTTGAGCTGTCCTTTCGGTGTGCCTGTCCCTATTAGGGAATTTTGATCCCAGGGCTCGACGTTGCGACCTGTGGGGTCGCCAATGCGACTGGATTTGATCCATTGGCGACTAACTTTTCACCCTTGGTCGCCAGTTTGGCCCCTAAGATATTTCAATTTAGAATTTTTTTTTACTTTCTTAGCGCTCAAATGAATTAAATGAATATTTAATACCGAAGAATATACTTTCTCATTTTCAAGTATGAAGCGACCGAAAGTGTTCTTCTGTCAGATTGTTTGTTTGAAACCCGATCTACGAATCTCGTCACGCAATCTTTCCTAAAGCGACATGTGTTTCTAAAATTAGATTTTTGCAAAAACTACACATTTTACTATATGAAAGTGTATATTATAGGTTTTTGGATTCAAGAATAATCGCATATTATTTTAAATTTGTAGCTTTCTATGAGATGAACAAGATATAGTAATTTGATTCAATAGAGGCGGTACATTATGATGTAGTGACTGCGTGCGAGCCGTGGTTTTCTCGACAATATTAAATCGCAGCTTTGTTTTGTTTTTCATCAGCAACTGTAGTTCTCAAAGAATATGCGAAACAAATGAAATAGTTGTCGCTTACGGTATTCATAATACTGAAAACAACCGGCCGTATTAAACCGGTCCTGAAACAAATCGGATTTCGCCGTGTCTGGCCGTGGCCGTAGGACTCGATCGAGTACATCTTTGTACATTCATCTTATCAGTGTTACGTTATCAGTAAGTTTATATCTGTGATATCAATAGGACATAGATCGATTGATATAGAGTTAACTTTTCTCTTTCAATTTCATTAAATGTATTTCGAATGAAAATAGCCCGCTATTAAAAATTGGCAAGTTTGTTTATCAGATATCGCTGGCTGTCAAGCGTCAGTGAAGCGTGAAGGCCGATTTTAATACACGCTATGATTTTTCGGCCCAGTCCGACTTTATCAAAATGTGTTAGACTGTAGCAGATTTATAAATAGGGTCTTAAAGAAACTACTCTGTCGATAAAACAAATTTGTAGCGCGTTACCAGTGATTGAACAAATCGGACGGCGTATCGTACTGCACGTAGCATTTATTCGATGCGACCAGTGAAACATGTTTCGCATCAAACGTTTGGCAACATGTACGAAAATTACAAAGACCGGTTTTGGAAAACATCGGTTGACACGTCATTTAAACATTTTCGAAGAGTCAGATCTATAAAAAGTCAGTCATGTACTATATGTTTTTCGACGCTGGTTAATGAAAAATAATGAAACAAAGGTTGCATCTTTTAGGTTTTCTTTTATAGATACAAAAATTTTATTTATGTATGTATGTATTCCCATTCCCCTAGCGAAACGCGGCAAATTTAACAAATGTTGTTGTATCCATTAATTTCCCCCTAACTTTCTCCCTACTTCCATAGAGCACTATTAAGTAGTTTTAGACTGCAAAAAGCATATGTGAGCAGTGGCAGAGCCAGGGAAGGGCTGTAATGCCTATATTGTTGAAAATGAAACGGCCCAAAGGGCCGCCGAAAATTTTTGGCGACTAGAATACTTGTGCTGGCGACCAAGTATGAAAACTTAGGGGCCAGCTGGCCCCAAGGTTTTTTCCTGAAAGTCGAGCCCTGGATCCTGATTCTGATTTATGCTATCCACTGTTGCTTCCTTACAATGTAAATAACATCAGTATGAAATCAACATTGATTAGAGGGGGGGCGTGCAGGATCACAAGCCATACATCTGACTGACTGTAGCTCCCACAAGTCTCCTATAGCTCCGGGGGGGGGGGGGGGTTACCCAACAAAGTTTTATATGGGGAGGCTCCGCCCCGAGCTCCAAACCCTTACCCTTTGATATACCATTTTTGACAGAAAAGGTAACCCTTTCATATACCTTCAATAGAAACTGGTACCCCTTTCACATACCTACGGTAGAGACACTACATCCCTATACCCTTGAAATGAACTTAACAAACGATATCCTTGGAAAACATCACGCGTCACCAGCAGAGATGTTTAGGTCCTTTTCAATACCTAAGTGACAGTTTTTCCTACCCTTTTCTATACTTCAACTCGAAAAATCCCTTCCCTTTTATATAACTCCAGACTGAAAAGGTCCTTTCGGGCATTGTCTCCCCATATAGTCCATTATATGGAGTACCCCCCCCCCCCCCCCCTTTCGGGCCTATAGCCCAGTGGTAGAGCACTTGATTTGTGTGAAGAAGATCACAGCTTTGACTCCTGTTGTGAGAACTGACTGATGAACATCTTACTCTTTGTATTCTAACAAGTTTAACATGTATCATAACACTTACCATCATTGCTAACTCGTACTCTTCTGACCCACTCTCTGTGCCCTTGGAATGTCTTCACACAGAACCTGTAGTGTACAACAAACAGCAGCATGCTCAGTTTCAAAAGATGGGGAGCAAGGATCCCATGGTTAGCTTCAAGAAAACTTTGTACAGTATAGGTTCTTCTCCAAGGTAGAGTGACTTATAGATCAAGCAAACAGAGGAATTTTATTAACCCTTTCACTCCCAGAGTCAAACCTTGAGTCAATAAATGTGTTCTAACTTTTGAGTCTGTGGATGAAACCCTTGCGTGTGACCATTCAAATTAAAGCTATTGAGCAGTACTTTCATTTGGTACTGTTTGTTTTTGACACTTTTGCAAAACGAAATTCACAATTGTTTCCTCAGTTTTGAGCTTAGCAGTCTTGGGAGTGCAAGGATTAAGAATTGGTTGATGTACATGTAAGAGATGTGAGAGCATGAGAAAAAGGGAAAAGTAAGAGTTTGCCCCAACCAAAATGTGCCGCAGTGAAAGAGGTTCGACCTGTAAGCTAAACACAACCAGGTTTTAAAATGTAGAAGTAGTTACTTACCCAGTGGCTAATTCCCACATTTTTATAGTTTTATCTCTAGATGATGACACCAAATAATCTCCAGATGGCAAAAATGTCACCGAAGAAACATTATGGTCATGTCCTGGTTAAAACAAACAAAATAATATTTAATATTTCTTGTTTAATAATTATACATGGCAGCTAAAGTTCGTTTCTGACGGTGAGACATCCAGACAAGAGTGAGGAGTGAGCCGGTGTGACGAATATCTTCCAAGCACGAGTAAACATCACTGAATGTAAACTTGCCTCCGCGGCACGTTCATTGAACCAAGAATTCTATTGAACCACGATGAAGCCGAGTTCGCTAAAAACGTCCCTCGAGACATGAAGGTGCGATGCATTAGCTCATTATGCTCGATGCTCGATCCTCAATACTAGATACTCGATTCGCGATACACGATGCTCGATTCGCAATACTAGATTTGCGATACTCAATGCTCGATTCACAATACTCGATACTCAATTCGCAATACTCGATCCTCGATACTTGCTACTCAATAGTATTGAGGATCGAGTCTAGTATCGAGACTCGATAGAGACTGTCAACTTACATTTGCACGGTACTGTATTAGTACTCAGCAAATTCCAAAAGTTGGGTTACAATAATGAAAACCTGCTTAGGAAACCAGTATGTGGCTAAAGAAACTATTAAAAAGACCAGCTCACTTGTCTTTTTGATCCTGTCATTTTTGCAAAGGATGCAAACAAGACAGAAAATAAGTCTTTGTATGAAAATCTTATGTAAAATAACTCAAGTAAATTAATAAATGACAAAAATGACAAGGTCCATTTTCAGTTTTTTTTCCCCAGACATTATTCTGTAAGCGTATGTCCACAGGAATATTTACAGCAATTAAAACTTGTAATGGCACTTCTCAAATTCCTTAATAATTCATCAAGTTAAAAACCATGTTGGGGGTTTTACCCGGTCTTAATTAGCATAGATTTTTTAAGATTTTATTTCTCTATTTACCCCTTACTTTTTGTTTTGATTGAGAAGATATATCAAACACTGGAGACTGTTTCATTGGCTATCCAAACACCTCTAATTTTATCAAAAATGCTCCGCTGCAGGTCTTATTTTCAACACTCTTCACAGTGTTTTGGATATCCCGATGAAACACTGTCTCTCAGACATGTTTGATATATTACAGATACATAACTGACCTCATCAACATTTTGATATTAACCAAGTAACATAATATATAGCAACTGAACTAACCTGTTAATGTTTTGACGCACTCAAATTCATGGAAATCCCATAGTTTAATGGACATGTCAGCCGAACATGAAGCTGGAAGAATTATGAAAATAACAAACAATCAATTTCAAGCAATGGTATATCTGGCTACGAGAGGTGTCTGTTGGTGGAAGTCTGACTGTCAAAATGTACAGTGGAATCCAGTGGCGGATCCAGACCTGTTAATAAGGAGGGGGTCCGAAAATGTTTCCGCCCCCTCGGGCCTTATTCACAAATAAGAGGGGGCCAGGTCCCCTCCCCTAAATCCCGATTTCTCAAACCCTCAATTTCTCAAACCTCCCGATAACTTGAACCAAAAGTCATTTCCCTTTGATTTGTTTTACTGTAATTTTACCCCCAATATTTCGAACTTCTGATTTCCCAAACCAATTTTCGTTTCCCTTGGAGGGTCGAGAAATTGGGATTCCACTGTATTTCCTTTCTTTCTCGATGAAAAGTTAAATAACCTTCATCTTTTAACTTTGAAAGTAAAAACAGAAACCTTCCCAATGCTCAATATATAGTTAATTCATGTTTGGGTTCAAAAAGTAGTCCCTAATTCTTGAAGGACTCAAACAAAAAGAAAATTTATTACAACAATGTGACAGGAAGTCAAACTATAATAATGGTCCCAACATTTTGATCTAATCTTGTTGCATTCTCGTCCCCAGAGGCCACAATCCTTTTGGTCAGCACCAAGAATCGAGACCTCTGGCCGATTCCAGCCAGAGGTCTCGATTCTTGGTGCTGACCAAAAGGATCATGGCCTCTGGGGAAGGGAATGATCTTGTTACAACGTGTTGTAGCCAAATGAATGCAACATGGTACAACTGTTCTGTACGGCCTTTCAAATGTTGTAATGTGATGGTTGAAAGCTTGACTTGAATGATGATGTTGGGACCATTAGACCATTAGATCAGGGATTTAAACATATTTCCGCATCAGTTTGTCTTGCATCAGTGCAACTTCACAACCCAAACTATAAATGAAATGCTTCTGCTGCTCAAAAAAATCTCACCTAAAATTTTTCCAGTATGATCAAATGAGAGATCCTGTACTGCATCTGTATGACCCTTTAGAGTCCTTTCAAAGTCTCCTGTCTCATAGTCCCATACTTTGACTGTTGCAATCCTCGGATGCTGTTACCATAACACTGAAGGAAGTAAAAAGAAATTTACTTCAATCACTGTTATATTCTATGTTCAACATAAATGACAAATCAATGTTTTTACTAGAGAAATAGTTAGTATGACAAGACTTATTTGTTCATCTGTAAGTTCATTACATGTATGTCCATGATTTTTTTATTACGGTATCAGTATACCCCAAATGACCATCATGCGTTGCCGCTTTACGGTCGGACGTTTAACAAAAACCCTAATAAAGTATATATTTCCTGAAAGCTTAGAATTGAAGATTACGAATATGTATTCATTTGAAGTAAAAAGTTAAACGTTTTTCGAATATAGCGATTAATTTCTAAAAGTAGATAGGCTCACAAATCAAGTTCATTTGCAGCTGGAAATAATCGGGAGAAAGCGATCAACATGTGTTCTTCGCGCCTTTCTCTAAAAAAACGTGTTGGGAAATTTTGATTACTTGGGGAAAACATGTTTTGGGGCGTTCTTCCGGTCTGATGAGATTAAATACACAAGACACGTGAAAGTAATTACGCATTGATCGATCAAGAGAAGGCTTCTCTTACTTTAATTAGCAGCATAGTTTGTAACGAACTTCGGATGAATCGACAAACACATTGCGTTCATGTTACGTGACTTTTAATATATTATGATGTCAAACTGTTGACGGCTCTTGATTAGAAATAATTAAAGGCAAGAATCGTTTTTTCTTCATAACTTTTGTTAGAAGCAATCTTTTTTTCGTGAAACTTTTTGTAAATTAAAGCCCTTAATGTAATCTATTATTTGAAGATAACAAAAAGTAAAATCTTGCAAAATCGTCAAATTTGGAGGTAAAACCTTTATATACACATGTAGGGGCTACATTCTTCATTTCAAGGGTATCTAATCTATAGCCACCACCTGAGAAAACATGAAAATCAAATTACCCTAGAAATGGTTTGCTACTCCTATAGTTTAAATTACCAGTTTAAAAGTGTTTTAGGAAGAATGCTCTCATAAAATTTTAGCTTTAAAACCAAACTTGTTTATAAAACTATGGTTTCATAATGCATGCTCTGTTTGAATGGCAAGGTGTTTTGCATGAACCAGGCTGTGTAAACACATGTGCGCATTTTATATTTCTTATTACTTTGGTCCTGTCACAAAAAATGTTCTGACAAATTATTTTGATGGTACATCATAAAAGACATGCTGTGGTTTTAAATTTATTTTTGGTTAAAAAATGTTTCAAACCAGCTTGATTGTTATTTTCCTTTGTTTCAGATTATGGTAATAAATATTAGACAAAGGAAAATAAAATAAAAATGGTTTGAAAAATCTTTTAACCAAAAAATTTGAACCACAACAGCCATATGACCTACATGTAGTTGATGGCACTCTTAACTCTCATCACCTGTCTGCTTGGGAAAATATTGATGTTGCAAGGAGAAATAAGATGTTGATCACTCTTGTAAAATCTTACCTATATACTGGATGGAATAACACTCTTGTAACTGGGCTTCTGTGGCCAGTTAATGCATATCTACGATGGTAAAAATTAAAATGAATTTCATTAGAGCAAACTCACAACTGATGTTTCAAAAGACAACTCAATCACTTACATGTAGTTTAGCCAACTCAAAATGTATTGTGAAAGTAGATGAAGGTGATGAGTTTCATAGCCAATAATTTTAGTGGGAGGGTACATGTAAATATATGTTGCATGATTCTTAGAAGGTGCAGTACTTCCTTATACTAAGGTCGTGTTCTATTGGGACCAACCGTTTCAACCACAACAGGTTTTGGTTGATTTGGTTGTTAGTAACTATTTGGCCGTGTTCTATTAAGCCCCTTCCACACAAGCAAGTTTTCCTTGACAAGTTTTCACTTGACAATTTTTCCTTGCTCGTGTGGAAGAGAAATTTGGCAATTTTTTCCTTGACAAGTGTCCTTGTTCCCTTTCCACACGAGCAAGGAAAAATTGTCAAGTGAAAACTTGTCAAGGAAAACTTGCTCGTGTGGAAGGGGCTTTAGGATCAACCATTTTCAGTTGTTGGGGTGGTTGAGTTTTTTTCGTGTTCTGTTGGGAAAAACTGTTTTTGGTTGATTTGGGTGAAAGGATTGTTGAATACTGATGAACCATTTCAACCGAAAACAGATGGAAAAGTGTTTTATTGGGACACTTCAACTAAATCAACCATTTCAACCTACATGTAGTTTGATGCCGGTTGAAAAAGTTGAACAACCAAATTAACCGAACTTAAAATGGTTGATCCCAATAGAACACGGCCTAAATTTAAACCTAAAAACATGTACAACTGATATAACAACAGCTAGATACAATGTGACATTGTAAGAATAGGGTAATCTTTGTTTACATTGGCATTCTTTGATCTTCTCATATAAAACATAAATTTATCAAAAATTAAATTTAGTCTGGCAAATTGTAGATATATGATAAATTGATGACTTCATGTGCCATTTGGTAAATGTGGCAAATATGAGAGAAATATAATATATTGAATATTGAATGAAATACTTTGTTTTGAAAAACATCAAATTTACAGACGTCAAAGATCGTTTTCAATAAAATAACAAGATCGTTTTGCGTGCATCAAGAACATCAACAGACTCAGAGATTGTAGAGTAGGTGGAAAGAAATATATTCCCCAAGTTTTGATTTGGCAGTGTCCATTGCAACAAAAACAATATTCGGAAAATTACAGAACTTAGTATGGATCCGCCATATTACGAGAAGAAAAAAGATTTTGCTACCAAAGTCATGCGTTTTCACTTCTGAATGCTTTAGTTATCATTTTTAACTTATTAGCATATCTGAAAAGTATTTTAAAATATTGGTTTCTGTAACATTTCAGGTCACGTTGAGCCAAGCCGTCTCAAATTTCAAAACGCTTTATCTCCAAAACGAAGCAATCTGCTGGCACAAAAATTCCCCAGCAACTAACGACACTGGTGTATAGCATATACAGTACACGTACTGAAAGAACAGCTTTGTAAGATCAATAGTTTTGAATTTAGAATTTTGATGACGTCACGTGAAAACGATCTATACATGCATGAAGCTGTGGCAACAGTTACCACAGACATCTGTAAATGTTGCAAGATTTGAATGTATAATTTTTTTTAGTGGGTGAATTTCTAAAATAAAATAGACATACCGTTCTGGTGGTCTAGGCATCCAGTCCTCTGGAGAACGGGTTTTCTTCAATGTAGAACCTACATGCACAAAATGAACCAAGCATAAGAGTTATGGTACAACTCTACATACCCTCTGGAAAAATATTATTATATTACCATCTTTGACATCAAAGTCTGCCTAAAATACTGGTCATAAGTCATTGAATGCGACACTTGTCAAAACCACCCTACACCACCAAATAATTATCCTGTCCTATACTCTTAGTAGCAACAGTTTTTGGGGCATCCCCTCCCATGCAATATTATTGAATAATGTTGCAAGTAAATAAAATATCCCTAATTTCTCAAGATCCTAAGGGTACAATGAAAATCACAAAGTCAAAATTAGGAGACTAATTTGGCCACTCTCCGCTCTTTACTTTGGAAGAAAGAAGAAAGAAAACCCTGGGACCAAGTTACAGTCAAACAGGTACCTTTTTTTGCTGGTATATGACTTCCTAAAGAAGTCACACTTATTGCATGATTTTATGGTGAGAAGACCAAAATAGGCTACAAAGAATATCTCACCTGTATGCGCTTCTTTCTCGGCCTCTGATAGCCTGGATTCTAGATCCATTACCTGAAAATAGATTGCAAAACAAATTGAACTCAACACGAAGTGACTGTGGACATGATGTATGTGACCTTTGACAATCAACTCCTGCAGCTTTAGGAGTAATGCTGAAAAAGACCGACTGATAACAAGGCACAGATGAATCACTAAGGCCATTTCTGAGCTGCCTTTTGCCTCTGTTTCAAAACAAGTCCTGGTGCACAACCCTTCATGTGGAACGGCATTTGTGCACCAGGACTCATTTTTGGCAAAAGGCAACTCGGAAATGGCCTACTAAAAACTTTTATCTCATCTTTCATTATACAAAACACAAGTGTTAGCCCTTCCAGACCACGCACAAGCTACTGTATGAATTATGTTTTACTTGTGCTTGTTAATATAATGATATTGTTATTAAGGAGATATTGGCTGTTACAATCAATTATTGATTTATTGATGGCCAATAATGACAATTTTATTGAGAGCTTCATGTGTGGTAGTCAGGGCAGAATGCTTCCTTTTTCCATGAGATATTTTGTAAAAACAAATTTAAAAAAACATTGAGGAACAACAGTGAGGTGACTTTAGATTATCAAACCTATTGGGGTTGCAAATAATTTTTTCTTTCTGTACTTTTAATAGTCATCATTTTGGTCAGATAAAATAAAATAATGTTGGCACTATGTACAGCAGATAGTTTGTCCAGTCGCATAACGCATGTTGCGCCTGTCTTTATACTGAGATGCAAAACTAGATGCACTAAAAAACCTTGCCCAAGTTTGTCCAGATGGATTATGTGTCTCCAGTATAAACAGGGCTATTGATAATAATAAATGTGGACGAACATTACAGGGATCCATATTCGTTTTTTCTCAAAGTCGTCAGCCGGCAAGTATTCCAAAAAACATACTTGCCTGGCAAAATGTTGGTTGCCCTTTCAAAAGTAGAGAATTATTGGTAAAAAAAAAGGCGACAGAATGGCTACATGTTAAAAACGTTTGCGTTTTTTATTAACATCGTATAATGCATCGCGCTACAATGTACATGACTTAACAACGACGTTTGGCGGCCACGACCGTTATTAAGTGATTTGAAAGACGCTTTGTGGATCTTCATGGACTCCAGGCGAAGCGATGTCACAGTGCAGCCGGCATCTACAAAAACATTTTTTTCTGGGCCAGTGAGCTGTCTAACTGGGACGCTGACTGGCAAATTTTGCAAAAACATATTGCCTCCAGCCGAAGCAGTTTTGCGATGTGGCAGACGATGATAGCAATGCAGGCACAAATTTCAGCCAGGGCCTGTTTTTCTGCCACGAAGGTAGGAAGGCACGCTGTCGTTCCTCCTTTTCATATTTCGCTTGTTTTTTCGCCAGCTTCACTTTCACTTTTTTCTTCTTGGCTGGAGGCAATAACGCCATCCAAATATCGCCACATGTTGTTTTTATACATGATCAGCTGTCAAGCCACATTTTCGTGTTTGAATGCTGCAGTACATCAGAGAAATAACAGCGGTTGACAACATGAAAATTGAGCCTGCGATCATGCGACCCATGAAAATACCGCATTATCAAACATGGCGCCCAAAATTATGATTCGATCGCGAAAGAAAGCTGCAATTTGTCTCTGTTTTCTGAAAGTTCCAGTTGGACGAGGAATCAATAGAAGGCAGGTACTCATATGCAAATTAAGGACTCAGATTTTACTCGTCCAAAGGACGAGTATTCAAGTTATTTTGGTCGTCCACACGATGTTTTGGTCGTCACGGACGACCAGACGACTGCGAATATGGATCCCTGCATTATGTCTGTCCACAGTTGAGATGTTGTCGTACATGGGCAAATTTTGGTCAGCCATTGTCCAACGACTGACTGTTATTTGCAGCTCTGTCCATAGATTAATAGATAAATTAATCTACATGTATTTTGATTGTAATTTTATCTAATTTTGCTGTCCAAGAAATTTATTGGACAGCAAAATATATTATTGTTCAAAGAGATAGTAGTTACTGCTATATCACTTTGGACAAAAATTTTAGGTCAACATCTTGGACTCTGGATCGAACAGTCCAGGTTTGAGCCCTAGCCGGGGTCACTGTGTTGTATTCTTGGGCAAGACACTTAACTCTAATCTCGCAGTGCCTCTCTCCACCCAGGAGTATAAATACGTACATGTACCAACAAGCTTTTAGGTTTTAGGGCAACGGTAAACCTGACAAAAACGCTGGAGGAGGGGGGAGGGGAGGGTTACCTGTGATGGACAAGCACCATCCAGGGGGAAGGGATAGCAATACTCCAAGCTGCTTCATGCTATGGAAACTGGAGTACCCAGTCTTTTTTAACCCTGTACCAACCTTCTTCTGAAGACGGATTACTGATGTCCATTTCTTTTCCAGCAAGCCACTATACTTTTTGTCTAGTTCTCCAGGCTAAGGGTAAAAAAAATAACAAAAAATTAATAATTTGCATACATAAAGAGTTGGAAATAATTATTCTGAATCATCATGTCATGTCCATATTTTAATCAGCTACTTCAGTGCCAATCATTTCACTCTAAACAGTTTGTTTAGCTGCTGATGATCACAAAGATCAAAGAGAGAATATCATATTCACTTGACTAAGCACCCACGTCACCTACAGCTGTACATGTATGTCAAGTTTCAGGTTTTCCGTTATTCTAACTGCTTTTAGGAGAGGAGTGGGTTTAGACTTTAGATTTCATGAGCACTTAATCAGAAAATATGGTATTTAAGGTTGATTTTGGGAAGGCGGAAAAGCCATCTTCAGGCTACAGTGTAGCTTGGCAAATAGAAAACGGAGAAAACATTCACAGAAACCTGCTAAACTCATACACAGACTCTACAAATGCACCAAAACAAGTTCAGCTAGCTGAACAATGTTTTAGCTGGCGAAGAATTGGTCAAGAATGTTAAAACTAGTTAATCAAAAAACAAATCCACTAAAAATGGTTGATTTTCCACATAGGTAACAGAAACCCACATGCACATCAACCGTTTGGTTATGACTGATGTAACAATATCCTGAGTTAGATAGTTAATTATTAACTATCAGAAGAAACTCTAAAGATCAGGGTTTTCCTTTTCTGCAAGCAACAAGAGATTATCGCTGCCTGTGAACATGTCCTTCGCCTGCAACTTTAATTTTCACTGCAACACAATCCTTGGGTTTCTAAGAATTTGTGGTTGATATATTTGCCTGTTTTCAATATTTTTCTATACCAACTCTATTTGAAAAGGAAAACCCAAAAGGTATAAAGTCCTTTGAAAAACATGCTTTTCTTTGTTTACTTCTCAGCATGATGACCCCCTGGTGTTCATATAACGGTTGTTAACTGAAATATGAATTGAAGTATTCACTTTAATTAACCTAAATACCACAAGAAACTGCACTGTTAAACATGGAAAGGTGCTATGCAAATTTATGGGGCACCCACTTATAAGCATTTAAAATTAAATGACTATAACTGGGCTAGCTCGATTACCAATCTGACGTAACATCAAAGCATATGTGGTGGATTAGCTTTGGATTAGCTTTGGACAGAGCTATTGAAAGATAGACAAGTGCATATGCTGTCTTGTGGTTGTAATATCCACGGAAATCAACATGTGCCATCTTACTAAAATTTGAACACACAACTAATGAAGACTTTGTACAAATGAAATATGATCATCAAGGTAACTTGACACCACAAAAGAACATAGCTGACAATATATTAAGTGCAACTTAAACACGACAAGTTGCACAAGGTTCTCACCATGCTTGCATCCTTCTTGAAAGCGTTGAGGGCATCTTCGAAGCCACATTGGAAAAGGTAATCCGCTATGGCCTTATGACTGAGAAATAAAACGAAAAACTAAATCAGAATTGCTACCTATGCATGAGGAGAGGTTACTTTGCTGTGTGTTCGAACCGAAACCTGCAAGATTCCACTTTTGTCTCGATGTTTATGACTTGCTACAATGCGTTAATCCATACTGATCCGGCCAGCTTTGAACATTTATCAAGTTAATTTGCGATAAACGACATTTTATATGGTAGCAGGTAGCATGAGTTATTACGATCTATCATCTTACTCATCGCAACCATTTTCTAAACAGAGAATCGAAAGATTCATATGAACCTGCGATCGATCACACACTCGATCTGAGTACAAAATTCGTAAATAATAAAGAAAATACATCTGACTTACAGTTCCTCTTTCTGTCTGGGAGTCAAAACCATGGCTCAAGATTTCTCTAGTCTTTTCAGTCAGCTTTTATTAAAATCACGAGCATCTATGATCTTGAATTGCACTGAAAACATTCCTTTCTGGGCGATCTGTGTACAGTGACCATCACGTTCATTCCATGTTGGTAGCGACACCCTCTGCTTTCCTAAAGAACCACATAATAACAAATGAAGGAAATGTAAGAAGTTTTCACTAAAAGACCCTGGCACGCGAAAGTATACCGCTTCAATTATGCCGGTTAGGATATCGTAATATCGTTTAATAAAAGTAGATCATTGAACGAAGTCACTAACACGATCAGCACTGTGAAACTTTATGGGCCTTGGTTGAAAGATCGTTTTCGTTTTAGACGTACGATTTGTCAGGCGGAGGAGAGAGTAGAGTGGAAATTCAGAAGAATGGCTCTTTATAGTTAAAAACTAAGTGAATGTCAGATTGCCACACAGTCATAATATTACGCATATTTTAACACAGGCAAGCTAAACCCACCCATGCTCTGAACTAACTATGCGCTGGCTAGCCAACAAGAATTACGTCAGTTCTCGAGTTTACACGGTTTCTACGCAAAGAAAGCCCCACCTTGTATTTGATTCGCCTTCTGTGGTCCTTGTCACCTTCACAAGCGGCTCTTCGACCGCATAAAATGCCACAGAATCGCCTATTTCTCTTTCACAGTCTATCAATTTTGAAACTCAAACACCGCTCGATTTCAAGCACTTCGTAAAAACGGCCAGCCCATGATGCAAAGCGACTACAATGCGCATGAGCAGCCCACCAATGGCGCGGTGTGCTCTGGGTATTATTCAACATGGCGGACGCAAGCGGGCAGATTTACAGAAATGTAACGCCATCCTGCGATCATAAGGCCTTAAAAGAATGTTTAGATCGAAAATAACGGTGACAGATCTAAATGTGTAAAGGAATGGGATGATTTCCAGCGTTCCTGTGCTGAAAATAAAAGGTAACGGTCTTCTGCATTAATTTTATAGTATAAAGACCTGCAATATTTATTCAGCTTTTGTAGCAGTAGCCGATATAATTTATATATGCAGAAGCTTATGCCGGGAGCTTATGCTTCTGATATATAAAGTGTATCAGTGAAGTAAAAAAATACATATTTCACATTAGGTTTATTGGAGTTCTCAAACAATAGAAACTATTTTCTATGATATGGCTGGAGTGGGGGACGACAGGGAGGGGGGGGGGGGGGGGGGGGTGGTTGGGTGCCCTGTTTCACAGGTGCTTCGCTTTTGAATGAGCATCAAACACAAGAGAATTCCAATTTGATCTGGGATCCGAGGGCCACAGGTTTGTCAGTCGCAAGACTGTTAGTGCGTTACCCTCGTTAAACAAAGTTGATTGAGAGACAACTGGGTATATATATGAGAGTGATCATCTGCCATTTTTAAAAGAAATTATCTCCATCTTGAAAACATAATCTGCCGGATGTCTGTCCTTCTTTCGCCTTCCCACCTTCCTTTATTTGCCATTTAGTTTGCAAAATAAGAGAGGCATCTCTGGGAATAAGAGGTTGCCCCTCACCAATGTTCGGCCCCACCCCTACTCGACGTTTGGGACTAAAAAGAGTAGACAAATTGTTGCATGACAATTTGCAAGTAAAAGATTGAGGGAAAAGTGAAATTATGAAAATTGGGTGCGAGGTTACAGCCATTCCCTGCTCACTTATTTCACTTCTCATTCAACAATCGTTGAGTCTACTGAAGTAGGAATGCCCATAGTCTTCTTGACTGCTTGTTAAATAATATTATAGGGCTTGTGGGAAAATAAGCCCACAGTCTAGATCTTCCTGGCGTTGCTTTTTGGTGCATGATGATACCATTACCCTAATCCCAGTACACTCCATCCAGTGTAAGCTCACTTACCCTCCCTCCCCCCTTCTGTTTTTTGGTGCAACAAATTTATGCAAACCCCTCCCTCTTGCTTGCATCTGCCATCACTAGTCCAACGTATTTTACAGCAACTATAAATAAGTGTATAAAACGCTATTTTTTGCCTCACACAATTCTACCACCTTACATGCTTGTGTGGCTCCAGAAAAATATCCGTCCCCCCCCCCCCCCCCACAGAAGGTTTTTGGTTTGAAAACCCCCTACCCCCATCCCCAGGAATTTCCCATTTAGCTTCATACTTTCCTTTCAAAATTTTGGCTTTTGTGTCCCTCATCCCCTGGGAATTTCCAATGACCTTCCCTGTGGTGGGTATGGATATTTTTTGGAACCCCACATTATATGGATCTTGTAAACACACCTCACCCCCGCTGCATTTCAGGTTCAGTTCTTCCGAAAAAACATGGCCAACTTTCTTTTGCAGGAAGTTACAAGATAAACAAGAAACTGCATCCTGTGGTTGTGATTAAGGTAACACTTAAATCTTTATACAGTTGGAGCTCTCTGAATGGACATTCTCGTAAGTGGACAGCTCTACCTACGGCTGCCTGCCTTGACAAAACCTGTTTGAACTCTAATTCATACAAACTCTTTTTTTACACATTCCCATAAACGGCCAGCTCCAGTTGTAGACACTTTTTCTGCTTCCCGAGGATGTCCGCTTACGAAAGCTTCAACTGTTATTCTAACAAATGATTGTTTCATGGCAGAGGAACACTGTCAGCCTGAGGATACCATGTTTAATGTGGGAGGTGCAGTAGCATTATTAGCACTGATAATAAATATACAGTAGACTCCCGCTATCTCGAACTCGGTTATCTCGAAAATCCCGCTATCTTGAACGCAAACCCATTGCCCTTGCCCTTGTTTTTCAGTCATTTACTATCGGCTATCTCGAACTGTTTTCGTTCCCCTTGAGAGTTCGAGATAGCGGAAGTCTACTGTAATACAGTAAAAAACCCGCGTGTAAGAACCTACAATATAAAATGGCAAATTTCTGCCAGCAGGTTCTTAAACCACTAGGTTCTTACACGTGGGTTTTTTACTGTAATAATATCACGTCCCACACTCACTGAAGTAAATCAGTCAGTAAAACTAGTATTTGTTTACAAAAAATTCAGCAGTTCATTCAATAGGTTGTAGTAAGGAGAATTTCGCTATTAATAACATTAATAACTATATTAAGAATCTAAAGTTATCATAACTTAACTCCTTTAGATTAATTTTTTATCCTGTAGCAATTTTTCATAAAAGGAAAAAAAAACTCAGTTTTTTATACTCTGATAAAGATCATAATTTTCTCTCTTGGATGATCTTTATCAGTGAGAGTATAAAGACATAGAAATGGAAGTTTTATTCCTAATTATATGACACATCTCGAGTAGCACAATGTCAAGCATGACAATAGTACAATGTAATCTGATGAAATGTATTTTATTCTGAATATATATGGTTAAAGTGTTTCTTTAAATACGCTTTCTATACCTTGTTTATTATGAAAATAGTAGAGATAAATAAAGTAAATATAACATTACTGTAAAAGTTAAAGCCAAACTTGGGCCAAACCGGCCACTCATTGCTGGTGCTTATCCCACATTCCATAGCATGAAGCTGACTAGGAATATTGCTATTCCCCCTGGATGGGATGCAAGTCCATCGCAGGTTATCCCCAGCATTTTGCCAGGTTTCCCTAACAGTTCGCTGGTACCCATTTATACACCTGGGTGGAGAGAGGCACTGTGAGGGTTAAGAACGCAATACAATGACCCCGCCAGCATTCAAACCCAGGTTGCTGCAGTCAGAGTCCAACACGCTAACCACATCTCCCTCAACATTATTACATTACTGTGGTCCATGCATATCGTGACTGGACTCTTCTACATTACAATAATCTCAGGTGTCTAGCACCCCCCCCCCCCCCCCCCCTTGGGTACATCTGGGACTTTCTTGCTTACAAATTGGTGTCCCAGAGTGAAGGTGGGCCTTGCTCAACAACAGGGTAGAGGGGGGGGGGGGGGGCATTTCAGCCCTGCAGGCCTTACGTCTTTTAACAAAAGGGGGAGAGTGGATCCCTAACCATAGATCTGCCTCTGACTTATCAGAAAGAACTAATATGCCAATCGGCATTCAAGCAATTTTGTGTAACATGCCATGCCATGCATCTTTTAAGGGTACTTGTCCAAAAGAGTTACCCTACTAAGAAGTACTAAATGACAATTCTAACTCTTGCGTTTTTTGGCCAAGCAGACAAAAATCTCTTCTTCTATGGAACGAATATATACCGATACATATATTTTTCCACTATGTTTCATTTGATGTTTTAAAAATGCTTTTATATCATTACCAAAAATGTCTTGCCTAAAATTATTTAGAAGCCTTCTCCATCTAACTTCATCTTGTGAACTACCAATGTGTTGTTCCAGAAAATATCCATACCCCCACCACCACGGAAGGTTTTTTGGTTTGAATCCCCACCCCTCTGGAAATTCCAGTTTAGCTTCATAATTTCCTTTAAAAATTTTGGCTTTTGAGACCCCTTTCCCCCTCAGAATTTCCAATGACCTTCCTTGGGGTGGGTATGGATATTTTCTGGAGCTGCACAATGCGAAAATTACCGACTATAAAGTGTTTATGCATACACAAGCTTGCTGTTATTTAAATATGCATGAAGATGTCTTTTTCAAAACAGTAACTGGCAATCCGTGTTGGCAGTCCTTCTATCTTGTCCTTGTTATTGCTGTTTTCAAGGTTTTAATACCAAGGAATTGTCTATAAATAGCTGGAGTAGCTGTTGTCCTTGTAAGCTATACAGCATCCATTGTCTGGTTACTTCTGAGTTGAGAAAACCTGAAAATGAAAATAAGGTTTAGTGCCACTCTTGTAGCCATCAAGTACTTTGTTTCCACAATGAAAATGAACAGTGAGTGTTGTTTACTTTGACCAGCTACAAAGCCTCCATTTTTTACTTTTTTGGTAGCTACAGCGAGAGACAGTGTTAATGCCTTTCCACCTTAGAGGCTATTAAATAAATGTGGCTACTAGTTATAATGAAGCGCGTCCTACCATTGTCACTCGACAAGGTTTTTGATTAATTTTGACATCTTTTTGACAACTTTCTGATGAATTACGTTTCAACTGGCAATCAAAATGCAAGATCTATGAGAGGCGGAGATGTCAAGCTCATGTTCGCGTTCTGATAATTGACATCTCTGCCTCCCACAATTCTTGCAATTTGATTTGCTAGTTTGAATGGTTTTCAAAAAAGGTGTCAAAAAGTTGAGAAAGATAATTATGTATTCTGTCAGTGACACAAGCTACTCGGAAAAAAATTCCGAGTTCCCCCAACAGGAGTCGAACCTATGACCTTCCGCACACCAGTCGGACGTTCTACACTGAGCTACAGGAGACTTGTGGGAGCTAAGGCCATATAACTATGTTCAAGTGTGACAAAAAGTTGTCAAAAATTAATCAAAAACTTTGTCGAGTTGCAATGCTAGGGCGCACTTCACTGTAACACATGCACTAATGTATGTCACTAACTGACATTTTCTAGCTTCATCTCAGTTTTGTCTTCCTTTTATTTGCAGGCAGGCAAACGTGACAAAGATATTACTGGGAATATGAATAGAAATGAACCTACTTGTCACACCATCCACATGTTTGGAAGCAGTGGTATCGAATAAACTGCCCACGTCTTCCGGCCTTGGGACAGTAATGTTCAAACAAACTGCACAACCTGTTGTAAGAGTTCTCGCAGACTGAAATTATAATAAAGGAGGTGTCAATGGAATATGATTAAGTGACCACCTAATTCTACTATCAGTATGTGTGCTGTGGAGTATCACGCAACATTTGTCAAGGAGAAGTATTGCCGCGTTACTTCCTATGTTGCAGTCATTCTTGTGGCCTGTCACGACTTGGAAAGTGCTGCGTTACTTCCTGCGTTACTTCCTGGCCTGTCACGTCAGAGTCACGGATTGGGAAGAAGTGTTACATGACCAGTAGAGCTTTTCCTAGAGATGTCACGCAACACTAACGATGTACTGACTGGAGTATCATTGTAGTGAAGAATGTTGTGTGACAATCCAAAACAGTGTTCTTCTTGGGAGAATCAATAGATTAATAAAATACAAGGGTTTTTCTTTAGAAGAAAGTGTCGCTAGCTAACTTACTTGGGCATCCCTGTCCTCTTGGTCCTCTGGCAGGGACATTGTTCCAACAACAACCATGTTCCCTTGATTGGCATCCTGGAGGGCTGAATTGCTCTGCAGGAAATGAAAAAGACATCAATTTAGAATGGCGGATTTTTTGGCAAAGCTTCGCTGAAGATTTGGATAGCAGTCGTTTACTTTCCGAGAGCGCGGAAGGCGCGTGAAGGCATGAAGCGCGAAAAGGAGCCAAACAAAAAAACGTGCGTAAATAAAAGGACGGCTTACATCAGCGAAAAAAGTCAGTTGAACGTGGTTCAACGGAATTTTTTCGTAAAACGTTCATAGTGCAGCATCATGGTTTCTTAGTAACTTTGGTGACGGAAACCAAGAGCTCAGTCAATTCTCACCCTCGACTGGTTCTGAGCCCTCGGTTTTCGTCCGGCACCGAAGGGGCTATGCGAAGTGGCAAAATTACCTTCAATTGAAGAAAGCCCAAAATAATAGTTTACTATAAAGTTAGAAAACACCAAAGAGGGATAATCCAAGCTCCCTCGCGCGCCTGAAAAGCCTGTGGAGGAGGAGCCAAACAGGAACAGGATATTTTTAATTTGACTGTTTCAGCGAAGATACTCAGTTATTTCTCGACTGAAAAACAGTTTAGTGAATTCAAGAAACGCTAAACGTAAAATTATCTTGGTCCGCATAAACTTGGAAAAAAGTCTTACCATCAGTTTCAAAGGTTACTACAGTTTGCTGTACAGCTCGAACCACTTATTGGGTTGAACGTTTGTTCAATGCTAGAAAAACTCGACGAGGAAAAGAGAAACACTGCTTTCATTCTAACAATGTTCCAAGAATATCAAGTGGACGGATTATATTAGAGGGAATTGAGTTTTAAAGAAACCCACGGAATAAGTTGAGGATTTTCCCAGTCCAATGTCAATGAAGTTTTGAATGGTTTTACCTACCTACAGAAAATACGTAATGGACCGTAATGCAATGCAATGCTATTTTCGCAAAGCTTTAATTTCTACAAAAACAAAGTGTAAATTTCAGCTTACTGACTATTCTTCTTGTGGTTTGACCTTGTCAAAGTTCTCAGAATCAAGGTGTTCACGCTTTTTTGATTCGCATAGTAAAAATGTCCTTCATGATTTGATTGGAAAAAAAAGTTGTTCCAGGCTCGACGATTGTTGAACATTTCCGTTTATTTTCAGTTAAACTATTTACCATCTGAGTATCAATTTGAAACACTTCAGTCAAGGCCTTGGATTTTGTTTGCAAATTCAAACACTTTCAAGAAAAGCTAAACGTAAAACGATCCCACAAACGAACCAATGAGAACTTCAATGTGAAGCAAATACACGTAACCGGCGCCAAGTGCGGGAAAACGCATGCGACCAAGTTGAGATTGGTCTTGCATCTGATTGGTTGATTGTGTCGCGCGAGTTTTATAAACCAATCACAGAACCCAAAGCACCTGTCTAGATTGGCTTTTGGAGCAAGTTCAACCGTTTCCTTAGAAACTGCTCCTGTGTCCTGCATGAGCGAGAATAGAAAAGAAGTTGCATATATTTTTCAGTCCTTCGTCTGCACAGAACGAACCAATGAGAACTCGAAGCAAATACACGTAACCGGCGCCAAGTGAGAAAGCGCGTGCAACCAAGTCACGATTGGGATTGGTTTGGTTTTGCATCTGATTGGTTGAGTTGGTGGCGCGAGTTTTTTAAACCAATCAAAGAGCGTAGTAAAGCAAAACCAAAGCAATTCCAGACTACCGCTCTATTTTCAAGTTACAATGAAATTTATTGGAACTCGGTTGTTACAAAATTAGCAATCAGTAGGAAATGAAGAGAACTGCGTCTAAATTTCAGTTATTCTTAATTATTTTACTGGCTTTCTTTGCAACTGCTCAAATTTCTTCATAAATGTAAAGATTTCACTTACAGTGTTCTTATGTTTATCTGCAGTTCATATTAAACTGATTATTTATATCGTAAATACATCACATCACTGTTTTATCTTGGGCTGAATTTGCAACATAACAATATTTTTTATATGGCAAACTGGTCCACGATGAAAAGGAGCATTCTGATTGGTTCCCTGAGCGGTCCGAATTTTGCAATACGGACCGCTAAGATGGACCGCTCACGAACTAATTTCGTCGAATTCCTTTTATGAAACATTGAACAAAGAAAACTGTTTTCTATTTAAGTAGAAACATTTTTCCTCGTGTCTGGCGGACAATTTTGGTTAAACTTTTCGCAAAGCGGCCTGAAAAATGCAAGACTATGCTTAGCTTTGGCGCGCGCGCGTTAGGCGAGAATGATTGCATTAATTTATCAGCAAATCTTTAAAAAAGCCATTATAATAAAAACTTTATTGAACTAGCTTGTTCGGTCCGTATTGGGAAATATTGGTCGAGTTCTTTTTTTGCAAGTTTATGGACCTCGCCTTCGGCTCGGTCCATAGACTTGCAAAAAAGAACTCGACCAATATTTTCCCAATACGGACCTCACGCTAGTTCAATAACATCTATATATAATATAAAAGTGACTGGAGAGATCGCCACTAATTCTAAAAGGAACCCCAAAAGGTACCAGAATCTCGTATTGAGAGCGTGGCTTCAATTCATTTTCACTCCTAACTGGTACAAAGTTATTTTCAGAAAAGTAATATTTTTTCCGGCTTAATATCCTAGTAACAGGTACAGGGATAACTCTAGTTACATACATACATACTTTATTACCACGTCCCCAAATGGATTTTCAGAGGTATAATTACGCAAGCACTCACTGTAAATATATTATTTTTTGCATTGCATAGATTTAATGGAAACGCATTTCTTGAAATGTAGTTCTCACGAAAGATTAAAACTATTTCGTTAAATATGAATATTAAGTCTGAATGCGTATACGCGCTGAAACGCGTTAGAAAACCTATAAAACTGTAACCATTTAATGAGCTCATTAACGTGGTAACTATAAGAATCAGCATAGAATGATGATGCACTGGAAATGAGTGACTCAGAAGGTCTGACATTTTCATCAGGGGCACAGTGACAGACCTTGGTAGAGAGTTCATTTTGATCGGAATCAAACTCGACGACTGACGCGAAAACGTGAAATGAATGGTAATTTTACTCGGGTGAACTCTCTATCAACACGTTTCTGTCTGTGGTACCACAGCTGGCCCTACGTGCCTGAACAGTACCATCACTTTTATATGGGAGTCAGGGCGTAGTAGCCTCCTACGCAGACGCTCTTGGCTCGTCACGCAATCTTTCCTCCCCGAGGAAAGATTGCGTGACGAGCCCAAAGAGCGTCTGCGTAGGAGCTAGGGGCGTAGCGTACGATTTGAAGATTTACGCACAAAGAAACTATTTTGAGCGGCGAATGCGCTCACTTCTAGGGGGGTCTGGGGTGCATACCCCCAGAAAATTTTGAAATTTAGGGCCTCGGAAATGCCATTTCTTGCGTTTTCCGCGGGACATTTTCAATAAATAATTACGAACTAAAACGCTATAGTTAAGTTTTTTTTCTGGTAAGGCTAAAGTATTACAAAAAATCAAAATGGTGACGCCATTGTTGACATACATGATGCCGTCATGCAGTTCACAAGAAACGGGCGAGACGTCTACCCTTCAGACGGGCAAACTCTGTTATTACACTGTAAAGTCAACGTCCTTGTGCTTATGGATGTGCAGAATTGCAAGGGAGCTCAATCTCTCGTCACTCATGGTACTGCGGAGAGCGCAGTTTTCAGTCTCTTCATACTACTAAAGCTACGTTCAGCAGTACGTGCAAATATACGAAAAAAAAATTAAATCAGCCAATTTAATGATAAAAACGCCTTCAGGCAATATAAATATATTTTTCTCAGATTTCAGCTGTACGCTACCCTGGGTACCAGAGGTTTATTTCTCCGTCGCGTCGAGATCCGAAGTCGGCCGAACGACGCCCCGGCGAGCGGCGGAGCCATAAGAGAGATTTGAAACCGGAAACCGCGCAAGAAAAGCCTCTGGCACCCAGGGTAGCTGTACGCCCGTGCGTACGTGCGTATATGGTAGCTACGCCCCTGGGAGTCAAGTCCACACTAAGACAAAATACTGCAAACTTTAAAATGCCATCAGCTAAAAAGCATTGCTGCGCACCGGGCACATCCTAATGTCCCTACAGCTCAATCTAACTCTAACTCTGGTATGGTGATGTAATCAAGTTTACGTGTTAAGATTTCTTTAGCATGCAGAAATATGTGTCCAACATAACCAACAAAAACGGCCAAAATGCGATCCTCGGGGACCATTGAGAGGTACTGTTTGATGCGTTGCTTGAGGAGAGCAAGACCCTTTTTACTTCCTTCCCTCGCTGTTATATCCGCAACATCTTGAAAGAACCCAGATGTGGTGAACCCGGAAGGAATTGCTTTGTGCAGATTTGCCCAAGATGAATTCTCTTCTTCAATGTAACAATCAGCGAGATCTTCTAACATCTTGCACATGTCTTCTCGAAGAGGAATCTGCTTGATTTGACGTTTGGACACGCCTTTGTGCTGAAGCTCGGATTTCTTTTTCTTCTCGCAGGTTCTGATATAGAACTTCTGAGCCAACAAGTTTATTCTCCATCATGAAGGGTTAGTACTAACTATTAACTGCTTGAATAAATCTTCCACCCAGCTCCATATTTGGATCAACCTCACGTATGCTTCTTCATCAAGCTCTGTACTATAGAGGTCACAGAACTGATTCCAAAACCAACCAAACTTGCGTGACCCAGGGACGTTACCAATGTTGACAAACATTTTATTCCAGAGAGCACTCGGATCTTTTCCACCAAGAGTGCTTGAGATCATGTACTCCAACAAATCGATCATTTCTAAAACTCGGACCTGCTGTTTCATTTCTCGGGCGTCCTCCAGTGTGTAAGCCATTTCCAAGCCCTTCATCCGATTCAGCATTTCTTCCACAACACACAGGCGTAATCTGTTCTCGTAATCCGCCACAGACAGCAGATTGTATCTCGGTATAAAGAAGCTCGGAATTTCTTTACGCTCCACGCCTTGCCAAACGAGCTCTGAGGCGCGTACTATGCTTTGCGACCAAGAGTCCTGTTCCCAGAAATTGCCCCGCGGCGTTGCAAACAACTGCGACAAGAGAACAGTCTTGAACATGTACGATGGAACCAAAGCTGAATCTAATCCTAACCTTTCTGAGACATCATCTCTCACGATTTTCAGAACTCGATAGCAAGCTTTGAAACCGTAAGGAGAAGAGGACAGGATTTCTTTTTCGGCCATGGAGAACGAGATATGCCAGATGTCAAATCCAGCGGGAACAACGTGAAATCCGTTCTTTTGCAGAATCACATCTATTTCCTGTGGAAGCTTTCCCAACTGAACAGGCAGCTTGGCTATATTAGGGTACTCCAAAGCCAGTGTCAAGTCAACGCTTACAGTTAAATTCCTGTAACTATCTCCGCCTTGCCAAGTGATGTAGAGCGTGGTAGCCGGACCGTGAGTTTCTGAGTACATCACCGCTCCAGATGGATGGTCCTGACCACTGCTGTTTCCAAGTAGGTCAAAGAACACAGGCCCCCACGATCCATCTAACAATTCTTGACTTGCTCGTTGGACGCTCAGTCCTTCAGGCGCTTCAGCATCACTTAACGATAAATTGACAAGCTTCTTAAAATGGCGGCAGAGAAGATTCGGGTTGAAGAAGCCTTGTTCATCTTGGAATTCTTTCCATCCATGCCGCTCATTAAGGGCGAGCTTCACGTAGCCGTCGCCTTTCTCGCAAGGATAAAACGATGGTTTGTCCGCGAGGGAGTTGATTCTAATCATAAAGTCGAATTCATCTGGCTGACGAACTTTCGCTCCTTCGTAGACACTTCCGCTGTAGATAAGCGTGCTCTGAAATCGCTTGTCTCGCTTCTCCACTTGTGTCAGAATGTTAGTCACGAGTGTTTCGAGTCTCTCTCGAATCAGTTCGGCTTCGCTTTCATCTTCAAACCTTGCTTTCCTCTCGAAGTATTTCACAATTTCAGACATGACCGTATGTTAGTTGTTGTAATTCCCTTCCTTTGCCCTCCTTGAAGCACTTTCACTGAGTGAGGGGTTCCGGGGTCACTGGTCTTGTGACAATTCAAAATATACGTACAGTCACTAGTCTTGTGACAATTCAAAACATCCTTTGTTTCAGGGGTACCCAACGACAAATTTTCCTGTAGTATCAGAACGTCGTTTTTACGTTATAATTGTGCTTTTTTGTGTAGTTTGATAGCTTATTTTTAAACGCTAAGACAAATGTATCTGTTCGGATGCGTTAGCTGAACTTTCAAACTACAGAAAATTTTAGGGATTGAAATTTATGATCTACTTTTGCCTTTCCGAAAATCCTAGCTGACCTAAGGCATTAAAATTTTGCCATATTGAGAAAGTTCGAGATGACATTTCTCTGATGAAAACCCCAGATTTTCATCATACTTTAATCCGAATATCTGAGGCGACAGGCGATTCTAGCGGGTATTCCGAACAGATATTGACCGAAACGATCCGTTGGGTTTGTTTCAATTCAAAACATCCCTAGTTTCTTGGAATATATAGATACAATACTGATATTAAAGCAGCAGCTGTTGTTTTGATAGCAAAACCAATGCTTTGAATGGATACATTTTCTCCTTTTTCAATGCCTGGTGTTCATTTAAACATGTATTGAACTGTTGGAAAAAAAATCAAACTAAGCAGAAACGGGAAAGATAGGCTTACCTCTGGCCGGGAAAACCAAATACAAGCTACAATAATAGCTGCCAATTCTAGAGCGATATTGTCACGCTAGACGACTATATTCAAGAGTCATCACGACTTTGTACTCCATGAGAACACGATGCAACCTATCAAGTGGGATACACGCAATCGCTGCCAAGTTTTTTTTCTACTATATCGCTCATAGGAAACGAGGTCAAGTAGTCCAATTGTTTTTGTTGAAATATTCCTTGTTCTGTCACAAAAAAATTAATCAATTTTTTGCACTTTTTTCAACGTAGCGCGAGCGTGGACTATCGGCGAATCAGCCAATCAAATTCACGGATTCGCAATAGACCACGGCTAGTTTCTATTAATAATTTTCATAGTGCACAATGGCACATATATTTTTTATGATTTGTATGATCCTTGAAAAATTGGATTTAGGTCCTTGAAAATCCTTAGTTCCCTGAAGAAGTCAGGCCATGCCTGACGAAATCGATTGGAAATTATAGTATAACATTTATCCCAACAGTACAGTCAGCCTTTCTTTTTCTTAATTTTTATTCCACCCTTTCAGTAGAAATCAAGAGAACAGCGGAGAAAACAAAGAGATTTCCCCAGCTATATCACAGACTGTGTTCACATTGAAAATGTTTATCGCCAGCTGATGCCGCAGGGACCACAGGCATGCCAGCAAAAGCCAGTAAAAATCTGGGGTAATCTGTGATTCCGGCATTTATTTTATCCGATTTTTATCATTGTAATTTTTACTGTAATTTTATTGTCACTGAAAAGCCTCGAAAGGGGAGTGTCAATTAAAGTATTGCATTTTGTATTGTATTGTATTGCATTGTATTGTATTGTATTGTATTGCATTGTATTGCCTATTGCATTGCATTGCATTGCATTGCATTGCATTGCATTGCATTGCATTGCATTGCATTGCATTGCATTGCATTGCATTGCATTGCATTGTATTGCATTGTATTGTATATGTACTCATATATTGAGGTAGTACTGATCCCAGGCAGTACTGCCAACGCCGGACATTGTAGGCCGCATTGTGGAGACATATAAGAACCAGTAATAACAATAACTTACTGCAATATTTGCACTCCTTCGGGCAGTACATCGACATCACATGCTTGGCTCTTTTGCAGTAACCGGACTTTGCCCATGATTTGCACATGCCACTATTTGATTCACGCTCCGCATCCTTGCACTCTAAAACATAAAACGAAAACATAACATTTAGAGCATTTGCAATGGACTGGTTTGGTTTTTGCGTTTGCTGAGCTCTGTAATTGGTTCAAAAAAATCGTGCAATTTGCTCCAACCAATCAGCAAACATTCTGATTCTTCAACCAATCCGAAAGCAAAACCAAAACCAACCGTGACATGGCTTACGCAAGTTTTCCCGCGCTTGGCGCCGGATGCATTTTACATTTGAGTTGTGATTGGTGCATTGTGTTTCAGTCTACTCATTGTCATTGGTCAGATGTAATTATTTGGTTTTGGTTTTACGACAATCCTTAGAAAATCGCTCTATATTACTGTCGTAAAACTAAAATCAATGTAATCACACCTGGCCAATCACAACGCTGCCAAAATACCGCAATAAACCAATCAGAGCTGAGAGAAAAATATCGCAACCAGTGTTGAGCGCGGGAAAAATCGAAAACCTGATTTGTTGAGAAAATAAACGCAGAATCAAGGCCAAGATTACTTTCTAAAACTGGTCCATATACAGGTATTGTATGGTTGTAACGTTTGAAACATACATGCATTACTACGGTTTTGGCTGTATATATATCTTATTAACCAAGCGCGAGGGCCGTACTGGGAGAATATCGATCCCGTCTTGACAGTACGGATTCGAGCGCAGCGAGGTCTGTGCAGAAAAGACCAAGGGCCGATATTGTCCCAATACGGTTCCGAGCAAGCTTGGTTAATAAGAGATTTATTACACGACGTTGTGCTTAGAAATAGCTGTGGAAATTAAACCATAACCATGATGAAAGAAACTTTACCCGGTCCGATACTTAGAAAATATCGGAACGGCGATAAATAATTCTTATTGGCTGATTTTAGTTTTCGGCCCTCTCAACTGTTTATGTAAATAGACTATAAATACAGACAATGTATTTCTGGTATTTGAAAAAAGAAGACGACTGGGGAAGAGTAAGGTTGACAGGTTTGGTTGAACATAATACATAAACATGATACATAAACATGGTACATAAACATGGTACATAAAAGTAAGTGGCTTATGGAGGTTTATGGGCCTGAAAGTACCCATCATGAATCAAACTTCAAACAAAAGCGGCCTTATTTTACTTTTATGCGTACAATTCAGGCTCCAGGCTTCATGGTCCTTGTATACAGCCTGAAGCCTGGAGCCTATTTCCTTCCTGCTGCCTCCACGCAGATGTCTCCTAAATAGGAAACGTTTACGCGCAGGTAATAGGAAGGAAGTAGGAAACGTCTGCCCGAAGGCAACAGGAAGGCCATAGGAAACGTCTGCTCGAAGGCGTTAAAATAAAATCTAGCTGAATTCACAGGATATATTTCAGAACACAAAGCATATTGCTCTTGAACTGGATTCAAAAGTAACACAGAGTAAATGCGTGAGTAACAAAGAAGGTTTCCATTCATAGGCGACAGAATGCTTGTGTGAACGCGAATCATGTAGGCTCCTGGGAAGAAGAAGCCTTCTGGCGCGACGGTGCGTCAGTAGCTGTCAGTTTCGCGCGAGACCAGAGAAGAGCTCTGGGGTCGAGAATGAATGAAATTTGTGAAAATAATCTGAACAACGGAAGTCTTTTCTTGTGCCAATTAATTAGTGGGTTTAATAAAACTGCTTCAAATGCGGCATCACACTGGCGTGTTTATTGGGGGCCTATTCAGAAACCGAGACACGTCAATCAGTCAATGAAAGAAATGATCCGTTCAATACACTTTATAGTTTGCGCCAGACACAGCAAAGAATATATATATGTGTTTATTATACGACATGGCTCGTAAAAATACCCAGCCGTATTACACAACTTTCCGCTGAATAACCTCTATTTATTGACTATGGCGTTAAGTTGTCATTGGGCAAATACAGGTCAATGCCGCAAATCGATTGTGAATATGCGAGCGAAACGGTTTGAAGCTGTACCAGCTGACAATTTCAAGGTACCTTTACAGTTTTTGTTAGTAAGTGGGTTGCCGGTAAATAGTACTCGTAAAAATTACCCAATTTTGACCGAATTTTCCGCTGAATAATACGCCAAATTAAGTATCAGTGATATGTAGTTTGCATTACAATTATCGAGTTAAGCCTTTATTAAGTACGTTTTTTTTTTTTCGTTGTTTTTTATCAATAAGAAAACTGAGATAAGCCGGTTTACGTCATTTCTGTTATTGATGCTGAAGCTCCAGATTTCGGCCAGGTGGTGTACCTTTCGAGAAGTTATGAAAGTTATCTTACTAGAAGCATCTTAGGTTGATCAGTTCAGCTGTTTTAGCAATTGCCTGAGCATTCCACGACAGTGCACACATTGTAGGCGGTGGTGGTACGTGCCCGATGAGCGTGACCCCTTCAAATTACTCCACCTCTTGAAAGCGATCGGTAATCAATGTTCACGACCAAAACGCCCCTAGCGCTGAACGATGAGAAACGACTGCATTTGCAGGAAATCATAAAAAAACACCCTTTTCTACCCTTTCACTCCCAGGAGTGCTAAGTTCAAAACTGAGGAAAAAATATTGAATTTCATTTTGCAAAATTGACAAAAACAAACAGCCCCAATTGAAAGTACTTCTCAATAGCTTTCATTTGAATGGTCAGTGAGTAAAAAGTTTAATTGTATGTGCGTGATTCGTTTGTTTTGCCGGATATTATTTATCAGATTTAATTAATCAGATCTTGTCTGTAACGTTCTGCAGGGTGTTTTAGTTAAGACTGATCCGTCAACTCTGTCAACTGAACGTGAAAAAATCTTTGGAATGACAACGCAAATAGCTTCGCAGTATAACATGGCTTACCATGAGTTAAAGTAAACTGTACGCCTGCAGTGTCCCAGTCACCGCCATTCAGTGTTCTAATTTGCACATTTTTCCCGCGGTGAAAACTACGTATAAGCACCAAACGCTGAAATCAGTCAAGGATCTGTTTCCCATTCATGTCAAGATGACGCGCTTATATTAGATTATCGAGTTTGTTCTCTCATTTTCGCGAGCTAAAGAGCTGTCTTCGACTTTGGTTAATTTTGGCACCCCGTGATAACAGTTGCCTGCGAATACAGCCGCCCCGCTTGCAGCGTGCCTTTCTCGCGGGACGCGCGATGGAAGGCGGCTGTATTCGCAGGCTATGATAGCAGTGACTCAACATGAGTGTAAAAAGACCTGTTTTCCACGAGTTTGATTCATTATTTCGATTCCTGCAGTGCCTCTTCCACTGAATTTGGAGATTTATTACTTAAATACTTCATAATAGACTTATCACAGTGTGACGAGGCTGATACGGTTATTGGCACCATTGTACCAGTAGATAAAACCAATATCATCTTTTCATAAAATAAATTGTTTTCTTTTGTCCTTTTCTGTGGGCTCTTGAACAATTTGTGGAAATGAACTGAGCATGCAAATTAATTTTTACTCTAAACAACGAAAAGTCATTTTTACAATGATCAGTAAACCGGGCTTTAGAAAAGAATTTTTACGATTCGATCTCACTATACTGAACTGTCTACAGGCATAGATATGAATCTGCGATAGACTATTCAGCACTGAGCTGAGGTGATTTTAGAACTTTCGAGAAGTTTGTGTGGCGTCTTCCTTTGATCTGAATGGTATAGCACAAAGATCGTACAGCAGCTCGATTTTTTATGAGAGAACACCTTATCGAACCTTACTGTACGCAGGCTAGGAATACCTCTGCCAGGTTACTCAATATAAACGAGCGTCAAGAGAGTTAGGATGCCCGGTTTGCCTTCAAAACGTATCAGTAAACGTGACGTAACCTGTCACGACCAAGGAATCTTTTCTAAGCCAAGGTGATCATAAGGATATTAACTGCAACTGATCAGCCACGCTGAGAATCCATTCTACTCCACTCAAGAGGTTTTGTTAACCGGAGCATCATGTACCTACCTGGTATGTCTATTGCATAGAGCGGGAAGTATGGCAAATGAAATCTCTTCCTTGACTTTGTCCGTCGTTTGGATCTTCGTGGAGTTTCTCTCTCTGACTCCATCCACGCGCGCAGGAGCAGAAACCGTTGTACTCTATCCACATTTTTGTCGAGAGCTGTGAGCTCTGAAAATCAGAGTAAATAAATAGATTTATTGTTCGTTGATCTTGACATATACTTACTCAAAAGAAAGGATGTGGTATTTTATATGACTACAGGAAGTCTTTGACTGACACAAAGGGATGTGAACTACTTTGAAGAGCTGTGTTATTGTGTGCGGGTGTATTAATGTAATCAATCCCTACCTTTGGTCCTTCCCGCGGTTGTGAAAGCAAACAAAAAGGCTAAAGAAAGAAACAACGCGATTTCTTTTAGACCAGCCATAACCTTTGCAGAGAGATTGGTGAAGTTTCAACGCAGTTTGCTTTCGTTTTCACAACTCGTTGACCTTTTCGCTGTAAACGTATGTTTAGTCTTATGTCGCAAGTTTGTGCAAAGTTCGTCCCTTTTATGCAAAACTGACGAATTGCGTCACGGCCTCTTGGGGTGTGATCTGAAGCATTCGATTTCGTAGATAACAATGTTGTGACACGATCGAAATTTTGACAATGTTTACTGTGTGAAAATTGCACTGGTAGACCGCAAAAACCAATAACTGAGAACAACGAGTTTTCAAAAACGTTTTTTTTTTTTTTTTAATATTTGATGTCTGATAAGTTTCAGATGAATTTTACGATGAATTAGCCGGTAAGTTAATGTTTACAATCCATAGAAACCAAATCCAAAATATTCGCAAATATTTATCTCCTGCTCTCTTCGAGTTGGACAGAGCATCAGTCCCATTTCCCGCCATGCGCCACTGATGTCAACTCGTCGAATTCCGATGACTCCGCGAAGTTCACACGATCGGTTTTCATTGGTGGATCGTTTTCCCGAAGACGTACGAAGCCGATTAGCCGTGGAAAGATTCGCAGGTTGTCGCTGTTTTGTGGAATGGTATGTACTGCTGAGCTGTTTGAATTGAAGTAGCTATTAAGTATGCATTTCCGTCTTTCGACGTGTCTGTCAAAGAGCCAACAAATGTAATTACTTTTCTCACATCATGTTCCCACCATGCCACAATTGTGTCTTTCTTGAACAAATATTTATTTAAACTCCACTTGCTGAAGCTAAATTTAGGCAAACCGATGCCAGAGGTTAGAACAAGAACGTCAACATCTCCTTCTGTGATACTTTCGTCTTGTGAAACTGAGATAACTTAAGTGCAGAGTAACTGTACGAGCAGTCAAACGAGAACGAGAATTGAAAAGATTTCACACGCTCGTCTCGCCTGAAACTCTTGTGCGTTCTCGGCGTCTCTTATGCGCATCGAACTTGGACCACTGCTCAAAATTTTCTTGAGAGTCGTCGAGAGTTTTCACTCGACAGTTTTAGTCAGGGGGGCTAGCAGCGAGGCCTGGGACCTAGTATACATGATTGCACATTTAAGAAATTTGGCCGAGCGAGACTAAGTACTGGTTTGTTTAAAATAAACATGGCGGACGATGGCGAACATGACGTGCGTTTGTGTTGGTTCAGAAATATTTTGGCGATTCCACGTTCAAACATCTATGGAAACGATTCGGTTGCTGTTTAACTGAACTTTGGTCATTGTGGGATGGATGAAAATTCCACAGCAAACTCCCATAGAGGTACGTTTCTCGAATGATTGACAGATTTCTTTACTTGTGCGATCATGTATAGCGGAAAAGCGGCAAGATCGAAGGGCGCTGCCTCCCCCCCCCCCCCCCCCCCCCTGGTTTTAGTCGATGACAGTTGAAGAAAACTCTCGTCCCTCAACTCTCTCGTTCTCGTTTGGCTCAACTGAACCTCTCTCCTCCCTTCGATGTACCCAATGTTGGCCATGACACCACAAAACATCGCACATTACAACATGCATTGTAACCCTATTGACTAGAGGCGAGTAAAAGCAGGGCTTTATATACTGTTTAGAAGAGAGAGCTTTAAGCCTGGTTTCCATATGATCGCAACGATCGCAACGATCGCAAGAGTGGTTTCCATATTCTTCGCATCGATCGAAACAGCGATCGTTGCGATCATATGGAAACCAGGCTTAACACTCATCTGCTAAACAAAATAATAATTAAAAAAATTACCTTTGTTTTGCATGAATTCGGGAGTTGCGTAAATCTGGGACTGCAGTTTTGCGGTCTAGAAAAATCAACTAGAAACAGATGCAAAACAGTGATATAGCTGAGATGCATGAGCTGAGGAAATATTACTTTTAAACCTGAAAAAATTAACATTCGACATTTTTGCACTTAATATTTTTTTTAGTGTCCTCATGGTTTTATTTTTTTCTTTGGAATTCCCGTATCAGTTATTTCACTCAACACAGCACGAGTTTGAAACTTGTCCAATAATTTTTTTTTTTTCCGATGCTAGAACTTGTTTAGTGACCCTGGTCTGGCGACAAACAATGAAGTCCTGATAAGAATCAACAACTTATTGCACGCGTTATTAAAATATATGTTTTAATAAAGACTCTTAAGAAGATAATTGACTGCTACAAGAATCGTGGCGCCATGTCACATATGTTTAGCACAACGGGGAAGTTGAATTAATTTTTAGAGACCTTTTATAGGCCTAAAACTACATCGCGTGCAAAGAGTCGTAAACAAGGTGGGCGGGAACAAATGTGTCCTAAATATAAATCGTCACATTTGAAAACATTGGTTTAACCTTTCAAGTAGTTTTCAGCAACCCAAGGTGTATTACATTTACTTGTTCTGTTTACTGTAGACGAGTCACCCGATACCGCGTTTACACTGACCAAAATTACTTATAAACATGGTTTAGGTACGGGTCGCACTACAGCCAATTTTGACCAATTTGGTTTATTCAAGTGTCAAATCTGTCAACACGTAACGTAAAAATCGTAAAATACAGTGCGACCCCCAGTTTCAATTTTTTGCCAATTTTTTTGCGAATTGCCAAATTTTCGCCAATCTTCAAAGAAGCCGAAGTGTTGCCCTGGAGGCGACCAAATTTTTGAAAATCACACAATTTTGTTATTTTAGCCCGTTTTAGCCATTAAACTGTCATTCACGCAAGATGCTATGTTTTGATAATTAAGATTCGCTAGTTTAGCGCGTGCAATTACGGGACAAAATAATTTTTCACCTGGTTCATCTGACTCTTTAAGTAATTATTTCGACCGGAAAACGAAGAACATGAACATCGATATTACGCCGCGAATGTCTATGACTACACTGGGTCTGATCGAAACCAAAAAAAAAATTTACCGGCGGCAATTTGGAGAACAATTCGTCTCAAGTTCAAAACAATCTCCTTCGATTGCAATTGAAGCCAGCATCAAGAAACGTAGACTTTCTAAAAGCCCTTTCCAATATTATTTTTCCCTTTCGTTGGTTTTGGTTTCCTCTCGCGACGTTCCTCGATCGTTGTCGCGCGTCGCCCGGTTTCGCTCAAAGAAGACGACTTGTGGCAAGTCTACAAGAAACGACGAAAACCAAGAAAGCGAAGTACGAAACCTGGTCCCAAGCCGTTTAAGTTTACATTTACATCAATCAGGAGAGTTTTGGAAAACACATCTTGGTTTGAGTGCGACCACCACCAAAATTTGGCACTTGCGAATTTTTTGCAAATTTTTCTTCGCCAAAAAAATTTTTATGTAAACAAAATTGGCTGTAGTGCGACCCGTACCTTAGAGCGGCTTTCAATTGACTGTTGAAAGTAATCGCTGAATTGTTTTGGTTTTGCTTTACTACGCTCTAGGATTAGTTTAAAAAACTCGCGCCACCTACTCAACCAATCAGATACAAAACCAAAACCAATCGCGGCTTGGTCGCACGCGTTTTCCCGCGCTTGGCGTCGGTCACGTGTATCACAGGTCACCAAAGCGTATTATATGAGAGTTTGTATGGAGCTGAAATTCGATCGAAAATAATTTTCACTTTTCCTTCGAAAAGTAGTAAATAATGTGAAATAAAGTTTAAAAACCTCACCTGTTGTCTTTTCCGGTGTTTTTATCGCTTCTGGAAGCTGCTATGGGCGAATTTCGACCTTCGGTCGAATCTGCCACTGTAGTGTACTAATAGAAGGGAAAGAAATTCGCCCATAGCTTCCAGAAGCGATAAAAACACCGGAAAAGACAACAGGTGAGGTTTTTAAACTTTATTTCACATTATTTACTACTTTTCGAAGGAAAAGTGAAAATTATTTTCGATCGAATTTCAGCTCCATACAAACTCTCATATAATACGCTTTGGTGACCTGTGCGTGTATCTGCTTCTTCGAGTTCTCATTGGTTCATTTGGTTGATTACGTTTGTTGTGACAGTCACATTTTGATCCAACATCTTTCACATGAAGTTTGGGCTTGTTTCCGCACAGTAACATGTTTTAAGTTTTATGCATGGTTCAATTCCTACTGTTACCACCCCCTACGGGCAACCCCTGGGACATAGTCAGCCCTTGTACATGTGGCCCGGGGGTGGGGAATTTTGCAAGTAGTCTTGTCCTGGGGGTACCTAGTCGCGCAAGGAGTTATGGGGAAAAAGTTGGCGTCGAACAAACGGGCCGACATGCCCCAGTTAGCGGACTTCTTTGCTGGGAAATCCCCTCAATTTGTAAGTAATTGGTTTGAGGAAAACAATTTGTCCGAGTTTATAAAACCTGTATTTGAAAAAACCGCAAGAGAGGAGCGTTAAAGGGACACTGTCCTGATTTTAGCATGATTTTGGGAAGCTCAGAAACATATCTAGATCATAGGAAGTTGATCAATAATGGTTTGATTCTGTAGAATAACACTCGACAAATGACAGGAACCCATTAGGAAGTGAGGATGACGAACGACAGCGAGGATGGAAATGGATTGCAATATGGGTTTTTGAAAAAACGTCAGGATGTCAGTTTATCAAAGTTTCAAATTTGGCTCGGAAATCTTTGAAATTTTGCAAAAATTTTGTTGCAGTATGGAATTTCTTGAAGAAATTGCTTTTTATCATTTAGTTAGAGTTTATTAAGTTCTTATTTCATAGATTTAGGGACCATTTCATGCATTTATAACAGTTTCCCTTTAAAAGCCAATGAAACACGGACGAGAAACAATCAACCTCGTTCCCACAAAATTTAGAAGGGAAAAGCCCTGGGAACGAGGTTGGAGAAACCATGGGCCGAGATGTTTCCTTGCCGGTATGCATACGAGTCCACGTCGATCTATTTTGTAAACGTAATCAATATTTCCGTCTTCTTTGTGAGACTTGTGAAACAGTGCAGAAGTGTCCCGAGGGTGGGGAATTTCCTCTTTCTTTGTGCCCGGGGGTGGGGAATAGGACGCCAAGTGAAGAAAAAATGGCGAATCCCCGGGGGTGTGCCCGGGGGATGGTAACAGTAGGAATTGAACCATGCATTACTTGAATCAAACTTTCATCGAAGCCTTGAAACTTTTGTCCAACGGGACATGTTCCAACATTTTTACCCAACATGACAGTGTTGGATGATGTTGCGTCACAACTTTGCGGTCGTTTGACCAGGGCGTTGGGTACTACATACAACTGAACATACTTTATTTGAAATAAAGGTCTATAAAAATGGCAGCCTTAGGCTGATGTGGACCTTTAAACTTAATTACAAATAAATCAGGCCGGCTTATGAAACTACAAGTGGAAGATTGTTTTAACTTTTCAACTTTGTTTTTTAGTATCTGGACATAAGTGTTTTTTATCCTGGTCTCAGAAGTTTTCTGGCTTAAATTTCTTCTCTTCAGTTCATTTTAGTCAAATTTGAAGACAGCGAGCCGCGGAGCGGCGAGTGAAGTTTTCTTCTCGTCCGCTTTGACTCGCCGTGGGCCGCAAACTTGGTGAATTACAGTGGAACATATTTTGGTCTGGAATATAATAAGGGTTACGAGAACAGGGCGGCATCCTGTAGAGTTCTCCTGGGCTGCTTAGCTAAAAAATACTCAGGCTCCCACTGACGTCACCTGTAATTTATTATCGTGGAAACTGGGACCCGGGCGGAAAATGGCGCCCTGTCATGGCGAAAACTCACGCGTCCAAGTAAAACTGGCAAAAGAGAAATTTCTAAGGATAACCAGAACTCGCCTAACCTGTTCCAGGATCGACATCACATTGTGGGAAAAGCGCGAAAGCCAAAACGCGAGCGAGCGAAGGGGAAAAACGAGGGAGTGGGAGTGGACCGTTTCTCTCCCCAGTCCACTCCCATTTTCCCGTCGCGTGCGACGCGTGCGCTTGTGTTTTCGCAACTGTTTTCGCAAAACCTGAGATCGATCCTAGGCTAGCTAGGACTCACCTACCTGCAGTTTCTCCATTTTATGACCATGTGATGATGTAATTGAAGGATGTATTGCCTGATTTGTAGTTGAAACCAGCGCTGGCTCGCCGACAACGTTACTATACTGCCATGAAAAGCATTAGCTGAAATTTACCACTCTTCTCACTGATATGTTTACGCCAAAATGGCATCGCGCGTTACATAAATTACCATCTTTTCCCTCGGGAGAACTCCGTAATAACCTGGGGTATTTAGCATAGTATTTCTACGCCCTCCCGACTTGTTGTTGTTCAGTTTAATATGCCCCGAGTTTCGGTTTAGGCTCTGTTTTGCCCCTCCGGTTCTCCCCTCAGCGACGGAGACTTCTATTCATGCTCATTCTCGTTCCCAGATCCTCCGTAACAACATTTAAAAAAAAACGCGTAGCTCTGGGGACGAGAATGATTCATGCTGCCCTTCTTCGCATGCGCAGTACCTACGCAATCTCGCCGCTCCACCGCTGGTCAAGGGTAACGAGGACTCTGGGAACGAGATTGCATATCGATGAAATTTCCCTACTTACTCGAAAGCCTAACCTCCTATAAGCTATACGGGTGTGTGCCGCTAGACAACACGCTATTTGGGCTCGTCACAAGGTCTACCGTAGAAAGGCTAATGTGCCACAGGATGGGGTCGAGTTTATAAGGTCTGAGATGGGGCCTCAGATTCACCCTCTCAGCCTGACTTCTGTTTCGCGGGATGAAAATCTAGTCTGCGGATGGCATAGGAAAGGATGGCACCGTCATCTAAAACAATTTAGAGACCTCCCTCGCTCGCTCACTTTCGCGGCTTCGCCGCTTCGGAATTTTTACTTCGCGCACCAACAAGACCGCCAGCTCCCGTTGATATTTGGCCCGCGGTATCATCGCGCGCACTCCAGTCACGCAATGCCTTCGTCACGAAAAAAAATTATTTGCATCGTGTTTGTTTTGCTGATTGCGTTACGCGACGTAACTCATCACAAGCGAAGCACGTTGTGACTTGCTCGCTGTGGTCTATTGCTGGTAATATTTGTAGTGTCGTTTATCGCCCCAAAATACCCAAGCAGCCATGTTTAAAAACTGGTTGAAAGGTGAAGAGAAACCGAAGGTAGACACGAGCGAATTCCACATACCCGAGAGTTACCGAGGGTCTGAAGGTCCGCGATTCAAGGTTCTCGAAAGCAAAGATGATTACGAAGTTCGCCTGTACGAAGACTCCCACTGGGTGAAGACAAAATTCGAAGAAGGGAACCTAGAAAATTGTTCCAGTACCGGATTCTGGCGGCTGTTTAACTACATCAGGGGCGAGAACGAAGGTGGGAAGAAAATAGCCATGACCGTTCCCATCAGCTCTCGAGTCGACCTCGACGATGAAGGCAAATGTAAAGTTTTCGCTATGGCTTTCTACATGCCGGCCGAACACCAAGCGAACCCTCCAGTTCCCAAAGATAACGCTGTGTTTCACGAGAAAATCGAGGGACGCGTCATGTACGCGTCGCATTTTGGCGGCTTCGCGAACGATAAAGATTGGAGGGAGAACGAAAAGAAGCTCAAAGATGCCTTGGACAGGGACGGCAAGGGTTACGTCAAGAACATGTACATCGCAGCCGGCCACGACCCGCCATTCAGGCTATTTGGCCGCCATAATGAAGTTATGCTTTTGGCAGATCCTCAGCCTTCTTTAGAAGACACAAAGCCTGAACAACAAGGGGAACCTGCTGTAGCAAGCGAATGAATAATTACGTACAAAGACGCGATCGCTCGCGTTATTTACCGCTTCACGCTTCAATGATCACTCGTCTTGTTGCAAACGCGTTTGATTTTGCAGACATTTGAAGACAGTATCGATTTTGGACTGAGTAAACGAGTTTAGTGGAATGCCTGACAGAAAAACTAAACTTTTAAAAGCATGGTGGTGTAAAAGTTGTTTTAATTTTTTATGGCCATCTTTTTGGTCGTTAAATATTCGGAACTATTTCATAAGGCTGTTTAGTTGTTGTTTTTTTAGTCAAAATATAAATGTATCCATTTGAAATATTATTTATAGGTAAGAAAATGTTTCATTTGAAGTATATTTAGGCATGGCATGAAGACGAACTGACGATCCAAAGGCTATATGTCTGCAAATGTAAACGGAATTATTGATCAATTAGGTTCGAACCTGTTCGAATGCAATAAAAAATTTCCATACACTATCTTTGAATTACAATATGATGTAGTGGGGTTTTTTCAAGAACAACCGCATTTTTATGAAAACCATGCGCTAGCCAAAACAAAATCACTGAAGTATAGGAAAATTATTTTTGAAAAAAAAAAAGGCCAAACGAAAATGAATTTCTTGAAAAAAAAAAAAAAAAAACCTGCTTGTTCGGATTCCTGGGGCTAAAAAAATTATAAAACTGTTATTTTTTAATCTAATAAACATCTTTCTTATAACCCAGTAAGAAATATGTCGCCCGTAGTGCACAAATTTATTCATACAAGATCGTCCAAAAATGAATAAAAATCACGGCCGACAAATATTTAATTGTTTTCTAAATTATCAAACTTCGCCTAAGAAAAATACGACAAAAGTTACAAGACAGCCAGGAAATACTAGTGTTGTGTCCTTGATACTTGGGCCATATTTTTCACAGCACTAGCAAAACGTAACACTCGCGTGTGCCTTTGTGATTATGCGATCAGAGAACGAGATAAAACCGCGGGAAACCAGAATGACCGCCGCGTCTGAAGAACGTGATTTGCAAAAACCCGGCAAACACTGCTGCGTTTTGATTCAATTAACCCAACCGCGATCAAGCCCAGCAGATAATTTTTTCAGAGCTTGCAATTGCTTGTGGTACACGGTCTGACAGATTCACAATGAAAAGCGCCTTATATAATTTTAAAACGTGTCGATAGACTGTTAATTTTAATACTTGTAAGTCTAGTTTTTGAGTATTTATAAGATAGTTCTCTCTCTTTTAATCGTTTTAACACTTTTAGCATTATCAAGGCAAAATTCAAATATCATTTCATACTTAAGAAAAACATCTGTCTCGCAACTTCGAGAAAAAAATCTGCGTTCAAATCTTTCTTTCTGATATTTAAGGCAAGAATTTATCGAAGAAAAAAAACGCGAACTTATGCGGGAAATAATTATATATTCAAGGCTCGAGAGAGAAGAAATGTGTTTGTCTGATCAAAAATTCCCAGTTAAAAATTAATTCTACGGATGCCAATGCAGTGATTTTTCTAGACTCAGCACAACTTCAAAGACACCACGTTATCAATGTCTGGATAATTCATGGCCAATTTTCCCGCAATTTCCACACGGCGTTCTTTTGCGGCATGAGAAAAAAAAATGTCCAAATTCCATTTTGTTCATTCGCTAAAACTCACCGGGGCGCTTTCTATATATAATTTTTCAGAAACAAAATAACCTATAAGCTATCTCCATTATAATTAAATTGTATTCTTCAGAATTAAATATTTTATGTTTCTTGGATCCAACCGAGATGTGTTCGAGTTTTTCCTACTAAGAATATTTTAGCGAATACCCCAAAATTCTACGTTTTGTACGTACTGTATATACGTGAAAGTGAGTAGTTTCGCGTTTGTCGTGAACATGGAATGATTTAATGCTTCGAGAAAAAGTCAACAGAGCTGCCGTTTGCCGTAGAACGCGGTGTTTAATCTCTCTATTATCTCGCATTTGACAAAGATAAAGAATGAAGAAAATGGATGTTTTCAAATGTTTGCTCCGGCTTTTTGATATCAGAACTTGAAGATTGTAAATTAACATGGTGTCACACCCAAGTTTCTTATAAAGATGTCGGTTAATCATCCTCTTTCCCCGGTAAGTCCTATAAAATAAACGAAAATGTCGTGGATGGAACTCGGACCTAAAGATATTCGTAAGGCATTCTTTATAAAGGTTTCTCGTATATGGGTGTGACCGTTGTGAATGTATACATTGTGGCTGGTTGGGGAAAAAAAAAATTTCGGTCCGGCGGCGTTATATTAGTACCATGAAGATGGCGACAAACTGACGCTCGTGCAGTTTGTGATTGGACAATCGGAAAGCCTTCGGTACTTTCACGAGGATTTGCCGAGGCCTGGCTGCACCTGTTACCGCTTCTTGTTAGCTTTTATTCTAGACCGGCGCCGATTGTTCGCATAAATCTGAGCTTTTCGTTATCTCTGTTGTGGATTTTCGGGAACGTTCATTTGGTTAGTTTTAGGGTTATGTAATTTTCTGTACGAACTCATTCCAGACCATCAAGTCAAGTGTCAATTTTGTGATAAAGCTCTATAGGCGACATTTTTTTTAAATCATTTCTATTTTCATTTTTTTAATCATTTTTGCGACCTCTTTGGGAGAAACGAAACAAAAAATCCATGACGTAAAAGCTAAAATGTCGATAAAATGGCTGGGCTTTGGTTCTGACTGGTGACATAAAGTGCTTTTATAAACAAGACCTGATCAAAAAGACCTTATCACTGATTTCATCTACATCTTCATTTTTCATGCGCCGCTCCACAAAAAAAAACAGAGCTCCCCCAACAGGTGTGAAACCTATGACCTTCCACACACCAGTCAGACGCTATACAACGGAGCTACAGGAGAATTTGCTTGAGGGAAGTTCGAAATACTAGGACGCACATTATACAGCAAGTTACCTGTTTGGGTTCGCGCGGAGATGCCGGAGAAGAGATTAGCGTCTACGAACGTCATTACATAAAATTAGTGAAAAAAAAAATGCGCGCGCGAAAACGGAAATTATCTACGCTCGCCGACCCCCGCCTCAAGGCATTCGGTTAAGGGGGTAGGAAGGGTGAGATGGGGGAGGGGGGAGAGGGGGGGGGGGGGTAAGCGTCGCGAAGAATAACGAGTGGACAGAATTGGAACAGGCTAACCCCCGCCTCGCCTCTACACGGTTGCGTTGAAGATGACGATGAAACACTTTTTTTGAAGAAGCTTCAAACACCAACGCGCGAGAATTGTATCCAAAGTATTCGAACAAATGAAAATAGCCCCTGATATCATCAACTTCTTATTTTAAAGGCACTAGTAAAGATAATAAATATTGAATGCAATGAATTATACAGATATTAAAGGGATGAGTCAGAACTTTGTCAGCATGTCTGAAAAGAGAAAAATACGTCCGTATTTCGCAATCAAACTAACCAAAGTTGAAACCTTAAGTGTCAATTGTCGATAAATTTCTACACGCAAACTCGTGTACAAGATTTAACCTTACTTCGATCCTCTTTGTAAGACGCGAAAGAAAAAAAATCCCAGAAGTATAGCGGCTGATTATGGACTATTATTTTTACTGGGGACATAAAGTGCACTTATAAATGAGAGACCTTATCTCGGATTTCTTCTACATTTTTATTTTTCATGCGCCTCTCGCATTAACTACTTGACATTACATTAAAACTTGACGCCAAGACAAATTCATAAAACTGACCAGGATGCACATTATTCACTGAAGCCAGAGATAAGGCAAGGTACCTGTTTTGGTTTGCGGCGAAGAGATAAGCGTCTGCGAGTCTACAGACGTTATCACGCAAAATTCATGCAAGTATTCTGCCTCGATCGCAGGTGCCGTTGCATTCCGTCAGTAAAGCGCGGGAAAACGAGCAGCTTGGGGCTTGATGGGAAGGGGATGAAACGTTCGGGAGGCGCCTTCTACCCATAACCCCTTGCGCACCGCGCCCGATCAAGGAGCTATACAGTTGAACCTCTCTACAATGGCCACACTGGGGCAGAATTTCCTGACATTGGACCGTAGAGAGGTGATCATTGTAGGGAGGTTTCATAAAACCAGGATGCACATTATCCACTGAAGCGAGAGATAAGGCAAGGTACCTGTTTTGGTTTGCGGCGAAGAGATAAGCGTCTGCGAGTCTACAGACGTCATTACGCAAAATTCATGCAAAGTATTCTGCCTCGACCGCAGGTGCCGTTGCATTCTGTTAGTAAAGCGCGGGAAAACGAGCAGCGTGGGGCTTGATGGGAAGGGGATGAAACGCGAGGCGCCTTCTACCCATAACTCCTTGCGCATCGCGCCCGATCAAGGAGCTATACAGTTGAACCTCTCCACTGGGGCAGAATTTTCTGACCGTGGGCCGTAGAGAGGTGGTCACTGTAGGGAGGTATCAATAAGAGTAAAGTGTATGGATCGGCGCATGGACGAGAAATCGTGGCCGCTGTAGAGAGGTGGCCGTTAGTGTTGATTCGACTCTATTTCACGGCAACAACAGCGGCGATCAATTTTTAATTAACTACTAATTTTTTCGTCAAAACAAATTTAAAGACGATTTAAAGTCCGTACTGCGCAATGCAATGTTTGAGCCTCATACGAACGAATGTAAATACTAGCCAAAATAAAAATTCCGGGATAAACTTACCTTTTTCTTCATTATTAACGCCAGATACCCTTGCCAAACAATGAAAACGAGTAGAAGAACCTCGACGTTATCCCAAACCGACGTTTCAGCTCATCGAGCATTCCTAAACATAACGGTCGTAATGGCGGACTCGAAAACTTACAATTTACTTCATGTACGCTATTACCCAAGTGTAACATATCAACAAATTCAAAACAAAAATGCGGAAAACAAACCCTGAGCCTGCGCAGTATGGACTGGAAATCAACTTTTAAGTCTTCTTGACACTTGCTCGACGAAGAAGCACAATAGTCTATAAAAGATAATTTAACGCAGACAACAGAACAAACAAACAGTTCTTATAACATCACTTTTATTACCCAGAAATATTGTATTACTACACTATGAAAAGACCAATTGTGACATTCTTAGACAATTCCCCGCTAAGAATTTCCATTATACGTCGCTTGAGATAAATTAATTAAATCCTCTAAAAGGAGTGGCTCTCCAATGACTTTTGAAAGTAACCGCGTTTTCTGAGCTGTGATTGGTCCAGGAAAAGCGCGCAGCATGGTCTAACCAATCAGAGTAATACTTTGGTTTGGTTCACGTGATTTTTCCCGCGCTTGTTGGGTGGATCTGTACTTTGGTTTGGTTTAACGATCGTCATTGGAGAGGCGCGCCATTCTATAGTCTAACTATTTAACTCTTACATCTCTGTCCGTGTTGTTTGTTTATTCCTTACCTCATATATCTTTGCATTTTTAGTGAGAAATGACACGAAAATATCGCGCTAACCGAGGAAAGGCAGAAGGCGAGAAGCTGGTTTGAAAACGCCCTACAGTGCATACTGGCTTCAACTATCTCAATTCATTTCTTACTGATTTATGTCAACTCAGAGCTACAATACCGCACTTCATGTTTTGTAAAACACAATTAAACATGACCAATAACTCTTCCTTTTGTCTTTTACATTTCCTACATAAAGATCGATTCTTACATTCAGTAGTTGATTGTTTGACGATGAAGACGGTCATTCGGCGAACAATTGTACATTTGAAGCTCTTTGAGCGGATACTCTCGTAAGCGGACAGCTCTACTTACGACCGCCTTGACAAAACCCGTTTGAACTCAACCTCATACAAACTCTGTATTTACACATTCTCGTAAGCGGCCAGCTCCAGTTCCGGACACTTTTTCTGCTTCCAGAGGGTGTCCGCTTACGAGAGCTTCGACTGTATCTCAAATTGAACAGTGAGCATTAGACTGATTGCAGTGTCTTTTTCTCTGGAAATAAGACTAGCCGCGCGCGAGGTCCACGCGTGGTATTCATAGGTGACTCGCCAACATTTGAATATGAACAAGAGAGGACGATCTAAGAGAAGCATTCCCCCATACATGGGTCTCTTCCAATAATTTGTTTAAATCTATTTTTAATTTTCAGTCCATAGCTGAGCTATTTTAAGAGCGCTACCTGACTGGTCAGTTCGAGTAACATGATGTCGGAGCCTCGACCAGAAGGAAATAAAAATCTATTTCACAGCATGGCGCGAAACTATTAATAGATTTCAAAAAATTATAATTAGGCACGGGGAATCCTTCTCTTAGATCATCCTCTCTTGATATGAACCAGTCTTGGTTATGAACGATTTAAAGAAGCACTGTCACCGAGGATTTGTTTAAAATATTCTCTTGATTTATGGAATCTGATGGAATCAGTTAAAACTTTTATTGTAGAAAAGTACTCGGCAAGGAAGGAAGTGAGGGTGACTAACGAAGGCGAGGATGGTAATGGATTACGATATGAACAAACTTGAAAATGCGATGCTCGAGTTTCCACGTTCTTGGATTGGCTTAGATTCCTTTGAAAGTTAGCAAAAACTATTTCTAGGCCCGTTTTTCTTATGCAAAGAATCGACGACAGTGTTCCTTCAAATACCCCCTAGAGCTCGCGCTCGCTTTTTTTAGGTCGAGAGAATAGAGAGGTTGTGAACAGTCTAATTGTCGACAGGAGAAGGGACAATAAACAGTCTATAGACCTAACATCTACTTGTCCAGAAAACTGTTATTAACTGAGATACTCCTTGTAGACGGTGAGTGGATCTAAATCATAGTGCTTGTGGAAGGACACTGGTGTCTGGTGCGCTAGCAGTGAAGGCACATACTCATTAGGCTTGGCCTGAAACAGAAACAGATCAAAGAAAAATCACATCAATATTCAAAGAAGCTACAACCGTAGACAAAAGTAGTTGGAACGCTTACAAAAAACAACACCAATTCAGTTATTTTACTGTTTAACTTGGATAAAAACCTTTCTATGTTGCACCCTTCTGTGGATAACGCTTTATTTTTAATCGCTATAAACTAGTAACAAGAAATCTACGTACTTGGTGAAAGGCAGGGTTATGCGTGACGGGAACTCCCAGTCTTCGGAAACAATTCCCCAGCCACATGTCGTCGGGGGAGTCTGGTTCCCAACACCTACAGCCGCTCTTTAGCAAGGCTTCAATACCAGCACGGCTTAAGATCATACTGAAACAAGAACGCAAACATACAATATTGGTATTTACCACTGAAATTCGAAAAGAAGAGGTGGCCATTACATAATATTTAGCCTTGGAAGGGGAAAAAAACCCAAAAGCGTTTGTCAATTGCTTATTTTCATGAAAAATATTCAGGAGGTTCTCTAATAGAGGAGTTGTGCCAGGCGTAATTTTTGACGCGTTTGATATGGCCGTCAATATTGTTGGCGGAAGTTAATGGAATGTGGAGCGCAGCCTGGAGCACAGCCCAAGCCTCGGCCCGGCGCAGCCTCGCTCGGGGATTTCCCAGGAGGCGCTTCGCCTGGTTCAATCGTCGCTGCTGTCGCGTACACATGCAGTCCGATCGTTGCGTTGTTTTACCCCTCAGACGTGTCCTCGCCTTCGCTTCGGGGCCAGTCCACTGGTGCCTCGATCCATTGCATCTCCAGCCACACCCCGCCGTCCATTTCGTAGCGTAACGAATACATTAATCGTACGTTGTGGGAACTTGGTCAAGTAAAACCAACCAATCACTTCAACCGCAAAGAACCAATCAAAACATGTAACAGATGGCAAGCGCGGGAAAACATGTAACCCGTGGCAAGCGCGGGAAAAGTCGCTGTAGCCAAATCATGATTGGTGTTGGTTTTGCACCTGATTGGCTAGGAAGGAATCAGCTTCGCTCTGATTGGCTTGACCAAGTTACACGAGTTTCTGTAACCAATTACTATACAGCTTGGGAACCGCAACAATAAATTTTAAAGCAGTCACTGCAAAACCACTCATCTATTCAAATCTATTCAATTCAGGTAAGGTTAGGCTGAGCCAACTAACAAACAAAACAGTAACGTATTAAACGCAAGTCTTACCTTCCTCCTCCAGTGATGTACTCGTACCCATACCCTCCCGTCAGTCCGTAGCCGTACCGCTCACCAAGCAGTGTTACTTCTTTTGGATCATAGCACGCTAACAACTTTTGTAATCGAGGCACGCTGTGGGGAAAGGGTTCAAACAAAGTACACTTTGATGAATTATAAACCTTACAAAGTTGAGTTGAGCACTGTATTCTCCAGGTTATTTTAAGCGTCACAACGAATACCGCATAGTAAAACTCTGTAAACATAACGATATGAAATACAAAACAAGTTCTACAGCCGTCAAAGGAGTATCACAAGTCTCTGAACATAACTGTAATGACATAAAATACAAAAAAACACTACAATAGGTTCTTATAATGGGAAGAGTTAAATCTAAGGCTTATATTAGAGGGGAGCGAGCTTATTAACGGGAGGATTTTTGCGTTGTTATAGCGGGGACTCGTTATATCGGGGTTTTGATCCATACATTTTACTGGCCGGGCTGAAGAACATCGTTCGTTATACTGGGGACTTCGTTATAAAAGGGTTCGTTATATCGGAGTTCCACTGTATGGGAGTTTTACGGTATATTAATTCAGCCCGACCTCGTTCCCAGGGTCTCTCTTCTTCCTGCCAAAAGCCAAAAGCGGGAAGAAGAGAGACCCGGGGAACGAGGTTGGCTTGCAGTCTGTTTCCCTCTCGAAACCAAGGGCCGGGCCAAGGGTTTTGGACGAGAAGGGACCCTGTTTCCCCAACCCCTTTCCCCATCCATACCGCCATTTTTGCAACGTCACAGAGATCTGAGGGGGACTGCAAGCAGTCTAGGAGGAGTAGCAATACTTTACCAGAGTTAAAATCAATACGAGATCTTATTTAATTACTCCAGTTTCTAATTACCTCATAATTGTGTCGTCATCAAGTATAACAAGCCAGGGTTTGTCAGCTGCTCTTGGGTCAGACGCTGATCTGTCGATAATGGCCTGGAGCTTGGCACAGTGTCCTGAAATACGCATCCAAAATATTTAGTGTATGAACCTAAATATCCTCAGTCCTAAGGGCTGATATTAAATCTTCAGCAAAACGACCGTATAGTCGAACTTCCTTTAAGGCCCGATCAACAGCTGATCAAACGGTCACAACATTTGTCACAACATTCTCACAACATTTGTTGTGAGCCGATGTTGAGACCGTTTGACCACCCCTCACAACAATGTTGTGACAACATTTCTTTTGTTCTTGAAATGTTGAGACGTTGTTGTGGCCGTTTGAGCAGGCATGGTCACAACATGCATGACCGTTTGATCGGGCCTTTATAATACGTTCACTTGGTCCCTAAAGTGTTCCCTAGGGGGGACGTGTTCCCTTATTGGACCACGATTCAGGGACCACGATTCAGTGTCCTTTTACTGGACCACGACTTAGTGTTCACTTATTGGTGCACGATTTAGTGTCCCCATACTGGATCACGCATCAGGGTCCCCTTATGGGACCACGACTTAATGTCCCCTTACTGAACCACGCCTTGGGGTCCCCTTATATGGGAGCACGATTTAGTGTTTCCTTATTGGACAACTGAGCTGGAGCACAGCCCAACACGGTCAAAAAACCGTATTGAGGTTCTCAGTATACCTTAAGAGAAGACATGCTTAAAACAACTCCAGGCAAACAACGGTTTCGAACGATTAACGGCGAATAGGTCCAAAAACAAAGATGTCGAAACATAGCTTGTTTTTGTGAAAGGTAGTTAACCCATAGCCTGCGAATACAGACGGATTTTCGCCTGTTGTCTTGTTAACACGAAACCGCTTACTGCACGCGAGGTGACTAATCAGGAAGGAGAATAGGGCAAATGTTTATTTGAACCCTTGCTAACCACTTCAAAGGAGCTACGTCACGGTTGGCGCATCTTGAAAAAAAAATGGCCAATTTTTTCAATTTCGCCATTCGTAATCCGTTTTAATCTTCTCCATCCTCAACCATCCTTGTTCCTGTTTGGTTTATTATTACTTCTTTGGTGTTTCTCTACCTTAGTAAACTGTTATTTTGAGGCTTTCTTCAATTTGAAGGTGATTTTCCACTTCGCAAAAATGACTTAAAATATCGTGACATAGCTCCTTTAAATATATTACTGGTGCTTTTTAACTGTAAAAAGTGAGGGAGGAGGGAGAGATGCAAATATGGATGCATGTATTCTGACCTGAAGTGAAGTGTCCCAACTAATTGTGACACGGGTTGTAGTTTTTATCATTTATTGGACGAATCGTGTTTTGTTTTACCACAATAAGCTGTAGCTCGTCCCGCAACAAACTTCGCTGTCACAACACTAGGAATGTAGTTATAAGTTACAACTGTTTTCTAAAGTTTTCTTCTCATTGTCGCATGAAAAAGCGATTTTCTTTTTCTGTTTCTTAAATCCTTGGAATTGTATTCACATTTTACACAGATTCTTCTTCATCTCTGGCCGGCGAAGTCGAATACGACACTAATTTTTATAACGGGCGCGAGTACAAATCCGCCATTAACCGTTTTGTAGTTTCGTCCCATTATTTCGGTGATTACAAGGTCAAAGACTACATCCGATTGAGGCGACGTGTTGATGTTATGACTATAAAGTGCTAAATGCCCGACTCTCCAACCTAAGCTCGCTGTGACTGCCTCAGTAGAAAATTGTAGTTTGCTAGCCCGTAGAAATATTGGCCCTTAAATCTGCCCAATCCGATGTCCGTTTACTATACTAGCTATATGACATGATATGAATATAGCTTTGCATTTTAAATTTTCTTATACATATATAGCTTATATACTTAAGAAATAAAACCTCATTTCCTGTGTCTTTATACTCTGATAAAGATCATAGCCACGTCATTTCGCTCCCGAGATGGCGTAGAGAGAACCTGAGCCGCAGCCACCGAAATAGCTTTTTCAGTGAGAAGCTGATACGCGCGAGAATCTCAGCTATTTTATGAAAGGGAGTATAGTGGAACACCGTTAATCCGACCACCAAAGGGCCAACCGCAAAATCTGATCGTATTAACGGGGTGGTCGTCTTGAAAATTACTGACAGAAATTGAACTTCAAAAGTGGTCATATTAATGAGGTGGTTGTAAGGCGGGTTGCACTGTACTCCCCAAAAATCGGAGTGAGCGTCGAAACAGGCTAATTAACAATTAGATTATGAGCTCGAGATTTCTATGATGTGATAGTTGATGAGGCCGTAGGCCGAATCATCTATCACATCATAGAAATTGAGAGCGAATAATCTAATTGTTTTAATAAAAATTATAACAATTGTCTTGTAATAACTCTAAATCCTCTTCCAAAACTAAAGAGAAACGAGAAGAAACACCAATTTTGTAGACGACTTCCAGCCACTGCACACTAATGGTTGATAGTATACGAGTAGCTCAGCCAATCAGATACGATTGTCTCATTTGCATTAGTATACTATGCTAGTAGATTTTTACTAACTATAATTATAATGCTTCATTCTTTGACTTGATATTTATGGAATTTAAAGCACCAATAAATCACTTTTCGACAGCTACGACTTTTACATTTTAAGCTGCTTTATGTCTGTATTCCATTCATGTCACGTCGTGTCACGTGCAATGTCACGTGCAAACCGGCGTCTTTGCTTCCAAAATTGAAGTCGGTCCGAAATTTTCGCAGATGACGATTCCTTGTTTTAAATAAATCGAATTCTAAAAAAGTAACATACACAAAGGAAACAGGAAGAAGTAGAAAATGTTATTTTAATGTTCGAGCAGATTTACCATGAAAGGCGCGCGTGAAATTTCATTTGTTATCACAGCAAAATTACGTCTGCAACAATGAAGGACAGAGCTTAGTTATAAGTATCCAAAGCTGCGCGCTCAATGATATTAATTGTTTGTTTAAAAGCAAGTGATGATGTCCATTTAAGAAGAAAAGCTTCTAAACAATGTAAAATTAGCTCGAGGGGCGGATCTGTTACCAGACGAATCGTAGACGGATTTCTAAAAACCGAATTTATATTGAGACGAATAATTGGTCCCTATAGCGTAAAATATATAAATACAAATCCATACGCTTACACAGAGAGAGTTGAGTCAAATTCCTACAGAGGGAAGTTGTGCAAATGCGGCGAACAATGAGTTGCGAGAGCGGAAAGTTTGTACTGCCGCGAATTGTCCGCAGTGACTCCGAATTGTCAGTTACGGGGACGAGTTCGTTTAGCGCAAAGGAAGGAAAAAATAGAAAGAAAACTCTGGGACAAGGAAGTTTCAATCGTGGAGATCTCAGCAGGGATAAACCGCTAGCCAAAGTCAGTGAGGCTGTCGACATACCCAGGCTAACGCTACCTGCGATTCCGCTGAGAACTGGGCAGGTGAACAACGAGGAAAAACGAAGACGAGGAAGAATACATTGTAATTACGATTTTTCGCTTCAAGTTCAACGAGCTGTGATGCCCGAATGGAATAAAGACAATAAATCAAGAAAGACCTCGTCATCTACTTCTGGTTCCCGGGGTTCGGACGTTCCTGCAGGGCATCTGCCTTTTGTCATATACGATCAGAATTATGGGGACAACAGGAAAGGCGAGAAATCCGATTTGAAATCCGACAGGAGGAATTTTTTGCCGCCTCTTGAGGGTCAGCGAATGAATTTACTTGAAAAAGAACAGTTGAACAAACAGCGAAAAGAACTTTATAAAACTTCAGAGAAGAGACGCCGTAAGAAACATGACCCCAGACAACCTCTAATATGGTTTTGTAAAGCCCGGGATACAGGATAAGCGAGCAGTATTTCACCTGCCAAAGGCTGTTAAATACCGTATCAGACCTATTGCAGAAATATGACTGTAACGGCAAGCTGAAGTTTGTCCAGTGTTGTAAACGACGCGTAGCATTGTAGCCATTGAAACAGAGGGAGAGTTGTATCTCCTCGTCATCATCACGCCCTTTATCGCGTTATACAGTGGAACTTCGATTTCTCGAACCTCCACGAGAAACGAAAATTGGTTCGAGAAATAAGGAACTTCGAAATATCGGGGGTAAAATTACAGTGAAACAAGTCCCAGGGAAACAACATTTGGTTCGAGTTATTGGGTTTTTTGAGAAATCGACGGTTCGAGAAATCGGGTTCCACTGTATTGTTCTAAATTCATTATTGAGTACATCACAGGTGCCCCAAGCTCGTAGGATTACGTAACAGTCGAAAATATGAGGATGTATACATCGTATTCAATGGTTTAACATATAATACGAGCGTATATTTTGCGAGTTGCGAGCAATGAGCAAAATGTCCGCTCCTATTATAGGTTAAACTATGGAATAAGGGATTTATTATTCCACTGCAAAAATTTTTCCCTCCGTATTCGCGCTGTTCTATAAACCGGTCAAACCAGGCCACCGCAGTGCAATACGCTCTCATATTTTGCGCGTTCTCTTGACTTTATATGGTGAAAGGACATAATAGTAGTGGAATAATAAAAAGATACATAGAGGGGAAACAGTGGAACTAAAACTAACTGGAATCGCGCTAAATCGGCCCAGCAACCACATAGGAGACAAACAAATACACAACAGAAGTAAGATACAGTCAATTCTCTCTAAGACGGACACCATTGGGACCAGCACTAACTGTCCATCTTAGAGAGGTGTCCCGGCGGCTTCTGGAGAGTTTAGATGCAGTAAAATGACTGAAAAACGGCGTGCAGGGACCAACACCAGGTGTCCGTCTTACAGAGGTGTCCGTCTTACAGAGGTGTCCGTTAAGAGAAAGTTGACTGTACTAGGCAAGTTCTATTCAAAACTAGTTCGTTTTTCCCCATAAAAAATTTCCCATAAATAGACGTTTTTTACCCAAAAAAATCCTTATATTTTCGACTGTTACGTATCACTAACGTTCATTTTACGACCTTGGGGTACCTTAGCCCCCCACACAGACTTTCTGCGTAGGAGGCTAGGAGTACCTGTGAGTACATTGAAATAAATAATTGATTTATTGTGCTATATAAACAGCCAGCTAGTCAGCCCCCACCAGGTGGGATTCGTAATCAATTTATGTTCTTTCATTTGATATGTTTATATATGTTCTTCACAACTGCAAAGATCATTTTCACCTGCAAATCTCTATGCCATTAACCAGGGCGCGCTAATTAGAATAAAATTGGATGAGGCCGTAAGCCAAGTCCAATTTGGCAGGCCTCGGAATTTTTTTCATCCAATTATTTCCAAATTGGACATCATGTAGTGCTATTTATAGGTTTTTAATTTGGACACGTGTCCAAATTAAAGATAAATTTGGACAAATAATCGTGCGCACGCTTGTACGGAATTTTGGGATCGCAATATAATTAAGCGCGAAATTATGCACAGGAAGGAAGTGCAGTGCAATACAGTGAAATCTCCATTAAGGAGACGCCCTAAGGAAGTGTCCCTTTAATATAGGTAAAATAGAGGTTTGAATAGAAAACAAAGATTATGAGCGTTAATTTAATTTTGCCGGGACAAACGTTTGTGTCCCCTTAAGGAAGGTGTACCAAAGTAGAGGTTCCATTGTACTTGGGAATTCCTTTATGTTGTCTAAGTCTAAGGCAAACACACGACCCTTGCGAAAACCGGTGCAAATGTTCTAAAACTGAGCTAGTCTTCATTTTTCTCTCCACTGAGAAATCATCGATGTGCGACGCGCGAATTAGTGGGAAGCGTGAAGCGCCAATCAATGCCACGCTCGTTCCAGATCTTTTTGGAACGTCGCGTTTCGCACAACGAACTCACGCTAAAATATAGTCTCCTTCGCAGTACTAGTTAAAATATGGACTGCTTTGCAGTCTACTGGAGTAAGGCATAGTAAGTTTAATACATCAAATTATACCCCTTGTAAAACAACAACCGTAAATTTTACTAATTCCCTTGTACATACTTAGATTAACTGTATGTGATAATGTACTTATGAAATAAAACATGTGAACTGCGGGTAACCAATACGACCGAGCAACAGAGTAACAGTGATGCCAACAGTCATCTTCGTACTTATAACAGTGGGGGTAGTACTCGAAGAGTTTCCGAATCTTTTTATCCAACAGAAACTAGCGCGAGCACTCACGAGTACTCCGAAAGCAATCGCGCCAGCAAAATACGTCATGTTGCTTAGCAACTTCGGGGACGAACACCACGGGCTCATTCCCGTCTCGGCAACAGGTACTTGTTCCCCAGACTGATAAAAGCAGCTTGAATAGAAGTCCAGAATAAATAACGTTTCAACAGGATTTGAACCCATCAGACCCTTGTGACTTACTACAGGTGCAAATAACGCCCTACTAACTGAGCTATGTAGCGAGTTCTCTTCAGCTAAACCCAGAGAGGATACCTGTTAGGACCATGATTCAGTATCCGATTTCACGAGGTAGGGCGACATAGGATAGGAGCAGAAAATAGGCATCGTTGACTTGAACTCTCAATAATTCAATATTGTTCAGTCATTAACCAGAATAGCGACTTTTGTTGTTTCATAACTCTACAGTCGAAGCTCCCGTAAGCGAACACCCTCGGGAAGCAGAAAAAGTGTCCGCAACTGGAGCTGGCCGCTTACGGGAATGTGTAAATACAGAGTTTATATGAGAGTTCAAACGGGGTTTATCAAGGCGGCCGTAAGTAGAGTTGTCAGCTTACGAGAGTGTCTGCTCAGAGAGCTTTGACTGTATTTGATTTTGTGATGGAAGTAACGGTGTCCGCTTATAAGAAGTTTACAACAGTGTCAATTAATTTATCAAATTGGATCAAATCGGACCTTCAAAAAGACGAGAATTTTATTTAAAGAAATGTCGGGTGTCAGCTTAGCGGAGATTTGGCAGTGTATCAACTGTCTAGAGGTCTTGCAGACGTCTCCTATTTCTTTCCTGCGACAGAAAAGCGACACAGGGAGAAAATTGAAGACGTCTGCGCGCAAACTACTCTCAGTCAAAACCGACATATCACATTTGACAAGGAATTGGAACAAAATAGGGCGGTTTTCAGTTGAGTGTCGAAAGTAATCCGGAATTGCTTTTGTTTTGAGTTACACTCTGTGATTGGTTAAAAAAAACTCGCGCCACCTACTCAACCAATCAAATGTAAAGCCAAAACCAACCGCGACTTGGCCACACGCGTTTTCCCGCGTTTGGCGCCGGTCACGTGTATTTGCTTTGACTTCTCATTGGTTCATTATGTTGTACGTTCGCTGTGATTGGCCATCGTGATTGCTTTACGACACTCAATTGAAAACTACTCTGACTATTACGTTTTTTAAAAAGTTACAAATTTCCAACATTACTGACCTCTTTCAGTGTTAGGTACTCCGATGTCCTCTGTTGGTATGGATGGATCTTCTGTTTCACTGTAGTAAGCGATGTGTTTAGCGTGCTGTCCAACAGTTTTCTGCACAATGGGCACTGAAAAAAAAATTCATTGATTGACGCTTGGATTTGTTTAAAGCTTGTAATTATACCGTTGAGACTCGCTTAGGTTTTGGGTTAACTTTTGACATATTTCTGTTGGTTTACCAAACTTTCCAACCAATCACAGAGCCACTGAGCAGCCGCACATGTAATTTATCGACATGTTGTGGCTGGCCACACAGAAAGGCCACACAGAAAGGCCACACAGCGTCCTTGGTGCCAGAATTGTTGTATGAGATGTTCGTTATATGAGAAGTTCGTTATATAAGATGTTCGTTATATAAGATGTTCGTTATATGAGATGTTCGTTATATAAGATGTTCGTTATATGAGATGTTCGTTATATGACTGAGATGTTCGTTATGTGAGATGTTCGATACATCTGATGTTCGTTATGAAAGCGTGAAAGGGTTCAGTCAGTGTTGAACTGTAATTGGTTTATTTACCTCGATCCTTGTGGTACTTCTTTGTAGTCTTGACAGCAAAGAAAATGTTGTCCAAAGATAGCTCACCCTACGCAAAAAAAAGAAGCATTCATTTTCATTACCTACTCTCGCTGTCTCGAACGAAACCCGTTTCCCTTGGTGGATACTGTTGTACATGTAATTTACTATGGACTATCTCGAGCTCCAGTTCCCAGCCAATAATGTGCAGCCGGACTTCAACCAATCGCAAGTCGGTTTAACGTTGTCTAACTTCACCTTAACTGGGTTCTTTTCAAGTGACAAAATGTTTATTTTGTCAGTTGAAAGCCTGTATTTTTTTACTGATATAAAGAATACAGCTCTAGTTACCGCCCCGAGAAAAACAAAAACAAAATGAACAGCGTTTCCAATCTTCTTTTTCAAGCCCCTTCCCGTCTCCGCCCTCCATAAACCGTATGTTTTCTGCAAACTCACACATTCCGGGCCACCACTCTTCAAAGACGTCACGCATTCTTGCTGGTCCACAGGTTCGCTGGTGCAGAACTCGGGTACATCAGTGAGTAGCGTACCTTGGCCCTCGTCGCGAATGAACATTGCCACCTGCGAGAAAGCAAATTGACATGTATTAAAAAAGCCAGTCGGTGGAACTTGTGCCCCTTTCGGCAAATCCTCGTAAACATTTCCGATGGCACCAATATTGTTTGCATTTTCCCGGTTCACACGTCCAATAGTACATTTCCGAGTTACCTTTTGCCTCTGTTTCAAAACGAGTCCTGGTAAACAAATGAGTTGGATTTGCATTTGAATGAACTCGTGCGTAAAATTCATTTTCATATGAAAGGTTGTGCACCCGGACTCGTTTTGAAACAGAGGCAAAAGGCAACTCGCAACTGGCCTATTTCATGATGTAAGCGCAAGGAATGGAAACGTTTCCATTCCTTGCGCTGGCGTTTTCGTTTGCGCTACGGTAGTTGACACGTCCTTATGCTTGTGCTTAGACTGCACAACAGTCGTTTTTTCTCTAAATCGCTGGTAACAAGGCGCGAAGCGCCGAAAGCGTGGATCCTCGCGTGCGACGCGCGCGAGCCTCACACGCCCGTAGGGCTGAGGCGAGAAGCGTCTCTCCCCAGTTCCACTCTCCGTTTTCACACTCGCTCCAGACCTTTCGTTCAAAGACCGCGCGCATTCGTTTGACAGACCAACGCAAAAAAATACGACTGTTTTGCAGTCTCGCTTGTGCTTGGACTTGCGTTGCACGTGTAAACCAGCCATTAAACTTTTCTTGAAGTTATTATAATTTTAATTGAAAGGTAAGAAAGAAAAGACACTCAAATACTCTGTTCAAAACTACCTTTTCTCAACTTTATACAACTGAGAAGTTCATACCAATTCAAACGCCAAAAAATGCGCTTTTCTAAAACTTTTTCACATACCCATTACACGTAACCGAGGAATTCGAAACACTTATTGTTCAACTTGTTCTTTGCTATATAAGTGCGGCGAATATATCAGTGCGCTTATGTTCCTCGGTTTGTTTTTGCAATCTAGTTGGATATATTTTTCTACGTTCTTTTATCTATTTGACAAAGAGTGACATGCAATAATAACGTGTAAAACTGTTGTTGATCACGATGGTGCTATTTCTCCGTGCTCAGTGTTACACGTAACACGTTGACCGTACAACGACCAATGAAACAACGTAAATTTCGATCCGTTTGCAAATTAGGCATCACAAATTTTTCCTATAAATTGCGAGACCGACAAATTTTCTGGACTTCAGATAAACTCCACGTGTTCAGAAGAGCAACATTGAAAATGCCACCTAAAGGTTCGGGAAAGAAGCCGGAAGAGAAACCTATAAAGATTGCAGCCGGGAAAGTCAAGGGCGGGGACGGTAAACGAAAGCGAGGCAAGAAGCGAAGAGAAAGCTACTTTATCTACATTTACAAAGTTCTAAAACAAGTTCATCCCGACACCGGAATCTCCGCCAAAGCTATGAACATTATGAACTCGTTCGTCAACGACATCTTCGAGCGAATAGCCACAGAATCTTCTCGACTCGCACAGTACAGTAAGAAGTCGACCATCAGCTCCCGCGAGATTCAGACCGCCATACGACTGCTTCTGCCTGGTGAACTGGCCAAACACGCCGTCAGTGAAGGAACCAAGGCGGTCACAAAGTACACGAGTGCCAAATAGATGAAATAACGGCAGCTGGAGAGACTTTGTCAATGAAAGATGTCTGTATAAACAAAACGACTTGACTTGACAGTACAAGAATGTTGCTTTCTCTTTTGGACAGTACAGGACATTTAATTTTCTTGCGACCGAACATAAATGTACGACATTGTGACAATGATTTACCTCGTGTCAATGAAGAAACCAAGGCCGTCATAAACTACACGAGTACAAAGTAGACGAAAAGGCAGTAGTTGGAAAACAAAAATGATTTGACTTGACTTGGCGGTACAAGGGAACGTTGTTTCTCCTTTAGACAGAATAGGACATCTAATTTTCTTTCGACTGAACAGAGATGACGATTTAAAATACTTACCTCGTGTTGTACATCTATGGTGAAATCCGACTTTGGCGGCTCGGCTTGAAGTCTTTTACTCAATCTGTTAAAAAGAAATGAATTAAGTCAAACTGAATTATTTGAATGATGTAATTTCGAATGTATAAATTGTTGATTTTATTTAGGCTCATTTGCCGTTTATTTTAAAGATGATGATTTTCTGTAAATAGTATTGTACATAATTAATTAAATGATTAGTAACCTCAAATGGATGTTAACAGTGATCTTCATTATCAGCTAAGCTGCGTAAATTAGCCTGTGTATATCAACCCTCTCTCCTCGTAAAAAGGCGTGTTCATTGCATTTCTGTTTACTTTTTCGTTCTGAAAGCTGCTTATAAAGGCCCGATCAAACGGTCACAACATTTGTCGTGAGCCGATGTTGAGACCGTTGAGACCACCCCTCACAACAATGTTGTGACAACATTTCTTTACTTCTTGAAATGTTGAGAGGTTGTTGTGGCCGTTTGACCGGGCATGGTCACAACATGTCACAACAAATGTTGTGAGAATGTTGTGACCGTTTGATCGGGCCTTTAGTCACTTTGCCACGAAAAAGTGAATTATAAAACTGATGCCTGATAAACGAGCAACTTGATACCGTCAGTTTTTGATGTTGCTTGGCTTAAAATAATTTCGCGTGCTCGCTATATTGTCATGCCAGAAAAATATTAATAAGTCTCTCTTACCCCAGAACAAGGAGGTTTTTTCAGGCTTGGATCAAACGAGAACTAAATTAGACAGGAGGAGTTGAGAGACGAGACTTTCGACAAGAGTTTTCAACTTTCATAAGGTCCATAAGCGCGTGGTCAAACTAGCTGAGAGAGTATGCAAGAGTTTACATCATCTGCCTGTCAAACGAGCTGAGAGTACGAGAGAGTTCACACAGTCTGCCTGTCAAACGAGCGAAAATTGTCGAACAGGTTCAAATTCGATGAGAGCGTACGAGTTTATGCTCAAATGGGAGTGAGAGTTTGAACTTCCATCCACCTTCCTTCTCGTTTTACCAGGCCTTAAAATTGGAGCCCCTAATGACGGGATATTCCATGTCAAGGAAGAGCTAATCCCTGAAATTTTTATTCTCTTTTTACTTGGCTCTCGGAATTCCACTGACCCAAATTAAGAACACTGCTAAGATCACATTTGTTTTTCTTAGTTCCGTTCTATTTTCTTCTCTCTTTTAGCTTCTTTTCTCTTCTTCTCACAGTAAAATGAAGCGCGTTCCTCGCGCGCGCCCCTAAAAACTCGCGCTCTTCTCCACTCAGCGTATTTTAAAAAAGATAAAAAATTGTCCTGTAATTTGAAAAAGGCTTGCGGTTTTCTAATGGCTGTGGTAAAACCAAAACCAAAACTGAAGTAATCAAATCTGTAAAAACGAACGCAATGAACCAATCAGAACTCGAAGCGAAAACATGCAACCCGTGCAAAACGCGTGAAAACGCGCGTGAGGCTAAACACGATCTTGATTGGTTGAAAGAACAGTATGTTTGCTCTAATTAATTAGAACGTTATGCACGAGTTTTTTAATAAACAAAAACAAAGCGAAGACTTTCGTAAACCACTCTATTGAGAGGAAGTGTACATCTAACATGTAGAGACAGACTTGCAATATGGTTTACTTTTTATTCTTTTTCTTGTAGTTGTAAAATAAAAATGAATGAAAACAAAGAGATGCAGATTAACCTTTTGTTAATTTCTCTTTGCATTTGTGTATTCGCGAAGTAACTTTGCACAATGTTCACAGGCACAGTGTATAAATTCACAGATTAAATGAAAAATTTTGAGCGATATCACTAAATTTTCTTTATATGAGTAGATTGCTAGCAGTCCCGAGCAGTCTCTTACGCTTCGCGCTCGCTATCGGAAAGAAAGAGGGACTGCTCGCAGTCTATTATATGAGCGTATATGAGGGTGCAAGAAACACAGTCAAATAATACAAAAATCTAACTGTCAGCGTGCGCACGTGGAATGCGCGAGTAAGAAACATAGTGAGTCAAGAAAACTGAAAACTTGCGTGCTCATATACATGTACGCGCTTACAGTACTGTAAAGCGTAGCACTGAAGAAGGGCTAAGCCCAAAAAGTTTATGCTTAAATGTTTTTTGATACTTCGAATTCTAAGAGTTTTTTAACCTTTTTTCTAAAGAGGTTTTACTACTAGTCATTGTAACTTGCCTGTTTAACAATGGAACAGACACAGCCCAACCAGCTGCAAAATCTGGAAAAGAGAACTGAGATGGATCCTGATGGAAAGCAAAGTGATGGATGATTGCTGCCTGTTTGTCTTGTATTGCGTGCCCAAGAAACATCTCCTGATGATAAGTAACAAAGCAACAGTATTAGGCATATACAAAATGTTTTTTTAAAGGGCAGAGAAGAGCATCAGTAGGAGAGCAGGGTTCCAGATAAGTTTTAAAGGCAAGGCGTCAATGAGAAATTGCAATGGGTCAATAAAAAATAGATATGGAACTCACTAAATTGTGAGACGTTTTCTATTAATTTGTCGGGTCAGGTAACCAACCTTGTTGGGTTTTTGACCTGAGACCCCTCTCTTATCTGGAACACTGGGAGAGGGGAGAGCGGAGAGGGAGAGGGGAGAACTGAACTGAACTGGAAATTTATTTATCCTCGAAATTCTATCAATTTACAAATTGGTTTCAGTCATGAAAGCCGAGTAAATAACTAAATTAAAAATTAGCGGGACAAGCTATCGCTAAGAAGCAAGCAAAAAACCAAAGTCAAATACCTTCCATTGTTGTTTTAAAGGTAGCTAGAGAATTAGCTTCCCTTATTCATTTGTGAGGCACACTCAACATTTTTTACCACACACCTTTCTTGCATCATATTTATTTAAAACTTGCACAAGTTCTGGCAGGTTAATGATGGTCTCGTCCTCACAGAAAAATATCCACCTCTTGCTGTCACCATAATCCTCATCCAAGCTACAGATGGAAAGGTGTGAATTAGTCAATGATTATAAAATACCCCCCCTTTTCAACACGCCCCTAAAAATGTCTCATATGAAACATAATAAAATATGTTAACCACACCCTTCACACTACCCTGTTACTGTTTTGATTGAAAACTGTTCTCAATTTAATTGATTCTTACCTGTTTATGATGGGAATAATTGTCCATGCACCAAGAGGTGCCCAATCCTTGTGCATCATCTTAAGTTCTAAGTGATCCTAACAAGAATAATCAAAGTTCTAGATCTGATGGAATACACTACTGGTAGTAAAATGTGAGATTTAAGAGGCGTGGTTGCCTGGCTAATGGTTAGCACATTAGACACCAGATTGAACAGTCTGGGTTGAAGCACTGGCCAGGATCACTGTGTTGTGTTCTTGGCAAGACATCACATTGCCTCTTTCCACACAGAAGTATAAATGGTACCGGCGAATTTTCAGGGCAACCTGCTTGAGGGTTACCAACAAAGGACTATCATCCCATCCAGGGGAATAGCAATACGCTAGTCACTTCATGCTATGGAAACCAGAGTTAAGCAATGACTTGATAAGCTACTTGGCTCGTAATGAGATTTGGTATGTTTACCTTGCAGTATTTTCTATTAGAGACTGGTGTTTTTAATGGAACTTTGTTGTGCGAGGTCTGGTGGCATTAGCGTGTTGGACTCTGGATTGAGAGCTCTGGGGTCAATCAAATTTGATCATCAGGGTCTTTGTGTTTTTTTTTTTGGACAAGAAACTTTACTCTCACAGTGCCACCGTCCCATCTCGAGCTTTGTACTCTACTGTGGGTCACTACTTTTGAGTGAGACTATATCTGATTATAATATTATTACCTTTTCTCCCATTGCTTCTGCCTGTTCAGTCAGGGCTTGTCTAAGAGCTTTTGCTTTTCTTACATGAAATGCATTGTGTTGACTTCTCACAACTATGACTACGTCCTTTAATTCTAAAGAAAAAAAGTATATAAAATTATGCACCAACATTAAAAAACAGAGCAATACTCTTAGCCTACAGGCATCCAATAAACTTTATTTTAATTTTTTTTAGATGACAAACAACCTTTATTGAGATGTTTCATAATGTATTCAAACTAAAATGTGTGGTTCCAGAAAATATCCATACCTACCCCAAGGGGAAGCCAAATTTTTTAAAGGAAAGTATGAAGCTAAACTGGAATTTTCAAGGGGGTGAGGGTGGGTTCAAACCCTGTGGGAGGAGGTATGGATACTTTCTGGAACCTGACACAATACCCCCACCATAGGGACTCTCCTTTAGATCACAAAAAACTAAACGTAAAGCCACACTCGGGCCAAACTGGCTACACAGCCAGAGTTTATCCCGGTTTCCATAGCCGTTAGGTGGACAAGAACACAACACAGTGACCCTGGCCAGTGCTCAAACCCAGAGTGCTCGATCTGGAGTCCAATACGCTTAGAACCATTTGGCCTTAGCATCTCCCATGGCAGATCACAGAAAAAATAAAAATAAAATAAAATTCCCCTATGTATATCTCTCTATAGATACATGTAAGGCTCTCTGCATGTTATGACAGAAAATCTTGATTATTTTCACCATGTTGTAAAAAGATAAAAGGAAGCAGAATTAAGGCTAGAATGGAAAGGAGGATTTAATAGTAAATTAATTACTTTACCTATGGGAGAAATATCTGTTTCATTTTCAACTTTTGAGTCCTAAAAAATAAATGAAAAGACAACATTATTACTTACAACATTAACCGATTATTATTGGTATAATGCAAACTTCTGATCTCGACCTAAAAATTTAAAAGTGATACTTGGATCTGGAAATACAGTGAAACCTCCATTAATAAAGAGACACCCTTTGGACAAGGAGAAGTGTCCCTTTAATAAATAGAATACAAAGATTTTATGAGCATTAATTTTGCTGGGACAAACGTTTGTGCCCCGTTAATGAACGTGTCCCAAAGAAGAGGTTCCACTGTATGTTCAAAAGGAGGGGTAGTAAATATTGGCCTTTTCTTGCTTGAGGGGGAGGGGGAGGGGCAAAATTCTTGCTTTTCTTCAGGACCTTGACAAAGAACGTGTATGCAATTTTTCTGCATGTCTTTGTTCTGTTGTTGATGATGAAAATTACCCAATGAGAGTTCAAGAAATATTCATTGTAAAATGATATATTTTAGAGGAGATCGCTATTTAATTAGTCTAATTAGGGCTGAAAGGGTTATTACTAGATTTAATATGTATTAAATACAATTTACCTATATTGCACGTCAGCACTGTACAAATAAGTACACGTAGGTACTTATTAAACTATTGACTGAGTGGGAGGGCTGTACACAGATATTTTTAGCTCTATCTCACTTATTATGGGTCATTATGGAGCATCATAGCAAACGATAATCATATAGTGACCGATCACCAATAATTTGTCTTGCTGTAACAACTCCGTTGACTATAGAATTACATTCATGTGTCAATATATAGTGCCACGCTTTAATAACAATATTCACATTGCATGAATAGTCATGAATTAAATGCTCTATCTATATTTCATTGTGGGCCGGGCAACAAAGGATATTGTAAGTGATATTTAGAACAATACTGGCTCCTGTGTGTGCTTAGAGAAATACGTTTATGCAAAATCAAAATAAGTACATTTAGGCTACGACGATGTATTTAGAAATGGAAATACGTACTGAGAGGAAAATGAAACGAAGCATAAAATAAATAACTACATAAAGCTTACTACAGCAGCGCCAAATTCGAATCTTGTCTGCGGATCGTCAGGTCCAAAATCCTCGAAATCGCTGGCAAGAATCTGCACTGTAATTTGACAAAAGCGCACGCATTATATATCACAGAGCACTTTGTTGTCTACAAAGAAGAAAAGCGATAAATACTAACCAAAAAGAAGACTCGAAAACACAGCTCCAGAGAGAATTCTCATTCTGCAAGACGATCTTTTTTCCCACGAAATGAATGAATCGTGGTTTGTTTGACTCTTTTGTTGAGAGGAGCCTGGAAACTACTCGTTTTGTTTTTGTATCGCGGGCTCAAAGATGGTTCAAAATGGCGGAGTTTGTGGAAGATGAAGACATGAAAGTCTTGGTAAGGAGATGGCAAATATGGCAATTATGTCGGATTTACTGGTCAGCAATCCATTTTAAACGATTCTAGAGTAAACTGTTGTGTTTCTTTATTGTATAAAGAAGCTGGAATTTGAGTGGTTGCTAAGAGAACACGTACCCAAAGTTCTTACCCAACTGGGGACCATTCTGCAGGTGAGCCGATTCCTGCAGCTCAAAAACGTTTTTTAGCTTTGACCAAAGACAAAGGCATGAATTTAAAGGTTTAACATTTTAAATAATAGGGAGGGAACAGCGTTTTTACTTCAGATACAATTTTTTTTAAGTAAAGGTAAGCTTAATTTGTAAATATTTTTGTTATGAACGTTAATTTCTCCCATTCTATAAATGAAATCATTTACCTTGGAAAGTGTACACTTATTTATATCTATCCTTCATCGAAAACGTCTTTAAAAAATTATTCTAGAATACATGTAAAGAAAATAGTAAATAGGAATGAAGATAAAAAGAAAAGATAAAAAAGAGAAAGGGAACAAAAAAAAACATGAAGGAGAAATGAAAGCAAAAAGAAAATCAAAGAAAGTAAACTACAAAAGAATAAAGAAATAATCAAACTTCAAAAAGATGAAAAGAGAAATTCAGTTTTAGAATGAGGAAATTGAAAAATGAAATGGCAGAAAGTGCCACACATTTTTACTCTCAATGGAAATGAAAAACAGTTTGAGATAGCAGGGAATTTGAGATAGCCAAATTTAAATGACTGAAAAACAAGGGGAGTGGGTTTGAGTTCGAGATAGCAGGGTGTCCGAGATAACCGAGTTTGAGATAGCGAGGTTCAACTGTAGTTTGTTTCCTGTATTGTCAGGTGTTCCTTATTCAGTCAGTGTATTCTTGATATTATTATTTTCTTTTGGTGTTGGTTTGTTTCAAAGGAATGTTCAAAATGTTTAAGACTCACAAGTATGCCGTCAAAAGGTGCTACAGGAGAAATACAAGGTGGGAATAAGTTAAATTTGTATCAGTGCTGAGTCACTTACTAACAGTACATGTACTATGTAGTAGTTCTTTTCTTATAATAATCTCAGTCAGGAGAGGATGATCTAAGAGAAGGATCCCCCGTGCCCCATGACAATTTTTTTGAAATCTATTAATAGTTTCACACCATGCTGTGAATTTTTATTTTATTTTCTTCTGATCGAGGCTTTGACATCACGTTACTCGAACTGACCAATCAGGTTGCGCTCTTATAATATTGCTCAGCTATGGACTGAAAATTAAAACTATTTTTAAAAAAAAATTATCATTGGAAGAGACCTATGTATGGGGGAATGCTTCTCTTAGGGGTGATTACATGGCGAATTTCAGCCCGGGCTGAAATTTCAGCCCGGTTAACACATTGACGCCCATACCGGCCATAACCGGCCAAGAGGAGACCACGAACTTGTACCACTTGTGACGTCATCACTTTTAATGCCAGAGGATGTCTTTGATAATCAACGGATAGAGTTGGAAAATGTCTAACAAACCATGCCTAAACGAGCACGAAACGTTAAATTGGACCAGAGATACACACAAAACAACTTGGATTTTTTCCTCCAAAATCACCAAAAAACGCGACCTTCACTACCATTGACACTCTTTGTCAAAAAAATTCCCTTTTCCCAACGTTTAAGTTAAAACTTTTTCAACGTGAACAAAGGCGACTGAAAGGCCAACAAAACCACAAAATAAAATGAGAGAAAAAGGAGAGCAAGAACGGCAAAAAAAATAAAAGGAAAAGAAAAGCCTAAAGTCAGGTGAGGTTTTCAAACCCAAAAACTATGTCCAAATTTTGATTTCTGCGCATGCCCGAGGAAAATATTGAATTTGTTGCTTTTACGTAGAAGGGGATGTTAGTTGCCGTGTTTTAAACTAAGTTTTAGACAGTTTGACATTAAACTGTCGAGATAATGGCCAGAAATAGGCATCTGGGATGTTAGATTGCCGCTTTTTGGGAAAAGCCTGGGTGTCAATGGGTTAAGCAAAGAACCTTGTTTTACCCAAAATGGCCCCTTTTAATATAATTTTGATCGATCTATCCATAGAAAGCTGAAATGGGTTGAATTGACCACAAAAACGGATTTCAGGAGTTTTGCTTAACACATTGACGCCCATACCGGCCATAACCGGCCAAGAGGAGACCACGAACTTGTACCACTTGTGACGTCATCACTTTTAATGCCAGAGGATGTCTTTGATAATCAACGGATAGAGTTGGAAAATGTCTAACAAACCATGCCTAAACGAGCACGAAACATTAAATTGGACCAGAGATACACACAAAACAACTTGGATTTTTTCCTCCAAAATCACCAAAAAACGCGACCTTCACTACCATTGACACTCTTTGTCAAAAAAATTCCCTTTTCCCAACGTTTAAGTTAAAACTTTTTCAACGTGAACAAAGGCGACTGAAAGGCCAACAAAACCACAAAATAAAATGAGAGAAAAAGGAGAGCAAGAACGGCAAAAAAAAAGAAAAGGAAAAGAAAAGCCTAAAGTCAGGTGAGGTTTTCAAACCCAAAAACTATGTCCAAATTTTGATTTCTGCGCATGCCCGAGGAAAATATTGAATTTGTTGCTTTTACGTAGAAGGGGATGTTAGTTGCCGTGTTTTAAACTAAGTTTTAGACAGTTTGACATTAAACTGTCGAGATAATGGCCAGAAATAGGCATCTGGGATGTTAGATTGCCGCTTTTTGGAAAAGCCTGGGTGTCAATGGTTAAGGGGGGTGAGATTTCAACCCGGCTTCCGAATCAAATGCTCTTGAAATGAAGTTAGCGATTACATGGACAAGGTTTCAGCCCGGGCTGAAAATTCCAGCCCGTTTGAGAAACCGGGCTGGAATTTTCATCCCAGCCAAACGGGCTGAAAAAACCATGTAATCGGAATGGCATTTCAGCCCGGGCTGAAAGTGAACTTGGGCATGCGCAGTGATTGTATTTTGGCTAAATTGTAGAATGCCGGCAACGTATTTGCATGTCATTGAATGAGAATGGTCCTTTTGTTTTTATACACACGTGCAGCCGGTATGGTATGTAAATAAGTTGCCGGTTATGTAAAATAGCTCCTGTGTTTTTAAACAAGATGGCAAAGCAAAGGGAAAAAGGTTCCAGTGGAATACCCGGTAACTTATTTGCATGACATTGAATGAGAATGGATCCTTTTGGGGTTTTTTATGCCGATATGTAAATAAGTTACAGGTTATTCAAATCGCCCCCTGATTCTCTGATGACTCTTCCCACGCAATTTCAAATTTGGTGTCCGGGCTGAACTTCGTCATGTAATCGCAACAAAATTCCAGCCCCCTAACCGGGCTGAGATTTCAGCCCGGGCTGAAATTCGCCATGTAATCACCCCTAAGATCATCCTCTCTTGTCTCAGGCAGACTTTGCATTGTTTCAGTTCTACAGGTCTGATGCATACAAGGTATGATCATGCATCTTATTCCACTCTCCTTTGTCACCCACCATCCAGTGAAGTTGTTATAAGAATAGCATTATAATTATTAAAAATGGCCAATATATATTTTCATTATCTTTTTGAGCTAAAAACTGTTCAAAATATAATTTATACATCCTTTGTGAAATGTGACAGTGTATGTTGATTGTTTCTGGCATTTTAGGAGAGGTAAGGCCACAAGATTACTTCATGCTCTCCACCCCAAAGTAAGTTAAGCAAATCAGTAAGATTTTGTCAATAGAGTTATAGAAGTAATATATCAAACATGAGAGACAGTGTTTCATCACATTCCAATCACCGAGAAGAGAGTTGAAAATACGATGTGCAGCGGAGTATTTTAGACGAAATTTGAGGTGTTTGGATAGCTGATGAAACACTGCCTCGAGTGTTTGATATATTTTCTCAATCAAAACAAATTAACTAAGGAGTAAATGGAGAAATAAAATTGATAAAATCTAATATGCTAATTAAGACTGGGTATCCTAACCTCTGACACAGTTATGATTTTTTCTTCAGAAAATGAGATAATAGCGCTGGAAAAAATATTTTGGACGATATGCTAACAGTTATTGAAAAATATATTTTGGAAAATTAACTACCATAATAGTAAAAAAATATTTCAGCAAATAAGCTATTAATAGTTAAAACTTATTGAAAAACATTTTGGGAAAATAAACTTATCTGAAAGTGAACTAACAGTTATTTAAAAATATAGTTCAGAAAATAAGGTAGTAGTTTTGACAAAAAGTTGAAAAATAATCCACATAATTTATAGGTATCATAATTTTTTCAGAAAATTAGATTATCGCTCTGGAAAAGATATTTGGAAAATAAGCTAACAGTAACTGTTAGGTTCACTAAGGTATCGATAAAAACATATTTCAGAAAATAAGCTGCCTGATATAATGTAATAAAAACATATTTGGGAATATTGATTTATCTAATAGTTGTTGAAAAAATATATTTTGGGAAATAAGCTATTAGCTGTTGAAAAATATTTGAGAAAATAACTAAAAGCTAATATTAATTTGTGAAAAAAACTTACAGTAGTAGTTATTGAAACATATTTCAGAAAATATGCTACTAATCATGATTGAAAACTATTTGGAAAAATATACTAGTAAAAGTAATTAGTGAAAAAGTATTTTTGGAAAATAAACTTTTAGTTACTGTAACAACTTAATATTACAGATAGTAAGCTAGCCTAATAGTTATTGACAGAGAAATATTATGGAAAATAACCAATTAGTTTTTTGATAATCATAAAATAATCGTACAAAATTTAAGTTAAATTTAATAATTAGATATTGAGAAATTATTTACATGTATTTCAGAAAATAAACTTACTTTATAGTTATTGAAAAAATAATTGGAAAAATAAGCTGATAGTTATTGAATTTTTTTGGACGATTAGATATTGAAAAATCATTTCTGTCAGTAAAATTAATAATCTAATGGTTGAAATTGTATTGCAGAAAATATAATTTATAGTTATTGAATAAATACTTGGAAAAATAAGCTGATAGTTATTGAATTTTTTTGACGATTGGCTAATAGTTCATGAAAAATATTTGATAAAATATTCTACAGGATCAGTTTATTATTGTATTGGTAAAAATTGGAATAGAAGCTGCCAAATAGTTATTCAAAAGTTATCTTGCCATGTTGGCTTATTGTTAAAATATTTATGAAAATACTATTGAAAACAATACTTAGAAAATTAAAGTTTTTAGTCTAGAATAGTTATGTAGAAAAATGACCTTATTTTATTTAAAAATAGAAAAAATAGAAAACAGCTCTTAAAAAAATAGTTTGGAATATATTAAAAATAAGTAATGGAAAACATATTTTGGAAAATAATGTAGTAGTTATTGGAAAGATATTAGTTATTTAACTGAAAATTCTACAAAATTGGCTAAAGGTAGAAACCAAGGTAAAGCTAATACATATAAGTTATGAAAAGATATCTTGCCAAATTAGCTAATAGTTGATAGTTATTAAAATATTTTTGAAAATAAATTAATAGTCAATGAAAACATTTCGAAAATATATGTCTACTAGTTAGTTATTGAAAATATTTGGAAAAATATGCTAGTCAGAGTAGTTAGTGAAAACATATTTGACTAACATTCCATCCAGGTTTCTCTGATCCTTAGGATTGGGAGAGACTTGAACTTTTCTAGCTTAATTCTTTTGCAAGGAATAAAAATATCATTCATAATAATTATTATAATATTATTATTTACAATAATTATATTTTTTATAATAATATTTATTCATAATTATGTTAATCCTATGATTATCATATTTTGTTTTGCATTGCAGCAGTGATACTCTTAAAGGTTATGTTGCTGTGGAAGGGGAAAATATTTCAAAAGCTGTAAGTTATGAATACATTTTTCTCCTTTGGCCAGCAGTTCTACAAGTAAAAATGGTTGCAAGTTTAATTACTTCAAACACACATATTTAATACTAATAATAATTATTAGTAAATATGTGTGTTTGATGTAATTAAACTTGTTGTTTAACAGCAAGTTAGTTTTGCAAGTTGTTTGTTACTTTTTTATCAACAATTACAGTGAAGACCGCCATACCATTGCCACTCGACAAAGTTTTTGATTAATTTTTGACAACTTTCTGATGGCTTCCATTTAAACTAGCAAATAAAATTGCAAGAATTGAGGGAGGCGGAGATGTCAATATTGTCAGAACGTGACTCTGGAGCTTGACAACTCTGCCTCTCATAGTTCTTGTATTTTGATTGGCCAATTGAAATGAAAGCCATCAGAAAGTTGTCAAAACATGTTAAAAAGTTGTCAAAATTAATCAAAATCTTTGTCAAGTGGCAATGATATCAGCACTCTTCACTGTAAGTTAATACAAGTCACTGGTAACTTACTGTACATACCATTTCCTAGTTGCCTTTTTCCTGTATTTAAAAATGAGGCCTGGTGCAAAAAACTATCTTATGAAAATGTGTTCCAGTTTTTTTTATGCAAATCAAACTTGTGTTCAAATGAAAGGATTTTCAGCAGGAGGCAAAGGCAATGCCTGATGTTTTTCGTTTTTTTACAGGACCTCAAGTTCAAACTTCCCAAAGCCTCTAGCTCTGGTTTTCGTGTATTCATAAGAGAGCGCCTACCATGGAAATTAAAACAGGTATTCATATGAAACAATTAATCATAATTATATTTTTGGACATTTTTAAGTAACTTAAAAAGCAACTGTTGCTTTTCCCCTTGCTTAATGAGAACAAACTTAATGTTAGTCTAGAAATGGAGAAATAGCCATGCACCAAAATGTACATGATCTGCTATTGTTTGTGCTGTGATAACCTTTAGAAGTTTGCAAACCAGCAGAAAAATGACAATGGCAATTTAAGCAACTGAGCCCAAGTTCACACATTTAATCAAAATAAGAAGAAACCCCATCACAAAAGAGGTCATTTAAAAAGTAATTTTCCAAGTTTGGTAATGTTTCATGGGATAATATTGTAACCGTGTTGAACGCTTTTCATTTCTATTAACATAATTATTATTGAAAGTTCTTATTAAGTGGTAATTGATGTGGCAAATTTTACTATTTTAATAAACAAGCCTGAGTTCCTTTTCAAAGTAAAAGACTGTCATTATTAACAAAATGTAATATTATAATAAGGTTTTTAAATTTTCTCTATTCAATCGTACTCTTGCTGTGAAAGCTCTGACTTTATCCAGAAAATTATTTGGATTACAGGTAATATTACCAGTTGGTATTTCTGTAGAAATGTTACATTTATTTTCTATTTACAAAATATTCTAGATTCAAGATGCCATTAACTACTTGCAACTTGCCATAGAGAAAGTTGAAGAAACAAAAGCAAACTGCAATTTTTCCTCAGGACAAGAAGTCAGTAAGGTAACAGAGTGAATATACAATAATGTAATCATTTTGTAGCATATTCGTTTAATTTACGACAGAAACATTTTGGCGGCTACAAGACATAGTTCCTTTATATAGCCTTTGAATCATGCCTACACAAAATATGCAAGATTTTGTGTAAAAGTTGGCCTGCAAATTGTGAAAATATTGCTCGCAATGTAGGATTAACTGTTTGGCTTAATTTGGCTTAAGTATAAGTCTGTTCCCAATCCACTGGATCAGAGGAGCTAGGTAGGTTTTCAATACTCACTGTCACATAGGGCAGCACTTAACTCCAGTTTCTCTAGCATGAAGTGACTAGGAGTGTTGCTACTCCCCCTGGATGGGATGCTAGTCCATCGCAGGTTACCCCAGCATTTTGTCCGGTTGCCCTAACAATTTGCCAATACCCATTTATACTCCTTGGTACCCATTAGAACACAGCACAATGTCCCTCTTGATTGTTTGATGCACTAACCATTAGACCCTTAACCCTTTCAGTGCTAAGTTCAAAACTGAGGAAAAAGCTTGAATTTCAGTTTGCAAAACTGTCAAAAAACAAACAGCACCACTTGAATGTACTGCTCAATAGCTTGCATTTGAATGGTCACACACTAGAGTTTCATCCACAGACTTGAAAGTTACAGAACCACATTTATTGACTCAAGGTTTGACTCTGGGAGTGAAAGGGTTAAGCATGGTATAAAATAACTTTAAAGCTGCTGCAGATGCCACATGGACCCTGTGAAGGTTACTGGTAAATCTGAAAAATATTAATTATATATTAAACCTTATTTCTAGTTGTTAAAGACAGAAATTGCCAGTGGTTTACTTACAATCAATAACAAAAAATCTTGTTCAAATTCACCAACAGGTTGTGGAAGAAATAACAAATTTTTGGCCAAAGGAAAGACCAGACTGTCTTTGCCTGATAAAACACCTGTTTTAGATATGTTAATGTCTGGAAACCAGGTAAACCTTACTTTGTTAAATGTCACAGAGACAATGCCCAGTTAGGCCCTGATTACATGAGACCGGTACGAACTCTGACCAGTACGACTTCAGATCGGTCTCCATACAAATGCTTGTTTCTGTTTACATGAAGCTGGTCTGAAAAATCATCTCATGCTGGTTTCACTCATTCCGGTTGCTGAACCGACACGAATGACTCAGACCGGTCTGAAGTCGGACAGCGGAACCATGTAAACATGAGCAGAATGAGTCAGACCGGTCTGAGATGATTTTTCAGACCGGCTTCTGATCATGTAAACAGAAACAAGCATTTTTATGGAGACCGATCTGAAGTCCGTACCGGTCTGAGTTCGTACCGGTCTCATGTAATCGCTTCATACTTTCAGACCGGTCTCATGTAAACTTAATCGTACTGCTCTGAGTCGTACCGGTCAGAGTTCGTGCCAGTCTTATGTAACCAGAGCCTTACTTAAGAAGATCAAAATGTAATGCTTTGCTTGTATTCATGAGCAAAAAAATTTAATATCAGTGAGACAAAATGTGCCATGCAGGCTGCTTGAGGGTCCAACAAAAGTTGATATCCTACAACAAGTTTCCCCTGCCCACTGTGTATGTGACTCAGAATATCAATACAAAGTCTTGCACACAGCTCGCAATGTCATGAGAATATAGCATGTGATCAATGATGGAAACAGTCCGATATGATTAATCAAACTAATCCTAAATTGTGCTATGAGAAATATATAGAGCCCAAAGTTTAATAAATCTCTCTGAGAAGTGGAAAATTTGAACAGTACATGAAATATAATTCTAATAAAAGCCTATTCTTGGTAAAAATGTCAGTAATTGTATAAAATAGGTGAAAGTCTACCTACTTTTTTCTGGCTTGAGAGGTCAGTGCTTAACTCCGTTTTCCATAGCATGAAATGACTACAATCATGGTCAAAACTGTTGACAGAGACACTTTACCAAATTTCAAACAATTTGAGTACTACAGCCTATTTGTTCAACCCCCCTCCCCCATTTCAATGTTGTCGCTTTGTGAAAACGATGTTAAATCGAAGCAGGATGAATTGGCAGCCCTATGAAACAACATTGAGCAGGGGGAGAGGGGGATAAAAATATTTCTACCCGCTCATTGGTTAAGTGACTTGTGAAAAGTGTGTAATATTCATTTGTCTCAAGTAGTTTGACCACGATTGTAGCAATATTGCTACACCCCTGGATGGGATGCTAGTTCATTGTAGTTGACCCCCCAGCATTTTGTCAGACTGCCCTCTGACAATTTACCTTTGCCCATTTACTCCTGGGTGAAGAGAGGCATTGTGAGAGTCAAGTGTCTTGCTCAAGAATACAACACAATGACCAACATGCTATTAAACCATTTGGCCACCGCGTCTCCCACATAATCTAAAATTCAAAGTTTTAGAGGGTCAATAATGTTGACCATATCTTTGCAGATAAAGAGTTTCCATAACCATTTCTTTTCTTTTCTTTCAGAAGGTGTTCAAGCCCGGTCTGCCAGATGATGTGGTTGCATACTTTTGTCTCAACAGTGACAGACTTGTTCTGTCAATCTACACTCTGACAACACTTCCTGTTCCACCTCAAAGTTCAGTAAGTGTTTTTGAGTACCATTATTTTGACAGAGCTAAATGAAATTCAGGCAAAGTTAAAATCAGGCCAATGCTGGTCAGCGGCAATCTAGTGCCCAGAGTTTAGGGATGTCCTCTCTTTAGTCTACCTTTTGGCACAAGAATACAGTGTTATAATGTCACTTAATTGTTTCTATACATGTATGTGCTTTGGGGTGTGTCTGCTTATTTTGAAATTATGTAAACTGAGAATTTCATGAAGTAAACCTTTTGAATGTAATATATTGATTGTTTTTGTGGTTGTTTTTTTTTGTTATCTAGAAGCAGCCCCAGGAGAATGACCCAGTTGGACAAACATTGTAAGAACTTTGTTTCATAATTAGGTTACTTTGTCAACAGGGAGTGTCTTATTAAATTAACTTAATTTTTGGGAAATAACAGTGGGAATAACATGTCAATTTATTTCCGTGAGTTTTATCCTTTTCGTCTCTGAATTAATTCCTGGAATTTTCAACCTGTTGATAATGACATCATATGACAAAAAAATTGGACAAACCCCCATGTCAAAACATAGTTGCCATGGCAACATCAACAACAGTGGACAAACAGTTGTGACATCATAATGTTCCCTTGAGATGAATGAATGACTACTGAAAGATATATCATCCAGAGTGGAATGGATCCAACCCAATAAATTGAATTAAAATATAAACATACACAGAAGTAGAATTCTGTCCCAAATTCATGTGTCTCAAAAACATGCCAGATAAAGCTGTTTTAGCATGTTTCTAGTATATAATTAAAAAAACGTATTTTCTGATCACACAGTGAATACAACAGCAAATGGATGGAAATCACAAGTCACTTTGAGGTAAAGTGAACTTATTAAAGTGTATATGACAGATAATTTTTTATTTGCCTGATCCAAATGAATCTACATGGGATCCTGATATGAACATCAAAAACAATTATATCATTTTTTCTTCACCGTGTTTTAGCCATCTAAAAGATCATATTTCACTTCTGGTTGGGTCAAAAACCACGCACAGTGGATAACTGAGGCTAGTCGGGTTGTGATATCAAAACAAGAATGCTACTTTTGGGTTTTCCCTGTTTTCCTTTATCGTCAGCTTTCACGTTACTGCAGCCATACACGACACATCTTTGGACCATTTCTGTCACAAAACACCAACATAACAGAAATTGACAGTTGAGTTGGAAGCCTAATACATGATTATTATGCTATTTTACACCAATATGCATCATTTGGTGAGACATTCCTACATTACAGGCCCGTAGGACAGGATTTTGAATGGGGGGGGGCGTTAGAGATGCAAAGTAGGGATCGTACGAGCGCCAAAGGTGCGAGCTACTAGGGGGGTCCGGGAAAGTGTGAAAGATTAGGTTGTCTGAGACTGCATTTCATGCTTTTGAAGGCAGTATGATATGAAAACCAGGCAGCCAAAAGCGAACGTAAAACATGAATATTTCGGGAAACTGTTCAGTTAAAGAAAATATCGATGAAAGAATACTAAAATTTAAAATACATATTGCAGACCTTCCGGCGATTAAAGACACTTTTAGGCCAAAGGAGTGAATATTTAGATGAAGAAAATGACTCGCTTGAGTTGTCTTTGTCGTTGAATACGATATGTAAACACGTTCAAAGCTGCGATTGTTTTGATTCAGACTTCATTTTCAAACTACACCTGTCCAGTTATCGAATTAGAGCACAAGCAATACTATTTCACTTTCTTTGAACCGTCGGTCCACTATAGGTAGACCTCCACAGCCCATGGGGCACCCCCCTCCCTACGGGCCTGCCATTAATAATAATATAACATTTATATTGCGCAAATTCCATAATCCATTACCATCCAAATTCCATTACCATCCCAATGATAAATAAGTGTGCCAATTATTTTCTTAATCAGATTCATTATGTTAAGTTGTCTTCCATTATTTCTCAAGAACATTTTGACGTACTTCATAATGTGATTGATCACAATGCTAGCAAGTTTAAAGATAAAGTTAAGAACAGACATTTGCGGAAGCTCACTGACATGGGAGCTTTCGAAACTCAGGCTGGTGAAGATTACGTTGATAAGGATCGGTGGGTGATAAACTTATCCAACCGTCAACTCGATCCTCATGAAACCAGGGCGCTGCAGAACGGGTTAAATTTTGCCACCACTCCAAGATCCATACCAACCTCGAATTTCATAGCAAACATTGAAACAGGAATTTATAACCTTCCACAAAGCTCTAAAGCAACCATACGTGCCTCCGTTGTTAGCATCTTAAAGAACAGCAAACCTGAAACCACTTCTAACATCTCAAAACAACAACTCGCCGCTATAAGAAATCTCAAACAGGATCCTTCTGTAACCATCATTCCAGCAGATAAAGGTAGAGCTGTAGTAATGTTGAATACGGTGGATTACAAAGAGAAGATCAGCACTTTATTGAACGATGGCAACACCTACATGAAAATCACAGACAAAACGCAGGAACCCTACATCACGAGTTGAAAAAGACCTTAACAAATTGTTATCAGATATTAAATCTTGTCCTTCCGATCATGACCAGGATATAGACCAGATGGATGCTAAACTTTATCGCCACCTTCACAGCACTGATGCTACCCCGGCAACCTTCTATGGCCTTCCTAAGATCCACAAAGCTGAAATACCCCTTCGTCCAATAACCAGCTGTATCAACTCACCAACATATAACTTGTCGAAGCACTTGGTTTCAGTTTTATCTCCCCTACTCAAGGAGAAGTACTCTGTAAAAAACAGCACAGCGTTTGCCCAGGATATAAGAAACCAGCAGATAACAGAAGATGAAGTCATGGTGTCATTCGACGTCGTTTCTCTGTTTACGTCCATCCCAGTAGAGCTGGCCTTACGTGTTGTAAATGAGAGATTACTGCAAGATGATACTCTAACGGAACGCACTAACATTTCTGTATCTAATGTTATGAAGTTGTTAGAGTTCGTGTAAGAAACAGCTATTTCACATATGAACAAGAACATTATCGACAAACGTTTGGCTGTGCCATGGGGTCTCCTGTTAGTGCCACTGTTGCCAACCTAGTTATGAGTATGTAGAGGAAAGTGCAATCTCAACAGCCATTCACCCGCCACGATGGTGGTACAGGTATGTGGACGATAGCCATACATGTCTACAGAAGGAGCATGTACAAGAATTCCACGATCACCTGAATTCTATCAACCCACACATACAGTTCACCAAAGAAGTTGAAGAAAACAACAGCCTTTCCTTCTTGGACACTGTGACTACCCGAGTGAATGAACGCATACAAGTTAACGTGTACAGGAAACCGACACATACGGACAAATACCTCGATTTCAACTCCCACCACCCTTCGCAGCATAAAAGATCAGTCGTGAATACTCTCCTTGACAGAGCCGAAAAGTTACCATCCACAAACACAGGGAAATGTAGAGAGAGGAGACGCGTAATCAAAGTCTTGAAGGACAAACAACTATCCGGCAGAGTTTATCAAGAGCTGCGAGTCTAATCGCAAAGCTCCTCGCCCCATTCCAAGCAGTGACAACTCATCTAGTGAGGAAACAACACCACACCATTTTGTAGCACTTCCGTATGTCAGAGGCGTTTCAGAGAGGATCGCCAGAGTTTTGCGCTTCAACAACGTTAAAGTTGGCTTCAAACCGCTCAACACCTTGCGCACACGCTTCCCAAAACCCAAGGACAAGCCTTCCACCGAACAGACCAGGTGCGTGGTATACAAAGTCAACTGCCTCGACTGCGACTTTGTTTATTATGGACAAAACTGACAGAGCCTTAACCACAAGAATCAAAGAACACAAAAGAGCAGTCCGTGTTGCTGACAGTAATTCGAAGATAGCGCAACACGCGAATCAGTTTGTCCATAATATAGACTTCGATCATGCCACCATTGTCGACAGAGCGAGGGACTACCACAAGAGGCTTTTCCTTGAGGCTTGGCACTCTGAGCGAGACCCCAATGCGGGCAACGAACGTATTGACATACCAGCAATATACAAGTCATTCGCGTGATTCGATCTCGCGCAACGATCGAATTGTTACGTTTGCTAGCGTAGCACGCGCAAATAGTGAACCGTTAGAAAAAAGCCGTTACGGCTTGATGACATTTTAAACCGATGAAGCCGAAGATTTTTGGTCGAAAACGTCTTAAGTTAGTTTTTAAGAACGTGTACTTAACGTTCTATACAATAGTCAGTGTCAAAACACATTTTAGATTTTGATGTCTATTCCTGATTGCAATTTCAGTATTATTCATAATGTTATATTTCATTATATTTTACATTCATTTTGTGACAGGTTGATTGTTCAATTCCAAGGCTCAGTGATTCAATGTTACTTATTGGAGCAGCACTAAGATTATGCCAACAGTTGAAAGATAAGGTACTAAGGATTTTGCAACGTTTACAATTACATTATCTTAACAATAACATTCTCCTGGACGTTGCTCTATCAGCTAATAAAGCTCAAGGCTGACAAATGGTCTAATGAATAATTGCCTCAGAACAAAATTTTGGTCAGCAATATGAAGTTTTGAAAATTTGAAATTTTGAAGCTGAGGACTTTAATAATAATCTAATAATCTATTTTTAGTAAAAATCATAATAAAACGAGACTCGTGCAACAGAAAAAAATACCAATTTTATTGGAGAAACGAGAATAAACCATCATTATTTTGTAGACGACCTCCAGCCACTCGTATACTAATGCATTGATAATATACGAGTAGCTCAGCCAATTAGATCGCCGCATTTGCATTAGTATACTAGTATATATTTTTAACAAGGGAATATACCTACCTACACGCAGTTAAGTGTACTAGGTTGTCCTACACAAAGAAGTCCTTCTCTCGTATTCGAGGAATAAGGTCGCGAACATGCCGTATATTCTTCTCAAACTCACTAATAATTCATCAAGTTAAAACAAAGGAAATCATAACCGTGTCGGAGGTTGGATACCCGGTCTTAATTAGCATAGATTTTAACGATTTTATTTCTCCGTTCACTCTTAGTTTTTGTTTCGATTGAGAAGATATATCAAACACTCGACGCAGTGTTTCATCCGTTATCCAACACCTTGAATTTCGTCAAAAATACTCCGCTGCACTTCGTTTCTCGGTTTTGGAAATCGGATGAAATACTGTCTCTCGTATTTAATATATTACTTCATCATCAAGCAGAGTATTGTTTAAATTTACAAAATCCTGGTCTTCTTTTCATTGTCAGGGATAAATCCATTAAAAAAAAAAAATAGTTTGAGACTAAATTTAGTTGGTTGGGTAGATTTATAATGCTGAATAATATTGCGCTAAATGAAATGTTGTTTATTTTAGTTTGCAGTTTTTTCTGTGCTTCCCTCAAGGTGACTAAGTCATTTACTAATTATTAAGTGGATTTTTAAGAAGTAGATTATTTAAGTCCAACAGATAAATCAAGACATCATTTAATTATTATGCTGTTTTATAAAAGTGGAATATACTCGTCTGATTAAGAAATTATTGCATGCGCTACAACAATACATGAAATTTCTATACTGCGTCTGTTTTAATGGGAACTAAATAGGGTGTTTTACATCATACAAATTTGAAAATGGATTTTAAGTCTCTTTTATGCAAAACAAATCCTTTTTGACTTTATTAAACGTTTTGTTTTACTAAAAGCATTCTAGATAGGTCTTTAAATTAACGTATTGTCACTGACTACCACAGAATAATGTTCACTGCTTCAATCTATATATAGGTTGCTGTTTCGTTAAGACTAATAAGGCATAAACGTATGTAAGTAATAATAATATGGAAATGTTTTGAGTATGTAAGATATGTATTTAAAATAAAACATCCTTCAATTCCAGCAACATGTAATTTAACCCTTTCACTCCTAGATTCGAACCTTCAGTCGATAAATGTGGTTGTAACTTTTGAGCCTGTGATGAATCTTTGGTGTGTGACCATTCAAATGAAAGCTATAGACCTTTCTCCAAAATGGCCGCCGCAAATTCATATTAAGCTGAGCGGAAAATCAATACCAGCACCTGAAAGACCACCTCTTGTTTGGTAATCGTACAAAGTTTCGTTAGGTTAAGTTCTACCCGAGTCGAGAAAACGGAAATTGAAAGCTGGAAAATTTAGAGACGTTTGTATGACTGGGGGTATGGCGTATACCCCCAGTCATATACCCTGGTCCCAGAGGTTTTCTTTCTTCTTTCTAAACCTCTGGGCCCAGGGTATTACCAGTCATGGCGACTCTCTAAATTTTCCAGTTTTCAACTACGTTTTCTCGACTCAGGTAGAACTTAACCTAACAAAACTTTGTACGATTACCAAACAAGAGGTGGTCTTTCATGTGCTGGTATTGATTTTCCGCTCAGTTTAATTTTAATCGTTTTGAATTTGTGGCAGCCATTTTGGAGAAGGGTCTATTGAGTAGTACTTGTGATACTGTTTGTTTTTTCCATTTTGCAAAATGAAATTAAGATTTTGTGCTCAGTTTTGAAGTTAGCACTCTTGGGCCTGAGTGAAAGGGTTATGTGTTTATTAAAGTTCCATTGCTGCGACTTTCAATAACACGCGCGAACTCTGAAGTTCAAAACCCACTGAACTAACGATTGCGTTTTTCTTTGGGGTCAATCATAATTACGATGACAACCAACGGATACTGAAACAAAATCAAACAAAATGGATCAAAATTTACCAATCACAACCCATGGACCTTTTTAACCCGCTGAAGCGAACTTCTGTTTCCTGAGACGCCTGCTAAGATGACTGATGGTAGCGAAAAATGCAACTGTTATTGAGCAGAGTTTGCATGTTATTGAAAGTGCAGTAATAATATTGCTCTGCAAACTTATGTGCTTTTATTCAGTATAAGAATCTTCTTTTTCAAAGCTAAATGACCAACAAGAAGTTGGGTCTAATGTGTAAAACATGTTCATCGAATTTAATTTGTTTAGAATTTTAGAATTTTTTCTTGGAAATTCTGGAAAGTCATTCTACTATACAAATATCTTTATAAAGAAACCTTATCTTGTATATTGTGTCATTATTTCATTATTATAACAAAGTAAATTATGAATTAATTATTGTGACTGCAAGTATTTCGAATTCTTTTTTTATTACAAACTGTACAATTTAGTCTTTTAAACCTGAATAAAGTATATAATGTATTAACAGTTTCTTTGTTATGGTACCTGGAGTTAAACTATTGTAGCATCCCAGTCCTCCCACCCATGCTACAACAACAACAACAACAATAAGCTTTATTTGCATGACCATAAATCATTACAGTATTGCAAAAGCGTAAAATAATATAGAGAGAAAACGAACTGAAATTAAAATAGAAATAGAGAAAAAAAAAAAAAAAAAAAAAAAAAACAATGGAAAAGAGAATTACACGGATAAGCTCCGGCAGTGTAGGCCAGTTGTTGGCCCGAGTGCGGCTTTGCCATACCTTAATTTGCACTAAACAACCAGATTCAGGCTGGGAGCATAAACCACCTAATGTTGACTTTTTAAGTCTTTTTTTTTTTTTTTTCTCCAAATCTAAGCTGGAATCTCAGTTGAATAAATTGAAGGCCACATTGATACAGACAAAAAGGCAGATCTTAGGCTGAAGCAGATTAAAAAGCCCAAAAAGTCAACATAAGGTGGTTTTAGGCTACTATTTTTTAGCGACAACTTAATTTAGCTAATTTAGCGAATTTAAGAAATCGTTATTTTTAAAATTCGCTAACCCACAATGAGAAGGCCAAGAGTGGAACAAAGTCAACAAAGTAGGAGTCGTAGCATAGCCGTCACAGAAGAAGACCGTTTTCAAGACATCATAGTTTTCATAACTGTTTACAAATACCGAATTGTCATATTTGTCAGTTTTACACGTTACAGTTCAGATGGCAAAAATCTCAATCGAAGAAATTGATATAATAAAACGGAGCTCTCGCGAAATCGTCTGGGAAAAAATATTTCCTACCGTCGATGGAAGGAAATAGTAGACACCCCCGGGGGAGGTATTCCCTATAATGGACTATACGGGAGGCTCCGCCCGAAAGGGGTATCTTTTTCAGGCTGAAAGTATATAAAAAGGGTGGGGATTTCACGAGTTGAAGTATAGAAAAGGGTAGGGAAAACTGTCATTTAGGTATTTAAAAGGGCCTTTTAAAATATCTCGAACAGACGCACCTAACGGCTGATTCATCCAAGTATTTTAATTGTTACGAGTGAAAAGTACAGAAAAGGGTGCAGTGTTTCTATTGTAGGCCTAGGTATGTGAAAGGGGTATCATTTTCTATGGAAGGTACATAAAAGGGTTACCTTTTCTGTCAAAAATGGTATATAAAAGGGTAAGGGTTTAGACCTCGGGGCGGAGCCTCCCCGTATAAAACGTTGTTGAGTAACGGGCTGCTCACAGGCTAGAAAGATCTAGAAAACGCACAGGGAGTCGTACAATGTTTTTAAAACTAGGAATTGTTCAAACTACAGCTGTCTCCAAGATAGATATGTTTACTGACTGCCAGCTTCACTATGATTATAAGGATGACAAATTCAGTGTAATTTGGAAAGGTACTGTTGCTTTATTATAATCTTTCTATATTCCGTGTCATTCGTGATGTCGACGTGAATGTGTGGTTGCTATGGGTAGTATCGAAAACGAAGACCCCTAAAACGAAGACCGAAGACCGAAGACCCACTCGAAAACGAAGACCCACTCGAAAACGAAGACCTACTCGAAAACGAAAAAAAACAAATTATGCAATGTTTTGTGCCACGGATGAGTTTGGTGTTTGATATTGCGTGACACAATAATGACACTCGAAGTATCCTTTTGTAAAGGATTTGCTCTGTATGAAAGGTATCTTGAAACCCGCCATGAAACTTCAAATTGGGCACAAATAAGCTAATGACATAAAAACATGACCGCTATGGTTAGCACATGGTCGCACTGACCTCTGTGACCTCTGTGCATGTGACCTCTTTCACACGCGTCTCGTATTACCCTGGGTGGAGGGCAAAGGTTTTTGCGTGACGCGTGATGGCCCAAAAATTTCATGGGTCTCGCAGTCTTGTTTTTTGAGTGGTTCTGTATGTCTCGAAGTCTCGATTTTTTTGTAAAGCCGTTTTGCCATCGACGGTAATGGCAAAATCGCACAAAAACTCGTAAATAGCGGCACAAGTCTTGTTTAGTTAATTATTATTTTGTTTAGTGTTTTGTTTTATAGTCGGTTTCGTCGCGGTTTCGTTTCATTTCGCAAAGTACAGTTTGGTTTGGTTTCGTTTCGTTTCGAAAAGTACAGTTTGGTTTCGTTTCGTTTCGCAAAGTACAGTTTCGCTTTCACATATTTGTAGGATTTCAACGAAACCAGGACAAGACGTTCTCAGTCTGCTTATTGTTCATTTCCTGTCATTAATATTTTGTCACGCAACCCTTGGTCAACATATTCCCCAAAACATTGCGTAGCAAAGCGGTCAAAAGAACTGTCGTAATTTTTTCCTTCGTTTTCGAGTGGGTCTTCGTTTACGAGTGGGTCTTCGTTTTCGAGTGGGTCTTCGTTTTCGAGTAGGTCTTCGGTCTTCGGTCTTCGTTTTAGGGATCTTCGTTTTCGATACTACCGGTTGCTATGCTACATTTATTACAACTAAATATTTTGTCATATTTTATGGTATTGGGTGTTGTTGTGGGTATACGCTGGCTGCGTCTCTGTTTCAGCTACTTTTGTGAGAATTTGTTTCCGTATGTAATGGCAGTCTTTTTTTTGTCCCAATGTATCACTATTATTCACTGTTTATCGAAGTGAATTTATTTGATACTTTTTAAATTTGTTTTTCTTTTGAAATTGATTGAAATAAACTCAAGGACCGGCCATTCATGATTGATTTCTAAGCTGTAACAATTTGTGGCACCTGAAACAATGATCATCAAAGTCGATGTAAAATTGCTTTATAATGCACAGGAAGGAAATAGGACACCGTTCTGCTCTCAAGCTAGGAAAACACAGAAACAGCTAGTCCGGCGTCATGTTGAAATCAGCTGTAAAAACTTTTTGCGTGTGCAAAATTTATGGCGTTGTGAGGGCCGAAGGTCCCTAAGGGGTCTTACAAACAGTTCACACGGGAGGGGGAATTGCTAATCCCCAAACCCCCAAACCCACCCACCCAAAATCTGCCTGTTTGTAGGTAAAATTTCCTCGGCTACGAGTCTGGTCAGTCTGGCTAAATTACGAATATATTCAGCTGTGTCCCCCCTCCCTAAATTCAAATTTAGCGCGTGACGTGTCCCCTAATCGTACAAATTCGTACCCAGTGTTCTGATGTAAACAAGTCCAGTTCGACCCGAGGTACTTGAGTTCCTTATCGCCATTTTTTGCCATCAAAATGGCCTCTAAACTCGGCCGAACACCTTCGGTAGAGCGTGTTTCGTCGCTTGCAGAAGTCGTAGAAATAATTTTGTCTTTTTGCCGGCAAGAGCGCTTTTAGCGTGCGCACAAGTATGCCGTATGTGGCGAGACACTGCCAGACGAATTATTCGTGCAAGACAAAGATTAGGTTGGGTTAGTTTCGTTGCCCATCATGAAATTCACGGAACTCCTTGCACATCGAAGGTAAGGAAATTAAAATTAAATCATTTGTAGACCATGAAAGTAATATTTGTAGTGGCCGCAAACAGTCGTTCAGCTCCGAGTAATACCAGAAAAAAAAGCTACAATAGGTGAATCGAAGCTTGTTTGTTCTGGACATTAGAAGCTTTGGACCGTCGTAATTATTATTTTTATTGTTAGTTTTAATTGCATTTATTTGCTACTTTGTTCTTTAGTTGGTGCTACGTCGTCCGAAACGGTCATTAATTAGATGAAATAGTCCCTTTTTTGGCCCCAAACAATAATACGTTCACTTAGAGACCGGTACTTGCTACACTGTTCAAGGAAGAACAGTTTTAAATTGCATTTTTTATAGCATTTCCTTGTCTTTACTTTCGTCACATTTAGTGTTTTGCTTTCTAACGAAAAAAATAATGAGTTTTGAATGTGGATTTTCCAATTAAAGTTTTTAACAGCAAATTTGTATAAATGGATGAGCCCCCCCCCCCCCCCCCCGTGGTTTTTGAAGGGCAAAAATAAATTACACAGCCAATTACCGGTAATGATAATAAATATATTATATACAGTGGAATCCTGATTTCTCAAACTCTCCATTTCTCAAACATCCCGATGACTCAAACCAAAAGTTGTTTCCTTTGGATTTATTTCACTGTAATTTTACCCCCACCCCCCATATTTCAAACTCTCGATTTCTAGAACCAATTTTCATTTTCCTTGTTACACTGTATACATTTTCCAAGTCGCAATTTTGGTAATTTTTGGCGATTTGAGACATTGTTAAATTGAGTAATCGTATTACCGTATAAATGGCTCGATTTATACTAGAGACAAATAATCCGTCTGGTAGTCGATGTACAACCTACGTCTCGTCCCCAGGGCCATCTCCGCTTTCAAGAAGAACTGCGTAGATAGTTTGTCTGGACAGATAATCCGTCTGTTTGCCCCTATTTATACACAGACGGATTATCAACTACCAGACCGATGATTCGTCTTGACGGATTATCCGTCTCTGGTATAAATCGAGCCAATAACAAAATCCTCATTTCCATGAAATCATCTCTCCGGATAAAAGGTTGAACTAAGAAAAACATTTTAAAAGCACAGAGATTAAAAGGCATGTTTTAACCCTTTCACTCCCAAGAGCGCTAAGTTCAAAACTGAGGAAAAAGTCTTGAATTTCATTTTGCAAAATTGTCAAAAAACAAACAGTACCACATGAAAGTACTGCTCAATAGCTTTCATTTGAATGGTCACACAGTAGAGTTTCATCCACAGACTCAAAAGGTACAGCCTCATTTATTGACTCGAGGTTGGACTCTGGGAGTGAAAGGGTTAAAAGGGTTTAGTACTGTCCCACCAAACTAGTGATGTTTTCAAAAAGATGCTGGCCTTTTGCATGTTTTTTTGTTACATCTTATCCAAATCTTTCAAGTGATGCATCTTTCTCTAAAGAGATTTTTGAGTCAAATTTTGCTAATTTACAGTGAAGATGACGCTACCGTTGCCACTCAACAAAGTTTTTGATTAATTTTTGACATCTTTTTGACAACTTTGAAGGGTTCCGTTTTTTGGTGCCACATTTGAACTAGACTAGAAACTAAAACCATTCGAATTTCACAACTCCGCCTCCAACACTCCTTAGATTTTGATTGGTCAAGTCAAATGGAACCCATCCGAAAGTCGTCAAAAATTTGTCAAAAAGATGTCAAAAATTAATCAAAAACTTTGTCGAGTGACAACGGTAGCGTCATCTTCACTGTAAGTTGTTTATTAATTAAATTAGTTTGTTTTTTCCAGCTTTCTATGGAAATCTTAGGCCGCAGAGTAGTTGAATTTTTGGATGAGCTACCATTGGTTCCAGCGGCATGCATTCTCTTAGTGAGTAGGTGCACAGAATATGCTGATGCCAAAAAAGATGAAATAAAAAGCCTAGTAACAGCAGTGAAGGGTTGCTTACCTAGTTCATGTGCCCTTGTTGGTTGTGTCGGAGCAGGTATTATCGGAACAGGAGACGGTGGGTTCTCGGAAGAAGTGGAAATGGCTGAGGGTGTTACCTTGCTGCTCATGCCGCAAATAGAGGGCGTTTCAGCTAATGTGATCAACTTGAGTCTTACAGAGGTTAAGAACAACAGAAATTTCAAAGGTCGCTGGGAGAAATCTTTGAAAATTCCTTCTGATGGGACAGTCAAGTGCGTCTTTCTTTTGGCCAAAGGAGACACTTACAACCTTGATGTTATAGGAAAAGTTGCATCGGGAATTTGGAAGGTAAATAATCACACAGCCTGGCAATATAAATCTCATCCCCAGAGCCCGCAATGCAATTTTGGAGGAGAGTGTCTCACAATATTTTGCAATTATTGGTTGTAGACCAATAGGCCATTTCCGAGTTCCCTTTACCTCTGTTTCAAAATGAGTCCAAGTGCGAAACCTTCCATATGAAAATGAGTCTTACTCAAAAGGTCAGTCAAATGCAAATCAAACTTATTTTCATATGAAAGGTTTCACACTTGGACTTGTTTTGAAACATGGCCTATTCTTGCCCTGCACAAGAGACATCTTACACTGTAGATTCAACCTGAAATATTCCATACTGATGACACAGCTCTACAGAGATCTGTGTAGTACCTCTGATTGGTTGTTACATGTACCGGTACATGAAAATTCAAAGCCAAACAACACCAATCAGAGACACTATATGCATGGATCTCTGTAGAGCTATGTCATGGAATCTCAGACGTCTCTCTTGTGGGGAGGAATTGAGTTTGCAAAGAAAGACCTCTGTTTATACTCAGTAAATAACCTTAGTGTCTACAGATACATTGTACAACAAAAGATATGTCTGTTTACCCAGGTTAAATACCTGCCTAATGGTTATCTGGTTATGTGGGAGATGCAGTGGTCTTTAAATGGTTATCGTGTTGGACTCTGGATCGAGCGGTCCAGGTTCGAGCCCTAGCCTGGGTCATTGTGTTGTGTTCTTGGGCAAGACACTGTACTCTCACAGTGCCTCTCTCCGCCAGGAGTATAAATGGGTACTGGCAAATTCTGCCCAGGGGTAACCTGCGATGGACTAGCATCCCATCCAGGGGAGTAGCAATACTCCTAGTCGGCTTCATGCTAAGGGAACCGGGATAATTCCGGCAGTGTGGGCCAGTGTGGCCTGAGTGCGAGCTTACCTTACCTATCTTAATGGTTATCTGTCTTTATTGCTATGTAATTTAGGTTTGCAACTTTGAGGGAGATGATAAGTCAGGTGATAAGTCAGATGTGGTAATAATCGGTGGACTTGTCGAATCATTTTTGATGGTGGACAATGAAGTGCGGAATGCAGGTGTGGTTGGACTTGCACTAGCAGGCAACGTCGAAGCCATTTCCATGGTTCATCATGGAGAAACTGCAGAAGGAGTTCAACAAAGTTTGAAGCAGCTGAGACAGTCTGGCATCCCATGTGAAAAGAATACAGCTTGTTTTATGGTGTCGTGCATTGGCCGTGGTGAGAAGTTTTACAGTGCCAAGAATGTTGAAACTGGAATTTTTCGGCAGGAATTTCCTGGTATTCCTGTGGTTGGTTTCTTTGGCAACGGCGAGCTGGGCTTGGATCTGCATTCATGCGAGAGAAAGCTTGAGAGAGACAATCACTTTTTGCATTCTTATTCGTCAGTGTTTTGTTTGTGCTCCTTGTCATCGCAATCTAATAATGACAGTTTAACTCGACGACGTGTAAAAGGCACCGTTGCTATACATGCAGAGGAGACGTCTGATGCGAAAGAGAAGCCATGTTCAAGCATGTCTGCGTGACTCATTAACAAACAAATTTGGTGATTGTTCAAGTTCTGTTGAAGATAATTAAGTATTTTAGTGAGTCTGATAATTAAATGTTTTAGTGAGTTTTAAATTGAACGCCCGAAGAGGTAGCAAAACATTAGTCTCAAACCCTAAAAGTTTACGACAAGCATCGCCATTGACTTGCACGATATATACGTTAATATTTTATAGTTGATGTTTCATCTCATGTTATTTAATATAGTGGTTATATTTAACTTAAACTGGTGTTAACGTTTAGTAATTTTTGTGTGCAAGAGAGAGGGTGGGGTGCTGTTTGAATCCTTTAACAAAACACCTTAATTTGTTACTCTAGGCTGCCTAACTGATAACAAATAATAAATACAGTCGGGAGAACAAGTACCAGTCGATAGTGAAATCCCGCCTTCGAGATGGGATTGAGCCTGCAATTTTCCTTCCCGAAGTTGCTAAGCAACATGACATATCCTTAGTGCGCAATGCTTGTGTGATTACTCTTTGATTGCCTCAATGAAGATTTGCCAAAATGACACTTTGTTCCCTCGACTGAAATATAGCACAGAGTTTGTCTTATAATCATGATCAGCAGCCTATTGCAATCACTTTGTCCAAACCTCAAAATAATAAAAATTTAAAGGCAGATACTAATAAATAAAAATAAATATTAATACATTCAACTCACTATCTCTTAATTTCTGATTGGCCGAAAGCGTACAGTGATTTTCGAAATCAGCGCCTTTGAAAGCATCTACTCATCTACCTACAGATTATTGAGAGGATCACGGGTATACTGCAGATTATACAATAATCATGTCCAAGACACTCAAGGTCACAGGTAATCATGTCATCTATGACTGTGCAGGTGCATGATTTCAAGGGTTAAATCATGTCAAGTTCTTGCGCTTTGCATTGCTAACCGCTAAGTAACATCGGTGGCAGAAGCGTTATTCTTTTTCGTTGAATGTATAATAAAACAATTATTAGATTCGGTTTTTGTGATATCCAGAATAATCAAGGTCTTGGTAAGAGTTATCTGCCTCAGCCTTCGGCTTATGCTGATAACTCTTACCTCGACCTTGATTATTCTGGATATCACAAAAACTTCATCCAATAATAATTATTGTTAAATAGCTGTAGGAGAATTTGTCGTATTATTGTGCGGTTACAGAAAATAAGGAAAGTATGAAGCTAAACTGGAATTTCCAGAGGGTGGGGGGTAGTCAAACCAAAAAACCTTCTGTGGTGGGGGTATGGATATTTTCTGGAACAACACATAATATTTCTGTTTTAAGGCAATTTAAAATTAGTGATAAATTTTCATAAATTTTGTGAAATATGTAAATACTGTTACTATCAAATCCTTCCTGAGCCCCGGTTGTTCAAAGGGTGGATAATGCGGTCCACCGGATAAATCACTACCCAGTGGATAGCATTATAGTTTGTTTTATAACGATTTTTCCGGTGGATAGCGTTACCCACTCAGTTTGAACAACCTGGCCCTGAGCAACAACTTGCTATATGGACGGGTCAATTTACTTTAGTCTTTGACATTATGACTAATATATTCAGTACGTAAACAAGTAGTGTTAATAATTTTATTATTAATATTAATTTTGCCTGACATCAGCTCTTTTGTCTGACTTCAGCCTCCAACTGCTCCAGTAAGAGTTATTCAGCACAACAGAGTTGTACAAGTTAGACTGTGCTTGTTAAGATTCAACGAATAAAAATAATTTATTGTCAATAATAATTAATTAATTATTCAATTGGTATTTAGATCACATGTACTGAAACTTAGACATAATATTATCAAACGCGAGAGACAGGGTTTGATCAAATTTCCAAACCCCCGAGAAGAGTGTTGAAAATACGATGTGCAGCGGAGTATTTTTAATGAAATTTGAGGGGTTTGGAAAATATAATGTGATCAAACCCTAAGGAGGAAACAGAGAAATAAAATTGCACAAATCTATGGAGGTTTTGATCTCCGTCATGGTCATGATTTCCTTTGTTTTAACTTGATGAATTATTAATGAGTTTGAGAAGTTATACAGTCAAAGCAGACGTTGCGACCACTCTCATAAGTGACCAAGCTCTAGTTACGACCACCATTGCGAAACCCCGTTTCAATTATCACTCAAACTCTATAATAAATCTCATAAGCGACCGCTCGCGGCATTCATAAAGTGACCGCGACAACTTTTGGGAATTACCAACTGGTCATTTCTTATTGTAAGCACAATGCAGTGAATATGAACCATTATGTTATCTCCCATTATGCAAAATATTAGAATTATTATTCCAGGTTTTGTGACATAAGAGGCCTTTTCGGAATATTCCATCCTGTCACATCTTGCCACAGGGAGGAGAGGAGTCAAATTTGACCTTTGGCATTATTGTTCCATATGTTTTGTGCGATGTCTTAATTACATCTTTTTGTTTACGCATCTGTTTATCGCTCCAGCGGGGAATCGGTCACTTTCTGATCTTGTGGCACCCACAGTCAGTTTACAGCTACTCCCAGGGTAACATGAACACAGGCTTTGTGTCCCTCCCGTTGGTGATAAAAAAAACAGACGGTATTAATTAAAACATAGCCTCCTCCGCAGGCAACTCCTGGGGTCTGGGGCAAGAAAGGGGCAAAAGAGCTGGCACTGGGGCCGAGGCGAGCGCCTTTATGTAAGAGTTGCCTGCGGAGGAGGCTAATTAAAACATATAGATGAATAACGTGCAAAAGTCAAATTTGACTTGTGCTTCCTGCATTGTCTTGCCAGTCAGAATGTCCTGTCACTGTTCAGTTGATTGTTGCCTTTAAGGCGGGATTCTACCTGAATGCCATTTTTCCGCGACTTAACATGGGTTAAATTGAAATATCTCGTTCACGCTTCTAGCAATCCAAAAACTCTATGCTCATCCCATGAATCTATGTTATGGGGTGTTGGGTGATTTTTGGGTATTTTGGGGAGGAAATAGTTTTTCTCAAAGGAGTTGTAAAATTTCGGGAAATAAGAAATATTGAAGATTTAATGTAGTTTTAAAATTAGAATTTGAAGTTAAAAATTTAGTAGATTGACATTGACGACAGTTGATAACCACGCAAGAGCACCCGCGTGGGTATCAACTGTCTGTTGGTGTTCCAAAATTTTTTTTTTCCTTCTATCCCTTCTTTAAAACCTCTTAAAATTTCATTGAAATTCAGGTAGAATACCCCTTAATCGTATTAATATAAATTAAGCCACAGACTAAAATTAAGGTTAGGATGTAAATAATAAAGTTGGATAAATATTATTGTTAGTTGGATTTGTCTGGGATGTGGTGGTTTAATGCCAGTATTACGCCAATATTGTATGAGGCATGGTGGCATATATTGGTTATTAATGCATTGGACTCCGGATTGAGCGGTCTGGGTTCGAGCCCTAGCCAGGGTCATTGTGTTGTGTTCTTGGGTACTTTCTCTCTCTCCCTCAGGAGTAAATGGGTACCGGCATTGCATTTGTCAGGGCAACCTGACAAAAATGCTGGGGGGTTACCTGCGATGGACTAGCATCCCATCCAGGAGGAGTAGCAATACTCCTAGTCGGCTTCATGCTATGGAAACTGGAGTCTGTGGGGGATGATGTTTTGATGGGCACTTTTAACACAAAAAGGGGACGTTAAGGTGGCCATGGGAGTGATCAATCGGAAATATTGAAATGCACCCCTAAAAGATACCAAAATGAAAATGTTGTGGGCATGGCATGAATTCATAAGAGGTACAATTCTAATGATAAGTTGGTTTCTGTTATATTATTTTTACGGCTTATACCCTAAAAGGTACTAATGGCGACCATTTTTGAATTAAGGCCTAAGTGGTGCCAAGCCAAGAATTTTAACCCTAAAAGGTACGACAATCAGCTCCCGAGCATCAGCCTAGCTACCACAGTTCAGTTCAGTTCATTTTTATTCACACTTATTTCGATTACAATAAATTATTAACAATCATAAGAAGAAGGGAAAAAATAGAAAAGGACAGAGCAAGTATGAAATAACATTTTTTAAGGGGGAAGTGTGTAGTGGCCAAAGGAGCAAAGCTTTCGAGTTGGCCACTACCACAGTGCAGTTACAAAGAGAGGAAATAAAAATTCATACAAATAAGGCTCTAGTCGATATTATAAAGATATAATTAAAGTGACAAATATAACTATTTACAGGAGGGGGCTATAAGGGTAACTAAGTAATCTAAATATATATGTCTCCTGCTTCCTGCCTTTACAAAAATCTTACTTCCTGTTTTTCCTAATATGCCTCTTCCTTTCCATCCATTTCCTTCCAGGTTCCTCCTCCCAAAATATTGCAAAATTATTGGGGAATTCACACTGAAATAACAGTTAACTCGATATCTTTTAAATTAACATCCGTTGAAACGGAAATCGAAGGAAATTGTCCTTTCATTTTGCACCGAATTTTCCCTGAAATGGGCTGAAAGTGTCTACTTACAGTTCATGTGGAACGCACGAGGTGTCACGTGATACCGGCATTTTCAGACCAATCGGAAAGCGCGAATACCGCCATGAGCTCATTGTTGCTGGGAATGGCGATAGAGTTTGCGAAATTTTACCCTAGTTTTAGTTAAACTTACACATTATTTTTTACGTTTTTAACAATTTTAGTCGATGCAACAATGGCTGAAGTTTTCCCCGTAGATATCAACGATCAAATAGACGAAGAGGACTTGAGCGACGATGAATTCGAAGAGGTAAGGCCAGTTTGAATGAGAGTGGAGACGATGAAATTGCGTATAACGAAAATATATTCCTTTGGCAAGTGTGAATTGGAATGATCGAGTATTAAAACATAACTGTGTTGTTTTTAGGGGCAGCTATGGCGATGAGCCGATGGAAAATGACGAAAGGTGAATTAATGCCGGCGAACCGGCGTGTATTTTGAAATTTGTGCTCGATCAGTGAAGCATTTCAATTGTCGACATGAATGTCACTAAACCTTCAAGCATATGAAGCTCACATCGCTTTTTCTTTCGTTTAGTTTACAAATGGAAAACACTGCCCATTTCTGAAGAGACTGTTAACCCTAAAGACGAGAAAATAGGCCCAGAAAGTTTTGAACTTCTCAAAAGTTCTGGGAAAAGGAGGATATGGGAAGGTAATAATATTAAAAGCTAATATTCATTAACTTTATAAATGGCAGAGAAGACCTTAAACTACTCTAGCGATGTTCGTTGGAAAGCTTTTGGTGTTAGGCCAAAAGAATAAACTCATCTAATACTGTTTTAATTTTTATGTCTAGGTTTTTCAAGTCAAGAAAGTGGATGGACGAAACAAGAACAAAATATTCGCAATGAAAGTTCTGAAGAAGGTTTGTGTTGTGTTGATTTTCACATTGATTCGAGTTATATAAGCTTAACAATAAGCTTTTAAGCACAAAAAGCTCAAATTACTGCTCGAGATCTTGGTAATCACTACATTGTATATGATCTGCTTTTGTTTTTGATTTCGCTTTTTAAAGCTTCTGGCGATTTTTCAATGAGCGAGTATACTTTCGATCAATACCCCTGCAGTATGTGACGTGCATCAATACAACGAAAAAATTATAAATTGTTATCATTCCAGATCAGTGGTTGCGGTGCCTCCAGGCCTGTAGATAATGGCCAAGGTTAAGCTTTACAACCATAAAAAATATACGCAATTTTTATTATTCTAAAAGAATTGCTACACATTCTCGAAATGTTTAATCAGGTGGTGAAAGTATTTGCCTTTGCAAGTACATGTACATTTATACTAGATTCTAGTATGTTCCTGGAAATTGTCTTTCATAAAAACTATGAAGGTGTTTATACGTGGGGGTTGGGCCAAAATTTATGTTATGCAATTACATGTATTTTGATAAAAAATTGTTCTAGTTCCTTGATGAGTACAGTACACAAATGTACATTAACAAAATATTCATCTAATTGACCTAAGTACCTTATTTTTAAGCAAACAAGTTGATCACATGAAAAATGCCATGTAGGTGAAATTTGAAAATTTCCTTTTTATGAACATAGATATAACAAATGGATTTCATTTGTCCTTGATGGGCATCTGTACAGTTATAGATGTACAAAGAACAAAAAACTAGCCAAAGAGTGAAATCAACTTACATGTGTATATTTACCCACTTACCCATTCTAGTTAAATTGTATATGAGGGGGACATTGGGGACGGGGGGGGGGGGGATCTCCAAAACCGTAAAACCACAAGATTTCAACCTCAAATACCGGAAAACCACACTGAAACTTGAGAAAAAGTCCTCTCTTACTAACGTTGTAAAGAAACTTCCCTCACCGTCGTACCGTATGAAACCGCAATACCGTAATACCGCAGTTTTCGATCAAAAATACCGTAAAACTGTAAGAAAAATGGCTCAGAAACCACAATACCGCAAACCCCAATGTCTCCTCTAATATACATGTATAATAATAATTAATTATATTATTAATTATATTATTATATGCTTATTTCCATGTATCAAGTGTTATATTATGTTGTGGTTTAAATTTAATTTTGGTTTAAAAATTTTTATACCTCCACTTTGATTTGTCTTGTATTCATTATAAAATAATAAATGATTGTAAATCTAAAACAAAGAAAAATATGACTCAAACTGGTTTACAACATTCTAAACCAAATTAAATATTTTTGATTTTCCGTTATTATAAATGCCTGGTATACGTCATCAAACTTTCATCATTGAGCATGCTTGTACTTGTTTGGGGCTTGCAACTTATTTGTTCTTTATCACTCTGAATAAAGCTATTTATTTTTACTCATCAGATATAGTTTGTTCCACCTAAAGGCTCAAAAAATGACAGGCTAACTTCTAAAACTAAACTGCCATATTGAATAGAAAAATTGTTTAATAAGGTGTAGGTATTGTTTCCGGGCAGTCTTTGTACAAAACATAAAATCGTAAGATGTTAACTTTGCCCATCCTCCCTGACTCTTTGGAAATCTGCAAACTGATGTGAAAATTAAGTCACGTAACAAAGCATACTTGTAAAAGGATTTTTGTTGCAAAAGACACTAACTCATGTGAAGGAAATTCTTACAAAAAAATTAATGTAGTGGAAAATTATTCACGAAAATGTGTACATGCGTGTAGACAGTATGAACCTAGAGTCGGGGCATACATTTTAAAAATGTTAATGGTGTCATGATATGTAGTTCAGTACTGTGATGAAGGTGGGAGCCACAGCCACTGCGGTCAAACGTCAAACAAAAATAAACTATGCCGACAAACCTCATCATTACACCAGGTTTAAACGCGTCTAACTTTTTGGTAAACGTCCCAAAAAAAATGGTAAATCAACAGAATGCTGGAAATATACTGAACTTGTGTTTGAAAAGTCTTATAGAAACTTTCCTTTTACATGTACCTACTTTTGTTTCCTTTCGCAAATTACCATCGAGGTTTTGATTTTGGGTTGTTGCAATGGTTTTCCTTCAAAAATTTTGCTCGGGAAATTGGCGAGTGGGCGACTAAGAATTTACGCCTTTGCGCATGCCTCGAGCGTTTGACCGCGGTGAAGAGCCACAGTGGCCTAATGGTGGCACATTGGACTCAGGATTGAGTGCTACAGGTTCAAGCTTGGTCAGGAATCATTTTGTATTTTTGGGTAAGACTCTTTAGTCTTGTAGCTTCTTTATTTGTTAAGTCAAGACATGTTTGATTTTCTTTAGGCTGCCATCATTAGAAGTCACAAGGATACTGCCATACCAAAGCTGAACGAAATATTTTAGAAGCTGTCAAGGTAAATATAATTCTATTATGCATATATATAATTTTATTATGCTCAAAAACACTATAAAAATTAATAATTTGTCCAAACTTTTTGTTGGATGTTTTTGTTTTTGCAGCATCCGTTTATTGTTGACCTAATATATGCTTTTCAAACTGGAGGAAAACTTTACCTTATTTTGGAATATCTCAGTGGTATGTTTTCTTTGGTTCTGTTATAAAACTAATAATTAAATTAAATGCCATTTTTGTTAGCCCGATATTCAAATTTTGCTGCATTGCTTTGTTTTGATGCTAAAATATACTTTATCTTGTTATTGAGATATCATAACTAGTAGAGGATGTAAAATTTAGTTACATGTATTTGGAAGGAAATGGGTCTATTTATGTTTACCACTAACACTAAATTTAATTTTCAATGCATTTTATGTTATTGAGGAGTTCAAACCAATCTCATTCCCAGAGCCCTCATTACCGCAATCCAAAGGAACGGGAAACAAGGGATAAAGCGTTCCGCCATGACATGCGCAGTAAAACTGGAAGTCCAGTAATCCGGTCATGGTGGAAAGCTTTATCCCAGAGTATCTCGTTGCCCGTTCCACTGCTGGATAAGGGTAATGAGGACTCTGGGAATGAGATTGAGTTCAAACATAAACAAAGGTCGCCCTATTGAAACCTTTATCTTATGTGATAGGTGGAGAACTGTTCATGCACTTAGAGAGAGAAGGAATTTTCATGGAAGACACAGCTTGGTAAGAGTCTATCAGTTGATATACTGTAGATTCCTTCAGTGAACACTGCATTTTGTCGCCAATGTATATTATCCTTGTACCGGTATTCTAGCTAAATGAGTAATGATTATGTTTTCATTCCACACAGTTTCTACTTGTCTGAAATAGTGTTGGCCTTGGAACATCTTCATAACAAGGAATCATTTACAGGTGGGTAGCATTAGAACAAATTATTGCATCAGGCTTTACGAGGGTGGTGACACTTAACGACTGACAAACCTGAGGCCTCGGATTCACAATCAAATTGGAATTTAGAATTGTTTTTAGTGGAGGAAGGAAAACCGGAGTACCCAGAGAAAAACCCTCAAGCAAGGATGAGAACCAACAACAAAACCCAGCCCACGTGTGGCTCCCGGCCAAAATCGAACCTGGGCTACATTGGTGGGTGGCGAGCGCTCTCACCACTGCTCCAGCAGTGTGGTTTTCTTCGATTACCATCAAATTCACTGTTGCGCAACCATTTAAATCAAAACTCCTCGGAATGGTTAGCCAATGATTTCTGCCAATCACACATGTCATCCCTTCCATGGAAGGTTTACTCGCAGGAAAATCAAACACTTCCATATAAGGTATGACATGTATGATTGACGGAACTCTTTTGCAAACCGCTCAAAGGAGTTTTGATTTAAACAGTCGCGTAGCAGTGAATTAGACGGTAAGGCATTGATCATACATGTATATATATACCATATTAACAACTTTGTCGCTTATATAATAAACCATAACACACTACACCATTTATGTTTATTGTTGTAATATTTTGTTTGCAGAGATCTCAAGCCAGAGAACATTCTGTTGGATACACAAGGTAATCCTGATCCTTTCATTTGCAAGTTTAGGATTATTTTGTCTGCCCAGCTCAGGGACCTCAGGTGGTATTTTAGCGAAATTAAGACAATATTCGCTTCATGTTGCACTGTCTTTAAAGAAAATCTGTGATATAAAAACAAGTGTCCATCAAAAATAGTGTTCTTCTCGGATACAGACTTACTGGTATAACTAAAATGGCTCTTTGTTTAATGTAGGATCAAGCTGTTAACTAGCTTTTTATGTTCATACCTTTGTGAATAATTTCCGTTCACAGGACATGTAGTGTTGACAGATTTTGGATTGTGCAAAGAGGCAGTATTTGAAAACAATTTAACCCATACCTTCTGTGGAACTATTGAATACATGTAAGTATAGTGTGTCACTTATGTGATGTTGGTTGCTTTATGAGAGGTTGTCTACGTTAGGGCCGATTTAGATGATATGATTTTTGCTTACGATTCATGTTGCATGTAACATGTTTACAATGCGACTTGGGCATGTTGTAAGCATGTCTCATGCGACAGTTCTAAGCGTAGCAAATATCATACCCTCTAAATTAACCCTTACACTAGTGTACATAGCAGTTTAGGGGTACGAGAGAAATTTGCAATCTTACATAGTTACACAATTTCAATCAATTATGCTGACGAAAACAGGTTGGGAATGATTGCTAACCATCACAGAAATCTGGGTCACATTGGCAAAATAGACTTGTAATAGAAAGTATTATAATATTATTATAATACTTTCTACATGCATTTTACCAATTCACCCTAGATGATCGTGCCATCTACAATGTATAGGTTGGAAACAACAAAATTCCAGAGAAAGATGTTCAGTTTGTCACAAGCATGGGACAAAGTATGCAAGACGTGTCACATATATGAACCTGGTAAATGACCTAGATCACCACGAGTCTCCCTGTAGCTCAGTGGTTAGAGCATCTGCCCGGTGTGCAGAAGGTCTTGGTTCAACTCTCGTCAGGGAGTCAGACTTTTTCTTTGTCCCATGCTCGTGCCAGCCTGTATTAACATCTATCTCATTTCATAAATAAAGTGCTACTATGATCAAATTTCTACCCCTTGCAATTTTAGGGGTGTCATAGAGAATTCCACGAAAGATGAAAAATGGTGTTTTCCGTTTTCAAATATCTGTATTAGTTCTGGTGATATTTAAGTTTGAAAATGTTGTAAAATATGCAAATTAGGGGACTAATGACGTCATAGGCACAACCCAATTTTATATCAAGTATATAAATCGAGCCTATCTCGGTCAATTTGCAGCAGAGACCATTGAAACTTGGTAGACTAATAGTTCTACAGGCAACACACTTACGGTAAAAAAAAAATCCGTTCCCATGGCAACTCACTCTTTTCCAGTCTCCAACCTGTTTTCGATATTTTAGTGATTTTCAGCTCGGAAAAATTAAACCAGGCCAAGAAGTCGACCTAACACATTTATATGCTTGCCAGATCATGTAGATGAGGCATCATTGGCAAATATCAAAATGGAATGCCAAAGATGGCCAGAAAAGCCTTTAACATCGGGGAGGTCTGGAACCCAGTATGTTGCCATGGTAACAAAATTGGCAAACTTATATTGTGGAACACATCTAGTAGAGTCTTACTGCAAAGAATCAAACATTTCTGTTACAAATTGGTTGAGATATCCTTTTTTTGGTATTTGATCAAAATTCGGTTGAGTTTATGACGTCATCACTTCGCTAATTTGCATATTTTAGAAACTTGAATATCTCTAGAACGAAAAGAGATATTTGAAAATAGTAAACTGCATTTTTTCTTCCCATACAGACTACTTGTTAATGTTTTAAAATGGCTTAAATAGGACAGATGCGAATTTCATCATAGTAGCACTTCTTTCTTTCATTATTAATAAAATTCTCCATCATATCTGGAATTTTCCCAACATATGAAGGTTGTTTTAATCAATTTGCAATAGACAATCAACCAATTTAAAGAGGTATTTCAATCTAATTGCAGGGCGCCCGAGATTCTTACACGGAGTGGTCATGGAAAAGCAGTGGATTGGTGGAGTCTTGGTGCTCTTATGTACGATATGTTGACAGGCAGTGTAAGTTGGTGTTACGCTGTTGTACAACATAACACAGGAACATGTAACTGTATAGCTTATGTTTCATACATTGTGCAGTGCTCTTAATTAACCAGAGTGTCTTATGACAGTAGAATACATGACGATTGTACATGTACATGGCTTTAGCTTCTTGATACACTTTACATGAAGCAATAAAAAAGTTTTTCTTAGCCAATTAATAAGGAAATGGTAAACATGCCCAAGGGCATTGTTGGGTATACTGTATGAGCACACAGGACGTTTTAAGAACATGAGTTAAGTACTTAGATCTTTTTTATGCACTTCTCAAGTAAGTGCTTATTATTATTTATAACTCAACAAGAGAGGCAAGTTCGCTATTTCCTTTATGAAATGTTCAAGGCATTGTGCATCCTCAAACTTCTTGGCACTGTAGACTTACAATATAACACAACCTAACACTGGTATTATTTTTTTTCAGCCTCCTTTTTGTGGGGACAGCAGGAAAAAAACGATTGACAAGGCAAGTTGATGCTACTGTTGGTGTTACAATATCTATAGTTATTAGAGATATATAAACTGCTGTACAGGTGGAGTGATTTGTGGGAGATGCAGTGGCTTAATGGTTAGCGTGTTGGAGTCTGGATCGAGCGGTCCGGGTTCAAGGGCTGGCTGGGGCATTGTGTTGTGTTCTTGGTTCTTGATTCTGCCCAGTTGAACGAAATAGAATGTTAATTGTTTTTGTTTCTTATTTGCTTGTGTGCAGATTTTAAAAGGGAAGCTGGTTCTTCCTCCTTTTCTCAGTGCTGAAGCTAAGGATTTCATTAGAAAAGTGAGTATTGTAGAAGGCTGTTTTGTTCATGACACATGACATGCTACACTCAAATTTTAGCAATTTACTGAGGCTGCTTTTGTTTTGCTTTCAGTTGTTGAAACGTCACCCTCAAGCCAGATTGGGAGGTGGACCCGGACAAGAAGCTGCAACTACAATAAAGGTAATTACCCAGTACTTCTCCTGGAGAGGCGCAGTGGCCTATTGGTTAGCACATTGGACTCCAGTTTGAGTGGTCCGGGTTCAAGTGCTGGCTGGGGTCATTGTGTTGTGTTCTTGTGCAAGACACTACTCTCACACAGGCAAATTGTCAGGGAAACCTGACAAAAACTAACCTGTGATGGACTAGCATCCCATCCAGGGGAAGTAGCAATACTCCTAGTCTCTTCATGATGCAGAAACTGGGATAAGCTCCTGGGTGTGGTTCACTTTGGCCCGAGTGCAAAGTTTACCTTTGCTTCTTACGTTTTGGGAGAACAAGCAAATAGCTGGTAAAATAAATAATACTGTTGAACCTCTAGATCTATAATACTGACACCGATGGGACAGAGCAAAGTGTCCGTATTAGAGAGGTGTTCGTATTATAGAGGTCATGAATATGACATCACTTTAAAGGCTCCACTGACGATATGAAATGTCGATGATAAATGGTGATAACATGCCGATAAACTGATTGAAAACAATGCTACTTTTATTGTATGGACAATGGACAATAAATTAACTTTGATCTGCAAGCTTCTGTAACCACAAACAGGAAATTGTGTTGAATACGAACTGTTATCACTGGAGTGTCCGTAATAAAGAGGTTAAATTTATATGAATTTGCTCTCTGGGGCCGAGATTTGGTATCCGTTGTCCATATTAGAGAGATTCTGTATTATAGAGGTTTTCTTCATAGAGAATATATGGGCATTTTGCCGGGACCAAGGGAACTGTCCGTAATAGGGGGATGTCCGTATTAGAGAGGTGTCCGTAAGGAGAGGTTCAATTGTAATTAGAAGCTGAAGTAAGTGGGCATTCTTGCAACATCCCAAGTAATTAAGAATTGGTTGGAAATATTTTCAATTCTGTTCATTCATTTATTCATTCTGCTTTGATTTAATTTCCAATTTTTTTTTCAGTGTCACTCTTTCTTCCGTGCTATTGAATGGGAGGATCTTTATTCCAGAAAAGTGGAGCCCCCATTTAAACCAAATATTGTAAGTATTTTATTCTATCATCCTATTATTACTGCGCCTTTCAATAAAACGCTGACTCTAAAGTTCAAACCCCAACTTATGATTGCATTTTTCAGTGCCATCAATTATAATAAATTATTATTAATTGTTACAATGACAACCATCAGACCCTAAAAAAAAAAAAACCCAAAATGGATTAAAATTTACCAATCACATGACAACCCATGGATGTGACTTTGTGGACGTCTCAGGAAACAGAAGTTCACTTCAATCAACAGGTTCAAAAGTCCCATGTACAAACTCATTTTGATAATTGAAAGGAATGATGCAATGAGTAGTCCATATTGGTAAGCAGAGATTCGTCTTAAGCATTTGATTGTGTTGGCTTTATTTTTTTACCCATGGCATTTCAAATTCCTCTTGCAAGAATGATAAATTGAACAAGCTTACCGTAAAAGCATTTTTAAGCCCCCAGGGCTTATTACCCTAGCTCTGAACGATATAAAGACCACTTTTCAATACATGACTGAAATGCCAGATAATATTGCTGAAACGTCATTTACATCAGCCTGATGGAAATCAATTCAGATGCTATATTTAACATTCAACTCTGACATCTAACGGGTGGGGGAGGGGGGCTTATTACAAAAATTCTGACTTCCAAATGTGGGGGGGGGGGGGGGGGGGCTAAATAGAGCTTTTATGGTACTTCACTCTTCTTCTGCAGTGACAATGAAGAAGTGTGTTGTCCATTCACCAATCAGCTGTTTTTGTTCACAGTCCGGGGAAGAGGATGTGAGTCAGTTTGACAGTAAATTCACAAGACAGACACCAGTTGATTCTCCAGTTGATTCAATGTTGAGTGAGAGTGCAGATAAAATATTTCAGGTAATATTAATATTTTGTTACCTGGTTTTCACGTCATTCTTGTGCAGCTCTGATATAACAAATTTTCTCACTTCCAAAACATTAATTTTGTTCTTTGTAACGGATGTTTGTTATATTAAAATTGAAGTAACTTCGGCTTTGAAGAGTGCCCTACCGTTGCCACTCGACAAAGTTTGTGATTAATTTTTGACAACTTTCTGATGGCTTTCATTTCAATAATATATTGACCAATCAAAATGCAAGAATTACGAGAGGCGTAGATGTCAAGCTCCACGTTTTCATTCTGACAATCAACATCTCTGCTTCCCACAGTCCTTGCATTGAATTTGATTTGCTAGTTTTAATGGAAGCCATCAGAAAGTTGTCAAAAATATGTCGAAAATTAATAAAAAAATGGTTGTCTAGTAATGGCAATGGTAGGGCACTCTTCACTGTAAATTAATTAGTTTTAAATGTTTGTAATACCCAGGTTTTTCTCCACAGATATCAGAAAATCAAACTTTACAATAATGGAGTTGTTCACAGGCGGTGAAAAATTGCCTGCTATGGGCAGAGAAGGAAAGCCTTGCATTAGAAACTGTAGGGAATGTTTGTTGTGTAGCTTGGTGTACTTACATGTTATGCGTTGATGTATTGTCCACCAGGGCTTCACATATGTAGCACCTTCAGTTATGGATTCATTAAATAGAGAAATTCCCATGTCTCCATGGAGATATACAAGGTATATAAAACATCAATAAACTACTTGGTATTTTTTAATCTCTATCAGAGATTGTACATTTTTCTATCTTCTTTCTGCTACTAGCTGTGGTAAAGGTTAAAGCCAAACTCTGGCCAACCACTGGCCTACACTGCCAGAGCTTATCCCGATTTTCGTAGCATGAAGCCAACTAGGAGTATTGTTACTCCCCCTGGATGGGATGCTAGTCCATCACAGGTTACACCCCAGCATTTTGTCACCGATACCCTCCTGGGTGGAGAGAGACACTGACAGTTAAGTGTCTTGCCCAAGAACACAACACAATGACCCTGGCCAGCGCTCGATCCCGGACTGCTTGATCCAGTGTCCAACGCGCTAACCATTAGGCCACCATGTCTCCGCTATGGCTTTGCTAAAAATGTCTACGATTGTGCGATGAATTAACATCCAACATTTTAGTAGCAGTAGTAATAATAAATTAGTCTTTCCTTAAAACTTCGTCATGAAAAGTTGTTTTAAGAGTTGAAGTTTGTTGTCTTATTTGGTTTGCAGATCCCCAAGAAAAAATACACAGCCTATGAGGTAAGCATGTATGTTTTTGTTTTCTTCAAGACATGTATCTTTTGGTATTTACCGAAGAGGGAAATTGTCCTTGTCAAAAAGATTGAAAATAATGTATAATTATTTTGAATCTAGTGCTTTGGTTTTTTTTTTTTGTGGCATTTATGTTGTTGTTTGTTTGGGATCTTGCAACCAAATAAGGCCTACAGTAAAATGAAAATGTGAAACTACAATGGAGCAGTTGTAAGCGTAAACCTGCGAATGCTTTAGTTGCCATTGCGATAATAAATCTATTAGAACTTTGACTTTCTTTTTTTAAGATTTTGAACTTGTGCGTGTTTTCATGTCAGAACTCGCATGTTTTCAGTGTAGACTTTTCATGTGATGTACATTGCAACACATGCCTTCTTGCAATGTCTTAAATTTGTTGTTACTACAAGTTTTGACATTGTTGGAGCAACATTGGAGATTAAATGTACTTTGTTTTGTTCTGTTTTTTACTCAAAGTATGTTGTGTAGTTTGTTACGTTCAAACATAACTGTCTAAACGGAACGTTAAAAAAAATGCCTTCTTAGAGACTTATACCACCATTTGATTTGTGAACCAATCAAATCTCTGTATAAACTTGGAAGATGTGAGCCTTTTTTCACTGTTGTGTGCGAGCTCTTGGAGGGGGATAAAGAAAGACGGACAAAATATGTTTGTGAACTATAATTTTTGAAATTAGCCTCCTTTTATATATTTACTTATTTAAGTTTGTTTTATTGATTCGTCAATTACTGCGGAACATGACTGTATTGACTTAGGTATTGTATTGGCTTGTCTGGAAAGGTTGTGGTCAGGATAGTGTTTATATGTGATTTTTGCCATGTTTTCTAACAAATAGGCTTGTGGAAGTGGCGTGACAATAATTAAGCTTTCAAGAAAAAATATTGTGCACATACCTGTACTGTGTTGATCTTGATGACTCGAGATATATATTGACAAATTGTTGATTTAGTGTGATCAGTGTCAACAACTTTTATGACAAGACTATGATCAGAAGTGTAAAACTCTTTTGTTGACATTTTACTGAACGATCCCCTCTTCGTCAAAAACAGCACAGGTAGTGAGATGGACTTAGGGAGTCAGATGATATGTCTAGAAGAGAAGTTAGGTACACATAGGTCATTACAAAAACCTTCAAGGTACTTGTAGATGTGACTGTTTGCTGATTACAACGATTTTCAGTAATCTGTGAAAAATTTAAAACTAAACCAAATGTATTTTACGCTGCAATCAATCTTAGCAGATGTCTTGGAAAACAAAGAAGTTTACTTCAATGTGTTGAAAAGGTCACACCCGCCCTGTGGGTTGTGATTGGTGGATTTTGATCAATTTTGTTTGCTCCCTATATTTTCAGGGTCTGACATCCCTAGATGAACTGTTGATTGTCATTGTAATATTGTGATTGATGGCAGTGTAAAATGCAATTGAACTTCAGAGCTTACAGCTTACTGAAAATCGCTGTAATCAGATTCCACTTAGACACAGGATTTTCTCTTGAACATTCTCTTCGCTTTTTCTGCTGCTCTGCTGTTGGTCACAGTAACCTCTTTATTTTTCTGCCTTCTGAGCAGTAGCATTCTCCTTCTGCTGTAACTGATATTAATATGCTAGGCTGACAAAAATTAACCAGCAGTTTTGGTTATTACAGTATCTCACTTCCAATGCATATTTCTTTTGTCATAATGACTATACACAAGCCACTACCGTATGTCATTCATTGTCGTTCATTCAGTTCTTTCCTTGTTCGATTTCTCATTGGTCTTGACTGGATATCTGTAACACTGTGCTTTCAATTGTTTCTTCTGTGTTGAATTGGCCAGGTCGTTTGCAAAGGTGCAAAGGCCAAGGGTAGTTAAAAAAAGAATTGTTTTATCCAAACTTGTGGTTGCCATGAAAAGGTACATTGGTGGAATGCTATGATGAATGGCGAACTTGGAACTGAATCAATATAAAAATAATCCTTTCTTCCTTCTCACTTGTATTTTCAAGAAACTGATTTATAACTTGAACAGATGTTAAGAATTCTTGTTTTTAATTATTCACAGCTAAACTAAAACAAAGATACAAAGTAAAATCAATTTAAAGACTGAAGTATTTTGACGACACTGGCAGAAAATGTCTGTTATTAAGGCTTTGTAAGTTTAAAACTTGTTCACTGTTATTAAAATAAACAAAGAATTTCTTCAGGACTAAGCACTACAGTGTTTCACTGTTTTTTAATAGAGCATGTTAACCCAATAAATTTCCACGGTTTCCCAAATAGGCAGGGGCTATTGTCTTGATGCCCCAGCCAATTCTTAGACATTAGCCAGGAAAATTAATATTTGGGACCGATTGAGTTTAAATAAGCAATGCACAAACCCACGACGCTCATCTCCGTGAGTGCATAAAATTATAAACTATAAATGTTCATTGCAGTAATAGTAGAAGTAATTAGGAACACACCATTGCAGAAATATTCTCTAGTGCTCATGGTTTAATGGTTTTCGCTGTAATTTGTAATTCATGTGGATAATGAACTTTCACTCCCAGAGTCAAACCTTGTGCCAATTAACACAAATCTAACTGTTCAGTCTGTTGATGAAACTCTAGTGTGTTACCATTCAAATGAAAGCTATTGAGCAGTATGTTCATGTGGTACTGTTTGTACAAGGTGGTTCTAACGTTTAGTTCTATGGATGAAACCCTACTAAGTGTGTGACAATTCAAATGAAAGCTATCGAGCATAACTTTCATGTGGTACTGTTGTTTTTCAGTATATAGACAACTAAATTGTAAAGTTTGAAACTCTTGTGAGTGAAAGGGTTAAGGCTTTATAAAGTGAACTCGGAACTAATGGTCAGTTATCTAACTTTCACTAACTTAAACCTTCTACCTCTATCTTCCTATAGCCCCGCCAAGATTAAGGAAAATGGTTCCAGTCAGTTTGGGTTTGAACAATCGTGGCAACCAAACAGAACAGTTGCTCCGCTAACCAAGTCACCAGCTATGAAGACACTTGACTTTAACTCTTCAAATTCTGCCATTGCCATGGATACCTCTCATGGAAGCGATAAGGTTCTAAATGGCACTGAGAGTCTGTTACAGTGTGGCAACTCCTCCCTCGCTCATTCCACAGTAACAAATCCACCTCTCCAAATGACGTAACCTTTAAGTTATGAGAGAAAATCTTAATTAATTCTTACATTATCATACTTGAGTGTCTGGAGAATTTTTACCAAAAGACAAAAAATAATCATCTCTCTCACAACCTTTGCTGAATGCTAAAGGTCATAAGTTATTTCTTACAATCCAGCCACTCAGTGAATAATAAGAATATTTGCTTCTTTGTAACCTCTTTCTAAAGCTGGATCTTGACAATAATCTCTTACCATTAAGCACCAATTGTGACACTGTTTGTAGGCAGTAAAGTTAGTTAGAGAGTTAAATTCAGGCAAAAGATAATTTTGTGTTATATAACAAGCCACAGCAGTGGTTCTTTTGGTTACTTTGTACGGAAGGAAGTCAACAAAGCCCTACAAACTCCACATCTTGTAAGGCTGACCTAACCTCTCTTGATATCAAGTCTACAAAAGCAGCCAATTTTTTGCCAGTTTCTTCATGCTGCTGTGGAATTTTAAACAGAAGAAAAATGTAGCTGCTTTTGCAGACTACTTGACATCAAGCAAAATTGTCTTTTATTGAAAAAGACGGCTCTAGCTTACAATATGAACTACAGAATTTAGTTTGTGGGGTAAAGATAAGATGATGTCATTATTGAGTCAGTAGCATAGTTTAAAGGTTTGCGCATCGCATTTTCTTGGCCGTCTCTATCACAAGATAATTATTCTTCACTAAGAAACGTAGTATATTTATTGGCTTGTCAAAATTTAAGGCATTGTAACAAAGGCTGGTCCGCTTCTAATGATATGATGTAGATATAGTTATGAAGTTTCCTTGTGCAATGCGTCATTTTAGATGTGCTTTAATAACAGATTATAAAGTAGATATTATGATGCTGAAATGTTGATCAAATGGCAAATGATTATGATAATTTATTTTATAATAGTGCAAATTAGCAAGTAGTTATAGATGAAATTTTGATCTGATGTTGCGTGAAATGCTGATTGATTCTGTTTCAGTATGTGTTTTTCTCAATACAAGAAAGCATCTAATTCGACTCTATAAGTAATTTATTGGAGACTTGCTGGTGAATGACTTTTGTTTCTGCTAGAAAAGAGAATATATTTTTTACAAAGGTATTATATGACAGAGACAGCCCTTGAAGATTTTAGGATATTTTAGTTTTCAAAGCAGTTTTGCTCAGTTCCAATTTTTATTTATTACCAAGACTAAAATTGTCTATCCCCCAGAGAAGCGTCTATTATAGCTGTGAATCTTATCAGTCATATAGTTTAGTAAGCAACTTAGACATAGAAGGATATCCGTTTTGAATAACACAGTTCTTGCAGAACACTTTGTCAAGCTTTTATTTGCATTGTTTTCTTCTTACAGTGATGTGTACCGTACCAATAATTATTATTGTTGCCACCCAATAAAGTTTTTTTAAACTTGACATCTTTTTGACAACAATATGACAACTTTTTGATAGGTTCCATTGGGTTCTATTGTTATTTATTAATATATAGACACGAGTGTTTCACTGGAAAATAGACCACTCATAAAATTCTTACAAAACTACATCTGGGACCTGGTGGCATATTTTCCATAACCTCACTAGTGAAGATATCGATGATGTCATTTACGTTTTTGCACGTGTGTTTTGTTTATATACATGTAAAAAAGAGAACATTACATGGCGGCTTGAAGTGTGTGCTTGTTCATAAAATATTGTTTTTAATCTCTTCGCAACGCTGTGTAATCTCCTCTATATATCTTACTGGACCCTGTCACCAATAATTATTCTTAGATTGTAAATCAATTTAAATCAAACCAAACAGGAAACACCAGAAAGTTGTCAAAAAGATGCCGAAATTTTATCAGAAACTTTCTCAGTTGGCAAAAGTATGGTACAAGTCACTGTAAACTGATGTGCATTTGTGATTTCCAACTTGTGATGTTTTGTTCTAGAGGTTTATCATTCTCAGTTATCACAACTGTTAGGTTTTCTATTTATAATAGTTCCTCACTGTCAGGCTTTCTTTCTAACCTAAGACTGACGTTAGAACCCGGTACTGCATAATATACAGTACTACATGAAAGTACTGCTCAATAGTTTTCATATGATTGGTCACACACAAGGGTATCATGGGCATGCGCAGTTAGAACCACGTTTTAGACACAAAGTTCAACTCTGGGAGTGATATGAATAATAATTATTATTGTTATCTTGGTATGTTTTAATATCCTTTGATAGTAAATAAATGTAGTTGGAAAATGGCATTTTACAAGTGAAACCAGATAAATATATGCCATTTTGACGCTGATAAGGGATTTTTTCTAAACAAACTAGTTATCAAAATAAATTAATTTGTTATTTGATTAATATTAATATTATTATTATTATCATTGCCTGCTGGACAGACACGTAGTTATAGTTATGGTATTTTCTGACCTTATTCGTTGCAATAATTAATGTTAGTATTTATTATTACAAGATGATCTCTAGTTTTCAATAATTGTTTTAATTTGAAGTCCGTTGAATCTCTACTGCTACAATTGTTGTTCTGGACTTTTTGTCACGTTCCAGGTTTGACAACTTTGTCAATTTTTTTACTCAACAATTGTCACTGGTTTATATTTTGCAAAAGTAAAATGCAAATTATGTTAAAACTCTTCATTTTGTAGGAGTGAATGCAAAATGAAAGAGTGTCTTCACTGTTCGTAATTTTCTGTGGCGGCTGGCCATTCTAGTTAATATTTATCTTAAATGACGTAGGTTCTATTTATTATTAAGAAGGTGAAAGCACACTTGTTCCTAGTTGCTAGTGGAATCATGGGAAACATTTTTGCACGATCGTATTGCATCTCGGGAAAAATGAACCAAAAATATTTCACCAGCTTCCCAAGATCCTCTTCGCCATCCCATGTTCCTTCCCATAATTCCACCATTTCCTTTTGCTTGTAGTGACTGGGAATGAATTGTGTTTTCAGTTATGCTTTTGTAAAAAAACTTAAAGCAGCCACTGTGCTATGTACATAGGTTAGATTATTTTAGTTTAAAGTTAGATATTTCTAAAAGATTGTTGCAACAATAAAATTGGCTTGGCGTACTCGTATTTACCCTTGTTTGTGCTAGCGGTATTATGCTTGCTGAGATCGTTTTATTTTTATCAGGATGCCAAATCTTTACATTTTGTTCACAAACTTGTCAAGGTTGTTTATAGATCACACGTATAAATCCACAGGTCACGCAACACAGCTAATGCAAGCTCACTTTGGTGCGAAATAGCAAATGTAGAAAAAATACAGAGATAACAACTCTGTTATGTTTGTTTGGGAGCAACACATTCCCACTCCTGACACCGTGTTTAGTTTGACACAGCCCCACTCCTGACACCATGTTTAGTTTGGAAGCAACACAGTCCCACTCCTGACACCATGTTAAGTTTGGAAACGTCACATTCCCACTTTTGACACCGTGTTGTAGTTTGACACAGCCCCACTCCTGACACCATGTTTAGTGTGGAAGCAGCACAGTCCCACTCCTGACACCATGTTTACTTGGGAGTAACACACACAACGCCATTTTGAACCCTTTCTGTTGTCATTAATTGACACTTGCAGAGCTCCGCTAAACGTACCGAGGGCTTTTATATATAACTGTCAATCGCATTTTTAACCTTGTCCACAAGTGTATTGTTTTTTCACTAATGAACACTTTTATTGATTTTATGATTTATTCCCTACAGTATGGAATGAACCAGCTTTTGAAGACGAGACACTGGGTGACAATTGGACAAAATTATCGAAATTTGTACTTCCACGTAGATGTTTGCGTGACAGTTGTGACTCAAGATGCGTGACATTGGCGTCACGCAATATGAATTTATGCTGACCTCTGTGTGGGATGCGAAACTAGCGCCAGTTGGCATAATTGGTCTCAATTTCTTTTAAAACAATCAGTAGCGTTAATTTTGTCTAGCAGTTGGCCTCTAAAATTGTTACTTCAATACGGTTCACTCTATTTATAGAAAAATTATTTGTTGTTCTGTGCCGTTTTCAAAGTCACAACTGTAATTCACGAATGGGGAAATACTAGTTCCCTTGTGAGTGGCAGCTGTCTGTTAATTACGTATTACATAATGGGCAAGAGGACCCTGGGGACGAGGGTGTGTCTTGCAGACTGAATATGACGTCACTTGAAACAATCTATCCCTAAAACGATAAGCAACTTGAAAGCTATTTACAGACACGAGAGAAGGTGAAAACTTATACTGTAACTGCTAAGGTTCAGCGCACAAGGAGCAGTTGGTTTTCCTTCCAAGGCTAGCTAAAATATCGTAAATTTAAACCTCCCCCTTTCGACTCTAACCTGATTCTCAGACGGTCCGAGGGCCGGTCGCTCTCACCCCTTCCTCTGAAAACGTGAAAGTATCCTCTAGGCTTTTTCTACCCTGAAACTCTCAACCTACTAGTTTAGTGGTATGCCCTTTTCATTTCTAAAAACAGCTTTCTCGTCATCAGAATTTAATTAACGTCATCGAAACGAATCTTTAATTTGTTTTTAACAATTTAAATGTCCTCAATTAACTGGGGGAGCATGGTAGTGTAGTTTACACTTTTGACGAGTTGATGTCAATTTGTAGGAAAGCATAGTTTCCTACTCAAATGTTTTACATAATTACTGTTTTTAAACACGTCGTTTGAAATAAAATTTGTATATGGTTGGTGTCAATAAGTTTATTGCAGTCAGTTCACAATGCGATATACTGTATTTTTTTGGGCAAGAGAAATCTCGTAATAAGACTTGTTTAGCGAAGGGTTTAATTTCCCTTGCTCAACCCTACCTCTAGGCTCGATTACCAGCCGCTGTTCGGGAAAATGAGCCCGCGCTCCTCCCCCCGAACTCACGAACGAAGACCACCCTACCTCTCGCCACTGATCAAGCTTTCTATGTATACTCAGTTCAGAAGTTTGCAGTCATGTCACATACTGGGCTAAATCCCGGCGTATTTGCTCAAAACTGTTATAAATGCACAAAATGGTCCCCAAATCTATGAAATAAGAACGTAATTAACTCTAACTAAATGATAAAAAGCAATTTATTCAAGAAATTCCATACTGCAACATAATTTTTGCAAAATTTCAAAGATTTCCGAGCCAAACTTGAAACTTCGAAAAACTGACATCCAGTCATTTTTTCAAAAATCCATATTGCAATCCATTTCCATCCTCGCTGTCGTTAGTCATCCTCACTTCCTAATGGGTTCCTGTCATTTGTCGAGTGCTATTCTACAGAATCAAACCATTATTGTTCAACTTCCTATGATCTAGATATGTTTCTGAGCTACCCAAAACCGTGCTAAAATGAGGACTTTTCTCTCTTTGATCAGGGTTCGTACGGATACTTGAAAGTCCTTGAATTTTATTCTACCATTTTCCAGGACTGGCACGTCCGGGAAAACAAGTGATTGTTTTGACAGGTCCTTGAAATCTTTAAAATGCAGGAGTCCTGGATAAAGTTCTGTAAAATTGTTGGGGAAAAAAGAGTACGAATCGCCGTTCAAAGGTGTAGCTTGCCTACAATACTGGCCAAAAATGTTTTGGGACACTTCTCATTTTAGACTGTTTTCGCTTAGTTCGTTCAAATCTAGCGATAATTGGAGGTTTAAAAATAAACTTCCACACGGTTCCCCCTTTTCCCCCTATGCAATGTCGAACCTCAAAAGCCATCGTTTAAATTTGACTTAGTGTCTAGTCCGGTGATTCAACATTGCACCAGGGGGGAGCGGATAAAAATTTATTGTCCAGTATTGTAGTTCCTGTACGGCTTTCTCCCAGGCCTTCACAGTCAATTCAATTTCGGTGACGTATCTTTTTCGCTCGTACCACGTGACCCGAAACGGATTGACCGCGGCGAAATATAGAGGCCTAGCAACTAGGCAAAGGTGTAGCCACTTTTGACGCGTATTTAAAATGATCATTAATTTGAGGAGGTATGTCGCGATATATTAAGTCATTTTTGCGATGTACAAAGCCGAATCACCTTCAAATCAAATAAATAGTTTTCTGAGGGAGAAGAACACCAAAGCGATAATAATAAACCAAACAGAAACAAGGATGGCTAATATTGGGGAAGATTGAGACGGATTGGAAACGACGAACTTGAAAATATTTTCAAAAACGGCGCCATCCGTGACGTAGCTCCTTTGAAGGTACCAAAGTGTTCCCTTACCAGAGGTTACAAATGTAGTGTAAGGACAGGACCATGACTAGCTGTCCCTTATGGGCGGTGTTCCTTACAGTTAGAAATGTAGTGTTTGATTACTGAGACCACGACTCAATCTCGACCCCAGAGCCTTCGCTTTCTTGAGTACGCAAAGAAGAAGAGCTCTGGGGTCGAGAAGAATGGGGCCATGACTTGAGGGCTGTTTTCACTAGCGACATCATGAGCTAGTGAGGACAGTAGCGACAAGTGTTCGTTCTTGTGCTCTTAGTTTTTCTTGTGCTTATGCTTTAATATGCCGCGGTGATTCCTGGTGAGACAACACGAGAAGAACAACAACTGTGTTCGTTCTTCTTATGTTTGTGCTTAGGCCATCCAATAAAATGTGTTGTTTCCCATCTCCCGACCGACCCAAAAAGTTAAAAAAAAAGTTTCTGATTCATTGCCTGCGCCCTTTCTCGCGTGTTTCCAGTTTAATTTGCTTTATTTACATCTTTAAGTCACTCTGACATCTAAATCAGCCCAGTAATGACGTCTTCGAGTGATATCGGCTCGTAACAAAATGGTGGTCACGAGGAAGATAAAATCAAGGCTTGCTTGGATTTATTTATGTATTAATTGTCAACATTTCGTTTCTCCGCTTTTTTTTTTTTTTTTTAACCGACGACCCACTTTCACGAGAGAGAGGGCAATGGGAACAAAACATTTTATGGGATGGCATTATGTCGCTGCTGTCCTCACTAGCAAATGATCCTTATGTCGCTAGTGAGTACTAAGCCTTATGTTTATGCCATGTCGCTTGTGAAAACCAGCCTTAAGTAGCGGTCAACTATCCCAAGAAAAATCAATATGAACAGTGCAGTAAGATCACACTTTTAATACCTACATATTTTTTAGTTGTTAGCTCTACTAACCTATACACACTTTCCTATACAAATCTTAAGTTAAAATATAAACTTACTATATTCACACTATGAAAAATAATACTATAAAAAAAAATGTTGAATGGCCAACACACTTCGAATAAATATTCAGCGAAAAGTTGTGTAATGCAGCTAGGGTATTGTTACATGATTGAGATAAAATAAGAAACTCAAGTCGGCCATCTTTTATGCCACAATATGATTAGATTGTTGAGAGTACTACGGAACACAAGTCTTAGTTAAAAGTATAAAAAATAAAATAAATAAATATTTAAAAAAATCAGAAAAATGCGTATGGTTTGGCGTTAAAAAATTTAACAGACGTTTCGAGACTACTCTCTTCAATTGTTTGACCCTTTCACTCCCAGAATCAAGCATCAAGTCAATTATTGTATTTCTAACTTTTACTTATGCGGATAAGTGTGTGACCATTCAAATGAAAGCTATTGAACAGTACTTCAAGTGGTGTTGTTTGTTTTTCCTGTTCAAAAGTTTTCCATATCTTACAAAACGAAATTGGATTTTTTTTTTCAATTTTGAGCTTTGACACTCTGGGAGTGAAAGGGTTACTGAACTACACGGGTATTGTCATCAATCGATAAGACTGCTACTTTGGTAGAAAAAAATAAAAAAAGAGAAAAGAAAGAACATTACTTATTTTCCAACGAGTTTCACGATATTGTTTTAGCCAATCAGAATAGTCTGCTATCTTGGTCGTATTTATAAACTTGAGGTGGCTCTCGTTGAATTCATTCCTTCCTATCTACAGCTAGCTCGATGATCCGGACGAAAAATATTTAGTAGCAGATTGCAAAGATTTTGATGATGAATACAAATGTTAGAACCCTTTGACGTCAAAATAAAATACACATTAGAAGCATTTTTTTTTTGGCTGAAAGGGTCCAGAGCCGATTTGAACTATTGAGAGCTAGAAGGCTCTCTAGAGAGCTGGCATTCGCCATTGATATATTTTGGAGTAACATTTAAGATATATATTTAATATACATTTAAGATACACATAAGAAAAATAAAAACGCTTTACAAAACTAACTGTCGCAGGATTGTAATGTTAAAAACACTCCTCATACTTCATCGATAGATATTTATTGTTAGAACGTTTTTCCAACGACTTTTCAAAGTCAATTTAATATGTCTTCACTTTGTTTTGCGTTTGCTCAGATCTGTAAGTGTTCGAAAAGTCGTGCAACTCGCTTTAGCCAATCAGAGCGAGGATACTTTAATTTTGGCCAGTAAAGTGCAAACCAAGTGCTTTGACGTACGCACGTTTTCCCGCGCTTAGCACCGGTTGCACGTTTTCGCTTCGAGTTCTGATTGGTTCATGACGATTTTCCCCCGCAGTGATTGGCTTCTAGTTTCACGTCAGTCATTGGAAAACCGCTCAAAGAACCCTAATGCCTTTATTTTCACAAAGGTTTTAATTTCGTATTCGTCGGAAAGAAAAGGTAGATATTGCCCGCTGACTGTAAAACAAACGTAGGGTCGTTATCATGTCCCGAAAACGTTTCCAGCGAAATTTTGCAACCTTTTTGCGGGAATTAAACTCCTCGAAATAACAGGCATCAGAGTAATCTTGTAGAGCGGTTTTCAATTGAGTGTCGAAAATAATCCGTGATTGCTTTGGTTTTGCTTTACTACGCTCTATGATTGGTTTAAAAAACTCGCGCCAACTACCAACCAATCAGATGCAAAACTAAAACCAATCGCAACTTGGCTGCACGCGTTTTTCCGCGCTTGGCACCGGTTACGTGTATTTGCTTTGAGTTCTCATTGGTTCATTTTGTTTTTTACGTTTGTTGTGATTGGCCATTGCAATTGTTTTAGTTTTACGACACTCAGTTGAAAACTGCTCAAATGAATCATTAAAAAATTAATTCTCCATAACAACCATCGCAGTTCTTCGTAGAACGTGCTCATACAAAACGTTTTATACAATTACACAAAATAAAACGCAACGTTTGATGAAGGATAATATTCGCATGGATAATATAAGCTCAGTTAGCGAATAACGCATGCAGTTTACACAATCTTAAATATGACGAAGGGATGTTGTGTTATCTGGAGTTGTCGATTATCTTGCGTTGTAATGAGGCATATGCTCTTTCCAGCTTCATGTTTTCCTGCAAAGTAACAATAAAATTGTTAAAATGGGACAACGTGGTTTGAGCAAGACATCGCATTTTACCCTTTCACTTCTAAGTTCAAAACCGAGGGAAAAAGGTTTGCATTTCATTTGCAAAATTGTCAAAAACAAAAAGAACCACATGAAAGTACTGCTGAATAGCTTTTATTTGAATGGTCACACACTAGGGTTTCATCCACAGACTTAAAAGTTAGACTAAACCACATTTATTGACTCAAGGTTTGACTCTGGAAGTGAATAAAAGATACCCAGCTTTACAGAGATCCATGTAGTGTCTCTGATTGGTTCAGTGTTGCTCGGTTTTGAATTTTTGCGCGCAAGTAACAACCAATAGGAGACACTACGCGGATCTCCGTAGAGCTAAGTTGTATATAATTTTTCGTCTCTCAAGCGGGGAAAATTGTGCGCCTGTTTACTCATCCTGTTGCACGAAGCGCGAGTCATGTGGCGGGAGTGACGAAAACAGTTGGGGAACAAGTACCAGTTGATGACGGAATTCCGCCTCCGAGACGGGACTGAGCCCGCTGTGTTCGTCCCCGAAGTTGCTAAGCAACATGACGTATTTGCTGACGCGATTACTCGTGAGTAGCCTCGTATCGTGAGTGCTCGCGCTATTTTCTGATTGGATAAAAAGATTCTGAAACTCTTCGAGTGCTTCCACGAAGATTTGCCAAAACCAGCACTTGTTCCCCGACTGATAAAGCCGTTATTTTTACCTTGGTAGCGTGTGTGAGCATTTTCTGTAACTTGGTCATTTCCATCATCTTCTGACTCAACATGGCGGCGTTTCTTTGTGCCTTATCCTCCGTCATCTGTTCCGTAAACACAAACACAAACAAACAACAATGCTTACATTCCAAAAATACAGCAAAACAAGAGACTTTAATTATAAAAACGTGTCTCCAAACGTAAAATGGCTGAACTTGACGATAAATGCTCAAATGAAGGGGAAAGGAAAAACACAAATATACGATACCTTAAGTGCAGTATGGAGCCTTTTGATTTCATCGTCACCGCCGTTAAACTGTAAAACAAGAAACAATCGATCAAACAAACAAATACATAGTGAATGGATATATAAAATCGAACGCAGCCAAGGTCCTTTTTGCTGGTTGTACTGGAGAGATCGTTTAGTCTTGATCTCAACTATATATTATAATAATGTTAGTAATTCAAGAATCGTTCGCCTAAAGAATATCTAACTGTCCAATCTAATTCTGGGAGGTAACCTGCTTTCGACTAGCATCCCATCCAGGGGAGTACTATACTCCTAGTCGCTTTATGGTACAGAAACCGGAGTTAAAGGAGCTACGTCACGGATGGCGCATCTTGAAAAAAATAGCCAATTTTTTCAAGTTCGCCATCCGTCTTAATCTTCTGCATCTTCAACCATCCTTGTTCCTGTATGGTTTCTTATTACCTCTTTGGTGTTTTTCTACCTTAGTAAGCTATTATTTTGAGGCTTTCGTCAATTTGAAGGTTATCTTGCACACCTTTTCAACCACTAAGGCTCCGAAAAGGTTTACTTTTGTATACTTTTACAAACGATCCAATCAAACATCTTACCGATTCAGTGGACATCACACTGCAGTGACTATCATTCAGTGACTCGTTTTCAGACGACTTCCGCAGAGTGTCATTTTGAGCCCGCAGTTGCTGAACCCTGCCCTGCAAGTGACGTAACAGTCGCGCCGTGCTGTTGTCTTCACCAGGCCTCGGGCTGGGAGTTGTCGAGCTGAGACTGGTACCAACACCGCTCTCTGGAGGAGAGCATGTGCCATTCACCATGGGGCTACTGGCGGGGGTCTGGGTAAAGAAAAGAACGGTTAAATAGTTAGCCGTGACGTAGCTGAGTTATCATCACTCACAGAGTTCGTTTTTGAGAAAAGCGTGACCTATCAATAATCCGGCTGAGACCATTCGCGCGAGGTGAGAAAGAACCAAGTCTTGTTGTGTTTTGTTTTCGCTTTCTGTTGTTACGAGGGTCCACGGTCTGGAAAGGAAGATTTTTATGGCAACTACGACATAAACCTTAACCGGGTGGTAGCTCGGTAATCTGCGAACGATTTACAGCTGTTGTTTCACGCCGCCGAAAAATATGGCTAGTAGCTCAGTTGTTCTAGAATAGTTTAGAGAGTTCTCTGTAGATTTTCGAATGAGTGATATGACATGAAGTATTGATTGGAGTTCAACCCGGATGAAAGCGTTACGTGTTCGTGTCTCGAAATACAGATGCACTCGTATAGTTTGTACGTTCTGTTCTGTTCAGTTATCTGTTGAATAGACCTTTCTCCAAAATGGCCGCCGCAAATTCAAAATGATTAAAATTAAACTGAGTGGAAAATCAATACCAGCACCTGAAAGACCATCTCTTGTTTGGTAATCTTACGAAGTTTCGTTAGGTTAGGTTCTACCTGAGTCGACTGGGGTATGACTGGGGGTATACGCCATACCCCCAGTCATACCGCCAACGTCTCTAAATTTTCAACTTCCGTTTTCTCGACTCAGGTAGAACCTAACCTAACGAAACTTTGTACGATTACCAAACAATAGCTGGTCTTTCAGGTGCTGGTATTGATTTTCCGCTCAGCTAAATATGAATTTGCGGCGGCCATTTTGGAGAAAGGTCTATTTTGACTCGCCCCGAGTCGTCTCTTATGAGAACATTATCAGGCGCAGGGGATGATGGGAAGCGAGGAGCCAGAGAAGAGAGAGACTCCCCGGCTGACTGGGGACGAGTCAGTTTAGTCATGGCAATAATTCATAGAAATAGCGAGAAACGGCAAAGCTATCCTCTATGATAATGATTTAGAGTTTCACTTACGGCGTCCTTGGCTAGCTTCAGTTCTTTTTCTAGGCGTTCTATGGTCTTCTGGTAAGCCTGGGAATAAAGACAAACAATTAAACATTTAGAGCGGTTTTCAATTGAGTGTCAAAAATAATCCGAGATTGCTTTGGTTTTGCTTTACTACGCTCTATGATTGGTTTAAAAAACTCGCGTCAACTACTCAACCAATCAGATGCAAAACCAAAACCAATCGTAACTTGGTCGCACGCGTTTTCCCGCGCTTTTGCTTTGAGTTCTCATTGGTTCGTTTTTTTTTTTTTTTAAACGTTTGTTGTGATTGGCCATTGTAATTGCTTTGGTTTTGGTTTCACGACACTCATTTGAAAACCTCTCTAGTCACAATAACGTCTAAATTAGTATAAAGTTTAGCTGAGTCTTCCTCATACAAGACATGATTGACTTACTGTTCTCTCAGATTTGATCTGTAAAGTGTTTCGCTCACTTTCTTCTTGATACTGCCTGTTAAAAACAACAGTCGAAATAGTTAGTGACAAATTAGGTGGCACACTTAAACAGGGAAACGGTTGTTTTGCTTACCTTTTAACTCTAACCATTTCATCCTCCTAACAAAGAAATAAAAAGAAACCTTAGAAATCTTGGAAAGAAATGATGGTAAATTTTAAGCTTGAAGATACATAATGAGAAAGATATTATTCAGTCAGCGACATACGCCACAGTCGATGCTCCTGTAAGAGGACACCCTCGGAAAGCAGAAAAAGTGTCCGCAACTGGAGCTGACCGCTTACGAGAATGTGTAAATACAGAGTTTGTGTAGCTAGAGTTCAAACGGGTTTTGTCAAGGCGGCCGTAAGTAGAGCTATCTGCTTACGAGAGTGTCCGCTCAGAGAGCTTGACTTTACTCAGAGCGTCCAACCGGTTTGCGGGAAGTCATAGGTTCGACTCATGTTGGGAGAACTCGGAATTCTTTTCCGAGTAGCTTGTGTCACTGACTGAAAAATATATTTCTCAAAATAAATTTATAACAAACTTAGTGATTTGAAGGGATAATCAATACTGTTCTGACCTTTGCACCAAGCGCCTTCTTGAACAAGTGTACTTGTTGAGGGGTGAGTTCTCCACTGCTCTGCTGCTGAAATAAAATAAAAGTACAAAGATTAGATGTTTGGATACTGTATCAGACTACAAACAGTCCGTTCTCCCCTTCAAGTGACAAGCAAAAACTAGCGGCCCCTTAGGCCACATTGGGTAACGATTATCGCACTTTGAAGATATAAACGGATAATTGTAATATACCTCACCCAAACCTATAAAGTCAGCAAGAGATCCCCTTCCAACTAAAGAACAGAGGTTCCACTTAGCACTACCTACATGTACAGATCCCCTCTTATTACAGTATGCCATGGACAATGCTTTAGTCGATAGTGTTACATAATTCGTAATCCACCCAATATAAAAAGCGAGCGGAGAAAATGGCCGTTTTTCATGGACGTATGCATAAGCACCTGTTTCTTCTGGGATAATTCTCTGTTGTTCTGTTCAAGCTCCTTTCGGGCTTCGATCAAATGCTGTCTTAACTCTTCATTGTAGGAGCGGAGATTTACCTGCAATTAAAGCGAGAAAGTAACATGTTACGTCTTTAATCATCCTGGAAAACCCACAGGAAAACTAAGGGCGCGTTTTATTTTTCAGTAAACTAGAGGTACTCCATCACCAGTTGAGGGAAAAAGTATCGTCTTCGAAAAATCTCCGTAGACGTCCACGAAGAATTTCGATTCTTTACGAGCACTTCGACAGTTTGTCATGTCACAATCAGCTGTCATTCGTCATGTTGCTTAGCAACCTTTCTAATGACAATCGCGGGCTCAGTCAATTCTAGAAGATGCGATTTTCCCTAAACTCGCAGTTGTACTTAGGGACTGTGCAATAATTACCAGGAGGGGGGGGGGGGGTTGGAAAACCAGAGGGGGGGCATAAAGTAAAATCAAAGCAAGGAGAGGGGGGGCTCTAGGTAAAATAAGTCATTCAAGAGGGGGGGGCTACATTTTATTTAAAATACATATTACATTGGCGAATCCATACCTATTTATAAGGTGGGGGCCGAAAAATTTTCCGGCCCTTCGGGCTAGCAAGCCTTCACCGGACCTGAAAATAACACACATGCCCTTTTCCTTCTGCTATGGTTCTGTTGAACATCGCCACGGAGGTGATGTTTGTTCTAGACGCGGATGTCCAACAATTAAACATGCAGTAGGAGCTCTTCTTTCTGTTATAAGATTTTAATCCACACTTGTGCGTGTAGAGAAAATGTAGCAGCTTACTTGTATAAAGGTGTGTGTATACTGTGGGGTGGGGGGGGGGGGGGGGTCGTACATAATTTCTGACTGATTAGAGGGGGGCAATAACTAAATTCACTCCTTTAGGAGGGGGGTATTACCTAATATTTGGCTACATGAAGCCATTTCCAACCCCCCCCTCTGATAATTATTGCACAGTCCCTTATTCCTCCAACGAAATAACACACGCTCTGATGAGTTTAGTTCATAATTACCAATGCATCCCGGGCAGGACTGTCCGTGGTCGACCGAGGACTTTCAGCAACATAACTGCCTGATCCTGATAAATTTCTAAGGATTCAACAAAAGGAAAATTCACTTCAGCATATAATTTCAAAAGGCTTAATTTACGAATGAACCAAACGATGCTTTCTAGTTACCTGACAGGGGTGGTGTTAGCGGAATCTCCAAGCAGTGCGGCTGTTTTTCGACACTCCTCTGTGAGTTCCATGGCAGTCTCCTTCTCGGATGTTTCTGCTAACGAGCTTAACTGGAGCAAACGAACAATAAATAAACTGAGCGCATGTTTTCGCGCCATAGAACGGGAGTGTCGAAAGTAAACATGCGTTTGTTTGGTTTTGCTTTAGACTACGCTCTCTGATTGGTTCGAGAAACTCGCGCTACTTTCTTAACCAATCAGATACCAAACTAAAACCAATCGTGACTTGGTCGCACGCGTTTTCCCGCGCTTGACGCGGGTTACATGAATGTGCTTCGAGTTCTGATTGGTTGCTTGTGTTGTTTTCGTCTTTTGTGATTGGTCAGAGTAATTACTTTGGTTTTGGTTTTACTACACTCAATTGAAAACCGCTCTATTGTTCACGCTTAGATGCAACCAACGGAACTTATAGACGGAACAAATCATACGTTACCTCTTGTAGCTTATCTTTCATTTTCACAATCTCCTCTTTAGCCTCATTTCTGACATTAGCCATGGCGTTCACCTTTTCCTGTTCAGCTTGCAGGTTCAATTCCCGTAACTTTTCAATTTCCTGTAGGCCAGCAATGTTGTATGGTCAGCAGACTGTATTATAGTTACGTCATTCGCTTTTCAGTCACTTTAGTTTAGTTAATTTGTTGCCTCCTTACCCCTCCACTCTAAGTAAATCACAGAAACGACATCAGCGCCACTATGGGCAAATCCCAAAAGTTGCAAGCTGGGATGGTAATGGTAATTGTATTCTTTTGACGAAAGGGGATGAAAAATATATTTCTGCCACTGGCCAATGAGGACCCAATGAGCATCAAATGATGAAATATGAATTGAGTGGCATACTGCTAATGTATGAAAGGACTACAATTTCCATATAGTTCATGAGTACAATGCTTTTATTGCCGGACGTGTTATAGAAAAGAGAGCCTGTTTTTACCAACCTTTTTGATCTTGTTAACGGAAGCATTGAGATGAGTATGTCCTTGTCTTTCGGCTTCCAGTTCTTCTCGCACTTGTTTCAATGCTGACTCGTATTTGTCGCGTATCTCCTCCAGTTTAGCCTGGTGTCGAGCACGTTCACGGTCAGTTGACTCTCGCTCCTTCTCCAAGTGCATTTCGAATCTGACAAATCCAACATAAACCAATCAATAATGGTTTGATTTTGTATAACAGTATTCGAGAAATGTCAGGAACTCATTAGCAAATAAGGATTACCAACGATGGCGAGGATGGAAATGGATTAAAATATGGGCAAACTTGAAAACGCGAGAATGAAGCAGTAAAGGTCTGTACACACGAGGGGCCACCAAGTGCTGGGGGCATGAAGCAAGGACGATTCCGTTGTGGTGTTTACACGAAAGGACACAGTCTAACAGTAGAAATCCGATATAACGAAGCCTTTAGAAGTCTCCGCTATAACGAACGATATTCTTCAGCCCGCCCGGCCAAAGTTACAGTTAAATGTATGGAACAGAACCCCGATATAACGAACTCCCGTTATAACGAAGTCAACGAACACATCGGTTTCCCGGTCCCTTGCACTTCGTTATATCGGGCTCCACTATTATCATCATGTGGCTTGTTGCAGAAACCCTTATTCGCTCTATACTTAATTTGTCCCGCGACTTGTCCTCACAATTCAAACCAGTTTTAACCAAAGGGAAAAGTTGCAGTGACATAATCGCTACATAAGTCTCGAAGCATGCTTCATATCTCCTTGTGTGTACCGAGTTTAGGCAATAGCAGGAATCCCTTTGAAGTTATCCTGGAGACAATGTTCCTTAGAAAACTCGGCGTCGTATTTGCTGGAAACAGTAAAGGTGTTATTATACAGTCGAAACTCTCCGCTGAGCGGACACTCGCGTAAGCGGACAACCTAACTTACGGCTGCCTTGAAAAACCCCGTTTGAACTCTAGCTCATTCAAACTCTGTATATTTTACACATTCCCAGAAGCGGCCAGCTCCAGTTGCGGACACTTTTTCTGCTTCCCGAGGGTGTCCGCTTACGGGAGCTTGTACTGTAACTGGCAAGTTACAATCTTAGACACTCACATGTTCCTGTGCCTCGTTTCTCATCTTCTCTCCTAACAATCTTGTAGCATCTTCCTGCTGTCGAACCAGTCCTCTTAACATGGCAATCTCGTCATCTTTATTCTGTCATAAAAAGGAAAGAATAACACAGGAATGTTTCAAAATGATATTAACCCTTTCACTCCCAAGAGAGCTAAGTTCAAAATTAAGTAAAAATCTTGACTTTCATTTTGCAAAATTGTCAAAAACAAACAGAACGACTTGATAGCTTTCATTTGAATTGTCACACACTAGGGTTTCATCCATAGAACTAAACGTTAGAATCACCTTGTACAGACATGAACGTACTGCTCAATAGCTTTCATTTGAATGGTCACACACTAGGTTTCATCCATAGACTCAAAAGGTACAACCCCATTTATTGACTCAAGGTTTGACTTGGAGTAAAAAAATTGGCTGCCAATTTTCTCTCTCCCGCTTTTCAAAGAAGGAATGATCGCTTTGAAAAGGATTATACTACAGGATGACCATTTTAAACCTTTTAACTCTAAACTAGAAATATGGCATTCAGTAATGAAAAATAAGAATATATCGAACTTTGAAGCATTTTCTTCGTAACTACATTGAATATTTTGAAGAAATGAATTGATGAATACATATATTCAAGAGAGGATGATCTAAGAGAAGCATTCCCCGTCGCCCCATGATAATTATTTGGAATCTATGTATAGATTCGAGGTTATTTTTATTTCCTTCCAAGCGAGGCTCCGACCTCGCTTCCATGACCGTGCAAACTTCCCCGCGCTTTGCAGTCGAGCGGCGCGGGCGGCCAGTCGAGTAGAGGAAAATATTTTTTCGTGTTGTTTTTCTTGCATTTGGGGAACACGCTGGCTTGAAACAACCATGCAACGAGCGTTCGTGGAAGACTTCGGGATTTGCTTCAGAGAAAAAGAAGGCAGGAAGTCGAAGATAATGGAGACGTTGAGAAAGATTTGAAGCAAAACGTGCTAAAACGAGTGGACGAGACGGAAAGTTTCACAATGAAGGTACGCGGGCCTTTTATAGTTTGGTAATTTTTCAAGTTGAGCCGTTTATAAAAAAAGATACACAATATTAGATACTCAGTCAAGTTTCCAGGATGAAATTTGCGAAGTCAAGGTAACGAGCAGCCACGACGGCAACGCCATGGAAAACGTCACTTAAAAAGTGAATTTACGTTACTATAAACTATTTCGCGATTATTCCAACACGTTCAATTTGTCCAATGTGGCCAAACTGTCCAGGAGCTGAATTGGTAGGAACGGAGTTCAAGTCCAGATAGAGAAAGGAAAATTCACCGTCTCGTGTTCACGTTCTCCATAATACTTTGAATTTGGTCATTTCACGTTGTTGTTTTGCAGAGGACGGCTAAGAAATGTACAAAGTTTTAAAACGTACGTGCAGAGGATCGTGCAGAGCTAATTCGATGCGCGACCATGCGCTTCCTTAGAAATCCCTCTCTTTTTCCAGACATAAACACAATGTTTCACGCTTCCTTTTCTAACTCTCGTGTTACGTATTCAAACGATGCTTCTCGACGTGGACCTGTACTTCAGAGACTGCAAAACGTTTTGGTTGACAAGCTCAGCGCGGTAACATCACGTAAACAATTTTATACTTTGAAAGACGTTTGTACTTTGGAGAACTTGAAAACCACAATCACCAGCTTCCAGCTTGACTAAGAAATCGTGCTAATATCAGACGAGGGACCGCTACTATCAGTCAGTGCTTCTGAGTACAAGGAATCATAAGTGAGGCTTCGAGGACGCCATTTTTTTTAGATGATATAAACATAACGCCACTTAACTTGTCCAATCAGGTAGCGATCTAAAAATAGCTCAGCTGGGAAGGGAAAACTAAAAATAGATTTCAACAAATTATCATTGAAAGAGGCCCATGTATGGGGGAATGCTTCTCTTTGATCATCCTTTCTTGATATATTGCGATAAATTCATCGTCTTACTCTTACCTTTATTACTTGACTGAGTTCGTCTGAGTGGGAGGAAGATTTCTCCTCGTGTCTTCTCAATTCCAACATTTTCTCTTCAAGGAGCTAAAAAAAGAATCAAAGACACACTTTGTTAGTTACACGTACATTTATAAGTGACAGACGACTTTCACCAACTGGTTAAGTCACAATAACATTACCTGCTCCATTTTTCTTTGCTTCTCGTGAAGAGCTGTTTCTTTCCCGTTCAAAGAGTCAATCTGAGAAATATTCAGGCATGGATTAATAAGTGAAAGTGATAGAACACAGAAAGTTGTGTTTACTTTCGTTTTGCATTTTCAATTGATTTTCAATTGCTTTGATTTTGCCTTTTTGAACTCTAATTGATGGGTACATCGTACTCTAACTAATCAGTTAATCAGAGCAAAACAATTGCATTTTCCTTCGGTACGGGATTGCATGCTACCAGGTCTATAACTATAGACCTCTTAGTGGTACCACTGAGTAGTTGATAGCGAAATCTCCGAGACGGGACTGAGCGCGCAATTTTCGTCCCGAAGTTGCTAAGCAACATGCCCCCCCCCCCCCGAAAAAAAAACCCGCGGCTGCTGCAACACGCGCATAACGCCCAGATATAAGTTTTGCTTCTAGTTCTACTAATAAAATAAGGGGGAGGAAGAGGCGAGAGGTGTGCTTTAGAGAATCTAGGAAGGTACTCATTGTGAAGCGGTAGCTATTCCTTTGTGGAAAAAAAACAAAGATAGATGGGAGAAGAAATAAGTGAAATGGGCCTCATCGTACCTCAAATCTCAAGGCCTTGGCGTGCGTGTCTTGTTTTGCCATGTTCTCTTTCCACTCACTCTCACAATCAAATAACTTCTGCTGTTCTTGGAAAACTTGTGTCTTGAGTTTCGTTATTTCCTCCTCGTAGTCTTTCAAGCCGCTCTGTAACTGAGTTATCTTATGATCTCGTTCCTGGAATGAAATAAAACCGAGCATATGAGAAAGGTCTTCGGGCAAGTGTGAAAACAAATAAAATCAATCCGCTTTCTTTAACATTTTCAAAATGGCGGCGCATGGGAAACCAAAATGGCTGGTATTTGTATCCATTTTTCATACAAATTTTTTCCAATTTATTTCAACGCATTCTCAGTTTAGACACTATTTCCAACAACTTAACGGTAATTTGTTCCACCAGAAGAGGTTTCCTTTAAATACCTGTAACTTTTTATTAAGTCCTTCTGAGTCTCTTCGCGCTTTTTCACGTAAAGAGTCCAACTCCATTTCTTTTTCCTGTATCACAAAGTGAGAAGTAGATGAGTATTGCGGACTGACGGTCTGAGATATCTACCCTAATCCAGTAAGAGATACCAACCTCGTTCCCAGGGTCTCTCTTCTTCCCGCCAAACGCGATTGAAAGTTCACTCTGTTCAATCGCGTTTGGCGGGAAGAAGAGAGACCCTGGGAACGAGGTTGAAGAGATACCAGTATCTGTTTAGTCTATGAGCTTCCTCAAATCGTATTTGCAAGCATTTTCAACATTTATTATCGACGATCTGCTCTGAAATATTCTTAACCAAAAAAGCACTTCTCAAGAGTCCGTTAACTGTTTCAAATCGTCCGTTGTCCATTTTAGAGAGTTAGGTTACAGTACAATCACTGAAGAGAGAGTTGCCTATATAACGGCTGCCTGCCCGCGACATTTGCAGGCTAAAACATCATTTTAACAGCGTAAAAAGAATGCTTGAAAACACGGCTTTTCTTTACTTTTATTCTGTCGCAAATTACTTTGTATTGGATTGTCACTCACCCTCACGTGTCTGGTTTTTGCTACTTCTAGTTCTTTGTCGTGCATCTCTTTCGATTCATCTTGTAGTTTGTGGATTGCGTTGATTCTCTCGTAGTGAGAATCTCGAGCCTTCTGACGCTCATCTTCAAGTTGCTACGATGAGTAAGAAAGAAAAATTGTACAACACAATCTGACGGGATAATACCAAATGAAATACAGTGGAATCCCGATTTCTCGAACCTCCAATGGAAACGAAAATTGGTTCGAGAAATCGGGAGTTCGAAATATCGGGGTAAAATTACAGTGAAACAAATCCAAGGGAAACGACTTTTGGTTCGAGTTCAGGTTTTGGAGAAATTGAGGGTTCGATAACTAGGGATTCCACTGTCTCTACTTTGGGAGCCTTATCGAGGAGAAATAATGCTCCAAAGGTGGTGAAAGGGAGTAGAACAATTTCTGACTTTTTTTTGTAACAATGTTAAAAAGGACCGAACCGAGCAACTCGACCAAAATTTAACCGGTTATGACGGATATTTCTATTGTAGTGTAGCTACCGTTTTAACACTTCTTCAAATTTTCTTGCGACCCTCACCCTAATTGAACAATAGCTCGAAATTTGCTAGAATCGATCTTAAAAACAGCTTGTTGGAAAGGCGGTTTTGCACGCAGAGTTCGCGATGGGGCGTGAGCGAAGCACAACTTCATACGCACAGCAAGAGAGCAGGTTTGTTTTTCTCTCTTTTCATACGTGCGTCTGTCACAGTTCACGCTCGCTGCACACTCTACCGCAAAGCCGCACAACTACGTATAAAGAGACGTCTTTAAGAGCGTTCCGGCATATAAAAGCTCTCTTAACGGACACTCTCGTAAGCGGACAACTCTACTTACGGCCGCCTAGACAAAACCCGTTTGAACTCTCACACAAACTCTGTACATGTAGTTACACATTCCCGTAAGCGGCCGCGGACACTTTTGTTTTGAGGGGTACGATTTGGATTTTCTGTGTTTTTAAGCTCCCGTAAGCGGACAACCCAAAGAAACAATCCTATTAGCCTCACTAAGGGTCAGTCCCGCTCGGCATTGCATATAAGGCAATAAAACAACCATTCATTTCATACGATGGTATTTTTTCGCGTTAATACTGTTTTAGTGTGAGCGGTGCAAACTCTCGTTAAAGCGGCCACCTATCCTTTATACTGCTAGTGGCCGCTTACGAGAATCATTCCCGTAAGCGGCCAGCTCCAGTTGCCGACACTTTTTCTGCTTCCGAGGGTGTCCGCTTATGGGAGCTTCGACTGTAATGAAGTTATTACTGACCTGCTTGAGTTTTTCGACACTTTCTTTTGATCCTCGTTGCTCTTCGTGCAATTGCTCTTGAAGAATTTTAATCTTTTCCTGTTGATTCTGTTTTTCATGGGCAAAGTTTCCATCAGCCAGTTTAAGTTGTGATCGTAATGACTCCACCTCGCTATGAAGTTGATCTTTCTCTATGCTCAGTTCTAACACTTTCAACTCGTTTTTCTTTTCCACTTCCAGCACTTGTTTTGATTCCTGTTTTTGCCTAGCGAGGCAGTTTCGGATTTCTTTGATTTCGTGTTGGATGTTGTCCCTCTGTAGTTCAAGGTCCATTAGCTGGGATCTGAAGATTTACAATGTAAAATACCGTAAAATTCAGATCAGCTCCCCCCACAATCTCAGACACAAACTCTATCCGATATTATTAATATACTCACCACAGGATATCGCAATTTTGGACAATCTGATTGGTTCCCTACTAAAGGCATATGAGGCAATGTACCATTACTACCTTATTTGGGAAGCCCGCTAATTACGATAAATATCACATTTTCCTCTGTTTTTTCCTTCCGTTCTTTCCCCAGTAATTTTTAATTGCAATATCCTGTGGTGAGTATATTATAAAACAATTATTCCACTCAATCTCGTCGTACATGAACTCATAGCCAACTCGGCTACGCCTCGTTGGCTATGAGTTAATGTACGACTCGATTTCGTGGAATAATTGTTAAATATACCCCCTCCCCCAAATATATGTCCGTAGACTTAGCTCTTATATGCTAAGAAATATATTATATCTTCTTCCGATTATAAGCCCCCCGTTGTTGAGTTAATTTTGTATATTATGTCGTTACTATGCTCAATAACTGTTCCGCATATGACGGCTGTAGAACTTGTATATTTAGAGACTGAGTTTTACTATGCGGTATTCTAATCTTGTATACACCTTAAATTACTCAGGCACAAAATCCATTCCAAATATAAACCCAAACAGTTTTGAAACGAAAAATTTATAACGATAATAAGCCCACCGCCACAAAATAATCCCGCCAAAAAGCCTTTTGAACAAAACGAAGCCCAGAACTTATTATCGGAATTTTAGGGTAATATAAATCTAGAGACGCAAAATGAAGATTTTTGAACGTGTAAAGAACATATATGCCAGTGTTTCTAATCAGTAATTCCACTTATTAGGTTATAACGTTAAAACCATGATCTAAATAGAAGTGAACAGTTCAGTCCACTGATCTTTTATTTTTTCTCTAGCACAGTACAAGCTACAGTACCGACAGCAGAACTCGTTCATAGTATATTTATAAGTTCAAATCAAGTTCCAACACTTCTCAACTTAACTTACCTAGTTTTAGTTGCCTGTTGTCTGTATTGTTCCACCAAATTTTCCGATGACTTGACTTCAGCTTTATTTCGTTTGATCGCCTCTTCTAGAACTTGAATTTCCTGTAAAGCGATCTGTTGGAGGAAGGAAACGAATTAACAGTACTTGTTTGAACCCTCAGTTGTGCGTTTTCTATTCCTTACATATTGATACGAGGTTTGAATTATCCTTGTCTAGCTATTATGTATATTTACTTGACTAAAGATACAGTGGAACGGAACCCTACCTTCACTTTTTTAGGCCCGAACAAAAGCTCAGTCAATTTCTTATCTGAAAACCCCCTTTTATATATGAACACCTCGTTAATGCGAACAACGTCCGCAACCTTTATTTTCTTGATAAATTTACCCCGTTAATACGACCACTCAAAATGCCCCATGACTTTTAAAAGTGACAAAAGCAAATAAAAATTCAATACAAATTGTGCTCAGTTACAATAAAATACGTCAGTGAAACTGTTATGTTCACTGTACTGCGAGCAAGAAAATCATCATTTAAAATATTAGTAAGTACGGTACCAACTTGCCTCGTTAATATGACCCAACTTTTACAGTACATTGGTGGTAGTATTAACGTACGGGGTTCTTTAATCTTTAGCAACATACCCCTAAAACAGTAATGAATGTATTCCAATGTATTTCTATTTACAATGTAACCAGGTAGTACCTTTTTCCTTGATTCGGCATCTTCGAGTTCAAACTCCACATTTTTAACTTCTTGCAAGCTTCTGTTTAGTTTTCTTTCATTTTCCTGCAACTGTACGAAACAACAAACTTTAGTTCAAGCGAACACACCCAACATGTATATCATTCCAGACCTTTAAGAAAGGTTAAGTCTCTTCCGCATCTGGTGACTCAGGCCCGTAGGGATTTAGCATTCTTTCATCGTATTTTCTTTAACTGAACAGTTCCAGAAATATTCATGTTTTTACGTTTGCTTTTGGCTGCCTGGTTTCATATCATACAACCTTCAAAACGTACGAAATGCAGTCTCAGACAACCTAATCTTTCAAAATTTCCCCCCTAGTAGCTCGTACGACCCCAACTTTGCCACTCAAACGCAAAATCCTGTCTACGGGCCTGTCACTTGTCAGCATTAAGTGATTAGGAGTATTGATACTCCTCTTGGATGGGATGGGTAGTCCATTGCAGGCTAGTGGGGGGGGGGGGGGGGGGGGGGGGGAGGGGAGGAGGAGTCAGGACTTCCCGATTCCCGCCCCTTCCGTTGTGGTTCCCCTGTTACCACCTCTTTGTGCTTTTTCTTTTGAAAATTTTTATGCAATGTTGCAAAAAAAAATTCCTATTTCTCCCAGTTCCCGCCACCTTGAGAATCCAGCTTCACACTCACTCTTCTCCCACCTCCGCGGACTTCTCACCCCCTTTACTCCCAGGTTCTTGCTTCCCCCCCTGTCCCCCAGGTTACCTTCCAGCATTTTATTTGTCAGGCGTCCTCCAACAAAGTCGCCTGTACCCATTTTACAAGTTATCAATGTTGACATATCCAAAGAGTATCTAATCAGAAAATCGCACAAGCATGCACAAAGGTTTTACACTTCAATGAACTTCCCACCTTGAGCATCAGTCTCTGAGTTTCTTTTTGTGCCTCCAGCTTTTCTGCCTACAAAAAAGAGAGACCTCTATTAGAGAGAAGCAGGGTGGGGGGACTGAATGATTATTTTGCCATCTTTACAGTAATGATCATGAAACTGCAAATCTATCCAAACACTGTGATGGTGGCTTGAATAAGCTTCACATGTCTGTAACACAAACCAATTTTTTGGTGATCTCAAAAACATGAGAATAATGTGGAACACACACTTCCACATGATGCATATTCGAGCGGCTGTGCCCGTTTGAAGTACTGTACTAAACTTGTGATCAAACTAGCAGTTAGGTGAACTGGGAAGGATAGGGCTAACAAAGGGCATCATGAGGCAATAACACTCTATGTACATACATACATATACATACATACATACATATACTTTATTTAAGTGTCTGTGTGTTTAGCTTAAATAGCTAATTGGGGACACTATAACATAAATATAAATATAAAATATAAAATACTAATATTATATAAAAATAGATATATAGATAAGTAGTTAAATGTTACAGATAGTATCAAATTTTAGGGATACATGTATATTGTGGGGAAAAAGAGAGAAAAAAAAATGCTGAGAAAGGTAGCCTGCTTTAGTTAGCAGTTGTTTCCTTTCCAAGAGCACAAGAGGTGCGTGAATGCTTGGCACACAAAATGAGAGGGGGAGGAGAGCTCAGACTCATGCCCCAAACTTTCACACACCTCTCACGCTCTGGGAAAGCGAAGCGACTGCTATATATGCAGGCTACTAAAAGGGTGGCCATCAAAAGCTCAACGACATGTAAATTGCCCCACCTGATAAGTCCTGGGTGGTGAAAAGACAGCCTGGGACTTTGTGTGAGGAGTTGATGTCATAAACCCTCCAGACGCTGGCCCATTGTCCTGATAGTCAAACCTCCTGGAATTCCCGCTATCAGAAAACTTCTCAACGTGAAACCTGTAAGAGTGCCAAGGAAAGGAGAAACATGTTACATGACAAAACTTGGCACAATAACCACAGACTGGGGCATGCGAAGAAATGACATGGTATAATTACCGTTGATCATTCCTGTCTTTGTGCGGCGATGAATAACTTTCGTCAGAATGATGAGCTGTCACTGCTAAAAACAAGATGTAAGAAAGTTGAAACTTGGTGATCATAAATATAAATTATTTAGACACAACCACAACAGCCGCAAATACGATTACGTAATTACATGTTCGTCAACAGTCTAGGCTACATATTTAAGTTTCACTAAGTGGTGGAAAAACAAGACTTAAGTGAACTCCCATTATAATGGACTATGGACATCTTTGGGACTCGTTTTTAGGGTCTGTGAGAATTATTTACAGTGAATCATCCCCGAACTTCACTGGGATTTCAGCTGCTGTATATCTGTAATAACAAAATAGCAAGGAGACTACTCTAACTTACTTGATGGTGCCAGACTACTACCCTCACCTCTCTGCTTCGATGATGACGGCAATTTAACATTCTGTTCATAACTACGGACTGCTGTTCTGCCTAACTCATCCTCATTATAGTCATCACTTCTAGTTTGTGCATAGGCCCTCTCGGCAACTTCATTGTGATAATATTCCCTTTGTTCCTCAGTATTGTCACTAGCATCGTCATTGTCATCATCGTCATCATCATAGTTCATTGCTGCCCTAAAAGCAGAAGTCTCCTTGATAAACTCACCGTCTGTTGCCTGGTGACGGTCTTGTTGCTGTATTTCTCGTGAGCGTGTCCCATCATCTCTAAATCTCACTTCTTTGCGAGTTGCCGAGCCATGCCTTCTGGCAGATGTTGATACACTGGACTCAAAAGAGCTACTTCGATCTGTGAGCGTCCCACTGGTTTGTTCTTCTGTTCGGGATTGTACTTGTGGTGACACAGATTTTGAAAGACCGTTGTGTCACACTACTGGTGTGACTTAGAGTTCTCCTATCTTCAATCTGGCCTTCAGATCTAGAAACTATTTTTCAGAAGAAAAAAGCCAATCAACCAAGTGGAAGACAAGAAAGACGAGTTTCTCTTTGCTAAATTTACCTACATTGTAGGTTACTGTGCCTTTCAATAACATGCAAACTCTGCTCAATCAACAGTTGCGTTTTTTTTGGTTGCCACCTTGGCAGACATTTCAGAAAACAGAAGTCTGTTGGTTGTCATGATTCGTGATTATGATTGACGGCAGTGAAAAGCACAATATTGTTAGTTGAGTTTTGAACTTCAGAGTTTGCGTGTCATGGAAAGGCACCAGTATTTAAGTGATTTTAATCTTCTGGAAATATACTCTGTACAGGATTGCAAGACAGTATAATGTTTCTTCTTTTATCTTTTGAAGATCTGTTTTTTTTTCCTTTATAGAGTGATATCAAAAACAATGATCTGCTTCCTTGTCCAGCTGCATTCTTTCTTCTTTTAACCCTTTAAGCCCTAATGTCAACAGACAAATTCTCCTTACTGGTCTCCATACATTTCACATGGAACTTGTTAGGAGAACTTGTTTAAAATCAAATGCATTTCATCTTTGGTGATCATTTCCTTAATTCTCATGACCTGTATGCTTGATCATGCCTTAATATCATAAGGAGAAATTTGATACTGATCACTATTTTGCTTTCGATTCCCTGGGTTGTTGTTTTTTTGACAAAAAAAAATTTAGTTGGTCACTGCTTTTGGTATGTAATTTTAGGTTGAGTCCACAGGAACCCAATAATCATCACAGCCATTCGCAAACCTGCTGCTTGCAGGTTTCTTACCTTCTTGGACACTCCCTGATCCTGATACAGAACTCTTGGATTGACCACTACAAGAAATAAAAAGTTACCCAGTGACATAAATCTACTGTATGCCAAGCCTCCTACATGTATGCAGACGCTCTTTTAGGAGCCTGATACTGCATGCCTAGATTGGCTATTTGCTAGCAGTTTGTTATAAATTGGTTTGCTTACTGTTACAAAGCTCTCCTCTAATTAACAATTAGATTATTCGCTCTCAATTTCTATGATGTGATAGTTGATGAGGCCGTATTGTTTTAGTAAAAATCATAACATTATTGTCTAGTATTAACTCCAAATCTTCTTCCGAAACTTCGGAGAAAACGAGAAGAAACCGCAATTTTGTAGACGACCTCCAGCCACTGCACACTAATGGCTGATAGTGTACGAGTAGCTCAGCCAATCAGATTGTCTCATTTGCATTAGTATACCTAGTAGAGTTTTACTAACAAAAATTAGCAGCTCCCTGTTATGAAATCCAAAATGTTCAGCATGAGTGGGTGAGTGGGTTCTGGAGACAGAAGTTAGTTGCTTGGGGCAACCAGAGTACAGTATTGTATTGTAGAGCTACAGGCATACAGCTGGATTAGATTATACACATTATCCTCCTGGCCTAGCTATATGCAAGGACACCCCTAATGACCACGCCCATTTCTTCTATGTAAGATTGCAGCCTACTCAGATTACCTCCTTTCTGTGCAGTGCAGTCGAACCTCCACTAATGGCCGCCTCTCTATAATCAGGCCACCACTCTACAATGGCCAGGATTTTTCATTTCGACAGTGCATCAATTCATACACTTTATTTTTATTGAAACTTCCCTACAACAGCCACCTCTCTACAACGGCCAGTTATTCTGACCCAGGGTGGCTGTCGTAGAGAGATTCAACTGTAGTAAAAAAGTATTATATAGAGACTCACTGTTATTAAGCCTATTGGCTCATTACATTGCTAGCAACGATAACTCAGCATGGTTTCCATAAAATGAAGTAACTAGGAGTATTGCTACTGATAGTCTATTGATTACCGGTATTACAGGTTACACTGAAATATTAACAAGGGGAACATTCCACAGATCAGCATTAGTTTCTCTTACCTAACTTGAAATGTCCACATGCACAGGGGTTGTCTGTTCATTCTAACGTTATACATGTAGATGTTAATTGACATGGTTAGTGCATTTGGTTAAGTGATAAGAAGTTAGCACGTCAAGAAACATGAAAGACGTTTATTAGCTACAGTCTACTACATTAGCAACAAACTTCTAAAGTTGTTAAGGTTATGATTATCACAATTATTCATTGTGCTTTCAATGGCATCAAGTACATGTCAATAAGGACAAGCTACTAGATAAATATAATTTAAAGAAATGAGAAGAGCAAATTAGCACTGATGCCTTATGCTCAAGTGGGATGGGCTGAGTGGAAGCTGATTGCTGCAGCCTTATGTCTCAGCTCAGCTTTGCTCCTGTGATCATTGTTTTATCAACATAAGTCATTTTTTACCTTTGAATTCATCAGAAATACCCAGCCTTACAGCAACAAGCCTAAAAGTGTGACCACTGTTAATTCATTCACATTCCTTTGTGTGTGTAGACGATTCAATCAGAAGCCAAGGATAGCAATTTTCGGCTTCTGATTGGATCGTCTGCACACACAAAAGAATGCAAATTAATTAAAAGTGGTCACACTTTTGGGCTCCTTGCTGTAATATATAGCAGTATGAAAGACAATGTTACACTGCTGTGTTAGATAAGCAGAGTTCAAATGATTAAGACACTCAGCCTTACCTAGAGGAGCTGTAGTAATTATCACTTGACCACCAAACAGCTTGGACAAAAGTTCTGCCCCTTCTCTAACTTTGTCATCAAAATATTCTGAACACGACAAAAACAAGGTAAAATAATTTATATTATTTGTTACTACTAGTAACTAACATATATTTCAAAACATGCATTGTTTGTCCCAGAATCTAGCATTTTTTTGTTTGTTACTTATGATTGCTAGCAGATCTTTGCAGATCATTGCTCTCACTCCTTCCTCAGTAACCCTGTGGTATATGTAAGTATCAGAAGGGCTTGGTCCAAGCCCTTCCCCTTCAATGGAGCTCTGTTTTTGTCAATGCTTGCTACATACATATAATACTTACCATTTGTGCCAGCATCGAAATTAACAGCCAAATTAAGTTCCTTGAGCTTTTCGGTGAAATCCTCATCATCCTCATCTTGTCCCGCAATCAAATCTTCTGTTGCCTCGGACATTTCACTTTCCAAGTCATTTGAGTCAATGTCTACAGAATTATGGCCTCCGTTTACCATGTCCACTGAAATCTCTGAATCAATCTCCCAATTATTCTGATTGGCATGCATGGCGCTTTCCCGCACTGGTGACCTACCAGGTTCAATGTGTTTCCGTTTTGCATTCACTTTGTCCCGTGAAGGAGGATTTAATTGCGATGGATCGTAACGTAAATCAGACTTCAATTTTGGGCTTCCTGTGGTCTTCTGATGTGCATGAACTGACTTATGATTCTCTGGCGACTGAAATTTACCTTGACCATGTGGATGCTTAGTATAGCTGTCTGAAACATGTTTCTTACTTTTAGACACCTTTCAACATTTTGATTGTACCTCACTGTTTCTGATCCATAACTACTCTGGACTGTTTGGCTTTGTCCTCTTGAAATGCCTTCAACTGTATAATTCTGTTGTGTTCTGGACTTCCTATCTGCCTTTGCTGTGACTTTACGTGTAGATATCTCCATTGCAGAAGATCGCTTGGATGCGCTGTGACCAGGTGATCTTTGTAAGTCATCTTGTCCTTTTCCTGGTTTAACCTTTACTCCCTTTCTTGATGGAGATCTTAAATTAGCTGAATTTATTTGTTGTAGTTTTTGGGGTGAATGTTGAGGTGATGAGCGGTATGATCTACTAATGGGTGATGGTACTTTAGAATTCTCATGGGTTTGATGATTATCTTCATCGTCATCATCAATTTCCCTAATGGAGACATTCTGACCTAGGAGATACTCTGTGTCGTCGCTGCATATGGAATCAGAATTTCCACTGGTATCATCAGCATCCATCTTCTTTTTCTAACAGAACCATCTAAAGGTTTGGAAAATAAAATTGAAGCCATGTAAGACTGCCCAGATAGAAAACATGCACATGTGTTTACAGTTACAAAGCCTGAGGGATTAAAATATAAATTTGGAGATTACATGTAGCTGATATACATGTAAGTAAAGATAAAACTGCACTCAGGCCAACAACTGGCCCATACTGCTGGAACTTATCCCAGTTTCCTTAGCATGAAGCCAACTAATTGTAGGAGTATTGCTACTCCCCCTGGATGGGAATTTGCTAGTCCATCGCAGGTTACCCCCAGCATTTTGTTATGGATAGTGTGTTGAACTAGTCCAGATTGAGCTATTCAGGTTCATTCACTAGCAGGGGTCACTACGTTGTGTTCTCGGCAAGAAACTTTACTCTCACAATGGTCTCTCCATGGCCACCCAGGTGTATAAAATAATGAAAACTGACAATTGAAACTGTTAGGACAACCTGACAAAATGCTGGGGGGTAACCTGCGACAGACTAGCATCCCACCTGTGTAGTGGGTAGCAAATTATTATTCGCTTCATGTTACATATGTAATAATACACTTGAAAAGATTACTCCATCCTGATTGGCTAAGAGCAGTGCAGTTCAAGTGTAACACCAGTGCAAAAAGTGTAACACCAGTGCAAATTACAATTTCCGAAGATTTCCAAAGTTAGTACGAAGACCCCTAATGGATCTCGACGGTCACACGAGGTATGCCGAAGATGGCCAAAGTTCACCCGAAGATTTTCTGAACTTCATCCGAAGACTTCCGAAGTTTACCGAAGATTTCCGAAGATACCCAACTTTATCGAAAGGTTTGCGAATACTTCCGGAATTTTTACGAAGACCAAGGGCTCCTCAGCCTAAGTAATCGGTAAACAGTATTTTTTCAAGTAATCACATGATTTTTCTCGTGCAATTTGAATAAATAAGCACTTGTAAATTTTTCAAAGACTACAAATTGCACTCGCCCTACGAGCTCGTGCAATTTTGTTAGTCTCTTTTGTTATTCCAAATTGCACTCGAAATCATGTGATTACCTATACTAATATCTGTGGTTCATGCATTCACCTCGTGCAAACAAACTACATGTCATTAGGCATCCAATCAAAGCACGTATATAGCAATGATATCACAAATTATTTTACTGAATGATAGGGTCCATTTCATATGTATATGCATACATACGGAACTTATATTTGTACCAGCCCCAACAATACATTAATTCAAAAATAATTTGCATATGCATTGAGTCGCATCGCAAGGCAATTGTCTGCACTCCAATGAACTGAAGAAATTGTTGTCTTGACGCATAACAATGTGCTAGACATAGAACTAGATCAAAGCGATAATGACTTGGCTAAAAGCCAAACTAATTAAACTTTATGAGGTTGTCACTACAAACTGTAAAACATGAAATGTCTTCTATAAAAAAATAAACTTTTGTACAGGCAATGTACAATTGTTTTTCATTTGGTACAAAGCTAATTAATTTTTTGACATTGATCCTTTCAGAAATTGAAGTATGTCCCCAAAGGAATACACTTAGCGGTATGGACGCTATTGAATAATTAACAGCTAAATATAATGTATTATGACAAAATTTATATTAAAATTAATATAAGCTTAAGCTAAAAACGCTTTGTCAAAACTGATTGTTTATAAACTTGTTTTGAAATATTAAACAAGTTTAGCTATCCCTTACTCTTGATTTATTTCTCAATGGTTAACCACAGCATCAAAACAGAGTTATAAGTTAGCCAATACATGATCAAAGCATAGAGTTTATATAAGCTTACTGCAACTCCCGCCTGTTTGAAATACGATCTGCGAGTAACATAAACAGTTATGTAGTGTGTAGATTTCCGCATATGATCGTGAAGTACAACACGAGTAGAAAGATCTCTACGACTACAAGAAAGGAGATCGAAATCTCCCCTCTTGGTTCATTCGGTAGATTATACATAAACTATCCCTTGTTCAACAATAGTAATTCTACAAGCGTGCCCATGGCGCAGCTGAAATCGGATACAACCACTCGATGCTCGGCGCTAGCAACCGTGAAGTACACGTACTTGCAATTAGTTCCTCAATCATGCAAGTGTTCGATTCGTCATGCAAGAATCTACGATCACGGATTAAAAATACAAATCTAGCTCAGTTCTCGAGCGAGTTATTTAGTTTTCCCAATGAATTAGCGTGTTAACGCTAATTGAAGTAGAAACGACCACGAAGCCAAAATCTACACAAACTTCTTTCAAAACGCACACAGATCTGCATGTCTTGAAAAGGCAGATCAGACGCAAGTAGATAAAGTATACTAACCTAACTTTTCGACGCTCAACTTCGAGGGAATGGTTTGTTCCGCTGTTCAACGGCCAAGTGTTATCCAAAGAAGTTTGAAGAGTGTAAACGTTCTGTTTCCACGTCCCGTTCGAAGACAAGCTCTTGAGCGCGGGACAGATGTTTGAACAAAGAACGAACAAGTCACCAAAGAGATGGCATGTCCAGCCCGATGGGTGTCTAAGACAAAGCTTCTTGCGGTTGGTTAAACAAGTGATTTCGTTATAGAAGAGAAATGTCCAACTTTTTTTCAAATCGAGCAAAAAATGCCCGCCACCGAAATCGATTCGTTCGTTGATCGAAGCTGTCAGAATCAATCAGGTTTGAAACGATGGTGATAGGAGTCCTGGGGACGAGAACAATCTTTCCTTAGTGGGGAGGGGAGCGGAGAATATTTAGCTGCGGAGCCGAGCCTTCATGGATCAGGTGGTTTGCTTGCTTCGCTATACAAAGTTTTTCTTTGAAAAGTTCACGTTATCTAACTCATTCATTTATGAACACGCACTTTATTCCTCGCTGAATATCATTTAAGTGTTCCTTTCGCCTTGTTATGTCAGCTGACGAAGTGCCAGAACCACAGCCTACAAGTGTTGAAGGGAGCGCACCAAACGACGACAACATGGTCAGGACGTCAGCGGGAGGTGGAAATAAGAAGGCTTACGTGACTGTGTTTGTATTATTTGTCATCAACCTTCTGAATTACATGGACAGGCAGACGATAGCAGGTATGAATATGTATTTCTGCCGGAAAATTTCGATCCAAATTCGAAAGAGTGGCGAATTCATGAAGATAAAATTATCTGCCAGTAAAATAACACTGCACATGAGCTTGCAAGTCTCCATGGATGCATGCAAATTATCTTCTCTGACTCTGCGTGCAACACATCTGAGCTTCCTAATAATAACTTACCCATCTCTTGTTGTGATGGACTATACCATCAGAGATGAGTTCTATGAATTACTGGCTAGAAAGTGAAAGAGTCAAGGAAGTACAGTAACAGATGACTATAACCTGAATAGATGGCTAGATTCTGGGGGGGGGGGGGGGGGGTACTCTCTTTTGTGGCCTATAATAATTATAGGCCACAAAAGAGAGTACCCCCCCCCCCCCCCCCGATTCGTCGCTGGACAGGGCATGGTATTTGGCCTATTTGGGTATGGTATTTGGCCTCTCTGCCCTGAACAGGGTATATAATTTTATGTGAGTCTGTCCTATACGGGGTCTGAACCTGTCCTAAACAGGGTATGGTTGCACGATTGTCGTCATTAAACTCATCACCAATAGATGAGCTTGGAGAAGGTGTCTTGAAAAGGTGGAGCCAGGCATGATTCGCGCAGAGCATGTAGGTATCCATGGCAACCCTGAGAGCGGCAACCACCAGGCACTGTCACACTGATAGAATCAGTGGAGGTCTTACCAACCCATATACTTACCAGAACCAAATACTTGCCAAGCCAAAGAAGGGAGGGAGGAGTGGGAGCAGCAAAGCACACAGCAAGCGCGATGAAGCAAACTGTGCTTCCGTACATCGCTGAAACACAAAACATGTGAAGTAAATCTGTGTGCGGGGAGAGCTGCTTACCACCATATTGACTCGAGACTCATCCTCTTCACCCCTAGAGAGGCATAAAGGACGCATTGGCTCGATTTTAACTTAGCCTAAATTCCATGTAGCCCCATTAAAAATATGGTTTATACTACATGGATACGTCAAAAATGTGCTCAGACATAGTTCTTTGCACTGATCTGTACAAAAATATTTATTACTGATTAACTCATTTACTCTCATGAGTTGCCAAATTTTTGAAATTGAAAAAGAAAATCCAAAATTTTTAAACATTGAAAAACAAACAGCACCAAGCTTGAAAGTTACCACTGCTCAATAGCTTTCATTTGAATGATCACACACACTAGGATTTCATCCATAGGCATAAAAGTTAGAGCCACATACTTACATGTAGATCCAAGGTTCAAGAATCTGGGAGTCAAGCTGCTTGTCAAATTGAGCTCTAACTCGATAATTACATACATGACTATATAATTTTTTGATATTGTGCACAATGTATGTCTTGTTTACTTATAAGAACTGTGTAACTTTACACATTGATGCAATATTTTTTTGTACAGGGCTTTTAGATGGCATCCAAAAGTACTTTGGTATAGAAAATAACAATTCAGCAGCAGGTCTGTTGCAAACTGTCTTCATCTGTAGTTATATGGTTCTCGCTCCCATCTTTGGCTACATGGGAGATCGCTACAAGAGGAAGTATATCATGGCAGCTGGGATATTAGTTTGGTCTGGGACTGTCTTTGCCAGCACATTGCTGAACAAAGATGTGAGTACATTTATAAATTACAGTCAGACCCCTATATTAAGCAGCCACCCTCATGGAAATGGCAAGTGGCCACTTAATAGAGGTTAGCCGCTTAATAGGGGTTCATAATACATGTAAATTAGCATAGGCATGGTTGAAAGTCAGAAAATTAGTGACAATGGAATCACGTCAAGAGGATAATAAACGCGTGTTTGAATGTTTTTATCAGTCGTCACCTTCTATTTCAGACTCTTTATACATGTATCTGTCATCAGCATAAGGCCAAACTACGTGTATTAAGTTCTTGGTGGCCGCTTAATAGAGATAAAAACAATAGAAGAACCCTCATTGGGATGGCCAAAAGGTGGGCCTGGTCACTTAATATAGGTGGCCACTTAAATATCATACTGACTGTGTAACAGGGGGTGGCCACTTAATAGGGGTTGGGCTGTACTACTGTAGTTAGCTTATTACAAGACATGGTTTATAAATGAATGGTTTGGGGAAAGAAGGGCGAAGTGATTATTTAGTTGATGTTTTACATGTACTTGTACCTTTTACTCAGAATTGCTTTACAGTATTTTTGGAAACAGACATGTTTTCATGCACCTATCATTCCAAAGGATTTGACCATATAACATGTAGTTACGGCCACTCAAAGTACTGGTTAGAAACGAAAGGGTAAATAAATCATTCTTCTTCATTTGCTAGGTATAGAAGTGGCAGTAACTGTGATCAAATTTAATCTGTGATTATGTCAAAATCACTGTTGAAACATACGGGTAATTTTCCACTGGCTGAGTGAAACGAAAAAAGTGGAAAATTTTTCTCACACACCGCTGGAGCCTGGGTATAGGTCATGTGACCAGTGAGGCGGGCAGTTGTTTTTGTTGCGTCCGCCATTACTGACCTTCCCACCCACCCACCCACCCAAAGAATTTCAGTAGTATTTTGTTGTATTTTTTAATTTCGGCGTTATGCAATGTAACTAATGTACAAAGCTTGTAATTTTGGAGGCTTCCCAGTTTTAGCGTGATATGTGTATAGTTTTTGATTTTACAATAAAGGTTAGGCTTGCGGCGGTCGGCTTGACATGGCTACCGCGGCGGTCGGCTTGACATGGCTACCAGTGGTGTGTGAGAAAGTATAGTTTAACTTGACTATCTGAAAGGTTCTTATAGAAATCCTGGAAAAGTCATAGAATTTCAATTTAAAAAATCCATACATTATCATGAGAAATCAGGCTTAAATCATGGAAAGTTTCAATTTACTTCCTTACTTACAGGCTTTTGGTGGTTCCTTGTCCTCCGTGGTATAGTTGGAATAGGAGAAGCGAGTTATTCTACGATAGCACCCACTATCATAGCAGATCTTTTTACAGGAGATATGAGAACTAGGATGTTGTCCTGCTTCTACTTTGCTATTCCTGTAGGAAGGTGAGCAGGGATGATAGTGCATCTGCGAGATAGAGTGGTTTTCCAGTGACTGCAGTGTATATTTGTAAAGTTGAGCAGTGGCGGATACAGGGGGAGGGTCGGGGGGTCCGGACCCCCCTATCAGACCTTGGGGTTTTTTGCTTTCTCTATTATCCATAGCAAAACCATCTCCAAAATCCACCAAAATGCACTTTTCAGAGCCTAAAATCTCAATTTGTTTCTGTGGGAGGCCCCAAACACCCCCCTTCATGCGCATTTACTACTGCCATCTACTCCTTCAATCTACTTCACATTTTCGGGAAAACCCTGGGACCCCCCCTATCAAAAAATCCTGTATCCGCCTCTGTTGAAATCATTGTTAGTGGTAGTTCCAGAGCCAATGATTTCATTGGGAAGCAAATGGTACATCAACTAATCAGTGTGACAAGTAAAATATGTAGCTTGGTATATTGCATAGAAAGATGCAATTTATATCAGTGTCAAGTGTTGCTCAAGAACTCCATGTTTTGTACAAGAATGACAATGTACATGCTATTGCATTGTACACTGTAGTTTTGCAAGTCTACAAAAGCTGGCTTCTACATGCACTTGTTCTAGTGCATGTACAGTGTAGTTGCATGAAGTGTGGATGATTTTCTCTGTAACTATTATTTTTTCAGTGGACTTGGTTATATAGTTGGAACTGAAGTTGCCTCAGCTTTTGGCGATAAGTGGCAGTGGGGCCTACGTGTAAGTTTTGTGATTAATATCAATTTGCTACCAACACCAAGTTATTAACAACTTACTGCCACTGGTATAATAATATTTTCTCACACACCACTGGTACCCATGTCAAGCCCGACCGCCGCAAGCCTGACCTTTATTGTAAAATCAAAAACTATACACATATCACGCTAAAACTGGGAAGCCTCCAAAATTACAAGCTTTGTACATTAGTTACATTGCATAACGCCGAAATTAAAAAATACAACAACATACTACTGAAATTCTTTGGGTGGGTGGTGGGAAGGTCAGTAATGGCGGACGCAACAAAAACAACTGCCCGCCTCACCGGTCACATGAACTATACCCAGGCTCCAGCGGTGTGTGAGAAAAACATTTTCCACTTTTTTCGTTTCACTCAGCCAGTGGAAAATTACCCGTAAGGCAGAATTTTATAGTACAGTGGAACCTCTGCTAACGGACACTTCCGGTAGGCAGACACCTTCTGTAAGCCTCAGACACTTAGACATGGTCCCATCCACATACAAACACTACATTTTTAACCTTCCAAAGACTCGAGTGAGCAGTGGAAATCGAGCCTAACACCTCTCCTAAGTGGACACTTTTTCTGGTAACAAGGTTGTCTGCTTACGGGAGGTTACGCTGTATCATTTTAGACCTTAAAATCATTAATTTTTTTGATCTAAAAAAAAAAACATGATTTGGTGTCTTAGGTGACCCCCATCATTGGAGCAGTGTGTGTCCTTCTGTGCATTTTTGTAGTTCATGAACCAAAGCGAGGTGCCATAGAAAAAGGAGAAAACCCCAATGCTGTCTCAGCGTCAAATGTTCATCATACAACCAGCTGGTGGGCTGACATCAAGTACCTAACAACTGTGTAAGTGCTGCAAACTGTGAACAGTTTTAATCTTGTGGAAAGAAATGATGGTTTATTTTATTTAAAGCTTGGAATAATAATTATGAGAAAGATGTTAATTCAGTGACACAAACTAGTAGTTCTGCCAACAGGAGTCAAACCTATGACCTTCCGCACCCCGGTCGGATGCTCTACCACTGAGCTACATGAGACTCATGGGAACTACTGTAGGCCAGGACCCGGTTGTTCGAAAGCCGATCAATCAATCAATCACTTTATTTAAACACGATAAATCAATCAGCAGAGCTGGTGGAGTCGTGCACTTAATTTAGTCAATTACAGAATACAGAAATGTTATTAACCTTAAAATTATGTATATACAAACCTTAAAATCTCTAAACTATATACTTCATTTATCTATATTTACATTATATGCATGCTTTATTGAATTTCGGAGTTTAACTTATTAATAATATTCATAACTGTGATCTTTATGTTTTATGAGGGCTACGGTGGAATCGAAATTCATTTTACTAAAGTCAAATTTGATTAATAATCACTTGAATTCGTTGATTAATGCTAATCGAGGATTAAAAGTCAATCAATGTTTTAATTTTTCTTTCCAAAAGCAATTGTCACTGCTAATATTTTGTAGAGTTTGACATTAGTCAAAGTAAAAACTGAAGGACAAAAAATATCAGCAGAAAACCTCACTGAAAAGTTACAAAACTGAAATCAAAATTCACGCGAATCCTGGATTGCTTTGAACAACCGGGCCCAGATCTATAACTAGGTTCAAATGTGACAAACACCCTGCATACTGCTAGGATTAAATTTGTCGATGTGCGAACTCCTTCCCCCTTGTACGGTCTTGGAGGTTTGACTTTGGATTTACAGCGGTATACATGTACATCCGAGTTTTAAGAGTTACAATATTCTTACACTTATTTCTGGTTTTGTTTCAACAGGAAGAGTTTTATTTGGTTGGATCTGGGCTTTACTTGCGTGACATTTGTTACTGGTGCCCTGGCATTTTGGGCACCAAAATTCTTGCTCTATGCATCCAAAGCTCAAGGAATTACAGATGCAACTGTAACAGAGTGAGTAGTGTTTTATGAAATAAAAGTATAGTGGAGGTTTGATTGGTTTGCGATAACATACTTTGAAAAACAAGGCAATGGTACATTGGCTCAGTCCACAGGATTTCATTCAGTGGTGGATCCAGGGGGAGGGTCATGGGGATCCGGACCCCATATCAGACCTGAGGTGTTTTTTGCTATCTCCATTATCCATAGCAAAACCATCTCCAGGATCCACCAAAATGCACTTTTCAGAGCCTGAAATCTCAAAACTTTTCTTTTCTGCAGGAGGCCTCCAAACACTCTCCTCCACGCCTTTTAGTAATAACTCAGTACTGCCGTCTACTTCCAAAAATTAACCCAGGCCTCTACTTCACATTTTCGGGAAAAATCCTGGGACCCCCCTATCAAAAATTCCTGGATCTGCCCCCTCTCATTTGTTGTAATACTACATTTTTGGGGTGGGGGTGAGAGGGGTGGGGGGGGGGGGGGGGGGGACATGGAGGAGGAGGAGGGGTGATAAATGAAGGGACAGGCAAGTGTGTAGGGTGTTGATGTACATGTAGCTTTTCTGTGATGATTTGTTTGTGTCGTGGAGCCCCCATTAATCTGACCAATAATAGGCCAACAAAATCTGGCAGCATCAACAGGTATTTACACTGTATACAGTTGAATCCGATAACTCGAACCTTCACAGGAAATTGAACAATGTTTGAGTTATCGGAAGTCAACTGTAGTTGCATTTATGAGGTGGTCGTAAGGCAGGGTTCCGTTTCTAGTCATAATGGATACTTTTATGCATTTAAAATCATGGCTTCGTTTGGACCTCCCTGCATGTATCTCTTTTTTTGTTGGTACCCCTGGGATCATGCTAAGCCACCAACAAAGATAGAATGGATTATGATCATAATAATGACAGATTTTTTTTTCAATTAAAGCATTAGTCTTAAGGTCGGAATCATCACATGTGCAGCTGGGATAGTTGGAGTGTGGCTGGGTGCTGAGATAGCTTGGCGGTACAGAGTACGGAACAGAAAAGCTGATGCCATTGTATGCGCTGTTGCATTACTTGGGTCAGCACCTTTTCTATATGGCAGTCTTGTGCTAGCATCTAAGAACATCAAAATTACATATGTGAGTATGGATTTAATAGTTGTCAGTTATTGTGATTCAAAGGAAGGGGACATGAATTTATTTACTGACAGAGGGCTAGGAAACTAAGAAGACTTTGCTTCTAGAACCTACATGTACACTGCGTGTTAATCAGCTAAAAAGTGAAACATTTTGCTGTTCAGTTCCATTCATACATGTATATCTTGAAAGAATAAGTAAAATAGATGACGTTGCTTATAGGCAGTGAAAATCCCCCCACATGTAGCCTGTGCCGTGGTCCTGGGCCCGGTTGTTCGAAAGCCAAATAACGCTAATCCAGGATTAAATGTTAATCAAGCTTTTAATTTCTCTTGTATAAAAGTGTTTTTCTCAGCTGATGTTTTTTAAAGTTTGAGATGAGTCAAAATCAAAACAGAAGGACAAAAAATCTCGCTGAAGAGTTACAAAACTGAAATCAAAATTTGCGCTATTCCTGGATTAGCTTAATCGTCCTTTGAACAACCCGGCCCTGGTACTCATATCCAATAAACTCTTGTACATAAGCCAATTGAGTAGTTTGTCTAGTGTCATTACCTGTTGGCACCAGGTTGAACATTATTCATTATTATTATACCATTATTACAATGTTTATTTTTTATTACAGGCCCTTATATTCTTTGGTGAGGTGTTACTTTTTATGAACTGGGCACCAGTAGGAGATATGGTTCTGGTAAGGCAAATAGGAACTCTTTAATTAACATTGTACAGCCAAACCTTTACCTGCCAACTCTAAGGCATGAGTCTCACGCCTGCCGGTCGAAAACTTTGAACTCACTTGAGCTCACGCTTACGGACCAATTTCTCATGCCTGGCTGAAAAATTGGAGCTGTTACAGCCTTAACTGACACATAGTCCTATAAATAACACTATTTGAATCCTCCAAACTGTGTCCGAACACATTGTAGAACTGGATACAAACTCTTCGTTAATGTTCGGAGATCTTCGAATCATCTTCTAAAATCTCCAGATGTCTTCAGCAACGGTCGAAAATTGTTGAAACATCTTCGGAAATCCAAGACAAAAATCTTACGCATTTGACTCAGGAAAAGTTGGCAGGTATACAAACCCACTTTATGGACTTCTGCTTACTTAAGATTGGAACAGTCTGTTCCAATCTTAAGTGAAGGAGGAGTCAGATGGCTCATCAGTGTCGGTGATTAGCTCTGGTTTCATTTATGTAGCAGAAATCAACTAGGAGTATTGCTACTTACTCCCCAGCATTTTGTCAGATTATCCTAACAGTTTGCCAATACCCTTTTGTACTCCTGGATGGAGAGAGGCACTATAGGGGTAAATTGTCTTGCCCAAGAACAAAACACAATGACCCTGTCCAGGACTTGAACCTAAACTGCTCAATCTGGAGTCAAAATGCGCTACACCATAATAGGCCACCATGTTGTCTACCATGCCCCCACAAGACCAGGCTGACCTTTTCTGGCAAATCACCCACTCAGCAAACTAATGGTTATCAACCCAACAAAATGTGTAGGTGGAAATGGGCAAGCTAGGAATTGTATATCGACAATTTTTCAAGGAAAAGATAACTAAAGAGGAAACTTTGAAATAGCACATCAGTAACAGTAAAATTGTTAACTGGTGATAATAGTATTGTATTTTGTTTGTTTGTAGTATATAATTGTTCCCTCTCGTCGCTCCACTGCTGAAGCTGTTCAAATCCTTTTTTCTCACTTGCTTGGTGACGCAGGTAGTCCATGGCTTGTTGGTGAGGTAAGCCAGTTGATCCAAGTTCATGCTTTATAGTCTGTGCGGTTTGGAGCCTGAGGCAAAACTTCACCAATCCTCCCAGGGGCAGGCTTGCAGGGTAACAAAACGTTTGTGGTTGCAGGGCTGTCATTAGTAGCCGGCAACCAGCTATTATTACCGGCAACTGCAGTGAGGATGGCCGGCTATTCAAAGTTTGAAAATGACTAAAAGACAATAGCCATGTCAGGCTATCTGGAGTATTTGACCACCTACTTTCCTTGTATAGTCAGCTGCTTCAAAGCTTAATGACAGCCCTGTGGTTGTCACCCGCAGGGTTGCTATGGATACCTATGTGCTGTGCCAGAATTTTGCTTTGCTCCACCAATGTACCTACATGTATCTTGAGTTCATTAATTTTATTGTTGATGAGTTATACACTTTGGGGATTAGATAAAAATGTTTCGTAATACAGTTGAATCCCGATTTTTGAAACCCTCGATTTCTCAGAACCCCGATAACTCAAGAGGTTTGAGAAATTGGGATTCCACTGCATTATTGTAGTTATTCACTGTTGCTAGTTAGTGAGCCAGGCTGAGCTTAGGCTTTTGTTCCTACAGATTTCTGATCGAATCCGAGGTTCAGGGGATAGCGACAAGGATCACGCCAGAAGCATGGAATATTCTCTTCTGATCACAACTTTCATTTGTGTTCTTGGAGGATTTTGTTTCATAATGTGCTCATTGTATCTGGTTAAAGATCGTGAAGAAGCCGAGGATCATACTAGAACCCAAGAAGATGATAGTTCTCTGTTAGGATCAGTTGCATCGGAAAACTATCCTGCAATGGGAGATGAAAACCAGGGTATCGAAAATGATGACGACGACGACAACGACGATGATAAGCTGTTAGGAAGTGAACCAGTCTCTCCTACATTTTCTGACAGAGAAGCATTGGTCGTTCCTGTGTCTGTTCATAGTGTGCCGCCAGTTCAAGAGGAATCCAACAACCATGTCGTCTAAGTGCTGGGTAACTCAAAATTAGCCGCAATAAATTTTTTATAATATATTTTCTTATTTTTGGCTGATAAATGGTTCAAGTACTGTTAAGTAGCATACATTTGTGCCTGAAAATGTTTGATAATATCTTCCATGAATGTTAGCTGATTTGATATGTTCATATTATCAAATAACTCTGAAATTACATAGAAAGTATAGCTCATTACAAGTACATTCTAATGGATAAGCCATTTATGGTAGTTAGTTTCTATTCAAATTGGACTGACAAAAACCAAATTGAGATTGTTCTCAAGGCCCTGTTTTGTAACCGCTTAGCTATATGAACAGGTGTGGGGCCTTCAATAATTTTGATGACTGCAGGTTTTATCAGAATTTGTGAACTCTAATTACGTACAGGGGAGGGGGACGTGTGGGCGGGAAGTCTATGGGAGGCAGGACGCATAATTCCCAATTTAATTTGTACTATTGCATAATATTTAATTTGCAGAGACAGTTGCCAGGAACTGGGAGTAAAATGTAGGGGAAGTGTCCCTGTGCCCCCCCCCCCCCCCCTCACAGCGGTCAAACGCACTGTGCATGCGCAGTTCCCGCCAAAACTCCACTGAGAAATGTCCTAAATTTACGAAGTCCTCCACTTTTCGACACTTTAAAGCTCAAACTTAAGAAATTTACTGAAAACTTAAGCTTTGTATTCGGAGTATGCATAGAGTATTTAAGAATAAAATGCAAAAATTCAGCTGATTCTGAGCAATTTGGAATTTTAAGGCCGAATCATCACATAGCATAGTTTCGCTTTCAACCCTTCAATTGTTATCCACCAAATGTCTCAGCTCGTATTTTGGTTTACCACTGCATGTTCTTTAACGTTTCCTTACAAACTTCACAGCCATTACGCTTCAATCTCTTGCAAAATCAAGGCAGTGAAAACCGCCAAATTTTTGCGTTTGACCGCTGTTTGGTGCCCCCCCCCCCCCCCTCCTCTGCCCCACTTGTACATTGTATTGGCAAAATATATTTTTTGGACAATATTGTTTGGACACCTGTCATACAAAGCAAAATGGCCAGCAACTAGAATGATGACCCATTAATGCACAATCTGAAGTTCAAAACCCAACTAATGATTGTGTTTTTCACTGCCATCAATTAATCATAATTACGATGACAACCAACAGGCCTTGAAAAAAAAAAAAAAAAAAGAAACAAAATGGATCAAATCTACCAATCACAACCTACGATGTGACCTTCGAACCTATTGAAGTAAACTTGTTTTTCATGAGATGTCTGCCAAGATCATTGATGGAAGAGAAAAACACAACCGTTGATTGGAATGAGCAGAGTTTGCATGTTATTGGAAGGTGCAGTAATTTGATGCAAAGAAAACTGAAAAAATAAATAAGAATAGGCCAATTTCGATATATTAAAATTCTAACTTGGCTCCGAGGCTTAGGGGAATAAAACAAAAGAAATCGAAAAGAAATCAAATCAAGGTTGAGGGATGAATAAATCATTTCTTTTGTTTTATTCCCCTAAGCCTCGGAGCCAAGTTAGAATTTTAATATATCGAAATTGGTCTATTATCAATGTTAAATCAGATCACTGTACAAAAATGTAGTTGTAAATTGACTGTGTTGCAAACCAACATTGTATGCCTCTTTATTTTGCCACAGTCAACTCGTTTTTGGCCACGCAATACAGGCAAATTCATGCCGGTGATATCACCAAGATGAATTTGAGGTCAAGGCCACAAGGAACCAGGCGAGCAAACTATAAGAATAACGCTAGCTATAGGTGCTGAGCCTACATTTTGTAAACAGCCAATTATTTATAATTTATTAAAAAAATAATAGTACTATTTTTCTTAGGACAAAAATTTAACCACCCATGATGTATTTAAAAATAATGTTTTTTTACCCTTCATTGTTAACAAAAAAAACTGTTTACAAATTTCTGCCATTTTGGGTTTCAAATCACCTGTGCGCTGCCATTGTGAATTTTATAACGTTTCATGGTTGCCCTTTTGTTAAATATAAGCTGGTGCGCCGTAAATTTAACCCCAAAATAGCTGCTATTTGAATCCAATTTTTCTGTACACTTGAATGTTTTTCCAAAATTTATTTCAACAAATTTTCAGTTCAGATAATATTTACAACAATCTAATGGCAATTTGTAACAACAATGGAGGTTTCCTTTAAAAATCGAACATTGATGAAGTATAAGTTTGGCTCAACCTCGACCCCAGAGTCTTCTCGGCGTTCAAAATGGCGGCGCAAAGAAGACCCTGGCGAACAGCAGGTCACGTGACCACAAAATTAGCCAATCGCGAGCCCACCGCCATTTTGAAACAATCAAATCTCCAATATTTTTGGAGACATGTGGCCTGCTGTTCACCAGGGTCTTCTTCCCACCCACCTGCCATCTTGAAAGCGGAGATGGCCCTGGGGACGAGGTTGGGTTTGGCTGAGATCTTTTTGCTGGGTATGAAATTTCTAATTAAAATAATAACACAGTTCGGGCAAATTTTAGCCTTGGGTATCACTCAATCTTTTATCTATAAAATAGGAAATAATTTAACAAAGAAAGAAGAGTTTATTGAATTAGCATTATAAAATAATCCTCAATAGACAGAAACAAAAAATAGAAATCTGTGAGGATATAAATCATACATTTTGTTACTACAATCTGTGACACAATTGCTTCTCTTTTACCATGCTCAGCTGATAATCGTAGTAAGGTTAATATTAATAATAATATAGTAAAATGAATGTGCAAAGCTGCAATTTCAAAATGTTTTATTATGACATTCATGACAAGTGGCATTGCTTTATAAATATATTAGCTCTGAAATGCCCAATAACACTTTTCAAATGAATACAATTTTGTAAATTACAATGGTAGACAGAATAGAAAATTCCCTTACATATAATTGGATACTTAAACATAAATATTACCAAATACATTGTATAGACTTGGAACTTATTTTTTCTAACCATCATAATTTTTTTACTACCATACATGTTATAATAATATTCATGTAAACATTTTTCTTGAACTCAGAGTGATACATATGTGTACTAGAAACAAAGAATAAAAGTCAAAGAATAAAAGTCATACAGGCCATGGAAAACCTGGAAAGTCATGGAATTTATGAGTGGGCGACAGGACATTGTTCAAAATAAATTACGAAAGGCAGGTTGTTTTCTTTTGTGAAGAAAAAGTTGAAAAAGTACCCTAAACCAAGTATAATTTTTGACAATTTTCAAAACAACTTGTCAACTTGATGTTATGGGACTCAAATTCATGGAATTTCAAAAGAGTACAAACCCAGGACAGTTTCTAACTTGGAAATAATATCATTCATTGATAGCTATGTTGCTGCCGATGAAGTTCGGGCACCAGGCGATCTGAATGAAATGTTCCAAGTTGGAGACAGTGATTTATCTTTCAACATTGCAGGTTTTTAGCAGTTTATTTTTAATAAAATGTGTTTTTATTGCTCTGAGTTCAAGAAAAATATATATTAAATATCTAATGATGAATTACATCTCCAGAGCAGAGCAGAACACTGTATTTAGTTTACATAATTTTTCTAAAATCTTTCCGATGTTGTTAAAAAAATAAAATAAATGGAGAAAAGTATGTATAGTTTCAAGATATCTGATTTAAATGTTCTATATTTTTTCTTACATGGTGAACAACAGGGCTTTAACCACGGATGGTTGACTGAATGAATGACTGTCAGTTGCCCTACTCCTAAATACCATAGGCAATTTTGATATGTTGCCTGGGACAGTGAGGGGTGTTCAATATTATATATCAGACTTGCCAACCTGTATGCACTGGAAATCTGGAGATTTTTCAAAACAAACCGAGTTAACCCCACTTTATGGACCCTAGTTCATATTTTCTGTTAAAATATGGACACTTTCTGTGGTCCTTACAGTGTCAGTCCGTATAAATGGAGACAGGCAATCTGTACTTGAGTTAAACTTTTCCATAAGTCGACTCTTTCAAAGACCATTTTGCAGTGTTTCCTCATAATGTTGACAAAATAACCTTGTGATGACAAATGTTCTTGTTCATTTAACTAAGATCCTCTTCATCCTCTTCATCTACCTCTTCATCAGGAGCACACTGGAAGGATAAAAAAAAATGTGGTAAAACATGCTTTAGTTAACCATTAAATTCTTCTGATACACACATCTACTGTATTGCAGATCCCATTGTCTAGACCTATGGAAATTCAATGCCCAACATTCGGTGACTACTGACATTGAAAGTAACTGAGTTGAAAGAAAGAAACAGATGCAATAAACTATTATGTATCCCTTAGACTTACAGACCTTTTAAAGCAGTCACACCCATAGGAATCGCCATTACATTTCTCCTTATAAATGAATATTAAATACTGGTACAATGCAAGATAAATATTAAAAAGAGTAAGACATCAAGTCTTTCATACTCTTTCGACAAAAAATACTGTATAAAAATGCAGCAATACAAAATATATAATATATAGAGGTTATTCAGCGGAAAGTTGTAATACGGCTGGGTATTTTTACGAGTCAATTTTTATTTTTTGAGCCTTTAGGCGAGAAAAAAAAAACTGACGAGTAAAAATGCCCAGCCGTATTACACAACTTTCCGCTGAATAAATTGTTTATTATACGACATAATATCTTTCCTAAAATATAGGCTTTCAACAGTGTTTTCCGTAGCGTGCGGTCAGGGGGACTGAGACCCATGTAATACAGTCTCATATCTGCTCTCCTCTTTGTGCGTATTCGCACTCTAAAACGTCACGTCGTATAATAATTTGCCATACAAGCCCCATCAGTTGTACACCATTATTGTCAAGCATATGGTGATGATACGCCCTGAGATATTACATTTGATGTTCAGTTGAACCTCCCATAAGTAAAATGTGATACATATGTGTACTAGAAACAAAGAATAAAAGTCAAAGAATAAAAGTCATACAGGCCATGGAAAACTGGAAAGTCATGGAATTTATGAGTGGGCGACTCCTCCCATAAAAAAATCATTTACACCAGGGCATTAGAGCGTCTTAAGTAATTTTTAGTATTTCTATATTGTCAATATTTTTTTTCTTTTTTTTTTTTCCCATATTCCCTTTTAATTGTATTACACATATATATATATTATATTTTAAGTTATTAATCTTATTGTATATTAGGTAGTGGACAAATGAAGAGCCACTATGTGGATATATTGTTCAATAAACCATTATTATTATTATTATTATTATTATTAAGTGGACACCTTTGGGGCCTGAAAAAGTGTCCGCTTAAGAGAGGGGTCCGCTTATGGGAGGTTAAAAATGTAGTGTTTGTATGTAGCTGACTACCTGACTAAGTGTCCGCTTACAAGGTGTCTGTTAGCGGAGGTTCAACTGTATCGCCAAATTCTCCAAACAAACATTTAAAGATTATGTATGGAAATAAGTAAGGATAATATTTCAGGCACTGAAAGTATAGAGATTAAAATGCATAAAAATAAACCAACCAGGTATTCCACAAAGCAGACCTGCCCGTCTTCATTTATAATCATATACTGGAGTGAAAGGAATCCTCTATCATCCATCCTGATGGAAATTTTGCTTGAAAGCTGCAATGCCTTGGTAGATGGCTTCAGAAGGCTTATCCTATACCTACGTTAAGTACAAAGAGATTCACTTTTTTAGTAAAAAAATTCTGTGTTGAAAATGATGATGGTATGGTGCTTTGTAAGCAGCCACATGCTGCAAAATAGCAGGGCTGCAAATAAATTTTTTTCTTGAAAGGACGTGTCCGACTAAGTCACCATTTTGGTCGGACAAAACAAAATGAGGTTGGACATCATATTACAGTACCACTTGATAAGCGAACCTGCTAATCTAACACATTGTCAAGTGAATGTAGAGTAAACTAGTTTGTGTTTAGAACAAAATGTGTTAGCGTTTGCATTAATGGAAGGCAAAAAAAATTGGCCGGACATTATGTTTGATCACAGTTGGGATTTCATCAGACATTGGCAAAGTTTGGTTGGCCATTGTCTGATGACAGACTGTTACTTGCAGCCCTGAAATAGCCATGTTGTATTTATTTCAGCTTCAATCCCCATTGCCACTATGATTGCTGTTACTTTTCATTGCATGCATGTACAGTGCAGACCAGGGTGTGGCCGAATACATGTGCCTAACATTGACTTCTTTGACATTACCTGTTTGTCTGTGTTTGTTGACACTCAAATGACTCCACCATGTCAGAATCTTTTGGAAAATCTGACTGTAACATTAAAACCAAATGTGAATTATTTTTATTACTCTAATTACCAGATGTCCAGATTCATAAAAATTTTAATTACAATAACTGGTAACGACCAAAGTGGGTGGGTTTCCTCTTTCCATGCAAGTATCATCAAGACTGACATAATTCCCCTCACTATACTACTAACGTTGTGAGAAGTAGCTTTAGACTAACACTAGAACCACACAAAAGAACCCCAGTTTTGGGATCCTACCCAAAGGGGACACTTAGGTGTCAAAATAAGATCCTGGAGTGGAGCTCTTCGAGCTCTTCAGAGCTCTTCTGATCTTCAAGCCAATCTAACTTGACAATTAAAATTTTCTAACTTTGTGCCATAACACTGGCTAACATAGATCAACACCATTGGAAAAACTTTTATGTGGGGGGGGGGGGGGGGGGCACTTCCCATACCTTGTACTCCGGTTCCCACCCCTTCCCCCTTCCATTGTGGTTCCGCCTCTTTGTGCTTTTTTCTATTGTAAAATATTCCGCAACGCTGCAATTTTTTTTCTATTTCTCCTGGTTCCTGCAACCTTGGGTTGCATGTGGTCTTCAATTTACTCGACAAACATCGCCTCGCATTTTTTTCGCTAATTTCCTCTTCGTTTTCGAGAAATAACGTATGCAAATAGTACTTACATGAGTGCTGCCAGCATGTCCAAAGGTTGACAGTCTAAAGTATGGGTTGTCTGGTGACATTAGGATCTGCAGCACTTCACTTGTCATGTCCAGTTCACTGAAAGCCTCCTTCAAACACTCTGACTGCAAATATATGCAAATTTGGGATTGACATTCAGTTTCTTACACACGCCTGTCCTCTTATAATGATAAAGAATTTTCAACATAACATTATCAAGTAGCTGTCGAACCAGGAGGAGCTTAGCCTGCGTATACGTAGCAGGTGCTGGAGTAAATATAGAGTGCAAGTTGGAAAGGCATTTACGAGGGAAGAGACGTATGAGATGAGAAAAGGGTAACTAGTTCTTTCCCTTCTTCCTTGCACGTCTTTTCCCTTGCAAGCGCCCTAGCCAGTGCTCGCATGCTACATGTGCTCCTAAAAACTTGCACTCTTCTTCAATCCAGCGCCTGCAATGCAGGCTATGAGGAGCAGTCAGAACATCTAGAAGAAGTGAAAAAAGTGAGCAAGAAAACGTTTTGCACTGTCATTTTACCTGCTAGCTTTTATGCTTCTTGCTCAATTACGTATCTACGAGAGACAGTTGAGACTCCTCGATGGCAGATCCAGATATACTCAAAAGGGGGCAGGGCTAAAGTGAAGATGGTCCTTTTCTTGCTCGAATAGTTGGGGGGTACTGTGGGCCTTATATCTTTCAACAATAAGGGATCTGACACTGCTACTCATAGTCTAGGGCCTTGACAACAAAATAATGTGTAAGCAAGTTTCATCGGTCTGTTAGCCTATTCATGAAAATATGCATAAAAATATTGAAAGTTCTATAATTTATAATTCTATTCCCAAACAATCGCTCTCTTTTTCCTTACTTTCATGATAATCTTGTTGAGAACCTCTGCACTGCTGAAGTCAAACTCCAAAGTTTCATCGGGCTCTTGAGTCTGAATGCTACAGTCTGTTAGAACGCCTCCTTCCTCTAGCCTGCAAAATTAATATACAGTCATGTAAACCTCTGTACTCGGGACAAACTGGCCCACACTGCCGGAGCTTATCCCAGTGTCTGTAGCATGAAGCGACTAGGAGTATTGCTACTCCCCATGGATAGCACCACAGAATTCTGTCAGGTTGCCCTTACAGTTCGCTGGTACACATTTATACTCCTAGATTGATATAGGCAATATGGGAGACATGTTTTGTCCAAGAAGACAACACAAGGACCCTGGCCAGTGCTCAAACCTGGACCGCTTGATCTGGAGTCCAACATGTCAACCATTAAGCCACCACCCTGTAGGGGTGGCAAATGGTAAATTCAAGACCTTTGCGAAGCGGTGAGACTAGTGTTTGCTTTGCGAGACCAATACTTTTTGAATTTTTAAATTGCGAGACCGAATTGAGACTTTGAAACTACTTTGCAAAAAATCGAGACTGCGAGACCTGTGAAATTCAACTAAAATTTTGCCAGATCTGTAATTTTTGAAAGACCATTTGTCACCCCTCCCTGTTAATCTGTGATCCCTGGAAATATTTGCTTATATGCTTATTGTTTTCCTATGAATCAGAGGTGAGATGAAACTGCAAGAATAAACCCACAATAACAATGAAAAGAATTTTTTTCAGCACTCGTGGTTTATGGGCTTCACTGTAAGGGTGTCCCTCGTCATGTGAGGTGCACTGTTAGGGTCACGGTGGAACAAGCCTGGATATTTACATGAGAATGAGTGGAGAGCCATATCCTGCATAACACATCTTCAGAGCAGTGCAAGTTCCAGTATCTTTAGATGAACCAAAAATATTCAGACATTCCTGGAAAATAGTAAAGGAAGAAATTAATTATCATTATGCACATGAATGCACTTTGTTGTACATCTTCTCCAGGCCATTTCCTAAAAAACTACCAAGAACCTCATTTTGATCCAGGGCAACACACTATTATTGAATGAAGTGGCAATTTGTCAGAAAGTACGGTACTCGTAATCATTCTGATTGTCTTGTATGACCTAATCTACACTAAATTTTTTCTTTTTGAAACCTATGATAACTATTTTGTGAAATTTCTTACCAGAAGGACATTCAGGTTTATCCTGAAGGTGGCACTCTCCTCTTTGAAAATGTATTCCTGGAAGATTCCATTCTGCACAAATGCATTGGCCTGTACACACTTGGCATCTTCTACTGTGAACTTGAGGCCATTGCTACTCACAAAACAAGTGGCTGACTGTTATGAATAGTAATGTAGATAATAGTCAAACCTCTTGTAAGCGGACACCCCCCTGACGTTTATAAGAAACTAAAGGCCATATAAGTGACTGACTGACTGGATAAACGTTCTAAGCCAATAATTTAAAGTCCACAAAAAAGTGTCCCAGTTTCCCGCAAATTTCCTGCTCCCGCTGTGCCAAACTCATGCACGTATGGATGGGGGATGGGGGGGGGGGGTTGGTGCAAAAGAAAAAATTGCTAGATTTCAGATCTCCAGAGGTAAAGACGAAAAGAATCTGATCAGCTGATGCCAGTTGGCTTGTGTTGGCCGGTGTTGACCGGCATTGGCTGACATGTTGGCCATCATTCGTCAACATGCTGGCCAACATGCATGTCAGCTAATGTTGGCTGTCATCAGTTGACATTGGCCAACATGTTGGCTGGCGTGTTGGTCAGAAGATCAAATTCTTTAGTTTGACTAAATATACTGATCATGCACTTCCGGCCAGAAATCCATTCTGATTCTGATTCATGCTTATTAACCCTATATTCACATTCCTAATGATCATGCAATATCTAATTTCTCTTTTAATATCATCAATTCAATAACACTTCTTTAATACTTTCAAGCATGCAGGCATGTGTACAGACTGTCAGTTGACCACGTCCCTAGTAGAGGATCGATCTTTCCCTCTCCATTCCGAAAATTATTTTGCTCCTTGAATGTTTCCCACAGATCAAGCATTTATAAGCTTATTCTTTCTCCTTTGTTTGTCTTGAGAGAACCAATGGTCCGATGTTTACTTTGTAACTAACATCATTACCTCTTTGAAATGTACAGCTTTCAGGATGTTGAGAAGATTCCTCGCATTGTCCAACTTGGCCACGAGAATGAAACGATTGTCATCACTACTTTGTTGTGTTAGCCTAGACATCTCATTCAACCCTTTGTATTGCTTTGACTCCGGAAAGCATTAGAATGGGCTATCACGATCGAAATTTTCCAAAACGAAATCTTTGAAAACCCCGCGAACATCCGCCATTTTGTCTTGAAGTGTGCGAAGAGACTGGAACTAGGGCTGTGTAGCCACGCTTATTATAGAAGAACTTAGTAACCTTTCCTGCCAAGAGGCAAAATGGCGGATTTTTTTCATGCATGTTTGTGAAAAATGACCATGTTTTTGAAGTGTAAGGAGTTTTGAAGGCGTCCTGCCATTAATAGTGTTGATAACTTAAGGAAATGGTATCTGAATGACACTGCAGAGAAAGTGACTATGGTATGTTAGAGTTGTTCATGTTGTTCTGTAACCATTTTCAGCATGAGGTTTTACAGTTTACTGTCGATACATTTTAAGATTCGTCTGTGTGCATTGAATGATGATTCAAGTGAGGAAAGTGATCATGAGCCTACTCAAGAGAGTGTTAAACAAGCCAAGGTAAGAAATAACAGCTGTACTGACAAACAATCTATTATAGGTTTTTTATTGGGGAGAATTTGCACAATGTTTGGTACTGTAGCTACCTATATTTTACAAAGTAATAGTAATGAAGTAATGATGCCATTATTATTAAAATTTATAATGCCTATAGAGCGTATGAACTTGATGTCATAGCCACCATTTTGTATGGTTCCCAAAAATATCCATACCCCCCCCCCCCCCCATGGAAGGTTTTTTTGGTTTGAGCCCCCAACCCCAACTGAGTGCATACGCTCTATATGCAGTATTATAAAGAAACACATGCACAGCATTTTTTGTTCACATGCAATGGACAGGGGTCTTCATTACCAAGATATTTAACATGCTTCAAAAGTATGCAGCATACTGATACTGGTGAATGATATTAGTGGCATATACCAGCATGACATAAGCTGGTGTGCAGTACCTACTTTTGGTGTTTTATTTGATGATATCTGCATGCAGCATATGCGATAGACTGTCTTTCCACAAAACTTAAAATATTGATTCATTAGAAGTAGTTTCAAAATTTAGGTTTCATAGATCTTGATGTTGTGTTAGCCTTGTGGCATAGTATGTATCTAGTTGAACCTCTCTTCAATGTCCACTCTGGGGCATAACTAACTAGCGGGCAAATAGCCATTGTATAGAGGTGGACAAAAAATCCTGGCTGTTGTACAGAGGTGGTCATTGTCACTGCAACAGTTGGGAGAAAACTTGTGAAAAAATGATGTCTGTTTAATCAGGCTACATGACATCCCTATAACTTCCATCAACAAGAATACAATCTGACATTACAGTGAGCGCCCTACCATTGCCACTCGACAAAGATTTTGATTAATTTTTGACAACTTTTTGACACATTTTTGACAATTTTGTGATGGCTTTCATTTCAACTGGCCAATCAAAATGCAAGAACTATGAGAGGTGGAGATGTCAAGCTCCATGTTTGCGTTCTGACAATAATTTTATTGACATCTCCGCCTCCCACAGTTCTTACAATTTGATTTGCTAGCTAGCCATGAGAAAGTTTTCAAAAATATGTCAAAAAGTTGTCAAAAATTAATCAAAAACTTTTTATTGAGTGGTAACGGTAAGGCGCTCTTCATTGTAATACCCACTCTCCTGTTATTGTTAAATATACCTCTTAAATTTTCTCTAACCTAGGGATCTTCCCCTTGTGAAGGGCAATGATTATACATATATGTGCACAAAAAGTTAAATTATAACACAAAGTCTACCCAACAAATTGCACCTGATCAAAGGTTTGTTGTCGTTATAGGAATCAGAGGCTTTGGAGCTGTACAACAAAGGTCTGGCCTTGCAGCAGAAAGGAGATTACGCAGCATCAGAGGAAGCTTATAATCAGTTGTTAAATTCTGCCTTGGTTAAGGAGGTTAGCAATCAAATTTTGACTCAACATATGCAATTAAATATTTAAATTCATCACCAATAGATGAGCTTGGGGAAGGTGCCTTGATATGGTGGAGCCACGCATGATTCGAGCCAAAGCATATGGCAAGCACGAAGCTTAACGCAAAACCGCACGTCCATATGTAGCTGGAACACAAAACATGTGAGGCCTCTGCAAACCCCTGTTTATGCAAGCTTGTGCGCGTGGCCACCGGGGAGAGCCACTGACCTCGAGTCTCATCTTCTTCACCCCTAGAGAGGCATAAGGCTGCATTGGCTCAAGTTTAACTTAGCCTAAATTCCATTTAGCCACATATAAAGTAACATATATTGTACCATGGTATTTTCTCTATTTATCCCCCTCTCTCTATTAAGTCCCCTTTTAATAATCCCCCTCCCTTTCAGGGATAATAGTAACAAGCCCCCTCCCCTTAATGTGTGAGACCTAACAGTAACATGCATTAATTCATGTGTTGTTTATAGGCTCCCCCACCAGAGGATGATGCAGGCTTGGTTGAAGCTGGTCATGTGTTAAAATATTCAGCTTACAAAAATCTGGCATCACTGGCAGAGAAGAGAGAACAATGGGAGAAATCAATAGATGCATATCTTCAGGTGAATTTTTTGCTTCTTCTTCTTCTTCTTCTTCTTCTTCTTCTTCTTCTTCTTCTTCTTGATATTCAAATTGCTTCTGTATCAGAACCACAAGAGAGCTCTGAACATACATCTTCCTGAAATGGTAGAAACTTTTTCAGAGTTATAACCTTGGTGCTACTGTGTTGCAATACTCACAGCTGCTTACAAAGATAGGGCTAGGGTGAATTTTTTCATATGAAATATTTTAAATATGCACTAAAAGACTTTTAGTCAATGCAAGCTAGTACAGTCAACTCTCGCTAAAGATGTACACCATCGGGACTGGCAGCAACTGTCCTTCTTAAAGAGGTGTCCGCCTGATAGAGAGTTTAGATACAGTAACATGACTGAAAAACGGTATGCAGGGACCAACACCAGGTGTCCGTAGAGGTGTCCGTTAAGATACCAAATGCCAGTCTGGGAACAAATGGAGTCAAACTTTGTCAGAATTGTCCCAGACCATTTCCAAAAAAAATGATTGAAGTCAATGCTTGATCATTTTATCAGTCACTGCTCCCCTCCCAGGAATTCAATATTATTTTTTAATGTTATGGAGGCCTCTTCACATCCACTCCCATTGTAGTTAATAATATTACTGATTGTTTGATATTCTTTCCTTGTAGGCTGTTGCACTTGATGATTCTGACGTGACTGTATGGTATCATCTTGGAGTAGTAGCTCTGAAGACTTTTGATCTTTGCCTGGCTCGACACTCATTTGAAGAGGTCTGTAGTCAATCACAAGTCCAGAACTGTAGTAATTGTGGATATAAATGTCTGAGTTCTCAAGACATTAGACCGCCTTGTGCTAATAATTTGTCATAGTGGTTGGTGCAGTGTTGGTGAGGGGCTGGTGCAGGGATTTTTTTTTTTAACCTGTTTATTTATTTTGTCCAGTTACAAAACAAAATTTTGTTACAATCCTTTCATAGTAAAAGCTGGTGCAGGGTTGGAGCAGGGTTGGTGTAGTATTGGAGAAGGGTAAGGTTGAGTGCAGGAGTGGTGCAGGGTCAAACCAGGTTTGACCAGTGCAATGTTGGTGCAATGTTGAAGCAGGGTTGGTGCAGTATTGGAGCAGGGTTAGTATAGTGGTGGTGTAGGCTTGTTGCAGTGTTTATGCAGGAATGGTGCAGCGTTGTAGCAGCATTGGTGCAGGAACGGTGCAGGGTCAGAGTAGTGTTGGGGCAGTTTTGGCCAGCAAGTCATTTGAGGTGTGCCTCTCATCACTACATGTATGTCCGAGATCTGCAAACATTGTGTAGCTACAGGGGTATGCATCTTTTAGGCTGAGTTAATTGCCACCTGAGACTATAACTACTGGGCTGGCTGTGTCTATCCAATAAGTGCTGACAGAAGTTGATTTATTTTGTTTTTAATGAATTTTGCCATGCTTTCCCCCACGTTTAGGGTTTGAAGTGTAATTCAAAGCACTGGCCTTGTTTAGACTTACTCTGCACTGTGTTGTATGCTGTTGGGGATTACTACAGTAAGTACTCTAAACAATAGTGAAATATTTGCTACATCAGAGGGCTAATCAGTGCCAGAACTTTTCATTTCTTTTCTGAAGTGTCATTGCATAAATTGAATAGAAGTATGTTGTATTCTACTCATTCTTGGTGGATGGAAATATGCTTTTTTTTTTTTTGGTCAATCCACATGATCCAACAATTTCCTGGTACCCATTCGCAGCTGTTTCGAGAAAGGTTGTCCTATAGAGGCGTAAAAGCATACGTAACAATGCCACCCAATCTCAAGTCCGACACAGTAATCATTAAACTATGAAATAAAGTGTGAAATAAAGTGTATGTCTGCACTTACAGACTGTATAGAGAGGTTTTCAGTTGAGTGTCAATGGCCAATCACTACAAACATAAACAACACAATGAACCAATGAGAATTTGAAGCAAATACATGTAACCAGTGCCAAGCACGGTAAAATGCATGTGACATGACCAAGTCATGATTGGTTTTTGCATCTGATTGGTTGAGTAGGTGGCGCAAGTTTTTTAAACCAATCGTAAAGTAAAACCAAAGCAATTCCAAGAATACTTTCGACACTCAATTGAAAACTGCTCTATTGCAACATTATTTAGATGTTTCTTATGCTCATTTTGTCCATACTTCAGTTTACAGTGCTTGCTTATTTAATAATATTATTCTAATTTTCTGTAATTACAGCCTGTCTTGTTATGATTTCAAAGGCGTTGGAGAGAGATGAGGAATATCTTAAAGGTAATTTGATTTAAAAAAATTATTTTAATTCATAACTGTAAGTTGCAATAATAATATAAAAAATGTTTAGTACATGACCCAATTTTTGTTTTGAAAACGTTTTAAATTTATTTTGTAACTCCTTCTTGCCAGGCATAGCTTTGAAGAATCAGATCTTTTCTGAGGAGCCTGCACTCAGGAGAGATTCACAACACCTAAGGTAACTCAGTCTGTAAACCATAGGATAGTTAGGGAATAACTGATTTACAGTGTATGATTTGATGAAATAAGCCCCCGCCTACACTCAAAGGTTATTGAAAGGAAATAAGCCCCTCAGGGACTTAATAGAGCTTTTTGTTAATTGAGACTAGTTTTATTTATGTATTACCAGTTCATTAGTTAGTTTAAGACTCTGGTTGGTAGTTTGGTCCAACAGGAGGTTTTATTAAACGTCATATTGACTTTTGCAGAAACCTATTTATGTGCCATTCAGTAGATGATGAAGAGCAAGAAAATGAAGGAAAAGAGGTAGAGACATTAAACAAATTTCGTATTTGTGTTGTAGGCCAATGGTTGCTTGTCAGAGTTCTTAATACTAGTATAGTACTAGTATGTAGTTAATAAAATATTGTTATTTTTGTCATCCAGCTTGTGAAGGAAGCCGTTCACCTCAGGGAGGAGAGGTTAAAACTTGTGGAAGCAGACAGGGCTCCTCCTCCTCCTTATCCACCTGTCAAGCCCCTGACATCACACACGTAAGGAAATTGATGCATCTGTCTGTTTCAGTGCATGACTTGCAGTACCATTAGGGCTGGTTTACGACAGAGTTGGAGTTGGAAATGCAACAGTCCGTACAAACAACTACAATTACGTTTCCAATAATTGTGATTTGTAGTGTTTGTATGGACTATTGTGCTAATTTCCTACTCTGATTCCGACTCTGTCGCTAGTGTAAACCAGTCCTAATGGTACTATATGATGATTTGATTTAGCATCTTCCTTCCAGCAAGTGCCCCTTTTCTAACAAGTACCACTTCTCTAATACGCACCTCTTCTCTAATAAGCACCTCTTCTCTAATAAGCACCCATTTTAAATAAGGGCCTCTTCTCTACCATGTACCCCTTCTCAAATAAGCATCCTTTCTCCAATAAGCACCCCTTCTCTACTGAGCACCCCTTCTCTACTAAGTGCCCCTTCCCTAATAAGCACCCCTTCTTTAATAAGCTCTCATTTGAATCTATTCTTTTAAGTATGCACCTGATCGGCACCCTATTCCAATTATCAATTATTGTCAGTAAGAGTAAAAGATCTATCATATATTTTAAAATTATTTCATTCAAGGTGGGCAAGCCTTGGTGAATGTTTCATTGCTCTCTATGATCACCTCACAGCACCAGAAAATCCCCAGGTAAAAGCTGCTTGATATGGTCAGTTAATAGTAACATTTATATTTAAATTATCATTGTTAAGATTATTTTGATTAACAAAGGTTTTGGATGGGTAATATAATTTAGTTGAAGATAAAAGTGGATATAGTTAATAAAGGGAAATGGTTATGAAGCCCGGCAAAGTTCTTTGTTATATGTTTTTGTTCGCTATTTTGGGGGTTGACCGTGCACAAAACCTGACAAAATACAATAGGTGGTTACATGTGTTCAAGCAACTAACCAATAGAAACGTTGCGATTACGTAATTCATGCATAGTGTATGAGCGCAAAACAAAAGATGTGCACGGTCATGGACCTTCCAACATAAATCGTGGCCTCTCTGTTTGCTCCTTTGAAGTTTGCCGGGCTTCATAACCATTTCCCTCTATTAACTATGGAAAGAACGAGTCCTGTTAATCTTGTATGTTTTCAGTGGAACTAAATTTTGACCATTACTAACAATATGCAGCATTTGACACATTAGGGAGCTTAAGCAAACCACAACGGCAACGGCAATGAGAACATCGCTAAACAATAGTTTTAATGAGCAGTAACAATAGCTCTGCATGTGCATTTTAAATCTTGGTACATTTCTAATAGCCGTCCTCTGCAAAACACAACCATGAAATGACCAAATTCTGGGTTTTCCAAGGACGTGAACCGCAGCTTCAAATTGTTTATATGATGAGTGGAAACTACATACACTGTATGACAATACCATTTTACATGTATGTTATTTCTGGCCAAATGCTCCTTATGCATATATTGTGCTGCATTGTTATTATAGCCACTTGGTCGAAGAGTTGATCTGGAGGGATACTACAAAGCTATTGTCACACCAGGTACTTCACATTGTCATTTTGGGGGAATTTAATTCTCAGTTTGCAAAAAATAGCAACTGTATTTTGTTTTCATTAAAAGGGAGTTTTTTTATATGGAAACAGTGGTTGTCCATTGTAGCCCTCTTATTGTCCCAAGCATGATCAGCATAGTTAAAAGGTTAAAGTCTGTCTAGAAGCCTAGTGGCTTATCAGGCCGGTGCGCATGCTTAGCTCCGGTTTCCATAGCATGAAGTGACTAGATATCGCTATTCCCCTGGATGGGATGCTAGTCCATCACAGGTAACCCCCTAGCGTTTTTGCCAGGTTGCCCTGACTATTCGCCGGTACCCATTTACTCCTGGGTGGAGAGAGAGCACTGTGGGAGTTAAAGAACACAAGAACACAACACAGTGACCCCGGCTAGGGCTCGACCCCGGACTGCTCGATCTGGAGTCCAACACGCTAACCATTAGGCCACCGCTTCTCCCACAATATCCGTATCACATCCTTACATTGTCAAGCAGATGGGTGTTAACAGAAAAGATAGAAATATGAACTATAGGGAATTTACTTGATCTATCACCAAATTCTCTAAACTAATCCTAAAAGAGGTGTATGGAATCAGTGTGGAGAATTGGCGCTTTGAGATTGGGATTGAAAGGGTTAACCAAACATTTGCCTCAGAGGCAGACCCTTTGGTATGTTCTCAAGGTATTTCAGTATAGAGAGTTTAGACCAGGAGCCCATTACCCGGAGCGAGTAACTGTAATAAATTTGTGTCACAGAGTTTTTACAGAGGTTTATTTTTAGATTCCCTTTTCCCGTGAATTCGTTTTCCCACTAGACAATCAAAAGCTTGTCATTTGAAATAATATTAATTGGCATCACCGCGTAACAAAGCACCGCAATAATATTAGGTCACGATCTTTTTCTTTTTTTCTATTTCATATATTACTTACTCATGGGACCAGAAACTCATATTTTCCCGGGAAAACGGAATAAAAAATAAACTGGTCTTTAAAAACACTGTGACATAGACATAGTATGGGAGTTGCTCGCTCCCGTGGGCTCCTGTTTTAGACCTAATGATGCCACGACTAAATTAATTTTCTTTCTTTTTCCTTCAGACATTTCAATGTCCTACAGAGCTTCTGTTGTTAAAGTGCCTGATTATTCAAGCTCAAGTTTTTCTACTGAAGGATTTTCGGTGTACAAGAATGTGCAAACAGGTTAATGACCATTAATAATGTTTACTGTCAGACAATACCCTAAATAGCTAACTTTAATGTTTTTCTCTTTATTATCAGACCAGTTCTTTTCTTTCCTAAAATTTTATCTGTAAATGACAAAGCAATTCTTCTGTTATTTATTTCTCCTATGACAAATAGACTTGACAAGTCTGGAGGCTAACTCAAAAACGTAACGGTTAATTTAGCCTCCAGGCTCATGTGATTCAAGCTAACCAACTACCCATTGTTTTTGACATTTGGTGTTTAGGTGACAGTGATGAAAAGAGCAAAAAAGGACCAAAAAGAAAAAAACCACCTCCAAGTACTATTGAAAATGATTTCCTTCCCAAGAGAAGATCAGCAGGGTATGAATTTACCCTTACACATTGTTTGTTCTTTATAATAATTGTATTGAGTACTTCCTTAGAAGATCTGTAAATATACTGTTACCAGGGCTGCAAATAACGATCAGCGGACAATGGCCAACTAAAATTTTCCAATGTCCGATGAAATCCCAACTGTGGTCGGACATGCATGATGTCCAGACAATTTTTTTTGCCTTCCAACGCTAATTAATGCATAATAATGCATTTTGTTCTAAACGCGACAATTTTGTTTGCCTTCCAATACAAATGCTAACACGTTTTGTTCTAAGCACAAACTAGTTTACTCTGCGTTCACTTGACAACGCGTTAGATTAGCAGGTTCGCTTATCGAGCAGAGAGAGAGCGTTTTTAGATTAGGGTTTTTATGTACAAGACTGTAAAAAGCATTGAGACCTCGATGTGATGTGAAATGCGTTTTTTAAGAACCTGTTTATTATTATTATTAATATGATGTCCAACCTCATTTTTGTTTTGTCCGACCAAAATGGTGACTTAGTCAGACATATGTCCTTTCAAGAAAAACAATTATTTGCAGCCCTGGCTTACCATTATAAACATGAAAAGTGATTTATTTCAGTCTGAATCGTATAATGAATAAGAAGTGGTTTGATATATGCTTGTTGGTCAAAGCGATGGGTATTTTCTTCTTCTTGCATGAAAATGTATGTATTTGCAAGATCCTTCCCCAGATACCAGACTTTGTCACCCAGAGGAACACTCCATACACATCATACATCCCACCGCCACTAAATAAAATTGAATATTGATTCTGTTTCCCCAATATGACTTGTGGCACAAACGTGGAGATGCAGTGGCCTTATGGCTAGCGCGCTGAACTCTGAACTGAGCGGTCCAGGCCGGGTCATTATGTTGTGTTCTTGGGCAAGACACTTTACTCTCGCAGTGCCTCTCTCCACCCAGGAGTATAAATGGGTACCATCAAGAAAATGCTGGTAACCTGCAATGGACTAGCATCCCATCAAGGGGTGTAGCAATACTTCTGTTTGCTTCATGCTACAGAAACTGGATAAGCTCCGGCAGTTGTGGGCCACTAGGCTCGTGAAGACTTAACCCTACAAACACCCTTTCCAAGAAAATCCTGTGGAACCCCATGTTCAAGTGTATCCCTGAGTCAGTCTATTCTTTTCTGAGCTTCAAAGGAGGCACCACTATAAAGCGGACACCTCTCTAAGGTGGACATGGTTGGCTGACTGGTCTCTGCCAAGTTTCACTTGTTTGTCTATAACTAAACTTTCTTTAAAGTGCCCATAACCTTTTTTTTTTTTATTTTCTCATCTGAATCTAAACATCACCCAAGGAAATTCTGCGAAAAAATTTTGCGATTTGCAGAAAACGCGAATTTTTATGAATGTTTCAAATCTTCAAAATCCTATTTTTGTTTGGTATACCCGTCCCGCTGTAAGAAGGCCGACGGGCTCAACTTTTCCTGAACCTACGTCACAATTCCTTTGTTTTGAAGCCACGTGTTCCTTAATCTACGTCACAGTTCCTTTGTCTGATGTCACGTGTTCCTTAATCTACGTCACAGATCCTTTGTGAACCGAGAAGGACCCAGGGGAGACTAAAGCAAATGGTGATCCAAAATGGCGGCAAATTTGAAAGTTTTATAAAATTCATAAACAATTCGCGTTTTCTGCAAATCGCAAATTTTTTCGCAGAATTTCCTTGGGTGATGTTTAGATTCAGATGAGAAAATTAAAAAAAAAGGTTATGGGCACTTTAAACTGGACACCTCTTATCCCTAAGGTGGACAGCTAGAGCTGGTCCTAAGGGTGCCTGCCTTAGAGAGAGTTTCACTGTACATACCAGACGTTCAAGGAATACTCACTGTTAGTATTGTCATTTCTTATTATCTTATAAAAAAAAGGTGAGAACAAACAAAAAGAAGGAGGAGGAAATAAACTACCGGGAATTGGTTCAGTCATTCATTCCCTCACTCTTCAGGTTTGTTTTATGATTAGAATCTAAATTCTCTTTAACCCTTTTGCTTCAAATCTTGCTTCAGGTAATGAGGTCCTTACATTTTAGTCAATGGATAAAATTATAAAGTGTGACCATTCATATAAAAGCTATTGAGCTGTACTATCATGTGGTACTGTTTATTATACTGTACAAGGTGGTTCTAACTTTTAAGTCTGTGGATGAAACCCTAGTGTGTGACCATTCAAATGAAAGCTATTGAGCAGTACTTTCATGTGGTACTGTTTATTATACTGTACAAGGTGGTTCTAACTTTTAAGTCTGTGGATGAAACCCTAGTGTGTGACCATTCAAATGAAAGCTATTGAGCACTACTTTCATGTGGTACTGTTTATTATGCTGTACAATGTGGTTTTTTTAAGTCTGTGTATATGAATTCCTTGTGCGATTTTTTAATGTCTATTTTCGTTATCATTTTTGTCAGACCCAGTGTGAGTGCAGATGATGACAGTAGTCAAGATAGTCTTGCAGATGGATCACAGTTTAGTCAGAGGTAAACCTTACGGGTAAAACTCCCCAACCATTCTCCTCTCATTGTATATCTTATTCTATACCAAATTAAAAAGTATTGTGACTGACAATTTGTCATCTTGCAGAAGTAGCCAGTCACAAACTGCAGAAGGGAAACCTGGAGAAGGGTTTTTCACTGGTAAGCTGTAAACTTGATCTTTTTGAAAGTCAATATATGTGACAAGCAAAGTGTTTTGAGAAAAGTGCTTATCATTCATAAAGTACAGACTTTTCTGATAAAACAACTTCCTCTGTCAATTACAATGGACAGTAAATAAACTGTTGGGTTTAACAGTTATTTACTGTCCATTGTAACTGATGAAGGGGTTTTACCAGAAACGTCAGTAATTTATTACCCTGGTCCCAGAGGTTTTCTTTCTTCTTTCTTCTTCTGAACTTGATCGAAGCGATCAAAGCGACGCGGCAGAGAAGAAAACCTCTGGTGGCAGTGGATACGATCTCATTTCCATGCTGACGCCAACTGTCAAATTTTCAAAATAGTAATTAAAAAGCCGGCCAATGGCAATTAAGATATCACGTGTTGATCAGCCGTTTATTTTGTTCAGTGGGGTAGACCAAGGTATATTGTTCACGCGAATATTTTCTTCGCTTGGGTGGTGAAGACTGGTAATTTGTCAGTTGACCTTTTCCGGTTTGGTCGGGTCATGTCAAGCGGCTGTCAAGAGATATATACTTCATACGCTCGCTCTTCTCGTATTTGATAATCTCCGAGTTGCAAAAACATTTATAATATACAAAACAAATGCCAGCAAATGATGGATCGAAACCGCGTGAGTAGTTTTGAGTCAAACACAACATCTCTATAATTCCCGGCTGTAATTGGATCAGGACCAACGCACTGTAACTGAAAGTCGCGACGCTATTCCAACAGTTTATTTAATTTATTTTTTTAAAGGAATCTAACAGCTGGGATCGGCGCGACAATATTCGGGACTCAAACTCATTTCTTTTCGCAGACGTAGATGGGCTACTAGCAAAATATCTCTCGATAAAAACGTGTGCTACGGAGCGACGTTAATTGATCACGTACGAGTTATCCTCTCCGGTAGTGAGTGTCAAATTTACCTCACGCAGTGATGCGACAAACATCCTCACCTTCCCCTCGGTGGTTTCAATCATGCAAACCAATCAGATTGATTGCGTGGCTCGTTAAAATATCTACCAATCAGAGCCCGAGGGTCAGATCTTGACCCTAAATTCCAGCATGGAAGTGAGATGCATAGCCACTGCGCCCAGAGGTTTTCTTCTCGCCACTCCGCGACTCGCTTCCGCCGCTTCGCGGCTCAAGTTCGATTGAGAAAGAAAGAAAGAAAACCTCTGGGCCCAGGGTAGTAATTTATGAACGATGGCGCACTTTTCTCAAAACACTTTGCTAGATACTTAAATGAAAGTGCTACACAGCAACCTCCTTTTATTCAAATCTATACTGGTTAAAACATAAAAAGGGTGCTGAAGAACATTACAGACTGTGTTATATTTAAGTGGTATGGCTGGAGAAGGACACTGTAATACCGGAAATCATATAATATTACGAACTGATGCTGTCAGAGAATACTGTTGAAAGCATAGTTAATAGAGGGAAATGGTTATGAAGCCCGGCAAAGTTCTTTGTTATATGTTTTTGTTCGCTATTTTGGGGGTTGACCGTGCACAAAACCTGACAAAATACAATAGGTGATTATGTGTGTTCAAGCAACTAACCAATAGAAACGTTTCGGTTACGTAATTCATGCATAGTGTATGAGCGCAAAACAAAAGATGTGCACGGTCATTGACCTTCCAACATAAATCTTGGCTTCTTTGTTTGCTCCTTTGAAGTTTGCCGGGCTTCATAACCATTTCCCTCTATTAACTGTGGTTGAAAGTGATCTCAGGCCTTAACAACTGACTCAAAGTTTTTTAAATGACTTGTCTACATTCAACATGATGTGTATTGTATACCCAGGTGATAGAAATACTTATGATGAAGTAATCACTGGTGAAGCCGAGACACTGGACATTCTCACCTTTGTCAAAGAGCACATGGAAAATGGGTGAGTTATACTTTTGTGGATTTAGGATACCTGTAAGTTGCTCATTGAATACTACAGTGGGGATCAAGCGCCATTCTTGGAAAAAGGTTGTTGATGTATGCCCAGAGTTTCCAAAAGAGGCCCTGACAATTGTCACACCAGCATGGTACAGCAGGGCTGCAAATTATTATTTTTTCTTGAAAGGACATGTGTCGGACAAAACAAAAATGAGGTTGGACATCATATTATTACAGTACCGCTTGATAAGAGAACCTGCTAATCTAATGCATTGTCAACGCAGAGTAAACTAGTTTGCGTTTAGAACAAAACGTGATAATGCATTAGCGTTTGTGTTGGAAGGCAAAACAATTGTCCGGACATCATGTCCGACCACAGTTTGGGATTTCATCGGACATTGGCAAATTTTGGTTGGCCATTGTCCGATGACCGACTGTTATTTGCAGCCCTGGTACAGTGAGAATATATCATGCCTTGTAACTCTGGTGACGAAACCGCTGACTCGGAGATGGGGTTTCTGCCCTCAACTGGTACATGTACTTGTCCCCCTGAGGCTGACAAGGTACTGACCCATTCAATGTTTTCATTCACCAAACAGTGGAATTATTGACTTGATGAATCAGTACGGAATATGCCTTGCAGCTCAAAACAACAAGAAATGGTGAGTTATATTAACAATTTATTCTTACATAATTCTTTGTAATTCCTCAGGTGCAGTGTATAGAAGTGTATAGAAGATTGGTTTTATGCACTTGTTTCTGGAAGGGGCGAGGAGATGGCTGACATTTCACACTATGGCACATGCAGCCAAAGATATTCCCAGTTTCTGTAGCATGAAGCAACGAGGAGTATTGCTATTACCCCCCTGGCCCAGCTTCTTGTCAGATTGCCCTAACAGTTTGCTAGTACCCACTTATACTCCTGGGCCCAGTTGTTCGAAAGTCGATTAACGCTAATCCAGGATTAAAAATAAACCAAGGTTGAAATTTCTCTTGTATGGAAGTGTCTTTCACTGCTAAATGTTTGTAGAGATTGAGATTACTCAAAGTCAAAACTGAAGGACTAAAAATATAAACAGAAAACCTCACTGAAAAGTTACAAAACTGAAATCAATATTCACGCTAATCCCGGATTACTGGGATTAGCTTAATCGTCCTTTGAACAACTGGGCCCTGGGTGGAGTAAGGCATTTTGAGAGTAATGTGTCACCCAAGAACGCAACAGTATGACCCCAGACCACTCGATCCAGAGTCCAACACACTAACCATTAGGCCACTGTGTTAGCCACTGTGTCTCCTGTGGTTTTTTAGTTAGGTTTTCTGCTCTTGTTTCTGGAACCATTCCTTTGTTCTTTTTAGGCCTTCTGCCTTGGCAGATGTCTTCCTAAAGGCCTATCAAAGAATGAGAAAGCATGTTATACTTCCATCTGAATTTTGGTAGGGATAGCCTAATGCTCTGTCTTGTGATATACATGTAATTATGTATATTGCTAAATCTAGTAACAGTTGAGTATGTCATCCACTACTTTCTTGATTTATGTTGATAACCCATCACTAACAGTGGCAAATTAATGGCCACATTTCGCAATGATTCAACACTGAAAATTGGGATTAAGGAAACAGGTACTAGTAACACGCACAGAAACTACATTCCTGTCATAATTTACCTTCAAGTTGTTTGTAAGGACAGTTGAGCCTCTACTATAACTAATGGATACTTCCCCTAAGGCAAGCAGATACTTCCCATAAGGAAATAATAATTGTTTTACATGATACTGCTGACAGCAAAGGAGATTTCCAAACGTCTGTATTTTTGATGTACCGTTAGTTTAAAATGGACTGAACAACACTTTCTCGTTGTGATATAGTAATGATGACCAAGACGAATTGTACAGGACAAGAATGGCAAAGGTATAATCATATGGTGTTTTAAATAGCAGTTATTACAGTTGAGCCCGCAGTCAAATAAAGTATGCAAACGAGTTAGGCTCGATTCCGCCGCTCTCTTGAGTCCGGTCTTCATTCTGGCTCATTTTCCCGAACAGCAGCTGGTAATCGAGCCTACAAATGAGGCTAATGGGCCAATACAATGCCAGATTGACCCTTTTGCCTCGTTTGCATGTCCAACGGCAAACAATACCAGATTGACCCTTTCGCCTCGTTTGCATGTCAAACCGCTGACATCTGTAATAACTGCTATTGTTCAATGTGGAACTCTGCATTGTTCTGTTTAGTCAAGAACACAGGATTCACGATTGTGTTCATTCCATGGTGGGAGTCAAACTTACGTCTTCAGGATCACTTATATCTGTTATGCTACTCATGAAGCTGAGTCCAGACTAATGGTAATGCTAATGGTATTTATATAGCGCATTTTCTATATGGATATATTCAAATGCGCTTTACAATTCAACTCAGGGGTGAGATCGGACCTCAGCATGTAAAGGCGCATGTGGCAGCCGCTATCAGTCCATTCATGATCTCACCCCACCCACCCAACCCATGAATACGCACGTGAACAGGCCAGACCACAACACCGGGGACTATGTCCTCTACTCTTTTCGAACAGTGATGTGAGTTCTTTAACGTCCCCTACTAATTTGGTATGAAGAGATGTAGGAGACAAGGCCAACGGCTTAACATCACCGCCCAATGACGTGACCATCTGAACTGAGACAAGGTGTGAGCACAGCCAGCATGATCTTACCAGCTATATTAAGACCCTGGTTGCAAGCAGTCACCCTCATTTCCTCAGATCTTGTGGGCGAGAGGAAATTTATTAGAGTATATGCTGCAAATCATAGAAAAATTGGGAAAAGAAAGAGACTGTTTACATTGTAAGTCCAGACAAGCTTGTGTAGACCAAAATTAGCTTTTTTCTTGTCTTTTAGTTATTTGTCAACTTCTAAATTATAGCGTTATTATTCAACATTTTCTCACGGTTTTGTCATCAGCTTGTGCTAGTGGCCAGTGAGCTGACTCTGGACAAACTGCTGACAGCCAAGTCAAAGTCCTCGTCCAGTCTCTCTCCTGCCAGCTCACCACGTGGGTTAGTTTTGACCATCTTGGCTTCCTAGTATTTCTTTATTTGTGTTTTTTTCACTGTTTTTGAGGTTGCTTTCAATCTTTAGACCAGTTTGTATGTGACAGATTCACTTTAAATTGCATGACATTGTTATTGTTGTTTATAGGGGCGGATCCGGTGTGTCGCCCTTGAGAGTCAGTGGATTTTCCAGTCAATATTTGCCCACAGATATCGAGTATCTTCATCGCATAAGCAGTGATCAGACTATTCATGGAGACTTCACTTTGGAAATGGGCCATCAGAGGTAATAATTCTCTACTTGTCATACGTGTAACTTATAATCTTGTACAGCGCAAGCACTGTAAATATTATTTTTTGCAATTTCTTTGTAATTTTTTGCATTGCATAAATTTTATGGAAACGCACTTCCTGACCTGTATAGTTCTCACGAATGAGTAAAACTTTTTCGTTAAACATGATGAATTTAGTCTGAATGTGTCTACGCGCTGAAACGTTAGAAATCTATCTAAAACTGAAACCATTTAATGAGCTAATTAATATGGTAACTAAGAATCAGCATAGAATGATGATGCACTGAAAATGAGTGACTGCTCAGAAGGTCTGACATTTTCATCAGGGGCTCAGTGGCAGACCTTGGTAGAGAGTTCATTTTGTTCGGAATCAAACTCGAGGACTGACGCGAAAACGTGAAACGAATGGTAATTTTAATCGGGGTGAACTCTCCATCAACACGTTTCTGATTGTGGTACCACAGCTGGCCCTACGTGCCTGAACAGTAAACATCAAACTATGCAGATTGTATCACTAAATTAGTAAACAACATGCATAATTAACCTGGGAATCAGGTTGTTCCGTTGCACAAAACTGACACTATTTTTGTTTTTTTTGTAGTGAACTGGATGAGAGCAAGGTACCTAATGTTACAAGGTCAAATGGATTACGCCATGATGTACTTAGATAGAGTAAGTCAAACTGCACAGGGATTTTCAGTTTTAACTTACGAGAGTGCCAAACTACAAGTTTGAAACAAACAGCACCACAGGAACTTATTAAGAAACAAACAGCACCACAGGAACTACGTTTTTGACGCTACGAGGGAAAGGGCTAACATAAAGCCAACCTAAGCTACCACTGTAAGGAAATAAAATAGATAGATTGATGAGATAGAAATTCATTTTCCACGTTTCTTCAAAATTCACTTTGCATGCTAAGAATCACATGGTTCGTCACCATTATATTGAAAGTACCTTTGTTCGCAGCGATTTTACACTGAGGATTTATTTCTCTTTGATTTGTTTTCTCAGAGTTCAAAGCTTTTGACCCTGAAGGTGAATTCAATCGAGGGACCAACCACTGTCAAGTTAATGAACTGTAAAGTGGACAATCTCGTTACACTTGGTATGGAAAAGCTTACAAACATCTCATATAGAGCGGTTTTCAATTGAGTGTCAAATTAAAGTAATCCAGAATTGCTGTGGTTTTTGCTTTACTACACTCTGTGATTGGTTTAAAAAAACTCACGCCACCTTCTCAACCAATCAGGTGCAAAAACCAAACCACACGCGTTTTGGTCACACGTTTTGGTCACACGCGTTTTCCCGCGCCTGGTGCCGGTTACGTGTATTTGTTTCGAGTTCTCATTGGTTCATTGTGTTGTTTACGTTTGTTGTGATTGGCCATTGTACGCTTTGGTTTTGACATTTGAAAACCGCTCTATGATGCGATTTATCAATTTGTCCACATTGTAATCGCATGCATTTCCATCAACAGTTTCAGTTTTTATTATTATACACTGTTTGTCAAAAAGAGAAAATACAGAAATACAGTACAATCAAAATACATAAAGAAAAAGAAGATAAATCAAATTGTTACAGAATATGTGCACAGTGACTCCATCACAGTGACCAAAGTAGCTTTCGCTTTCCTCACTTCTCTACAAAATCAAACCATTGTTGCATGGGTTTTCTATGATCTAGGTATATTCTTGAGCTTTTGGAAACATGCAATGACAGTCAGTGTTCTTTTGATGTTTGTTGTGTTTACAGATCAAGTCCAAAAGAAGCTGGAATCGCTACAAAGGTGCCAGTCATTAGAAGAGGTATGCTCACCAACACTGACATAACTGAACCCATGTGTTGTAATATAATTTTTGTTGAAAAAATTTCACAGTTTTCGTTTACCAGGTTCATTGTTCTTTATGTACGTTCGCTCGCTCGCTCGCTCGCGTCGCTCGTTGTCGTTCGTTCGTTCGTTCGTTCGTGTTCGTTCGTTTCGTTCGTTCGTTCGTTCGTTCGTTCGTTCGTTCGTTCGTTCGTTCGTTCGTTCGTTCGTTCGTTCGTTCGTTCGTTCGTTCGTTCGTTCGTTCGTTCGTTCGTCGTTCGTTTCGTCGTTCGTTCGTCTGTTCATTCGTACGTACATACGTACAATTCGTACATACGTACAATTCGTACATACGTATAATTCGTACGTACATATATACGTACGTACCTACCTACGTACAATTCGTACGTACGTAAAATTCGCACACACGCACAATTCGTACGTACGTACACAATTCGTACGTACATATATACGTACGTACGTACGTACCTACCTACGTACAATTCGTTCGTACGACACGTACATATGTACATACGTACGCACGCTCGTTCGTGCGTGTATTCCTGTCATGAAAAGTGTTCATTCAGCTTTTTTGGACAGGAATTACATTACAAATGGTCACTGGGTTTCAGTGGAGATTTCTTTTTTTGTTGTTTTACTTATGATTATTCATTTATTATTTTGTTCATTCGTTAATTCACCTGCTAGTTTTCTCACTTCTTCTTCACTACTTTCTAAATTCTAAATTTTTGACTTTTATTTAACTGTAAGATTAATTGTAAAATTATTGTGGCAAAACTCATTAAACTAAAATAAATAAACTTTCTTCATTTTATGTTTCCCTAATCATTTTATCATTTATTAGTTTATCTATCAATGGATCGTTTCATCTTTCTATTGCTTTTGATACCCATGTATAACATGGACATTAGTACTGACTCCCGGTACTGACTTATGTTTTTGTTTGTTCAGGTTCATCGACTGTAGCGAGTCAGGTCATTATGAAGATGTAGTGCAACTTCTGATGCCCACACTCCACCAGCCGCAGCCTAAAACCAAGGTATGACAAAGAGCTAAAGCCTGATTGTGTTCACTATAGCGGCAAAAAGTCTATAAACCAATAAAAACTCTAGCAAAATTGTAACCACCTCTGGTGTAACTGATGGCAAGCGCGGAAAAGTCGCGTGCAACCGGTTTTGGTTTGCACCTGATTGGTCGAATGGACAACATGTGTTCTCCGATTGGTTAGAGTATGTCACACAAGTTTTGCTAACCAATCGTTGAGCTTATCGAGTGCGAAACGAAAGTAAACACATGTTTGTTTTCACTGTCATTGGAAAAGCACTCTTGCTGCAGATATAATCTCTCTTAATTTTTTTAGCTTCACATTTTCGTAAATTTGGCTGTTACTTACTTACTTTGGCCCTTTGCTTCTCCCGGAGCATAGGTCACCAACAAGCTCCCTATCGTCCTCTTCTCTGGGTAATCACCCATTTGGCTGTTACTAACCCAGAAACATTTTCGTTTCCTTGCTATGGTGTTTATTGACACTAATAAAGTTCATTCATTCAGCTAATGTCTCGAAGAAGGTCTCTGGATTAGGGATGGAAGAGATGACTTGTAGCCCCTTTTACTTCAATCTGTACCTCTCTATCCAAACTTATGGAAATATGGCCCAAAAAACTTCGTCGCTTGCGTATTGTGTCATCACGCGCCAACGAAACCGCCAGCTATGCAGACAAGACCCAAATAAACTTACAGCTGGCATAAGTTTAAACTTGAATTGATTGTTTGTGAATGTTGTTTTTTGATATACAGTAACCCTTAATTGTGCTGTTAGGTCAGTGAGCTTGGCATGTCCATACCTGAAAGACCGGCTCAGTTGTTATTACTGCAGGACTCGCTTATTAAGCTCAAGGACTATGAGGTTTGTTCAAAGTTTTTGTGACACTGTCGTCTTTAACATGTAAAGATGTATTGTAAAGTCATTTTTGTGAAGTGAAACATCACCTTCAGATTGAAGAAAACCTCAAAATGATAGTTTACTAAGGTATAAAAACACAAAAGAGGTGATGATAAACCAAACAGGAACAAGGATGGTTAAGGATGTAGAAGATTAGGACGTATTGCGAACGACGAACTTGACAAAATTTATGCCAAAATTAATATAAAAGCTTTGTCAAGCTACAACGGTACTGGGCGATTCTCTGTAGTGTAAATGCCCTTTCTCGACAAGAGGTCATAGTGTTTTTCTTCCTTTGTTTCTTTCCAGCAATGCATCACGTGTTCCGAGGTTGCTCTGAACGAGGCTGTGTCACAGATGAGTCCATGCGAGGCCTGGTCCACAACTCTCTCCAGGCTCTTTGGTTGTATTGATAGGTAAGGTCTGAAACAATACCCCTGATGTCATTCTCGGGATTAATACTGTGACCTGTTTGCACAGTGCATTTGTTTGTTACTTCCCCCAAATTGATGAAAGACTGGCCCACCTAGATTAGCAATTACTACCTGTGTAAAGTGTGAATTTCCATGTAGTTTCCAGTACTTTCGGCCTAGTTAACCAAGATTTTCACAGCATTCATCTTTGGGAAGATGAAGCACTTTCACAGTCGCACGGACATGACTGAGCCTGCGGTTTCTCACTGTTTTGGTTAAAGAAGTTGCTAAGCAACTATTTTTTGATTGGATAATGAAAATTAGACCCTCTCTGAGTTCTTCAGAAAACAGCACCCCCCCCCCCCCCCCCCCCTCCCATCTATAGAATGCTGTTTTGTGTACATAGGCTATGATTGGAGTAAGAATCAGTTTGGTCGTGTTTTCACGTAAATATTATAAGCACATTCAATAACATTGATTTTTCTCGCAAAGCCTGGTTTAGAATGTTGCATTGAACTAGTTTATTCCCTTCAAAAAGTGCTGCTTCTCGTGTGTTTAATTTTTCGTGGAGAGAAAATGTACATTTTTTTTTATGCCAGGAGTATTTTGGAATGCAAGAACGTACTGGACAAGATTCCTCAGGATAAACTCAGCAGATTGACTCTCAACATCATCAAGGTAAATACTAAACCATACTCTAACTTGTTTCCTTGGGCAAGACACTTTACTCTCAGAGTGCCTCTCTCTACCCAGGAGTATAAATGGGTACCGGCAAACTGTTAGGGCGATCTAACAAAATGCTGAGGGTAACCTGGTGTTGGACTAGCATTCCACCCAGGAGAGTATCAATACTCCTAGTCACCTCATGCTACGGAAACTGGGATAAGCTCCGGCAGTGTGGACCAGTTTGGCTCCGAATGGCTTAACCTTACGATAGTTGCACACTGCTACCTTTTCCCCGCAAATCAGCTCAGCAACATCCCTCAGACCCACGTGGTCACAATATTTCAACATTGCTTGAGGGAAAGTGATGATTGTATAGAGTATAAGAGATCAGCTTCCAGTAATAATGTACAAGCTTTTGTGAGTGATAGTATTTTTGCATCCCGTTGTGTTAGCATTTTTTGGCCAGAATTATGGTATGTTGTCTACCACATATCTACTGTGATTTACACAGTCGAAAGCTATCCACACATTTGCAGGTATCTAGACGTAATATATCAAACGCAAGAGACAGTGTTTCATCCGATTTCCAAATACCGAGAAGAGAGTTGAAAATACAAGTTCAAGTATAAAGGAGTATTTTTGAAGAAATTCGAGGTGTTTGGAAATCAGATGAAACACCGTCTCTTGTGTTTGATATATCTTCTCAATCGAAACAACTGTGACAGAGGTTTGGATACCTGGTCTTAATTAGCACATATTTTCTCCGTTTACTCCTTAGTTTTTGTTTTTCAGAAGATATATCAAACACTCGAGACAGTGTTTCATCCGATTTCCAAACACCTCGAGTTTCGTCAAAAATACTCCGCAACGCGTCGTATTTCCAACTCTCTTCTCGGTGTTTGGAAATCGGATGAAACACTGTCTTTCGTGTTTGATATATTACATCACATGTTTACAACAGTCCTTTTATTCGTCTGTATACAGGTTCTTGAGGCTTCCATGTACGCTTCTGAGGGTTCTGATCCGCCGCTAGCAACCGCCAAACCCTGGGTTCTACTCTACAGGATCATCAAACAGTAAGTTCAGACTTATTCTTCACTCCAGAACTTCGGGTAGACTGATGGACTGGGCACTAGTTTAGTGGACACTGGGATTTCTGGAATTGTTTCGGTAGAACGCTCTATGGCACCTGTTGTGCACTGAAGTGCTGTTCCAAAACAAAATACGAAATTGCTTTGTTCGCTGTTGTACTATTGAAAACGATTTAAAGCAAATTTCACCGCAGAATCATCGGATTCCAAAAGTCGAAATGTATACTTCTTGATTCCTATAATAATACCAAAAGAGATTGAGATCTTCGCAGTTATATATCGACTAAAGAAAACCTGAAAAAAAAATGCGGCTCCAACGGGATTCAAACACATTACCTTTGCGATTCTGGTGCTCTGTTCCCGCCACTGATTTTTTAACTTTGCCGCGTCTACCCAAACGATCCCAGAAGCCTCGACGCAACTAAGCTTCTGGAGTGGTGCACTGGAAGAACTTTTCCCAATAAAAAACTAAATTTACCTCAAAGCGGACCTTGCTTTGCCTTTTCTTCGATATGGCTCTCCTTTCTCACACCATTTTCTAATATTCCTCTAATTTCAAGTCAGGAGAAGTACGAGGAGACAGCGGACAAGTCGTCCAAGACATGCGCACCAACTGTTCCTCCACCGACAGACTCTCCAATGCCTGAGACTGCGAACACGGATAGCAATGTGAGCAGCGTCAGCGTTATAAGTGACATACCTGCAAGTAACATTTCACCGTCGCTACAGTTTCTGCGCACTGCGCATGAGCATCTTGGCAGGTAAGGAAACATTTTCTCTAGTGATTATTACGTTGGTTTATGTCACTCGCTTTAAATTTGTTATGCCAGCATTTAAAGGAGCTAAGTCACGGATGGCGCATCTTGAAAAAAATTGGCCAATTTTTTCAAGTTCGTCATTCGCAATCCGTCTAAATCTTCTCCATATTCAACCATCCTTGTTCCTGTTTGGTTTCGTATCACCTCTTTGGTGTTTTTCTACCTTAGTAAACTATTATTTGGAGGCTTCTTTCAATTTGAAGGTGATTTTACACATCGAAAAAAATGACTTAAAATATCATGACATGCTCCTTTAAGGTCAACGCAATGCTTATGACTACCGAAAGCTCTATTAATTAATTTAATTATTTTATTTTTTCAAGGCGCGGCTGGTGTTGTAATCACGAAGGGGTGTTTTTGTTGCTCAAAGTGGAAGTTCTAACAGAGGAGCTTACAAAAGCAGTCACCGCCGCTAGAGAGGTTTGTTGGCTTTACATGAAGTTACACGTACATTTGCATGGCTTGTTGTCTTAGCCAATTGGGTGCAAAACCAAAATCAAATGTGACTTGGCTTCCAACGACTTTTCTTGCACTTGCTACCGGTCACGTGTTTTTGCTTCGAATTCTGATTGGCTCGATGCATCATTTGTAGCTGTTATTGCAAAACCTCTTTCTTTGGAAAACTGATTTGAAACACAGGACACTGTCCTGATTTTAGCATGATTTTGGGAAGCTCAGAAACATATCTAGATCATAGTAAGTTGAACAATAATGGTTTTATTCTGTAGAATAGCACTCGACAAATGACAGGAACCCATTAGGAAGTGAGGATGACAAACGACAGCGAGGATGGAAATGGATTGCAATATGGATTTTTGAAAAAACGTCAGGATCAGTCAGTTTTTCAAAGTTTCAAATTTGGCTCGGAAATCTTTGAAATTTTGCAAACATTTTGTTGCAGTATGGAATTTCTTGAAGAAATTGCTTTTTATCATTTAGTTAGAGTTTATTAAGTTCTTATTTCATAGATTTGGGGACCATTTCATACATTTATAACAGTTTTGAGCAAATACGCCGGGACAGTGTCCCTTTAATGTTTGTGTTTTATTTATGCAGGAGCTGGTTCGTGACCTAGAGCAGTGTTTCTTGTGTCTTTATGGACATCCTTCTAAGAAAGCAAAGGTACGAGTAAACATTTTCGTGCAAACTGTAGTTTTCTAGCCTGGAGGTCATAAATTGACAAACAGCTATTTTAACCTTGGTGAGATACTGGACAGGCAGTCGTAACATAGTCTAGTTTTCGAAAATGAGTACATCCATCAAGAAGTTACAATATAATTTTACAGTCGAACCACGGTTAGCGTAGCAGACGCCCTTTGGGCTCGTCTCGTCATGCAATCTTTCTTCCCTCTCTCTCTCCCCCCCCCCCCCCCCCCCCCCCCCCCCCCCCCCCCCAAATGAGGAAAGATTGCGTGACGAGCCCAAAAAGCGTCTGCGTGTGAGGCTACGGTAGCGTTTATTTTATACCTGCCAGCGTATGCGTGTTATTTTGATTTATTTCATGACTAACAACATTTCTTTCGTTCAAGGCTCGTGGCCTCCTGGAACACAACTCGTCTCCGGTAAGCAGTTGGTACTCTTTCGGCGGTTCCAAGCTTGGCATTGCCATTGATTAATTTCTTACCCCGCTCGTCGCATTACAGGCCTGCAGCAGCCTGCCACCTCGCGCAAACCTGACTTGTACCGTGTGTCCAGCCCTGAAATTGTTGCAGAAGTAGAGTTGTTTTCTCCTTCTGCGACATATTACTTACAGTTCCCTTGGGCGCCATGTGTTGCATAGGGCGTGACACGTTTCTGTAACTATATTGTGTTTCATGAGAGTGGGTAGTTAACCCACCACTCAACCCCCAACCTGGAGGACCAGGGGACTGCTGTTTGTCTGGTCTCTCCCCCTTGACCAATTCGGCATGGTTGAACCTACCAGGGCAAAGCCCCATGGCGTGGCACAACTATTAATCATATCCTACCATCTAGCTATCCAATCTCTACCTAGCCTGTTCCAGGCGTTCGGATAGTGACTCGCCACTCTTCGCGCGTCTTTTCGCGTCGCTCCCCCACTATCCGAACGCCTGGAACAGGCTAATCTCTAACTCAAACACGACAATCTGATTCTCCTTCTTTCAATCTCCTCTGAGCGCAAAAGAACTAAAAAACTGCGGTCTCTTCTTATGAGCTACTTGATCTGACTACCGTCGCCATTTTGGTTATGTAATTGTAATCAGAACTTGCTTGCCGCGTCAGCAATGTTGCGCGAAATGTTGCAGCGTGTGGCCACGTCGACTGACACTGTTGCGCGCAACGTTACAGCAGATGTTTGGGCCTTAGTACCATTCATTTGGCGCTGTATACACCTATTTCAATTAACGTTGTCGGATAGAAATGTTTTTAAAAGCCCGCAAGACAAGACCGAAAGGTAGCATGGTTAAAAGACCTTAAAAGTAGAAAACTGCTGCACGCACCGTATACTAATGAGAAGTAACATGGAAAACATTATTTCTAACGTTTCCTTCTTTGTTTTAAACCTGTGGAAGTAAGCTACTTTTAGCCAAACTTAATTTCAGCAGAATCAGCTAGTGAAAAAACATACATCACGTCCGAAAATAAAAGCTTGTAGATTTCTTCTTCCACCGATATGCAAATTCTAATGCAATACCCAGGCTAACCAATCGGTCTTGTCTTGTAGGCTTTACGCTTTCTATCCGACAACGTTAATTGAAATAGGTGTATTCAGTTCTAGAAGCGTAAATGTGTATGTAAATGTGTATGGCATGCTTATAGCGCCCTTCTTTCTGAGATACTGTCAAGCGTCCACTAGGGATTGTTTCATTTGTTGCTATTTGTTTGTTTTCTTCCTTTGCTTTTCAGGCTATTAGCTTTTGCGTTATAAAGGGTGAGAAGAAGATCTACTTTATTTGTATCTGAGTTATTTCTGTTTGTTGTCCGAGCAGATTGCCCTGACGTGGAGTAACTCGGTTGTAGTGTTTGATTACTTCAAGCCACCAGAGCCTCCGACATTTGAGAGCAAGTCCAACACCATCTCTGCTGAGGTAAGCAGTTTATGGTCTCCTCCATTCGAGCTAGAAGTAGTCTCCTTTGCAGCCGTTATTTTGTCGTCACGCAACGCTCAGAAGCGTTACGTGACGACACAAATAAGACTAAGCTAAAAGGTCTAAAAGCGGTAAACAAGACATGAGATCGCACTCGACTTTGCCGGTCCATACGGAAAGAAGCAGGCAATCGATAACTCGTAACAGTCACGTACTGATCATTACTGACCATCATCGATTCTAGGATAATTTCAGTAGGGCGAATAGGTACTGTGTTTCGCAAATCCTCGTAGGAGCACTCAGAGTTTCCGACGCTTGTAATCCAATCATGAACTAGCCCGAACACTCACGAGCACTCGACCGAGCACTCCGAAACACTTCAGCGTGGCGTCGTAGGGAAACCTTATAGAAACCACGGGTTCTTGTCTATTCACGAAGATGGAATTTCGACCTATCTCAGAGAGAGATTCTGTTCGCAAGATTGATTCACTGGAGAAGTACAAAACGTAATTTAGTTTTGTTTCCTGAAGGTGAAAGGAGCTATGTCAAAATATTTTAAATCATTTTGCGAAGTGTAAAATCACCATCAAACTGAAAAAAGCCTCAAAATAATAGTTAACTAAGGTAGAAAAACACCAAAGAGGTGATAATAAACCATACAGGAACAAGGATGGTTGAGGATGGAGAAGATTAAGACGGATTACGAATGGTGAACTTGAAAACATTGGCCAAGATGCGCCAACCGTGACTAGCTCCTTTAATTGAGGAACGGAATGAATGAAACGCTTCTGTCAGGTCTCGGAAGAAAAGATTGAAATGCTTTCTTCTTGTTACTTGATTTTTTCTGTTCTCCTAAATCGAAGTTTTCTTGGTTTCTATCAGGTGCAGAATCTTCTCCGTAGAATTACGGTGGTGATTCCACAGCAAGAACTTCAAGGTATGTTTCACAGTGAAGAACTCCCTACCGCCGCCACTCGACAAAGTTTATAAGCGGAATAAAAATAAAAAAACGTTTTTGTCAATATATTGGGAACAAAAACAAATTTCAAGTACTGAGAACATTAAACGCAACTGGAACATAATGAAATGGAAGAAAGAAAATTAATATGGTCTAAAGTTCAACAATTTCTGTGAGGACATTTATAGTAAGGAAATAAGGAAAAGTCCGGGGGGGGGGCTTATATCCAGAGGGGCTTATAACCGGAGATGGGCCCATAACCAGGGTAGCCTCCTACGCAGACGCTCTTTGGGCTCGTCACGGGGGAGGAAAGATTGCGTGACGAGCCCAAAGAGCGTCTGCGTAGGAGGCTATAACCAGGGGGGCTTACAAGTGGCATTTGTTTATTTGTTAGTTTGTTTGTATATTGGTGATATCCAAGTTAGATCATTACTGTAATATATCCATAACATTTTCCTTCACCAGCCATCAGTTTTGAAAGCGTTCAATCGTTTATCGAGGGTGGAGATGAACCGTCCCAAAGCTGCCTGATCGTCTTGTTGGCGTCAAAAGGTGCGCTATCCTCGCTTTGTGCAATTTGTAATTGTCCCAGGATGCCTAAGTGAATATTACAGTTTTGTTTTTGTTTTTTCCACAGGCCTGTGATCAATGAAATCTTCTACCTGCTTGCTGATTTCTACTTTAAGAACAAAGAATTCAGGTATTGAATGGAAACCACCTAAAATCTGCGTTCATTGTAATTAACTTTTCCCATAAAAAGCGATGTGAAGACTTAAATTACGAATAGAGGGCTTGTCAAACTAAACTCTGAATCAAAGTAATCTCTGAGCTAATCAGTGCGATCAACCAATCAGAACACGCAGCAAAAACACGTAACTAGCGCAAGCGCGGGAAACATGTAACCAGTTACGAGCCTGGGAAATGGCATCGAAGCCAAATCTCGTCTGATTGGCTAAATAAATATCTTTACACATTTGTATACAGTGAACTCTCTTTAAGGCGGACACCTGACCAGCTCTAGGTGTCCGCCTTAGCGAGGTGACCGCCTTATAGAGAGTTAAGTTGCAAACAAACAAGTCAACTTCGGCCTTGACCAGCCAGCCAGCCAGCCATGTCCGCCTATAGTGGTGTCCGCTTTGAGGGAGTTGACTGTACATGGATTTGTCGGTTTTGTTTTCAGTTTACTGGCCAGATCAAACGAAAACGAAAATGAGAGTTCAAACTCTCCCTCCGTTTGACTGTTGCGCACAAGAGTTAAACTCTTGTGCGCCCTCCGCGCGCTCTCATTGAATTTGAACCTGTTCGACAGGTTTTGCTCGTTTGACAAGCTCGTTTGGCAGGGACATGACGTCAACTCCGCGCACTGTCAGCTACAGTAGTTTGACCGGGGGGGGGCCCATTCTCTGATGTTAGTCAATGAGAGTTGAAGAAAACGCTCGTCCAGCTCTCGTCCCTTAACTCTCGTTCTGTTTTAAATCAGCCTTATTATTTGAGCTATTGAACAAAGAAACAATGATTTGATATCCCTTATGTTTTGTATTTTCAGCAAAGCCCTCAAGTATTACATGCACGATGTGTCTGTTCAGCCCGATAGAGCTGATACCTGGGCAGCTATGGCTCTCGCTCGTAAAAGCAGGCTGGAGAACAAGTTAAACGCGGTAAAGTTCATATATCCCGTTCACACGGAATCTTAAACCTGTTTAGTTAGTTTGAACATGTCTTAAAAACATGTTTAATTACTGTGAATACTTACTTATTAATGGACTGTAACTTTCTAGTCAAATTACTAGTATCAACGTGCCTGGATTTTTCGTCCCGACCGGGCGCCAATCCATACACTTTGAAACCTCCCTACAACAGCCACCTCTCTACAACGACCAGTCAATTCTGCCCCAGAGCGCCTTTGTAGAGAGCTTCGACTGTAGCTTGAATTTCGTGAACTTGAATTTCAGTGTGAACCTAAAAGTGAAGGACCTATACAGAAGCTTGCTGTCTCGGCTCTCAGGTGAGTCCTTCCTTTCTTAAAATAACTGATTACAAGACAATATCACCTAGTTTGACAATGTAATATTATTGTAAGCAGACTTTACATGTTGATTAATATATTAAAACTCAGATTAAGTTTTTTTGACGTACGAAACCCCGCTTTTCGTCTTTCTTTAGGTGTTTTAAAAGAGCGCTGGAGATTGACGGATCAAACAGCAGCTTGTGGGAAGAGGTACGTTCAATTCCCCTATTCAGTATGTTCCACTGGAGGGTACATTAAGGAGAGAAACAAATGATGTACATTTTGCGACTACGACAAACAAATTTCTTTATTAAAACAAATTTATTTATTAAAGCCGTAAACATATGAATTTCCAATATTGAATTTCCAATAATGAAGTCGAAAAGTAACTTCAATTCTGCCTCTATAATCGCATAAACCAATCAACTTTGTTTTCTCAGTCTATTCGCTAAACAAGCGTAATACAAAGTGCCAGCCAATCAGCACGCACCTTCACGTCAAATCGACCAATCACAGAGAACCTTGTCGCCGCCGCGCGTCCGCGCACTGGCGGGAAAAAGTAAATGTAAACTGAACGACTTTCGTTGCTGAAAATACTTACACTTGTTTTTCTCTCTTCTTGCAGTATGGGACACTTTGTTATGTGTTATATTCCCATTCATCTAGGCTGCTGAACCAGGTGTGTACTCGTTGTTGTTATTTGTTGTTGATGAATGTTTCCGATTTCTTAGCACAAATACCTGTTGTACACTAAGCGCTACACATCGGTTTGTGGAAAGGGAACATTTAAAATTTCATTCTACAAGTATGCATATTTTCTAGTCTTTGTTTTTCGCCAACGTTTATATGGCAGTTCTTCTTCTGTCCCAGTTTGATAAAGATGAAATGGCGTCGGACAATCGTACATCGTTGGTACAGCGACGTGACGAGATGTTGCTGTTATCCGAGCGCTGCTTCACTTCGGCTCTTGGAATCGAGGACGGCGAACCCTGGCTACATCACTACATCTTAGGAAAGATCACAGAGAAACTGAAGAAACCTCCGAGTGTCTATCTAGAACACTATCAAAAGGTGCGTACAGAGCCTTTTTACAGTTCCTGACGCCGTATTGGTGGGATTAGTACAGTCGAAGCTCTCTGAGCGGACACTCTCGTAAGCGGACAGCTCTACTTACGGCCGCCTTGACAAAACCCCGTTTGAACTCTAGCTCACACAAAGTCTGTATTTACACATTACCGTAAGGGGCCAGCTCCAGTTGCGGACACTTTTTCTGCTTCTCAAAGGTGTCCGCTTACGAGAGACTTCGACTGTATCAATAGAAACAGGAGTTGACATGCTTACCATTTAGCCAGAAAATCTCGGTTGGAAACTTGGAAGTCAAATGGTTCAAAAACGTTCCGAACACAAGCTGCAAAACATCGTGTTTTTCTTGAGCTCTTTTAAGGAGTTTAAAAACTCTTTTAGTATGAAAACAGTTTTAAAATGTAGAAGAACTATAATTCCTTTAGTTAACGTTGTTTCTAGAAAAAATGTAAAACAAGTCTTTATATTTGCTTATAAGTTTATAAGCGAGTAGGTCCGCATAAGCAATAAAAGGATCGTTTTACGATCTTTTTACAGTGAACTTAAACTAAAAGATGTAGTTATTATCCGTTTTAAAACTGTTTGTATACTAACATAGTTCAAGGTGCTCAAGAAAATCACAATGTTTTACTGCTTGTACCCGAAATTGCATCGCTTCTTTGTTTAGTGTATTTTTATGCAAGTAATGTATGACAAGTTAACCTTTAAAAGGCTATTCAACAATCGTTCTTGATCTAATGCTTCTTTATTCCTTGTATTTAGAGCGCAAAATATCTAGATGACGACATCTCAGGTTATCCAAGGAGAATTTCGTACTACAGTCCCCCGGACCATTCACTGGAAGCGCTAGAGGTAAGAGGGAACTGTTCCATCTCTGTTCAATTTTGTCAGGGGGGGGGGGGGGGGGGGGGGGATCGAGATCACGTTTCACGGAAAATAAAACGGTTATTTCGTGTTTTATCCAGTTCTTGATTTTGATCACGTGATTACTGGCTACAGCCACTATAGCGCAATTCACGGCCAACTGAGAACTCTCTTTTCGTTTAACGTACAATTTTAATGGTAAATCGTGACTCACATCTGATCACGTTTCACGTTTCAGTCATTTCACGTTTCACGCTCAAATCACGAGTCGCGAATACCCTTTACCGATACCGCCCTCTTTTATTAGAAGAGAACTTTGAAAATCTCCTCCTGTTTATTATTTTCTGCAATAACGGTCTATTTTACTTGGGAGCACGTGAAATAAGCAAGTTACTTACGCTTTTTTTTTTCTCGCAGATTTATTTCCGAATCCACGTGTCAGTTCTCAAAACTTCTGTTTGACAAATTCCCGGATGTAGACGTCAGTGTCCTTGAGGAACATCTGCAGCGAGCCTCGCAAGGACCTTTCTATCATCCTGAGTTTGACACTGACACAGGACAGGGCACTGTCTACAGGAGCGAGTCAACTACATCAGGTTTGTGTCATACTCGTGACATACTTGTAACAAACTCGTATAACAAACTCGTATGACAAACTCATACCATACTCGTATTAACATAATTACAAACTCGTATAACATATACGACATAGACTCGGATACGAGTCTTTCTTGTCACGTGAAGTGTGAAGTCCCTCTATATTTTCCTGTACAATCGTCACAGTACAACTTACGCATGCGCATTACGGAAAAATACCATTTTGTTCCACAAAGATCGTACGGAACCTGTACATAAATGCTGAAACCAATCCGTTTTCTTCAGGACAAAATTATAAACCTCGCTTCGCGCTCTTAATATTAATTATTAAGTGGTAATACGTAAAAAAAAAAAAAAAAAAAAAAAAAAAACGTAACTCGTAGAACCTTGCGAAGCTTTAGAGAAAAAATTTTTGACGGGGTGGTTTTGCAATGCCCTACTATTGATGAGAAGAATTAAAAGTTGGATTTTATTTTGTGTTTATACGGAAGATTTTACTTCGACTTTCAATAACATGCGAACTCTGCTTAATCAACGGTTTTCGCTTTTTGCTGCTGTCAATCATCTTAGCGGACCACTCAGGAAACAGAAGTTCACTTCAATGGTTCAAAAGGTCACGTTTGGGTTGTGATTGGTAGATTTTGATCCATGTTTTTTTTTTAGGGTCCGTTGGTTGTCCTCGTTATTATGATTGACGGCAGCCTAGCCTGCGTGCAGACGTCTCCTATTTCCTTGCTTCATAAAAAGCAACGAAGCCGTTGCAAAAATAGGCCAGGAAAAATCTTGCTCTTTTTTTTTTTTCGTGATTAGCTCCATATTGTTTATTTGTTAATAATACACTTGAAAAAATTAATTACTCCATTGATGATTGGCTAAGAGCAGTGCAGTTCAAGTGTAAACACCAGTGCAAAAAGTGTAACACCAGTGCAAATTACAAACGAAGATTTCGAAGTCGGTACGAAGAACAAGGAAGACCCGACGGTCATACCAGGTATGCCAAAAATGGCCGAAGGCTTCCGAAGATCACTCAATGACTTCCGAAATTCCGAAGACTTCCGAAGATTGCCGTAGATAACTATATGGACTAACTGTAAATTTGTGTGGATTGTTGTAGTACAAAAAACCTTGAACAATAATTGTGCTCCAGGGTAGACTTTTTGCCTTTAAACGTAACTCATTCTTCGGTTTTGTGTTTTATCTTTAGAATCTTTGTCCAGTAGCGTTTTCGAAGACTCCAAACACGGCGAGCCAAGATCTACTGACGTCAAGAGTGGCATCGATTCTGTTAGTGTGGCTGAACCCCCACAGAGTGAGGACTTAAATCTGTCAAATGCAAAGGATAATGTTACAGAAGAACCAAAAGACACTGCCATGGAGGTTTTCTTCAGTGGGAAACTGCGGTGGACTTAACAAGCAAGACTGTGTCAAGTTTCACAAAGCGAGCAATCCTCAACCCCAGTACCAATGGAAGTTGACCTGAGCGCTCCGTCCAGCGGTTTCACCTCTGCAGAACATACTCCGGATAGCTCCCAGACTCCTTTAGTACTCGGCTCTAATGAGAGCGAAGGCTTGGAAACTAATCAATCTATTGAAAACTCAGAGAAAGATATTTCGGAAAATTTAGGCCAAGGTGAAGAAAAAGAGGAAAGAAAAAATGAAAAAGAAGAAATGGAAAGTGCTGAGGATAATAAACCGTCGCTATTGAGTTCAGATTCAGTTGATAACCGAGAAACTGCCGAGCCTTGTAAAAAGGAAGAGGTTTTAGAGGAAAACATCTATGGAAGTCGAAAATTTAGCAGATCAAGAAACGGTCTTGTACGTAGAAAAACCGCCCGTTGAAGGACCAGAGAAGTGTTCCGAACCTGAGAAAAGCTCCGCTGAAGAGAAAATAGGGGAGGTGACTACGGATGGGAAAGATAGCGAAATCGCAACGGAGATAAAGAGTGCTTCGAACGAAAAATCTCGACAAAAATGGAGACTGAAGGAGTTTCCGCTGATACCACAGGCAATGTTGAAAAGGTTGAAACCGCGAACGTTGTTTCGCCAACGCCTTCAAGTGACGTGACGGACGTGACAGCCGTGACGACGGCCGCTGACACCGTGGTAGTTACGGCTCAGAGTGTGGCAGCGGTGGAGAGTATACGGCCGCCATTAACGGCGGAGCAGCAGGCGAAGAAGAAAGAACTCATGGACCGTTGTAATCACGCTCTCGAATACTGTTTGCGGCGGTTCCCTCAGCACCACAAGTCACGCTATCGTCTGGCGTATGTTTACTATTACTCCCCTGAACATAAGGTCAGTAACACAATATTGTGTCACGCTTTATTGACATAAAAACTAGTTCCGCAGTTGTCAAAGGAGCATCATAATTCTCTGAGTACAGTCGAACCTCCCGTAAGTGGACACCCTTGGGGCCAAAAAATTGTAGGTGTCCGCTTTTGGGAGGTTAAAAATGTATTGTTTGTATGTAGCTGGGTACTTGACTAAGTGTCCGCTTACGAGAGGTGTCCACCTACGGGAGGTGTCCGTTAGCAGAGGTTCGACTGTATACTGTACGGACATAAAATACAAAATATAAGCCCATTACTTTATATTCGGGGGGAGGGGGAGGGGGGCCTATTATCGGAAGGATTTTTGCGTCTGAGATTTGGGGGTCTTATTTCTTGGGCTTCGTATCTTAAATTTACGGTAATTTATAATAAAGTTAGGAAGGGCAAGTAGATGTAACCCTTTTCTGCTGGATCACAAAAGGGATGTATTTATCATGATTTTAAGTATTTGACTTTTTTTCTTTCACTCAGGAGACGAGCGCGTGTCGTGATCTGCTGTTGGGTAGCAACACGCGGAGACAACACAAGACGTTTCCCTTTCCACATCATGGGGTTTTCAACGAGAAAAGCAAGACAAACCTGTTTTCGGTAAGGAAGTTGCTCCATATATTTATGCTACACACTGGTTTGCTGTCCTTTGTGACTGTCATGGTGGGCCCAAATGCTCGCGCAAAGACCCAGTCAAACGGTATTAACATTTGTTGAGAGATGTTGAGACTTACCAGTCGCTGTTCGGGAAAATGAGCCCACGCTCATCTCCCTTCTCGGGGAGGAACGAAGACCGGACTCGAGAGAGAGGCGGAAATCGAGCCCTAGTTGAGACATGCCGTGTCAAACGGCCTCAAACAACCTCTCAGCAATGCTCAACAAGTGAGATGCGTGAGGTCTGGGACTGAGAACAATATGAGAGGAGTTGAGAGGAGTTGAGAGAGCATGTCAAACGGATTCAACATTTCGAGAACAAAAAAAGTGTTGAGATGTTGATACAAAGTTTAAACAAAATCAAACTCTTCTCAACATGTCTCAACATTGTTGAGAGGGGTGTAAAACGGCATCAACATTGGCTCTCAACAAATGTTGAGACAAATGTTGAGACCGTTTGACAGGGGCTTAAGTGATTTTGTTAATTTATAGTTGACCATTTCAGTTGATACGTTACCGATTTCTGTTTTCCTTCAGGCGTTCTGGAGAATTCCTGAAGAGGATATTGACAGGTGATTACAAGAGTTTAGATGCATTTCTGATTGAAAAGGCGCTATCTCACTATAATTAAGTCATTTTATGTGATATTTTATTATCTACTCTATAAAGCGGTTTTCAATTGAGTGTGAATTGCTTTGGTTTTACTTTACTACGCTCTGTGATTGGTTTAAAAATCTCGCGCCACATAATCAACCAATCAGATTCAACACTAAAACTAATCACTTGGTCGCACGCGTTTTCCCGCGCTTAGCCAGGTTACGTGCATTTGCTTCGAGTTCTCATTGGTTCATTGCGTTGTTTACATTTGGTATGGTTTTACGACACTCGATTGCAAACCGCTCAAACATGTGTTGTGGTTCATTGTAGGCCCGGGTGTTTCTGTACGCACACGTACAAGTCAGTGGCTTTGTTGCTGGAAGTTCTCAGTGAATTACATGAGTGGGACACTTTGTTGCTTATCCAGACTCTTCTCTATCGGACACCTGAGCAGGGCAAGTAAGTCGTGTACATAGTTAGCGATCAGACTACGAGCAGTACCTCTTTCCGCACTAATAAACGCATTTTTTTCGATTCGTTTCGCCTATTGTCCTCACTACAACGATCGAAAAACGCTGAGCGTTTCAATTTCATCGAAACGCACATATTTGAAAACGCTGTCCAGAGTGGAGACATTTGAAAACGGAGACCTATCGTATATTAGTGTGGACAGACAAAACGGAGGCTCGCGCAAACATGTCACAAACATCTATTTGCGTCTATTTGTCGCATGCGCAGATTACTGTTGTAGCGTTTTCGAGCATATTTGAGCAGTGTGGACGGGAAAACGCTGCGAAAACGACGATAGTGTGGACGCAGAGTTTTTGATGCGTTTTTGTAAAAACGGAGGGTTCGAAGACGCATTAGTGTGGACGGGGCCTTAGTTCGTCGAGCGAGAAGCGAAGGAAAACAATGGCCGCGCGGAATCTGGGGCGAGACGCGCGTCTCTCCCCAGATTTCGCGCGGCCATTTTTCCCTTTCGCTTTATTTCGCTTCCATCGCTCGATGCACTAAGGGAGATAGGGACTAGCTCGTAGTCTACAGTTAGCGATAAGCACATGTCTACCTTTCTTGCTAAGCCGATTTACATGCGAAGATGACAAGATTAGCTCAGAACGACACTCGTTCGACTTACTTCATTTGCACTTTCTTGCTAATGAATTATTCTGTTTTTGTATGTGTTTGATTGATTGTTTGTTTGTTTTTGACAGAAAATACTTGAGAGACAACGAGAGGCAATATATAGCCAGGAAGGTGAGAATTTCGAAGAAACTGAAATAGATGAAATCCTGGACATTTTCAAATTTAGTATTTTAATGGCATAGTTACTTCGTGGGTTTTTCGTATTTCTCCATTTTGCCTCCCTTGCTTGGAGTTTATCCCAATCGTCGCTTTCACTTCGTGCCTATTTACCAGGGATACAACAACGTTTTATACTTGCTCAGTGGGGTGAAGAATTAAGTACTTTGTATGGCAGTTTTCCAGCTCAGAAAATTGTTTGAGCCCGCAGTTTTCGCGAGAGGTGTTGCTAAGCAACATGACGTGTCGTTTGGCGACAAGCTGACGCAACAACTTTCGTAGCGCTCGTGCTATTTTCTGATTGGACAATAAGAATAGGAAACTCTTCGGTTTCTTCGAAAATTTGCCGAGAATGCAACTCGTTTCTCCCGATACCATCCATAGAGAGAAACGCAAAGGGATTTTATCTCAGTGTTTTAAAGGAACTATGTCACGATATTTTTAAGATATTTTTTACAATGTACAAAATTACCTTCAAATTAAAAGAAACCTAAAAATAACTGTTTGTAAGTAATAATAAACCAAACAGGAACAAGGATGGTTAAGGATGGAGAAGATTAAGACGGATTGCAAACGACGAACGCTAAATTTTTCAAGATGCACAAACCGTGACGTAGCTTCTTTAATCATTATCGAACCTGGTGATGTTCCGTTATTTGTTTGTGACAGTTCTATGCAATGAATCTGTTTGCAGGCTTTTGAGTATTCGCTGGAAATATTGAAAGTTCGAGTGTCTAACCAGGACTCCAAGGTAAGAACAAGGTACCAGGACTGAGAGAAGGATTTCATGCTCAGGAAAATTATGATAACGATTTCGCAGTAATTTTGGTCGTAGAGCAAGAGGTGTTCTTCGCTTGTAAAAATTGATTTTGGGGAGCATTTAGAGCGGTTTTCAATTGAGTGTCGAAAGTCATTCGGAATTGCGTTGGTTTTGCTTTACTACGCTCTGTGATTGGCTTAAAAAAACTCGCGCCACCTTCTCAACCAATCAGATGCAAAACCAAATCCAATCGCTACTTGGTCGTACGCGTTTTCCCGCGCTTGGCGCCGGTTACGTTTATTTGCTTCGAGTTCTCATTGGTTCATTTTGTTGTTTTCGTTTGTTGTGATTGGCCAGACCGTGGTTACTTTGGATTTGGTCTTACGACACTCAATTGAAAACCGTTCTAATACTTATCGCGAGGCAAATAGAGACGCTGCACGATGCGCTGTCGCACTTTTAGTCCCTGCACTGTTGGTCAGGAGCAACATTCTCCTTACTTGTCATACATTTTTCTGTTCTTTTCTTTGTGAGAATTTGGTTATAATCAAGACATTTTACAGATTACCTCTCTAATTCTCCTAACCTGCTCTTTTGAATCCATAATGTAAAGAGAAGTTGGTATTTAATCACTCCTTGGGCTGATCAGGGAAGCTATATACCAATAAACCGTAAAAAAACTATCCAAAATACCCAAAATTAGATCACAAGAGAAGGGAACACTTGCTCTAGATCGAGGATAAATGAAATGGATTCTAAACGTTCAACTTTTCAACCAAAATATACCACAGGCCAAATAAGTGGAATCCCTCCAAGGGAAACGAAAATTGGTTCGAGAAATCGGGAGTTCAAAATATCGGTGGTAGAATGACAGTGAAACAAATCCAAAGGAAACGACTTTTAGTTCGAGTTATCGGGAAGTTTGAGAAATCGAGGTTGAGAAATCGGGATTCCACTGTACCCATATTTCAGTGTGAAAATCCCGTACCCATTAAAACAAAACAACTAGGATTTGGAGCTTCAAGAAAGAATACAAAAACATATTGCTAGCTAGAGCATTATCATCTTCTTTCTATCTTATTTTCACTTTTATTATACCTCGCAAAATGGCGGAAACAGACGCGCGTTCGCGCAAGGCAGGCACATGCCAGCGATACCCTCATGAAAAGACTCCAGGTTGAACATGCGCAGACAAAAATGCCTATCTGCTGCTAGCTAGACAAGTGTAGACATGTATTCTCCAACTCTACCAACTGCTGTATCTTGCTTTCTCTGGTTTGTGTGTTTGTTTTTTCTTCTTTTTTATTCTATAAGATAGTTTCACATAATCCAAAAAAGATACAGGGCCAACTCGAAAGCTCTGCTACTTGGCCTCTGCACACTTCTATTCCACGAAATACGCCCTTTATTTATTCCACTAACAACCGTTTTTAATTCCTTATGTACATAAAGTGTGAATAAAACAAAATTGAAAATTGAATTAAAAACCCCTGTATACCGACCCTGTCATCTGGTTTTCAAGCTAGTAATGTTCCTGTCGTGTTTTCAGGTGGAACCATCCGTTCTTTCTCAACTGGTCATGGACATGTACGAGTGTTGGAAAACTGGACAAAAATACGAGCCGTCTGTCAAGGTACAGCCACCGCAGCCAAATGTATTTTTGAAAACGATGATTCCCATCACACAGCAATATCCACTGGATAAATAACTATCCAGTGGATAGCGTAGTTTGTTTTGTTAGCACTTATCCACTGGATAGTGATTTATCCGCTGGACAGGTGACTACTGCTAGTTTATTTACATGGGCACATGGCCAAAGAACGGTAGTGTCCCAATTTCCGAATGTCGCTTTCTCGTTATTTTAGATGCGGATATCCAAGTTATAATAAAGATATACTTCTAAAACTTTCGATTTTCTGTGCAGTACAAATTACGCATGCGCATTACGGAAAATGCCATTCTTGTCCCACAAAGATTGTACGGAATATGTACATAAATACATGAAAGCGACAGATTTTATTTTACTTACTTCTTACTTACCAATCTCGTTCCCAGAGGGCCGCCTTTGACCGCGCTGGCTCTGGGGACGAGATTGCTTACTTACTAATTTTTGGCTGGGGCGTTTACAAAACTGCCCTAATTTTGAAGAAATCAGTTACAGTCAAATATTCAGCGCGTTCGGCGCAAATAATGATTAATGCTCCATTAATGCAATATTACTTTGATTATTGAATTGAAGATTCGAAACTTCAACTGAATAATGCAATCATTCAACCATAGCGTCCATTCGAGTGTTGATTCGATTAATGGCAAAATAGCTCTTACATCTCCGTGAGAGAGGTGATAGTAAATCTGAAAACAAAGTGGAAATTAAGAGATTTGATGAAAAAGACTTGCCTTGATGCGACGGCTTTTCATTCAACCAGACAGTTAAATTTGCATATTTGCAAAACCGCAGGATAGTCACGAAACCACCCTTGTCACGCTTGGCTTTTCCACTTTGCAAATAATTTGTTATGTATCTTCTTCCTGTAGTATATGTTTCAATGCTATTGTCGAAAAGCTGCTAAAGCGAAGAGGAAATTCAGACACTTGCTATAAAGTGATCGAATGATTGCATTATTCAGTTGAAATTTCGAATCTTCAATTCAATAATCAAAGTATTAAATATTGCGTTATGGAAGCATAATCATTATTACGCGACGCGCTGAGTATTTTGACTGTAATTTTTCTCGGCCTTTTGGCTAAGATCAAGTGCCATTTTCGATGTTATGGAGCATTTCTTACAGTATCCTCACAGGCTTTTTAGACGAGCGAACTGGGAACTGGACTGGACTATTTGGAACACCACTTATAGAACTGCCTCGCAGCTGCATCAAGCTTTGGCGGATCCAGGGGGGGGTCTGCCCCCCCCCCCCCCCCCCCCCCCTATCAGACCTGTGGGTTTTTTTTTTGCTTCAAACGTTATCCATAGCAAGATCTCCAGGATCCACCAAAAGGCATTTCAGAGACTGAAATCTCAAATCTTTTCTGGGGAGCGCCCCCAAACACCCCACATGGAGGGGAGCGCCCCCATTCGCCCCATGTAGAAGCGTTTAGTAATAAACTATTGCAGTCTACTTCCAAAAAATCTCCTTCTACGTACTTCACATTTTCGGGAAAACCTGGGGACCCCCCCCCCCCCCCTAATCAAAAATTCCTGGATCCGCCAACGGCACAGTGTGCTAAATATAATCAGTATAAATTCTGTCCGAAATTACATGAAAAATTATTTGTTCACGGCAATAAACATCCGAAATTAAACTCGTCCTAAACTCGTCTTAAATCTTTAGCCAAGTTAATGTATTTCTAATACTTTTGAAGGTTCTGACCATTTCATAAACTGAGTGCCGACAGTATTGACCCAGTATTGCAGCGCGTTGTGGCCTCGGTTGATTTTTCCCTTTCTTTCTTTAGGTGACCGAGAGTTTGCTGACACAGGCTTTTGAGATGTTAATGGCTTCCAAAGTGAGTGATTTTAAATTATAGCTATTACAGTCGAAGCTCTCTGAGCGGATACTCTCGTAAGCGGACAGCTCTACTTACGGCCGCCTTGACAAAACCCCGTTGAACTCTCATAAAAAACTCTTTATTTACATGCACATTCCCGTAAGCGGCCACAGACACTTTCTAGGGGTACAATTTATATTTTTTTGATAATATTGAAACATCACGGTCGCGCAACTTGAATTTTATCGACCGAGATTGAATGTCATGGCGTGTTTAGTGATGAGAATTAAGACATCGTCAACAGAGACCTCTGTCATCAAATATGGGATGTTTCTCTTGATGTACCACAAAATTCTCAGAACGTTCATCAAAAGAAATGTATGACAATCTGTAAGGAGAATTGATATTCTCAATTGGGATATTGCAAAGGAAAGGGGTCTGTGACAAAACATATTTGTATTATTAAGGACGGTGCCTCTTAATACCATAGTATTTTTGCGCGGTTATGACTATTTAATCTGCACGGCTCGTGGAAGAGCACAATTGTGAAATGAAACCCGTGGTTAAATAAAGGTTTTTTATTATTATTATTATTATTATTACTATGCGTAATATTAAGACATTCCTTTTTAAAACGTGCTTTTAACTTGTAACTTCTATATTTTAGTTTTTATTTCTTAATATTAGCTACTACATGTTTTGTAAATTTTGTATATATATATTTTAATTTTTATCATTTTATCCATGTAAAGCGCATTTGATCATGATATGAAATTGCGCTATATAAATTTTAATTATTATATTATTATGCGGGAAAAGCAGGTCTTAGCAAGGGCTAAAAAGGAAGAAAAAAGTATTTCTTCGCAAATTCCCTTGAATTGCCTTTACAAACACAAAAGCAACACTACTGTTTGTGTGTTTTTTAATTAAAAATCATCGCAACGTAGCCATTATCAACCCTGACAGCTCTCCTCTGTATGCCAAAATACAGTCTAAATAACTTTTGCACACAACAAAAAATTAATCATGTGTTGAATAGACTACCGCTTCCCTTTTTTAACAAAAAAAATAGGGTTCACTACAGCGTTTTTGTAAGTTATTAGGAGAAAACGACCATTTATTTCCCCTGCCGAACTTAGCCTGAAAGAAATCCCGCAATGTTCTGTATGCGCGCGCGCTCTCGAGCGCGCGCCAATGACGCAATAAATTATGCGCAAAAACGTATGTGCAGTAACAAAGGGAGGCAGCGTCCTTAATAACTGTTTTTGCCGTAGTGCGAGCCTTGCAATAATTTGTTTCAGTTGTTTCAACTACTTTTGACGATGGTTGATTCATACAGTTGCTTTTCTGTCAAACTTGTCTGTCAAACTAACATACTGACTCTGATTGGCCAGAGTTTGTTTTCATAATTTTAATAAAACCAATCAAGTGCCTCAGTAGTCTCCTTTGCAGCCGTTATTTCGTCACGCAAACGCGTCTAGACGCGTTGCGTGACGACACAAATAACGGCTGCGAAAGGAACTAGTGCCACAGTGAAGTAGTTTGATTACTTCATCTCTTTGGAAACATACGACATCTTTGTCACCTAATAATACTGAAGTATTTCCTTTCTTGACCGTAGTCCGCCGCAGGGAGTCATTTGAATTCGCGCACGAAAATCCCGAGTCGCCTTCATCTCTCTTGGATCAGGCTTTGAAATATTGCCAGCAGCACGTCAAACCTCAGGTAATGGTACTCATAATTATTACTACAGTGAAACCTCCATTAAGGACACCTCGAGACAAGGAGAAGTGCCCCTTGAGGTGTCCCATTATTAGAGGGATAGATTACAACGATTATATAAAGTAAGGTTTCCTTAAAAGTTAGTGTCCCCCTTAAGGATGTGTCCTCCTTAATAGCGGTGTCCCTTTAATAGAGGTAATAGATTACAACGATTATATAAGTAAGGTTTTCTTAAAAAATAGTGTCCCCCCTTTAAGGATGTGTCTCCTTAATAGCGGTGTCCCTTTAATAGAGGTAATAGATTACAACGATTATATAAAGTAAGGTTTCCTTAAAAAGTTAGTGTCCCCCTTTAAGGATGTGTCTCCTTAATGGCAGTGTCCCAAAATAGAGGTTCCACTGTACTTCATTTAAGCATGAACATTCGTAAGGATGTTTATTAAAGGACTACCACAGTTTCCTGTAAAGAATGGAGTTACTTATGGCCAAATCACAACCCTTTTCTCAGCGTAGCCTTGCACTACAAGCGTCAGGTTAGCGAGTGCTCAATCACAACGGAGGGGGGATTGGAAAGACTTACGCCACACCTTTTTTTTCCTCACCGCAATTCTACAGAAGCACGAGCGAAGCCTGTATTGCACGGATTACACATTGCACTGATTGCACATTGCACGGATTGCACTGATTGCACATTGCATGATTGCATTATTAATCTGTCATTGCACTGCGTGTAGACTGACTTTTTCAAAATATCTTTTTTTTACCAGACCTCTTCGTCCAATACTTCATTTTCGCATCCGCCGAAAGGATCATCGGGAACCGACCCCGCACCGATCTAACTTCGGGCTCCGACACCGAAGCTGCCTCCGACGCCATTAGAACAAACCTTGTCACCTCCAATAGCGAGAAAAAAGGAAAATAAATACTTCGTTAGCAATCGGAGGGTCAACGAAAACGCCCGACGCAGTTTCGCGAGATTACCCGCAGATTCGCTTTCCGAAGAAAGCCGACGGATAAAACACCGACTCCCACGAAGACGTCCGATGGTAGCCGAAGTGTTATCGGAGGCTCCGATGTCGGAAGAAGTGGCATCCGACACGATTCGCGTGGACAGTTAAAAGTGAAAATAACACAACGTCCGCTGAAAAGGAAGCAAGCCCAGCCCCTCTTGAGGGTACTGCCCCACAGGAGACTAAATGCGACTGTGTCAGGTGCCCCCCGAACTATTACCGTGAAAAGTGGAGGTTGAAGAGCCAGCAGCCTCTGTCAATCCGGGGGGGGTGCGGTTTCTCGCTGATAGTAATGAAACCTTCCAGAAGCACGTAGCAGCCTTACGGCTTTGTTGATGCCTCACGCAAACTAATAACTGCTATGTTAGCCCACAGGGACAACGGCGCATTCATGTATAAAAATATCTCAGAAGTATGGCCAAGTTCTGCAGGGAGGGGGGTAGTATAAGTAACAAATACTCTGAAGAGTAAATAGCTAGCCCTATTATAATACTTATGTAAATAAGCTTTTTGAACACTGACAGATTTCTTAATTTTATCTAAAGGTCGAAATCAACGATAAAGCTACGATAGTTCAAACTCTCATCGAATTTGAACCTGTTCAAATTCTCGTGAGAGACGACGAGAGGTTTGGCTCGTTTGACAGAGTGATGATGTCGACTCTGATCTCGCTTTTGCTCATTTGATCTGCGCGCGAAACATGTAAAACGACGGTAAATTAACCTCATAAAAAAATCTGACGTGAGGCTTCTTGCCAACTTTCGTTGTCATGTCAAGTCTGTTCCAATCCAATGGATCAGAGGAGCCAAGTGGCTCATCAGTGCTGGCGCTTTACTCCGGTTTCCGTAGCATGAAGTGACTAGGAGTATTGCTACGTACTCCCCCTGGATGGGATGCTAGTCCATCGCAGGTAAATCCCCCACATAATTGTGTCAGGTTGGCCTGACAGTTCGCCGGTAATTTTATACTCTTGGGTGGAGGAGGCATGCACTGTGAGAGTTAAATGTCTTGCCCAAGAACACAACAGTGCCCCGGCCAATGCTCGAAACCGTACCGCTCGATCCGGAGTCCAACGCGCTTACCATTACGTCACCCGCGCCTCCCAATCATGTTATTGTGACTGTACAAATAGTCTCGTGCTTTTCTAAGCCAATATCCTTATTCTGAAGTACGAGACACGAGTATATATACTTGGGAGAAATGATAGAAGAGAACACCCCTTTCACAGACAATAGTGACCAATAATGAACCTAGTAAATGACCTACAATAGCTCGTCACGAGTCTCTTGAAGCTCAGTGGCGGCATCCAAGCGGTGCTGCGGAAGGTACTGGGTTCGACTTCCCTCGGGGACTCAGCACGTTTTCTTTGCAGTCCCATTCTCGTGACAACTGAATACAGTTACTAGCCTGTTCCAGGCGTTCAGCCGTTTCTGTTCCACTAACCGAACGCCTGGAACAGGCTATACAGTTACCAATAATTTTAAATTTTGAAACCTTTTTTTTTAGCTGATACAAAAGTAGGACGTTGTATAAACGCTACAATAAAGGTGGCAAAGTCTCTAATGACGGAAGTCAAAGGCCTCACAGTTTGCCTAGCATCACACCCTTGTAGAACAACATGCACTAGATCGGTGACGTAATGCTACGTACACCCGAAATGTATTATGGGGTAGAAAGAGCACATAGAATCAATGGCTGATGTGCCGTTGGGTTAAATCGGTTTCAAATCTGAGTAAAAATCTTAAATTTCATTTCCCAAAATTGTCAAAAAACAAACAGTCATACACTAGGGAAAAGTTAGAACCACATTTATTGACTCAAGGTTTGACTCTGGGGTGAAAGGGTTGATCAGTTAAATCTGTGGGTTAAATCTGTTTATCTCATTGAGATATTACAGCAAGGCCTTCGTCCCTTGTCACTGGGAATGTTGGGCCGCTAAACATGTCCCACTTCGTTTTACAGAATTAGCCAGAAACTCTCCATCAGAGCTGGAGACAACTGGTTGTTATTCCATGCGCGTCATGCTTAGCCGGGCCAGCTAACATTGTTAATTACAGATAACAAATTCTGTATGTTCAGCCATTCCAGATTCTGCACATTGTATTGTGATGCGCGTATTTGACCTCGGAGTAGTTTCCATAATGTTCTGTCAATATAGTAATGTCTGTCCTCCAAAGAGCCGGGGACATTCATTAAGCCATTGCAATACAACACGCGTGTTATATTTCCCAGAAAGTTGCGGGCAAGTCCAGATATCCACGTTCACGCCTTCTGCTTCTCTAGTTGTCAGCCCGAGCTTTTGGTATGTCGATAGGTAGATACCAATGTCCTGCCTTCAGGCTTACTGCCTCCGGTTGGAAACGGCCAAACACTTGACCTGAGAGCTTTTTCGAACATTGGGAATTGTTCAGGCGTGATACAAACATCAACATCGTGTTCCCAAGGAATTGGCGTGTCACGACCACGTTCAAACCGCTAAAAGGTCACCCAGAGTTAACCACCACAACGTTACGTTCGAAGACGCCGCGAACGACGCAAACTCGACAAGTTTCGCGCACAATTCACGCGTCACGTTTGGATGTTGTGCGCACCAAAGGCCGTTACTTGAAAGATAATATAAAACCAAACATGTCGAAAAGTAACAGAGATGCTGTGATTGAGGGACACAACAAAAGTTTTATTTGACTTAGGCGTACGACGAATATGGCAAAGAAAGGGAGCAATCCTAAAAAGATGATGCTAAGTCCATGAATTCCTATGCCATACTTCCCATGTATTCCGCGATGGATTAAAACGGAAATCGCTATCATACACAATGTTCCCAAACATGCGAGCATCAGCGTATGTTTCCAGTAATCCTGAAGTGCTTTTATCCAAATTCTAAGAGAAAATGATTACAGATGAAATATTAAAGTGAACAATGGTGATAGGGTGGTTTTCAATTGAGAGTCAAACGTAATGTTGCCATTGCCACGCTTTTTTCATTGGCTATCTTCTCAACCAATTAGAGCGGTTTTCAATTGAGTGTTTGTGAAACCAAAAACTAAAGCAATTACATTGGCCAATCACAACAAACGAAAACAAACAATGAACCAATGAGAACACGAAGCAAATACACGTAACCGGCGCCAAAGCGCGGGAAAACGCGTGTGACCAAGTCGATTTTGGTTTTGCATCTGATTGGTTGAGAAGGTGGCGCGAGTTTTTTAAACCAATCACAGAGCGTAGCAAAGCAAAACCAAAGCAATTATGGATTACTTTCGACACTCAATTGAAAACCGCTCTACTCAAATGCAAACCGGTCTATACATTATGAGTCCATCAGAGCCAGGGACATGAAAAAAATGCCCCGATTTTTTATCACACGCATCAGTAACTTTCTGGGCTAACTGTTATATTATTAACAATTATTTCATGAGCGCGCGTTGGATATGAGGTATGACCAACTCGGCGCGTGGGGAAGCGTGAATGGAATAATTCAGTGTTTTATTAAATAATAATATAATAATAATAATTTATTACTTGATATAGCGCATTCTCCAGAAAATATTTAAACTAATTCAGCTTCGGTGTAAATGTGTAAATCAACTGGGCGATTTAACGAAGCGATTGCATCTGATCACATGGTTTGTAATAAAAAAGAGGGCAAAATGAAGTGGCGCAGTGCAGCGTTCACTGTGAGTCGAATGAAACACATGAAAGCGAGGGAGACAGTGATTTTCTTCGACATTATTCCTCACAGAAATCTCCTCAAAAAGTCTTGTATACTCTGAAAATTAGGGCAAACAGTTTGGGTTCACGGGAAGATTCGAAATAATTGAGGCATATCCGTATTTCCTCGAATAAGCACCCACGCTCTAATAAGCGCCCACCCCTCGGCCAAAATAGCAAATAAGCGCCCCCCCCCTTTCTTAAACAGTAAGGTATCACAAGGAAAGCCTGCTTCTACAGTCATCTGTACGTACAGTGTATACTGGGACTACATATTCACATAAGAAAGTTTCATGGATAATATAGATTTTTTCCATATGAAGATTTTGCCAAAATAAAGTTACAGTTCGTTGAAAGAAAAACTAAGAAGTGCCTCTGGGTCTGTCGTAGAGTGCCAGGCTTCAAGAAAGAGTCGCTTGTGGTATTTGGCCTCACGTCCAACAACGTTAACGTTTTTAAAATCCATGTGATGGTTTTAAATTGTGGACATGGCAAGCAACTTTAGAGTTGTGGCCATAGTATACAAAATTGCACTGTGTGCAACTGATTTTATATACTATGCAGATTGTGGACGGTCAGAATCGTCTTGCGCTTTAGGGCGTGGGAAAAGGCTGTTGATGGTTACTTGTGGTTTGTACGACACACCGACTGTTGTTGTTTCAAAACACGACCAATTCTTTCAGAAATACCTTGTACATATAGAAGCACTACAAGGCCATTAGGTTTGACACCGGCGGGTTTTCTGGTTAACATTGTCTCGCAATTGTTATTAATAAAATATAAGAGATAGTTGTTTTCCCGTAATTGCTGGTTTGCAACCATTCCCGAGAGATTTAAATGACAAAGACCCTGGCGGCCATGTTGGATGACAGGAACAATAAAGCTAATTAGAAATCTTTGTTAATGATCATCCAACATGGCGGCGATGACGTCAGTTGCAAACCAAGAATACCGCTTTGACTCGTTGCGTTTCTACTCGTTTTCCTTTGTTTGTTGATGGAATGTTTTTAGCCCTTCACCACGGATCTTTTGTGACACAAAGGGTGACACGAAGGAAATCGAGTTATACGGAAAAAGCTTACCGCAATGGACCTCTTTAGGTTGGTTTGTTTGTGTCCCATTTCAGACCATGTGCCGTTACTCTAGATAATTGTTTCTTTCAAATTGAATAATTTTTAAATCCGGCGTATCACATCGAACGTTCGGAAATCGAACTCAATCGAACGATTGAGTTCGATTTAGTTCGGTCAGCGAACGAAATCGAACTCACAAAAAAATTGTCAATCGAACAAAATCGAACGTTCGATTAGTTCGGTCATCGAACGAAATCGAACTTGCACAAAAAAAAATTGCGAATCGAACAAAATCGAACGTTCGGTTTTTGAGCTCTTGATTATAAAATACATAATAGATTCAGATTCCATCTGCCCTTTGGGTCATTTTTTACAGGACTGAGTTGCCTGTCACAGTGTGCTAATGAGACCCGGGATGACCATAAAGAAATAAATATAAAAAACAACAAAATCGAACGATGACATTCGATTTGGTTCGGAAATCGAACTCACAAAAAAAATATGTGTTCGATTTCGTTCGATGATACCCTGGGTGCCAGAGGCTTTCTTGCGCGGTTTCCGGTTTCAAATCTCTCTTATGGCCCGCGCGAAAAGCCTCTGGAGCAGGGCGCTATTGCTTTGATAACGCCGAGCCAATGGCAAGCCTGCTTAAATGGATTTAGTCCAGAATTTGGACTAGATTGCTGATTGGCTCCTAACGACTCCCTAAGGTATTTTGAATCTAATGGTCTCTGTGATTGGTTGACAAGAATAGTACGCTGCGGGGAAAAAAGCCTGTGAATGACGAGGCGATGAAGAGATAGAACAGTGATCGATAGAACAGTGATTGTTGTTGTTGCATGTTGTTGAATAATCGCGGATTCTGATGGAAGTTGGAGAAAGCACTTGAAGAGGCCTTAGCGATAGTTTTAAAAACGTTCGACGGTGTCGACGAATTAAGCGCCGAGCAGACAGATGGCATTATTAATTTTATTCGCCGCAAGGACGTTTAGCGGCCGAAGGCTTGTTGATATCTGCACATTAGCTGCACCGCGAGACTTCTTGATGCCCAAACCAGGAGAGCTTGAACATCGCTTAGTCGCGCATGCTGTTCGTCTGCTTTCCAGTGGAATAAATTTTCATGATACCGCTCTTTAAAGGAGGTTAACTCCTGAGAGTTGCCTCATATCGTTCGATTAAAACACTTCTTACAGAGAATTCGCGGGCCGACTGAAAGATCATTGTCGATCGCCAAAAGCTCTGAAACTCTACCTGAAATGTTTAGTTTTCTGGCGTTTACCGAACGTATCCACCATTAACCACCACACCAGCTTCACATAATCGGCACGATAGCGAAGACTTCGAGGTAGGGACCCTTTTTACAGGAGTTGTTTTCGTTCAACGAATACCGCCATTTGACACCTTGTAAAACTATCTGCTGTCATATCTCCACGTGCCATTACATGTGATCACAGTAGGACACTTAACGCTGTGATTGGTTTAAATGTAATAAGTTAAAAATGATCAAAGTTCAACGGGAACGGTAAATCAATGCGCCCTGTGCCAGAGGTTTATTTCTCGCGGCTCCGCGCTCGCCGCGGCGTCGTCGGCCTTCGGCCGACTTCGGATCTCGACGCGACGGAGAAATAAACCTCTGGTACCCAGGGTAGTTCGATGACCGAACAAAATCGAATTTAATCGTTCGATTTAGTTTGATTGAGTTCGATTTAAATTCGTTCGATGTGATACGCCGAGTTAAATAGACAAAGGAACAATTCTCCAGAGAACATCACATATTAAATCTGAAATGGGCAAATTACATACGAAACTAAGAGGTCTATTTGTAGATCTTGCCAGCTTTTTGGGAAAGAAAGAGCACCTCAACAGCTTTCACGTTGGAATATTTGCGTGTGTTTAACGCCTGACTGCGTTCTGTTATAAACATTCTGACGGGAATCGAGTGCTTTGTGACGGTAATTTAGCGTAACTGATTATAAACCTCGCAGGGCCGGTGTAGTTTTCCAGCCCTCGGATAATCGCCCTCTTTGGAACAAAAAGAAAACAATTTTCCATTGCACCTACCGTGCATTGAATCCCCAACCGTCTGATTTGTAGTCCATCCTGATCTCCACTATAAACTAGTAGACTGTTCAGCCGTAAGTCCAGCCGCCATCTTGAAAGCGGAGTAGACCTGGGAACGAGATTTTGAAATGTGCGAAGAGACTAGAAACTAGTGCTTTGTAGCCACGCGCGACCCGCGCATAATAACAAGGGGTCGTGACTAGAATGGATAGACCAAAATCAGATCAGACGTTACTCCAAACAAGGAGCTATTTCAAAAAGAAATAGTGTTTCGTTTCCGGAATGATTAGAATGTCGGGAAAGTTAGAGAGACCTGGTTTTGAGAAATTGCCGAGAAGATCTGGGGCGAGGGTGCGTAAATCGTGCTCAGGGCTCACGGCACTTCCCTTTGCCGAAAATTGCATTAGTTCATAGCTAGTATGCGTTGGCTGGTTGAAGACGACCGATTCCAACCGAGAGGCCCGAAAAAACATCGAATAAAGCTCGGTGCGGCCCGAGCAATAACCCGTAAAACAGCTTCCCCTCAACTTCTGTTCCTCGTTCCCCGTTCCCTGTTTTAGACATAGCCAAGGTAATGAAGGTAAAGTCAATAACAAAGTTGAAAATACAGCTAGAAATATTTACATAACAATTAAAACACGGAAAACAGATATCTTTGCATTTTTCACCAATACATCGCTTCAATCGAACTTAGAAGCATTTCAGTCGTCAAATATTTCTATTTGTATATATTTGAATTTCTTTTTGTCTCCGTGACGATCATTTTATCGATATTTGAACAACATGTGTTCGCCAGTTGTTTGTCTAGGATAGAACATGTTTACATTGGCAGCTACGAGGGTTATTCTGATTGGATAGTAGCCTCACTGTGTAAATAGTTCACATCGAATCGAAAACAATACCGTTTCGTTTCTGAAGAAACGAAACAAAAACCCACAAAAGAAAGCTAACCATTCTCGGGGCTAATCAGTGCTATTATAGGCCATTATAGGGTGCTAAAGTAGGCTGATCTTATTGTAACCTTTCCCGCCAAGAGGCTTCGTGCTACAAAGTAGAGGTTGTATAAATGCTTCGCTTGAAATGTACCCTGCGATACAAAAAGAGAAGTCAATCTCTGCCTCGCGGGGTCCTGGGCAAAGTCACTAAACAGACTATAAAAGCGCTTTTCAATTCACACTTGCAGTTGAACAACATGCACTAGATCGGTGACGTATGCTATCTACGCCCGAAATGTATTACAGGATAGGAAGAGCACATGGAATCAATGGCTGGTATTGTACGGATGTGGACAAAACACTGACCCCCTGTCCATGGACTACCCCAATGGACTACCTAGTAAATGCGTCTACCCAAAAATGGACTCCCCCTGAAAATACTAGAAATCAAAGAAGCTGCTATTATAACCTTGTTTATTTTCGTCCTGCATCGCTGCCTTTTTGAATAATTATTATAGTAATGAAAAACTGCTGAACACAAAAAGAGAAGGCTCAAATTCAAAATCCAGGGGCGGTTCCGGGGGGGGGTGGATTGGGTGGCTAGCCACCCCCCTATATCCGCCAAAAAATAAACCAATTAAAATAGAAAATAAATAAAAGCACATTGGGCAGGTGTAAAAAATTGTTGTTGTTTTTAGCAAATAATTAAAATGACTAACAATCACCACACACACCCCGCCCCCCATCGTAAGCTTGATGACAGCTCGCAATTCAACTTCAGCCTTTGTGTTCAATTTGTTTATTTTTTGGCGGATTTAGGGGTTGCTAGCCACCCAATACACCCCTCCCCTGGATCCATCCCTGGATTTGATTTCAGCCTTTCCTTTTAGTGTTCAGCAGTTTTCATTATTATAATAATTATTCAAAAAGGCGGCGTTGCAGGACGAAAATAAACAAGGTATGTGCGAAGAAAGTATAATAGCAGCTTCTATGAATATTTCTAGTATTTTAGCGGTAGTCCATTTTTTGGGTAGTCCATTGAGGTAGTCCATGGACTGGGGGTCAGTGTTTTGTCCACATCCGGTATGTGCTGTTGAGTTAAATCGACTAAATTGGGTCAACCACTTCACTCCCAAGAGTGCTAAATTCAAAACTGAGTTAAAAATCTTGAATTTCATGTTGCAAAATGGTGGCAACAACAAACAGTACGGACATGAAAGTACTGCTCAATAGCTTTTATTTGAATGGTCACACGCAAGGGTTTCATCCACAGACTTAAAAGTTAGAATTCACCTTGTACAGCATAACAAACAGTACGACATGAAAGTACTGCTTAATAGCTTTTATTTGAATGGTCCACACACTAGGGTTTCATCCACAGACGCAAAAGTTAGAACCACCTTGTACAGCATAAAACAAACAGCACCACTTGAAAGTACTGCTCAATAGCTTTTATTTGAATGGTCACACGCACACGGGTTTCATCCACAGACTTAAAAGATACATTAACAAACCACATTTATTGACTCAAGGTTTGACTCTGGGGTGAAAGGGTTGATCAGTTAAATCTGTGGGTTAAATCTGTTGATCTCATTGAGCAGGAGCCCAAGGCTCCAGCATTGAAATATTACAGTCAAAAGGCCCTTCGTCCCTGTTTCACTGCCGCTTGTATTTAACAAATAAAGAAGCCAAAAACCATGTATTATACTGTCATAAAACACGACGGGAATTGAGAACACGAGAGAAATTTAGAAAACACGAGCCGCAGGCGAGTGTTTTCTAAATTTCTCAAGTGTTCTCAAATTCCCGGAGTGTTTTATGACAGTATAATACATGGTTTGGCTTCTTTATGTGCTTTATTTAAAACATAGATTTACGCGCGCGAAACGATAAAACACGCTTTTCTATGTTTTATACTCTGATAAAACATGGTTTTTAACCAAATCAGAGCGCGCGCATTTTTCAATCTATGTTTTAAATATTTATACGTAGCCTGCGTGCAGACATCTCCTATTTCCTTGCTTCACGCGCGTGAAGCAAGGAAATAGGAGACGTCTGCACGCAGGCTACCTCTAATGTGGCTTATAGAGGGGGGTGAATAGGGGTATGCGAATCCGCTAATCCGCTATAATTTTTGGCCAAATCCGTCGATCCGCAAATATTTTTGCGATAATCCGAATCCACGAAACTTTCAGGGCTCAAACGCTGTGTATGATGTTAACGAAGGGACGAGAAAATGACTGCTGAAAGTTGGGCAGCAACCACCGCATGCGAGAGTTCTAGGGAGGTTCGCGCGCATGCTCTCCTGGGAAAATTTTAAAATCTAAGCCCCCGGAAATGCGCTTTCCAGCAATTTGAGGACGTACAGCCCCGAAATGACCCGACCCGAAATGACCCCAACCCCGAAATGACCCCAATCGATCCCGAAATGACCACCCGACCCGAAACGACCTCAATTTTTCTCGCCGCTGACCCAGAACTGACCCCAAAGTAATTTAGGAATGGAATGGTTCAGTTCGATCCATTTTCGGCTCGTGGAATGACTAAAATAAACGAAATTGAAGGATTTTGAAACCACAATTTCACATATTCTTTATTCAAAGTAAGATAAAATATTATAAAATTATTAAATAAAATAACGGATTCCATTCCTAAAATACTTGGACGTCAGGTTCCGGGGTCAAGGCGCGACAAAAATTGGGGGTCATTTCGGGCCGTCGGGGGTCATTTCGGGGGCTGTACCAGTGACCAATTGAAGTTTTTAGTTGCTATGAGTTCGTCACAATTATTTTGCGCTAATATAAAAAATTAAAACTAGGTACAATTTGCGCCTAGATCTTGAAATAATATTAGAGTTAATTTTATGTTTTAGTACAAATGGACCGAATTTTTTTCTAAGCAAAAACATGACTTGCGATTTATTGTTGATAGTAAATGGTTGGAACCCACAGGAGTAGCATTAGTTCTTTTATAGAATGATCGTCTGGCTGAGGTGTAGTCCTGAAAAGGACTGTTGTTGGTGACTGGACGTTCGACAACTGAGCGGAAGTCATCTTCTGAGTCAAGTCACTCTTACTATTTTTTATTACTCCAAAAAATGTTACGTCTTCTGAAGAAAGTCATATTTGCCTACGGAGAAGCCTGACTGATAAGAAGGATGAAAATCCACGATCCGAACAGTTGCCCCCCCCCAAGAAGGGTAATGCTTTCTGAAAAAACGAAAACTGCGTATGTTTTTTCGCGCTCAAACAGCCGCCTTCTTGATCAAAATATATGCCGAGAGTCTTCCAAAACAATACTGAACATTTCAAAGGCTTGGTACTCGATCTCCCCAGATTTTGCTCGGCATATTAATCAAGATGATGGGAACGAAAGAGGAGAACTTCTTATTCTTAGGTAACTAAGTAAGAGTTATATTTTGACTGCCCGGTACCATACAATTTGAACATTTACGATGATTGAGAAATATATTTGGAGCGGAAAATCCAACTGGAGACATCTTTTACACACGAAATAGACTAATAAAATGTTTAGTGTACTAAGGCGATATAAAGGTTAACAAAAACCTCGGAAATATTGCTGTAAAGCACTAAAAATACCTCGTCATTTTACACTGAATCGAGATTGATTTTTTTGACAAAATATCTCATGGAAAATGCCTCAAAATAGCATTTCTGAGCCTCTAGATTTCAAAATTTTCTGAGGGGGCATGCCCCCAGACCCTCTAGCGGTTCGCGCCTTCGGCACTCGCTTCATTGCCCCCCCATTCAAAAAATTCTAGCTACGGCCCTGGAATCCGTTAATCGAACGAATTTTTGGCCAAATCAAAAGGATGGTGATGAAAGCGACCCAAATTACTACACAAACGGTTTAAAAGTGAAATGCAAATTTATTTTCCTTATCTTGATGGTTTTTTTCTTGTTATTTTATAAAGAACATGGGGAACTATACTAAACCACAGCATTGCTACCAATATTAGCAAACTAAGCTATACGATGACTCCTTAGAAATACTATCTTGATCAAATTCACATTCTATACAACCTACACTACTCTTAAAGCTCGTTCATGTTAAATTTTAGCTTTTGTCAAATCAATTGCTTTAGTTATTACAATACCACTACAGTATTTCGAGTTTCATTTTATTTTGTACTGAAAAAAGCAAAATCCACTTTCGTGAAGCTTATATGAACAATACCAAGTACAAGAATTCACGGTCTTTTAAACGCACATGTAAGTTCAAGAAGGAGACAATTTAACGGTAGTGAATCTTAGCAACAGAGGACAAATCTCACAGCTATATTTTTCAGCCCTTCGAGATGTTTCACTTGCTTATTTTGTATTCTATTCTAACAACAAACTAGCACCGTATTATACTCTTCAAAAATAAAAGTTTAGCTAACTATCTAAGCCCCCCAACCCTGTCCCCACAAAAGAACCCACGTTTTAGTCGACACAGTAACAACGTTATACGTGGGTACAGCTTCTGTGGAACAAATTAAGTATTTAAGCCTTTCACTCCCAAGAGCGCTCAGTTCAAAACTGAGAAACAAAATCTTAAATGTCATTTTGCAAAAGTGTCAAAACAAACAGTACCACTTGAAAGTACGGCTTAATAGCTTTCATTTGAATGGTCACACACTAGGGTTTCGTCCAGCAGACTCAAAAGATAAAGCCACATTTATTGATTCAAGGTTTGACTCTGGGAGTGAAAGGGTTAAGCTATCCATCCGACTCCTTATCCTTGCGATAACCCTCCAGAATACCGTCTATAGCGTGGTCTTCTTCAATAAACATGGCAGTTTTGCCCCTCCCCCTCCCCCGGGGCGAGGGTGCTGTTTCAGAGGCAGAATACCATCAAAATATAAACCCGACCCTTCTCCCTTGAAGACGCAACATTCCGGCCAATAATTAGCCTTCCTCCCTCCATCGCCGTAATGAATTAACCTAAGAAAATTTGCCTACCCGATTAAGGACACCAAACCGATCTCTATCCGTATTGAAGGGGTTCTTCAATGAGAAATAGACTATCTAAGCTTTTGTTCAGGTTACAAAAAAAGTCTCCGTAATAATGAGATGGTCGTGTTATAAGGAAGTGTAAGTAGTCCATCATATTCTACAATCAGCTACCAATACAGCCTTGCTTATAAAGTGAAAGCAAGTGCGAATTATGTATAACTAAACGCAAGGATTTAGTATTAAAAAAAGTTGATCAATAATGTTCATAAGCTACCATCCACACGTGTTTAGCGGTTTTTGGCCAGCTTCTCCAGAAGGCGACTGACAAGAGCAGTCCATCCTGTTTGATGGCTGTGGAGAAAACAATTCAAGGTTTTTACCTGACTCGTTCCCAGTCGTCTCTATTAATAGGAGACAAGAGAGACGACTGGGGACGAGTCAGGGTTGTAACTGAGGTTGAAGTACAAGATCAGTAGCAGCTACTGGCGCATCTTGAAAAAATGGGCCAATTTTTTTCCAAGTTCGCCGTTCGCAATCCGTCTAAATCTTCTCCATCCTCAACCATCCTTGTTCCTGTTTGGTTTATTATTACCTCTTTGGTGTTTTTTCTACCTTAGTAAACTATTATTTTTGAGGCCTTCTTCAATTTGAAGGTGATTTTGCACTTCGCAAAAATGACTTAAAATATCGTGACATAGCTCCTTTAAAACTCCCTTTTGAAACTCACTTTTAGCTTACATTGTATACAAACCATGGTAAAGTCACAAAGGGTTCCTACCCTTTGAACAAAAAATCTTGGAAATTTAATTGGACGCCAAATTTCGGTGGAAATTTGCCTGCGAGCAAGCTCTCTTGGGGGTCCCCCCCGCTCTTTCTCTTTCCCCCCAAAAAACGCCAAGAGAGCTTGCTCGCAGGCTAGTTGGAAATCAAATGGTTCGCAACATTTCCGGAAGCTTCAGAAGTTCAGTGTGGAGTGTGTACCCCTAAAGGTACTCCACATTTCTCAGTTTAAAACGGAACACTTGAAATGTCTGCACCATTTGCTCATTTCTTCTGCTTCTCTTCGAAGACAATCATGAATGGTTAGCAACATTCTCTCGGTTACTCGACTGATTTTAATACCATTCAAAGGTCACTCCAACCGGGTTTTTAACAGAAAATGATAAGCATCACATTATTCAAGATCACGCGGGGTCTCATTACGGTGGACACAAAAGGCCGGTCTCCCGCGGCCAGTTCAGCGGAAGACAAGACACACCCACCCTGAAAGCTTCATTCCTCTTCACACTTCTACGGCTTCTGGGCGACTTTTTTTTTCCAAGAACATTAACACAGTGGAACAATCTCCCTTCATCATTTCCCTTCATCGATTTGTTAGTTTGTTTGTTTGTTTGTTTGTTTGTTGTTAACACCAGCCAATAATCCTAACAAACAAACAAACAAACAAATAAATAATGACGGTTGTAATTTCACACTTACCTAGCACCACACCCTCGTCCCGTCTCGGATGGAAGTACTCATAGAACAACACTAGATCGTTCCAGTACACGTCATAAGCATATCTGTCGTCATCGCCATGACAAGGCCTTCGTCCCTGTTCATTGGGCATAAACACCGATACCACACGGCGGCAAAGCTCAAGGGCAACATCACGCAGGCGCATAACGTTTCCCCGACCGGGTGGGGCACTCGATCATGAATTTGTCGCCATAGAAAATAGTCGTAACGTTCGAGGGCTTCAATCAACAGGTAGTTCACTGGAAAGAAACAAACAAAGTAATATTACCATTATTAGATGTAATATATATTTCAAAGCGATGAGCTTATAGTGATGAGTGCTATCAGAGGTCTATAACCTGGTGCTATACGGCAGATTAAATCTACGCTTTCTCTCTCTAGCGAGCGCGAAGTACACGTAAGGTCTTGGGAACGGGTTTGCGTGTGTGTCATTCGGTAACGTCATGAAATTTCGCGCCAAATCGAGTAAGCGGGAAGGGAAGTCCAACATTTACCATGGCAACGTCCGCCCCACACATCTAAGATTTTGATTGGTCAGATCAAATGGAACCAATTAAAAAGAGTTGTCATATGTCAAAAGCAGTTTGTCAGGCGTGGTAACGGTACAGCGCGCATTACTGTAATTAAAATAGAAAGGAACTCCACTACTGAATTTAAAATTAAAGGTAAAAGGTCTATTTAAAAAATTATGGCCTAAACCATCACTAACTTGACGAACATATTATATTATGGACATGGTTCTTCGTCAGTTTGAAGGGCCACTACTGACAAAGTCGAGGAACAAATAGCGCCTTTCGCAAATCCTCGTGCGAGTACCCGAAAACTTTCCGACTTTCACAGTCCAATCAAAAATTAATACGAGCACACCAAATGTCATTAGTCACATTCCGACAGTTTGGCTTCACAAAAATACGTCATCTTCGTGAGAAACCTCTTAAACGAAAATCGTGGGCTCAGTTAAACACGACACTTGATCCCCCAATGGACTGGACACTAGTGTTACTTACTGCAAACCCAGATGGGTCCCCGCCAGTTGCTGTTCCCGCCAAACATGTGCGTGTCCGATTCTCCTGGGACATACTGCACGCTATAAACGTGACCGTCGAGTTCCAGTCTAAATGGGTGCTTCTCGTGAAACTTGGACAAGGAGCGAATACCATAAGGAGACAGGAATTCTTCTTCGTCTAACACATAACTAAGTACGCGGAACAGTTGCTCCTTGGTGGGAATGGCTAGTAGATGATGATATTGACTCTCGCCATCCGCGTCCATGTACGACACCTGTGAAAAAAGGCGGGAAAAGTCAGTCCGACAACCGTTTATACTTGCAATAAGCCATGGCGGGAAAATTTCGCGCCACTTTGGTTTTCGCCACTCGCCAGTCCAACTCCGATATATACCTAAGCTAATGGTGGGAAAATGAAATCACGCGATTGGTTAATGATGTCAAGACGTAAAGCCTCTGTTTCATAACGAGTCCTGATGCACAACTTTTCATATGGAAATGAGTTTTACCTACACGTTTATTGTCTTGCAAATCAAACTCATTTCCATACGAAAGGTTGTGCACCAGGACTCGTTTTGAAACAGAGGTAAAAGGCAACTCGGAAATGGCCTATTATTTTTACCCCTTCATTTCAAAATGGCAGAAACAGTGAATCGATGTAATGGACAATTAATCAGCTTCCAAATGACCTGCGAGCCACGAACTAACCTGAGAAGCAAGATCTGTCCGGTTCTTCATGAACCAGTTGAGTCGCTTTCTAAATCCGGGAAGTTTGTCCATGTATTCGTCATCCAGCACAAGACACGCCATCAAAGGAACGAGACCGACCATACTGCGCACGCGCAATGGCAAAGAACACGTTTCTGTACTGAGATGGTCGTAATAGAATCCATCCACATTGTCCCACAAGCCTACCCCGTCAGACATTTGATTTATGGCGTCTGAAATCTGAGTGAAGTGCTCAAAGAACTTAGAGGCCATGTCCTCGTAGGTGTCATCTTGTATGGCGAGGTCCAGAGCGATGTTCAACATTACCACACAATAGAAAGCCATCCATGCCGTACCATCGGCCTGTAAGAAGCGAACGAGACAATTAAATCAATACAATCTGTTTTAATCTTGTCCAGTTTTGACCATCCGTACTCTGTTTTTGGCTACTTAGTATTTCTTGTGTTTTTTCGCAGTTTTAAACCATTATTTAACCAGTTTGCATGGAACAGAATCGCCCAAAAGAGCGTGGCATAGTTTCTTCTAGAGGAGACAGGATCAGACAGTCATCCCATCTCCCTATTTTGAAACTAATTTTTCTCCCTCTTCCCTAGTCTATTCGGCCGTCTCCCCCCCCCCCCCCCATTTCCCCTCCCCCCATTTACGTCGTTTCTCCCTCTTCCCTTGTTTATGGGCATTTTCTCCCCCTCCTTCAACTTCAAGTGTCTTTATGGCCTAGCGACCCCCATAAAGTTGCCACTCCATTTTGTTTCAAAGTTCCACCCCTTTACCCAGGATAGGAGAGAGTAAAATGCTTTAGTAAAACATGTTTTCATTCAAACTAGAAGGGAAAAACAACAAAAGACTTCAAGTACAATATTAAAACTTCTCCATACCTGCAAAAGATTCGCATGAATGGGCAAATCCTTCGACCGATCAAAAATTCCTACAAAACAATGGTAATGACTAACGTTATCAGTGATAAATAATTGGCTTCACCCTTCAATTTCCAAGAATGATCAAAAATCTAATTTCTCCTTACAATATCAATACAATATCAACCAGACAGGTGATGAGAATAAAGAAACTCATAAACTCGGGTATATATGACAATCCGATTGAGAATTCATATTTCGACCTTGGGAATGCCAGTCTCCTTCGCAGCCGTTACTTGGGGTGTCACGCAACACTTCTCCCCACGAAGCGTTGCGTGACAACACAAATGACGGCTGCGAAGGAGACTTGGGAATGACAGGGTTCATTAAATTGAAAAATGCTCACCAATGTTATCGAGTCCAAGAAAACCACCACCAAAAATGTTCTTGCCAGATGGATCCTTTCGGTTCACCCACCTATATACAAAATAACCACGTGAAATCAGTGCAGTTTGTGAATATAGTACTCGATCAGGCCCTGTCCACACACAATGCGTTTTCGTTTCAAAACGCATACTTTTTGATGCGTTTTCGCCTATCGTCCACACTAAAACCATCGAAAGCTCTGATCGTTTTCATCGAAAACGCATGCATGCAAAAATGCTTTCCAGAGTGGAGACATTTGAAAACGGAGCCCTATCGTATTAGTGTGGACGGCGAAAACGCAGGCTTTCGAAAACGCTAACGTCATTCACATCACGTGAACTCCGACCCACAGTCCTATTTGCTTGTATTTGTCGCATGCGCAGATGACTGTTGTAGCGTTTTCTCGTAGCGTATTCGAGCGTTTTAGTGTGGACGGAGAAAACGCTGCGAAAACGATAGTGTGGACGCGAAGCTTTTGATGCGTTTTCGGTTAAACGAAAACGGGGTGTTTCAAAAACGCATTAGTGTGGACGGGGCCTAAAAGGATCGCGGCTTCTGGGGACGAGATTCCAGGCACTACACGCAGCGTTTTTGTGGTCGATTTTAGCGTCTCCGCATGAACGGGTAAAAACGATACGAAAACGTTTTGATGAAATGCGTTTCAAAAAAACCTCCGTTTTGGAATGAACGTGTGGGCTTGGTCTATTCCATAATACTTTTAAGCTACAATTGCCGAATTTGGCTTTTAAAAAGGAGCTACGTCACGGATGGCGAATCTTGAAAAAAATGGCCAATATTTTCAAGTTTGCCATTCGCAATCCGTCTTAATCTTCTCCATCCTCAACCATCCTTGTTCCTGTTTGGTTTATTATCACCACTTTGGTGTTTTTCTACCTAAGTAAAGTGTTATTTTGAGGCTTTCTTCAATTTGAAGGCGATTTTGCACTTCACAAAATTGACTTAAATATCGTGACATAGCTCATTTAAGCCACAATCGCCGAATTTGGCTTAATAAAGGAATTGGTTCCAACTTCAGCGCAAGAAAATCGAGAACAAATCCCTTACCATGTGAAGTTAATGAGTAGTTTCTGGAAACATCGACTCAGAAATTCGTCGTCCCTTGCTCCTTTACGGCCCGTCATCTTGTAGACCATCAGACAAGCGAGGGCGTGAACTGGCGGGTTCACATCACCCAGAGCAAACTCATAAGCTGGAAGCTGGCCATTAGGAGCCATGTACCACTCACGAAGGAACAACAGCAACTGATCTTTGGCAAAATGAGGATCTATTTTGCTGAACGGGAGCATATGGAAAGCTAAGTCCCATGTCGCATACTGGAAGGGAAATAAATTGAAATGAGCTCTCGCCACTAATAATTAACACCAAAGGTCTTGGAAACTTTTAGAGAGGTTTTAAATTGAGTGTGGTAAAAGCAAAACCAAAGCAATTACATTGGCCAATCACAAAAAAACTAAACCAACACAACGAACCAATGAGAACGCGAAGCAAAGCACACGTAAGGGGCGCCAAGCGCGGGAAAACGCGTGAGACCAAGTTGCGATTGGTTTTGGTTTTGCATCTGATTGGTTGAGTAGGTGGCGCGAGTTTTTTTTTTAAACCAATCATAAAGCGTAGTAAAGCAAAACCAAAGCAATTGAAAATCGCTCTAAATTAAAAACTAAGTTAGACATTGCTATAATACTAGCTAAGAGACGAAACTATTAACTGTATGGCTACAATATTCCACACTACTGCGCATAAGGCTGAGAGTACAATGTATGTTTGCCAAACCTACCCAGGGGTACTCCCACTTGTCCGGCATGGAGACAACATCTTTGTTAAACAGCTGTTGCCACTCCGCTTCAGAGTTCCTCCCCTTGCGTCTATCTGTGGGTGGACGTGGCGTGTCTGGGTCGCCTTTCAGCCAGTCTTGAATAATGTAATGGTAGAACTGTTTACTCCACAGAAGACCAGCATATGACTGACGAGAAATATCGATTTCCTCTGGAGTTAATCCAGCTAAAAGAATTAGAACAAAACAGTACAGTCAGTCAAAGCTCCCGTAAGCAGATACCCTCAGGAGTGTCGGCAACTGGAGCTGGCCGCTTACAGAAATGATTCTCGTAAGCGGCAACGGGAATGTGTAAATACAAAACGGGACTTTGTCAAGGCCGTAAGTAGAGCTGTCAGCTTACGAAAGTGTCCGCTCAGAGAGCTTCGACTGTACGTATTAAAGATTGATGCTCAGCCCGGTACTTAACATACATGTACTGTGCAACTTTCTTTTAAGTTCTAATCATAGTAACCTGTCAAATAACAGAACGCAAGGGCTGTACTGGGAAATATCAGTTGCCCATGGTCGTTGTAGTAGAGCAGTTTTCATGTGAATGTCGTAAAACCAAAACCAAAGCAATTACAATGACCAATCACAACACCGGTGCCAAGCGCGGGAAAACGCGTGCGACCATGTCGCGATTGGATTTGGTTTTGCAGATTGGTTAAGAAGGTGGCGCGAGTTTTTTAAACCAATCACAGTCGTAGTAAAGCAAAACCAAAGCAATAGTCTGGATTACTGTGGAATGAGTGTAGCGAGTCCAGCAAAGGTCCTTAGTATGACCGAGAGCCAATAAGCCGAAGATTTCCGGCCATATTCCGAAAAAATCCGAAGAATCCCGAAGATTTTACAAAGGTTGTCTGTATGTTTCCATCAATTTCCGAATGTTTCCAAAGATTACTGAATACCTGTGAAAATTCCCAAGGAAAATCAGAAGACGTTTTTAACAACTACATCCCCAATACACTTCAAGATCAGGCTACCATTGATATTCTATAAGGTTACACAGTGGAATGAGTTCAGATCATTACGTCTGTACTGAAAAATCATGCACAAGAAGCAGCCAATCAGAGAGCTCAAGTTAGCCTTGAAAATTGTTACCACTACCCGGTGTGATGGGACTGCCATGTGAAAGGGATGGGGATGCTTGTCGTCTCTTTTAAGAGTGTAAATTACAGATTTTGGCTTCACTTTGCTCAGGATGGAACGCCAATATTTGTAGCCATCAAGGTATCGTTTAGGGTTGCACCGAAGAAATAAAAAACACCGTCATACTGTGTTGGTGGTAGACCGATCATGCAGGCATGAAATCTTCAAAATTTCTTCCGACCATCATTCAACAGTCTCATTACCGGACATCGATTACAAGTTAGTTCGTCCAAGTCTGTTTTAGACTGAGAATGGTATCTTTTAGGGGTCAAATAAAGCTTGAACAACGCCCAGATTGGTCTCCTTTAGGGGTTTAATTCACATGGGAGCCCTTCCCGAGTACCACTATAATGTTACATGAATTATAGCCCCCAGCCCCCACCCCACCACATGCATAGTTACCCCTGTCCCCCGATATTCTCAGGGCTATCTGTGGGGTTAATAAAATACATGTAGAAAGACTTACATGGTATAGCAATACGATAGAACTCATTTGCCTCCTTGAGTCGTTTCTGGAAGATGGCTCCAAAATTCCTTTCAGCAAACGGCTCTGTCACAATCTCATCCTCAGCCATAATCCGACACCTTAGAACACGTTCCCCGTCAGCTGGGACAACAAGCAGATAATAGGGAGCCACTTTTGTGCCTTTTTTCTTGTCGTTTACTGCATCTTTTTCACCGTGAATGATGTGACGATGAAAGGCATCCTTTGTGAATGTTGTATAGTTGGCTGAACCATGCAGATGCTGCAAATATGAAGTTAATCTAGAAGTTAATTTAGCTAATTTAATATAAAAAAATAGGCATTGAGCATATCTAAACTAATGTCTTGTAAAACAGTTAAATTACCGGTATCATCTATTTCAGGCCCTAAAATAGTTATTATTGATACAGACTCAAAGAACCTCCATTTTTCAGAAACTTACCAAAAGGTGGACACTTACCATATATGATCTCTAGTAAGGATACACTTCTTTTTTTCCTCACTCTCTCCCCAGGCTTCGCTCGGCTCGCACGCCATTTTGTTTTTACCCCATCCCCAACGCGGAGCCTATTCATAGGCTAGCTGACACTTTGAACATGGTGTCTAGGATGTCTACTTATGGCGGAAGTTTGACCGAATAGCTGACCATGTTTCTCATGGCTCTCATTAATGTTTCCAAGTTAAATAACATGTACAAGACTTATTACATTGTATGGTTATTATTTGGCATACTGGTCCATGATGAAAAGGAGCATTCCGATTGGTTCCAGGGCAGTCTAAAGTTTGCTTAACAGAATGCTAGGGGGGGGGGGGGGGGGGGGAGGGGATAGCAGGTCAGAAGTTACTTCCCATACTCTTAAGCCCACTTCCCATACCTTCCATCTCAATTTGAGGGCTATAATTAAATTAATATTAATTAATAACTAATTTAATTAAAAACATTTTGCCTTTATCTCTCACTTCCCACCTTAGAATGCCTGGTTCCCGCCCTTTCCTCTCCCGCCCTTTCCTCTCCCGCCCTTTCCTCTCCCGCCTCCTGCAGCCTTCCCGCCCCCTTTTCCCCTGGGTAAGCATCCTGCCTTCCTGTCCCCCTCCATTCAGATGGACTATTTAAAAATTAATCTTAATCACCACCCAGAATATATAGCAATTAACCTCCAAGAGGAATCAGTACCTAATTTCTCCATACAGTATTAGTACATAAGTCAAGCAGAACCTACCATCGTGTTTGTTTCATTCTCAGTGAAAAGCAGTTCCGGTATCATCTCATTCTCAGGATTCACATCGACTACAAAAGTGTACTTTCCCAAGGTTTCATGTTTGCATTCCACTGTGTCTGGAGCAGTTTGTGTCATGCTTGCCTTCCGAGTACATCCTTCATGTTTACAGCCCCAGATCCAGGTGTTTCTGAACCACAGTGTCGGTAAAATGTGTAGTCGCGCAGTGTCTGGGCCTCGGTTTGTTACTGTTATTTGGATGAGGATGTCATTGGGCGTGTTCTTTGCATACTCGGCAGTGATATCCCAGTAACGACTATCGTTAAATACACCTTGGAGAGATTAATACACATCAAGTTTATATACAGAGATTAAGCCGTTGTTGTGTGACTGAGCAGAACATAACAGGTGGTTTGTCTAGTGTGATTGTCTGGGTGAGAGTAGCCTTGAGAAGAACTGTTGTTGGTGGAGAGGTTTGTCACATTTGAACCTAGTTATATGGCCTAATAAGCTCCCATGAGTCTCCTGTAGCTCAGCAGTAGTGTGTCCAACCAGTGTGTGGAAGGTCGGCATAGGTTTGACTCCAGTTGGGAAGAACTCAGAAATTGTTTTCCAAGTAGCTTGTGTTACTGACTGATAAACGTCTTTCTCAATGAAAAAACTACTGATACTCCTGGGTTCAAACCGTTTTTTTTTTTTATATGTACATGTAAAATGGGGGTGATCTGTCTACAAGCCTACATGTAGGTGGCTTATCAGGCCGGTGCTTAACTCCAGTTTTCATAGCATGAAGCAACTAGCTATTTATATAGGAGTATCGCTACGACCCCTGGATGGGATGCTAGTCTATCACAGGTAGCCCCAGCATTTTTGTCAGGTTGCCCTGACAATTCGCCAGTCCCATATTTTACTCTTGGGTGGAGAGAGGCACTGTGAGAGTTAGGTGTCTTGTCCGAGAACGTCATCACAATGACCCGGTAAGATAGCGCTCAACCCTGGACCAATTGATCCGGAGTCCAACGCACTAACCATTTAAGACCACATCTTATATAACAGGTGCTCATATGGATAATAAATAGATGTTATTGAACTAGCGTGAGGTCTGTATTTGGGAAAATATTGGTCGAGTTCTTTTTTTGCAAGTACGGACCGAACAAGCTACAGTAGTTCAATAAAGTTTTTATTATACAATACAATAATACAATATTTTTATTACTCTCCCCAAGGGCTTTTCAGAGTTAATTTACAATTTACATAATATATGGACTTGACTTAAATGACCTATAATGTACAATAAAACTACATCTCATAACTCATCATCTAAAAACTTATGTCATTATCATCATCATTTATTATAATGGATTTTTTTAAAATTTGCTGAATTTTTCAGGCCACTTTGCGAAAAGTTTAACCAAAATTGTCCGCCAGACATCATCGTGGACCAGTTTGCCATATAATAAGTCGTAATATTGCTATTCTGTCTGCTATTGTCTATCCTTACCTGTGTCAGCTAGTTCAAATTCAGGTTGTAGTCGTGATCTGTTTCGATTCTCATTAACAATCCAACCATAAGGATACTCATTCTGTGGGTATTTGTACAAAGCCTTCATGTAAGAATGCGTCGGGGTAGAGTCCAGATAGTAGTAACATTCCTTCACATCTTCACCATGGTTACCTGAAAATAAAATATAATGTGATCAGGTCCTTAATCTTTGCCGTTGGGTTACCAGGATTTCGTAACTCCAGTTACGATGAGGAAAAAATTTCGCCATAAATTTGTCCCTTGACTGCGTTGCATGATTTTTTGAGAGTGGTGTGACTAGGCTCTAGCCCAGTCTCCTAGCAAGTTTGAACAGGGACACTCTATGTAAGCTACATGATGAATTTTCCTGAAAGTGCTTTACGATTATTTGAAAATGGTGTCTTCGTTCCGTCTTCGTGCATATGTAAAGCTGCACCTGGGCCAAACTGGCCCACACTGCCATGCCGGAGCTTACATCCCAACATCCCAGATTCCATAGCATGAAGCTGACTAAGAGTATTGCTAGTGAGAATTCATATTCAAGCCGACAAGTAAAATCTCACCTTCTGTTCCAGTCAATCCAAAGAGCCTTTCTTTCAGAATTGGATCTTTTTCATTCCATAGAGCCAAACCAAAACACAGTCGACACTGTCTGTCAGTTATTCCTAACAGACCATCTTCTCCCCAGCGGTATACACGAGAACGGGCATGATCGTGAGAAAAATAGTCCCAGCTGAAAAAAATTAGTTACAAAAATTTAAAACTTTTTTTTAAATTGTTGGGCTGACTGTGATGTACTTAACCCATTGACTATTAAAGACAATATGTGGTTCCAGAAAATATCTATACCCACCCCAAGGAAGGTCATTGGAAATTCCAACGGCGCTTAGGGTCTGAAAGGCCAAAATTGTTCAAAAATAAAGTATGAAGCTAAACTGGAATTTCCAGGGGGGTTCAAACCCAACAAACCTTCCATGAGGGGTACATGAGGTTTAAATTTTCTTGTTTGTTTAAAATTTCATAAACAAGTTTCAATTTCCTTTGTTTCAGATTATCTTGATAAATATTTCAATACAGACAAATATGAGCCATTAGCAAACAAAAAGCAAACTGGTTTGGTGGGAAAAGGGAGGTTTAACAATTAACCGCCCTTTTTTCCACCAGACCCTTCATAATAATAATTTATAAGCCTTGGCATAAGGATGATCATGATTATTTTGGACATGAAAAAATGGAAAATATGCTTCCTGTTGATATTAAAATGAGACACATTTTTGCAAATATTAATGGCAGATTTGTATGCCACATGGCCATGTATGTACATCAAGCTCCCAGCAAATACGTTCATAAAGGTGATTGCATAAAGACATAAAGACATTTTGATTGCAATAACATTTGCTGAAAGACAAATACAGCTGGCATCTATCATATCAAATTTCCTGATTAAATCACCCACTGATAGAAATATCTCATGCTAACCACAACAAACAGCTTTACTACTACTATAATCATCAAGCTTATAAAATGTAAGCTACCATATACATGTATAAATATGTTTCACAGGTGCACCCATGAGCACTTTGCATATATATTGCTGATTGACTTTACCATTTCTATAACCACACAACCCACATGTGTTATCAACACATCCATAAGAATAATATTATTCAGACAGCTGACCAGGGTTGAATGAAAACAAAACCTATATATATACTGTGCACAAGCTACAGTATACAATCAAGTCAGTGATATGAAATGTTGTATCCATCTTCACACAAACTGAGACACTGACATCAAGTTCATTATGTTGAGACTAATGTATTACATTTAAATAAAATGGTATTTATAAATATATGAAAAATATACAGCATGTGTAACATAATCAGCACTGGAATCTGTCAAAATCCTCCACAGACCACAGACCTAAAACCCTTTCAGAATTCAATCTTTGATAAACAAGTTAGTGAATAAAAAGCTTGATCACAAAGAGATAAAACTGAAAACCTGTAACCAGGGGCGGATTTAGGGGAGGGGCTGAGGGGGCCGTGGCCTCACACCATTTTGTCTGCGATTTTTTTTTAAACAATGGCTAACCGGGCTGAAAACGCACTGTTAATGCCCTTTGTTCACAAGGACATAGCTTTGGATTATCGTGCAAATTTATTGTTGACGACTATGCCAAGCGCAACCAAAGAAGGATAACATTGATCAATCCCCTGCAGTGACTCTTACTAGTTAAAGTCATCTCCAAAAGGACAATCACATAGCTATGTATCATGACGTATTTGAATTCATCAATCCAATGGAGATGAGATGACTATAGTTTAATTAGCTCCCATACCACTCCGGTTACTAGGATTTTGTTTGTTCGAGTTTGATTCAAGTCATGTTTGACCTGACAACCACAACTGCATAATTTTTATTAAAATAATATTTCAACATTCCTTGTTCAATATAGAATCATGGCATTTGCCAAATGTAAGCACCCAGAATGCACCAGATTGCATCTCAGAATACTTAAATTATCAAAATTTTCCATTCCCCTGAATGGGCGCCCACACTCTAATAGAAATTTATACGGCCCCCTCTTTCAAAATTCCTGGATCCGTCCCTGGTAACTACAGTAGCTATAAAAATTTGCAGAATTCCGTGTGTGTATATTTATATATCGAACAAGGTTAAATTGATTTGTAAATAAATTAAACTTTTAAGTACATGTAAGTCACAAATAGTTTTATCAGCGTCCCGGGATCAGCGTGTTGCCTGACTGGTATATCCGACCATCTTTTAAGACTGACCTAAAGTATTAACCTTAAACATTAAGGTTTGCAACACCGATCGTTTTCTCGCGGTCACAACACCCACTCCAAAACAAACTTACCAAGAGCCGTCAGGGAATAATCTTCCCTCACAGTTCCCCATTGCCTCTCGGACAAATACGGACCCCATCTCTTCCAATTCTTCTCCCTTTTCGAATCTTCTTCGAGTCTCTTCGTTTCGGCCAAGTTGTGCTCGATCACAATAGTTGACTGCCGCCTCAGAATTTTCTTTGTGTTCTTCAACATGCCAGCTTTTGATTTTATACACGCCTCGAGTGATCCGTAAGGCGGCGAGCTTATTAAGGCAATCAATTATTACAATCATAAAAATAATGCAAATGTAGATTTGTTTATCTACCAACCAACGCAACAATACCACAAAAGTCACGAAATCTTGAGCTCTTGTAATTAAAATTTCAATACAGCTTCATTCTGCTCCATTCCATATTCGCATCGGCGCTGTTTTTTTCGCTTGAAAATTCCTTCCAGACAGATCCAGTACGAAGTTTAACAAAGACAACTTCTTATTCGTGTCTGCGGATGCAAATTTCAGAAATCGGCCAATATAATAGACATAATAAAGTCGATCTGGTAGAAAGGTCACAGAAACAGGAAAACTTTCGCTTGCAAATAACAAACATAAAAGCGCGCGAGCTCGATCAGTGAAGGCCTGGGACTGTTGTGCGTGATCGTCGTACCCAGATCTTCTCGGTTGATCCATCATGGCGGATCACATTGACCGAAGAAAAGCGGTGAAAGAAATGTTACCATTTCTCTCGTTAGACGCCCGTGGAGACGTTAAATCACTGGCTTTGGATTATATCCTGGGACTTTCTGGTTCTGATAGCGGGAAAAACTTTCTCAACGAAAACGAGGAGTACTTGAGGCGCCTGCTCGATCTCACAAAAGACTCGAACTCAAACATTTGTAGAGATGCATACAAGTCGCTCGTGAATTTGTCAGCAGAACTAGTCATCTCCGAAAAACTTCTAAAGTACAACATCATTCAACCATTTCTAAGTTACGCCCTCGATCCAAGCAGTGAGCACGCGGACAAGGCAGCCATGATTCTCTCGAATATAACGAGAATTGACAGTGCCTGTAGCGAGGTTTTGAAGATCACTAAAACCTCGGTGGACTGTAGTTTGTACAGGACTGTGGAAGTTATGTGCAAGGAGAACTATAATCCACACGCGAAATTAAACTATCTTGCGACGTTTATTTCGAATTTGACGCAGGTACAAGAATCGCGTGATTTTATTTTGGACAAAGATCGTTGTGTGATTCAGCGCCTTTTGCCGTTCACCACTTATAGTGCTTCCCTTGTTAAGCGAGGAGGAATCGTGGGAGTACTTAAAAACTGCTGCTTTGAGACAAGTGAGTTACAGTGTTCCTTAAGGCTGGTTTTCACTAGTGACATAAGCATAAATACAAGCAACATACAGTACCGTGCAAATGTAAGTTGACAGTCTCTATCGAGTCTCGATACTTGACTCAATCCTTGATACTATCGAGGATCGAGTATTGCGAATCGAATATCGAGTATTGCGAATCGAGCATCGAGTATCGCAAATCGAGTATCGTGTATTGCGAATCGAGTATCGAGGATCGAGTCTTGAGTATCGGAGATCGAGTCTTGATACTCGATCCTCGATACTATTGAGTATCGAGTATCGAGTGTCAACTTACATTTTGCACACGGTACTGTACGCAGACACAGTAACGTGTTGATCATTAGTGCCTTGTGTTAGAACAAATGCTGCTAATGATCAGCACGGTGTCTGCGTATGTTGCTTGCATTTTAATGCTTACATGTATGTAGCTAGTGAAAACCAGCCTTTATTGGTCAAGATTTACATGTATGCACTAGTCGCTGGAAACCAACCCCCCCCCCCCCCCCCCCCCTCTCCCCTGTGGGACTCCCATATAAAAGTGATGGAAATCTTGAAAGGAACCCCTTAAAGGTACTAGAATCTCATTTTGTGAGTGTGGATCAAATTAATTTTCACCCCTAAGAGGTACCAATTCTTGATGCTGAAACTTTGTTATTGTAAATTGTCAGTGTTTACAACAATCATTTAAGATCCCCTCCCCCCTTTCAATGTTGCTCCTCGTTTGTGATGTGTTTGTTGGCAAGTCAACATTGGGACGGGGAGATAGGAAAAAAAAGAGATGATACGGTTGATCGTGCTAACACTTCTGTCTAGGGTTGTAGTTTTGTGTCATACTTTTTTCTGGCTTCAGCACCCTAAAAGGTACCAGCAGGAATCGTTTTAAATTTGTGAAAACACCTTAAATGTACCAAGTCACAGATTTTAACCCCTAAAAGGTACAATGATCACCCCTGCCCCCTGGGGAAACCACCACCCCAAGGGTCTCCTCCCATAGACTAACATCTCTCCAAAGCGGACACTCAGTTGTGGTTCAAGCCACATATGAACACTACATTTTAACCTCCCAAAAGAAGACACCTCTTAATTGGACACTTCTTCTGGTCACAAGAGTGTCCAATTAAGGGAGGTTTGACTATTGAAAGTTGAAAAGTTGAGTGTGTGTGAAGAATATAGATTTAGTTTTTTTACCAAATCTCTCCGTGCAGTGATACAGTTGAACCTCTCTACAATGGCCATCTTGGGGCAGAATTAACTGGCCATTGTAAAGAGGTAGACGTTGTAGGGAGGTGTCAATAAGAGCAAAGTACAGTTGAAGCTCTCGTAAGCGACCAAGCTCTAGTTACGACCACCATAGTGAAACCCTGTTTGAATTTTCACTCAAACTCTGTACATTGTAATTAAAAGCTCTTGTAAGCGACCGCTCCCGGCATCCATAAGCGACAGCGACCACTTTTGTGAATTACCAACTGGTCGTTTCCTTTGTTTTTAAGCTCTCGTAAGCGACCACTTGTTGTGCTACACATTTATGAGACATTGCATTATTCGTAATCATCAGAATAAGAGACGTTTTTAATCTCTGTGGATGCATGACCTGTAATCGCTTTTGTACATTTCGTAAGTGGCCAGCCTCTATTGTTTCAGCGCGTGGTCACTTATGACAGCCCATTCTCGTAAGCGACCAGCTCTAGTTACAACCACTTTTTCGAATTCCCAAGGTGGTCGCTTACGAGAGCTTCGACTGTATGTGGATTGGCACATGGTCGGGACAAAAATACTGGCCATTGTAAGGAGGTGGCCATTATAGTGATCTGGTCATTAGGTTCAAATTCAAAGTCTGGATTTCAGAAAAAAAAAACATTGAATATTAATCAACTCTTAAATCGGGAGATAATCATCGGGGAAGAGAAGGCATCTAAAAGATCAAGGAATGTGGATGACAATCATCCTAAGCGTAATCCTGACATGTTATCAATGATTTTCTCTTTCCAGGCAGCCATGAGTGGTTATTGAGTGATGCTGTGGATATCTTGCCACACTTGTTGCTTCCACTCACAGGACCAGAAGAATTTCCTGAAGACGACATGGAGAAGCTCCCCCCTGATCTGCAGTACATGGATGAGAATAAACAGAGAGAAAGTGACCCAGACATCAGGAGGATGCTGTTGGATGCCTTACTCCAGGTGAGTGGATTTGTTTTGTACCAAATTAATAATAATTATTTAAATACGTTGACACGATCCTGCACTAACGCACACCTCCACTCCCACCTTCTTTTAGCAGACACTCAAGGTTATGATCACCCCTGCACCCCTGCCCCCCTGGGGAAACCACCAGATCATGTCCTGATGAGAACCCTGAGAGGTTGAAAGTTCTTGACAATTCTGTAACTTTTTTCACGCTCCAAACTGTTATAAAATATATAAATCTAGAAGAAAATGACACTCAAGGTTATGGTCCCATTCAAACACAAATACAGTTGAACCTCCACTAATTAAATGGCCACCTCTTTTCAACAGCCAGCATTTTTGTCCCAACCATGCGGCGATCAACACATTTTACTCTTGCACCGTATATTGAAACAACCCTACCACAGTACAGCACTGCACCGGTATCACAGAGGTCATGGGTTAGAATCCTGTTCAAGCCTGAATTTTTTTCAGGCCTTTTGCATAACTGCGATGGTCTTTCATGTATTAAACCCTACAACAGCCATCTCTCTACAACGGCCAGTTCATTCTGGCCAGAGAAGTTCACTGTGCTAGTACATGTGATAATCTGATTTTAAACTGCCATATCCAGGTTTGACCATTAAAACCCAGGGGTACTCCCCTATATAAGCTATACCGATGGTATGTCTGGTCTGAAATTGGGTGTGGTTTTGCCTTCTGGGATGAAATTGAGTATGTTTTTTTTAAGAGAACCACAGAGTGTCTCTTTTCATCAGGCTTTTCATCTTCAGACGAAAAGAGAGAAAGGGTAAATCGTGCTTTATCTGGGTAGAGATTTTAGAGGTCAGGTCTGAAAGTGGGTATGGTTTTTGACCTGAAATTGGGTCAGGATTTGGATAACCGGATGGTGCACCCCACCAAAACGTCTGAGGAGTACGTACCCCCAAGAAGAACAATAACAAATTGTATTGTAAATGTATTGCCCAGTGACTGTTTTAGTTTTTCAACAGTCATAAGAAAGCATTCTCTAATTCAATGATGTTTTTGCAGTTATGTGCAACAAAGCATGGCAGAGAAGTAATGAGGAAAAACAATGTATACGTTATCTTGCGTGAATTCTTTAACTGGGAGACAGATGAAGAGACAAAGAAAGCGTGCAGTAATGTGATCCAAGTCTTAATAGGAGATGAACCTGAATCCTCCATGCAGGACCTCAAGCAAGTACAGATACCTGCTGATGTCAAGTTTGATGAAGCAGAACAAACAAATACATCGAACACTGAACACTGATCATACCATAAATGTCTGAAAATAGTCCTGTCAAAAATAGTCCCCCCAAAAGAATAATCCCCCAAATGACATACAAAAAAAAAAAAAATAAAAAAAATACAGTCTCCACTAACGGGCAGGATTTTTCGTCCCGACTATGCGCTGATGCATACGTTTTACTCATAAAGAAACCTCCCTACAACGGCCACCTCTCTACAACGACCAGTTAGTTCTGCCTCAGTGTGGACATTGCAACTAGGTTTAACTGGATGCAGTGTATGTTCCATAATTCCTTGGGGCCATGTAGATACAGTCAAACCTCCACTAACAGCCACCTCTCTATAACGGCCTGGATTTTTCGTCCCCTGTATCAATCTATACACTTTACTCTTATTGAAACCTTCCTACAACGGCCAGGAGTTTTCGTCCCGACCATACACTTCACTCTTATTGAAACCTCCCTACAACGACCACCTCTCTACAACGGCCAGTTAATCCTGCCCGGGGTGGCCATTGCAGAGAGGTTCAACTGTATTTAGTTTTTTGCTATTACTATGTGAATCAGAAAAGCGTGAACACTTGGTTTGTAAAGAAAAGCCCTTGCAGTCGTGAAAGCAACTCCTTGCCTCTCTTTTTATTAAATTACTCAAATTTCCGCTTCGTTTTCACAGAGAAAGCTCCGCCAAAAATAGCAATAAAATAACTACATTTCACGACTATTCTTCTTGTGGTTTGATCTCGCATCTGATTGGTACACAGTTGACATGTCAAACGCTTTATTCTATCTCCGCTTGCTTGCAAGAGAATGAAAACCTATGTGGCACAGCATATAGTCAACTCTCTCTTAACGGACACCTCTATAAAACGGACACCTGGTGTTGGTCCCTGCGCGCCGTTTTTCAGTCATTTTTCTGCATCTAAACTCTCTATAAGCCGGACACCTGATGGACAGTTGGCGACGGTCCCGATGGTGTCCGTCTTAGAGAGAGTTGACTGTATAGGCAAAGCTGGTAGCCTTCTGTGCACCCAGTTGGGGATAGGCACTACGAGTGTCTTGCCTAAGAACACTAAAGTGCACAATGACCATGATACAAATTCTCCTTGCTGGTCTTCAAACGTTGCTTGCACTACAAGTTAGGAGAATTTCTGTATAATCCCATAAGTCCCTGGTTGATCATTTACTTCATTCTCCTGACCTGCATGTCTGACTTTGTACTCAAATATTCAGGAGAAATTAGATATGATATGGCCCGACTGCAGACTTAACTTTCAACTTACTGTGCGAATCAGTAAAGTGTGAGCACTTTGATTTAACTTGGAAGAGGGAAATATAAAAACACGCTCCCTGCATCCCCCTCCGTTTCTCCCCCAAATTGAGGTTATTGTATACAGTGAAACCCCCTTTCACTCCCAGAGTCAAACCTTGAGTCAATAAATGTGGTTCCAACTTTCAAGTCTGTGGACGAAATCCTACTGTGTGACCATTCAAATGAAAGCTATTTAGCAGTACTTTCATGTGGTACTGTTTGTTTTTGACAATTTTGCAGAATGAAATTCAAGATTTTTTCATTTACCGTGCATCTGTCACAAACTTTTAGACTGCAATTGCAGTCTAACAAACTTTAGGCAGACTGCATTCATTCTTTCAAATTGGCGAGCGATACATTGTTTTATAACCCTAAAAGAAAGTCCCTTGCCAAAATCCGAAAATCTTTCTCCAAAAAAAATCCGCCAGAAAATTTCTAAACCCTAGAAAGTCCCCAAATCACTAATTTCAAACTCAAAAGGGCCTTCGCATCTTGAGTACTATACTACGTTTTATACTATACTGCTACATATACTTGAGTACCCCCCTCAGTATATATCTTCTTCAGTCGGGGGAACAAGTACCAGTTCAGGGTAAAATCACCCCTCAGTTTTCGTCCCGAAGCTGCAGCTGCTGAGCAACATGAAATATCCTTATTGTGCTATGCTGGCAATTTTCGGAGTACTCGCGATAGTTTTTGATTGGATAAAAAGATTCGGCAATTCTTCGAGTGTTTCCAATAAGATTTGCGAAAACCGGTACTTGTTCCCCAGACTGAAAAGTGTCGTACTATTCGGCACGCTATTGCATGGTACACTTTACGTAACCAACTGTCACTGCATGGAGTTCGGTCGGCTGTGAAAACGAGCGTATATTGAAATGGAAAAGTTTCTAAAAAACGCTTACAATATCGGTGTTATTGAGCGCGGAACATTGGTATGTGCCGCCCTAAAGGGTATCGGGTTTTTAAGCCGTTTTGGTCTGAAAATGTCTATTGATTTGCATCATTTTGATCTCAAATTGGGCATGGTTTTCCTGCTTGTGTGAAATAGGATACATGTATAGATTTTGCCATTTTGGCTTGAAAAGGGGGAATTTTTAAGGATCAGGTCTGAAATTGGATAGGGAAAATCGCACATATTTTGGTCTGAAAACGGGTAAGGGTTTAAATAAGCGGGCGGCACTCCCTCACCACAAATTAAATTTCGAAGAATATCTCCCTCCCCGGATGGATCATAGGGCAGCCTATAGAACAAGCGATTTTGTAAGGATCTCACGACGGTAGATTCACACTAGCCTGAGAAAACAGATTTCTCTCGTTGCACACTTTTATTCCGTCCTACGGAGGTTCGCGATTCGAGCCAAAAGATCCATACTGATGGCGTTACACTGCAGCGATTCGTGTAGTGTCTCTCGGTGATTGGTTAACTGATTAGAGCAACGACTCAATCACAAGACACTACTATAAAACGGACACCTGGTGTTGGTCCCTGTGCACTGTTTTTCAGTCATTTTTCTGTATCTAAGCCCTCTATAAGCGGACACCTCTCTAATTAAGGCCAATTTAGACGGTACGATTTTGTCGCATGCGACTCTTGTAGCGCGCGCTGCTAGCGTCATGCAAAAATCGTATACAACTTTCATCATTTAACTTTGTCTGTGGCTACGACATGTCGCAGGGTTTTAAAACATGTTTCAAAATCCTACGACATTTTTCGTGTCGTACACGATAATCGTAAGCGAGTTGTGGGTTTGATTTACACGACTCAATTCGTGTCGTAGACTTGTCGTAAGCGCGTCGCATGCGACAAAATCGTCCAATTTTGTCGCATGCGACTTTTGTAGCGCGCGCTGCTAGCATCATGCAAAAATCGGATACAACTTTCATTATTTAACTTTGTCTGTGGCTACGACATGTCGCAGGGTTTTAAAACATGTTTCAAAATCCTACGACATTTGTCGTGTCGTATACGATAATCGTAAGCGAGTTGTAGGTTTGATTTACTAATATCAAACTTGTCAATGTTTTTTAAATTCTATCTTGTATGTTGTATTTTCTATTTGTATTTTTCTGTTTTGAGCAAAATAAAGATTGCTGTTGTTGTTCAAATTTGTTTACCATTTTGTGCGCATATCCTATCAGTTGCCGAGATAGCTCAGTTGGGAGAGCGTCAGACTGAAGATCTGAAGGTCCCTGGTTCAAATCCGGAGAGTTTCGTATGAGCTCTGAATAATCCCGGGTCTCGGCAATGTTTTTTCGTTTGTTCCTTTTTCTTTTAAATTGTTTTAATGGTTTCTTTTTTTCATTATTTACACTATTTCCGAACAAACTTTTCATTGTGCAATATTTCTTGAAATAATTTGACTTGTTAAAAACATTCCGTTTTTCAATATAAAAGTTACAGTCAGTTACAAAAAGGGTTGTCAATTTTCAGAATTTCTCTCATATCTCCGCAACAGTGAAACTATACAGTCAACAATCTCTTAACGGACACCTCTAAAAGACGGACACCTAGTGTTGGTTCCTGTGCACCGTTTTTCAGTCATTTCACTGCATCTAAACTCTCTTTAAGCCGGACACCTCTCTAAGACGGACAGTTGGTGCCTGTCCCGATGGTGTCCGTCTTAGAGAGAGTTGACTGTAGATCTTATGTAGATGCTAGTATCATAGAAAGCGGACAAGGGATTATAAGCTGACTGGCAGGAAGGAAATGCCTTGTTTGTAGGACTGTTCAATTCGCCTGTCTAAATCACTCAATTTTAGCTTTTTTCTCTTGTCTACGACCATACTACAGGGGGAGCACAGGTTCTCGTCCGAGTGCGGAAGTTAAAATAAGCCCTGTCGGGCGTGGTTAGTACTTGCATGTGTGACCGCCAGGGAATACCCCGTGTCGTAGACTTTAGTTCATTTTCCGTTGTACTTCTTATGCAATCAACTTCCCGCTTTTCGGTCGAGTAATATCGGTCGACTCTTTTTTTGCAAGTTTATGACTGAGCGGCCGAAGGCGAGATCTATAAACTTGCCAAAATACCGACCGAACAACGGCTAGTTCAATAAAGTTTTTATGATTTTAACGACGGCGAAAGGGGGACAGTTTTCGGTGGTGATTTTAACGAGGGTGAAAGGTCGGACAGTTTTCGGTGGTGATTTTAACGAGGGCGAAAGGGAGACAGTTTTAGGTGGTGATTTTAGCGATGGCGAAAGGGGGACGTTTTCGGTGGTGATTTTAACGAGGGTGAAAGGTCGGACAGTTTTCGGTGGTGATTTTAACGAGGGGGGGACAGTTTTCGGTGGTGATTTTAACGAGGGTAAAGGGGGACAGTTTTAGGTGGTGATTTTAACGAGGCGAAAGGGGACAGTTTTCGGTGGTGATTTTAACGAGGGTAAAAGGGGACAGTTTCGGTGGTGATTTTAACGATGGCGAAAGGGGGACGTTTTCGGTGGTGATTTTAACGAGGGAAAAGAGGGACGTTTTCGGTGGTGATTTTAACGAGGGCGAAAGAGGGACGTTTTCGGTGGTGATTTTAACGAGGGCGAAAGAGGGACGTTTTCGGTGGTGATTTTAACGAGGGAAAGAGGGACAGTTTTCGGTGGTGATTTTAACGAGAGTAAAAGGGGGACAGTTTTCGGTGGTGATTTTAACGAGGGCGAAAGGGGACAGTTTTCGGTGGTGATTTTAACGAGGGCGAAAGGGGACAGTTTTCGGTGGTGATTTTAACGAGGACGAAAGAGGGACGTTTTCGGTGGTGATTTTAACGAGGGCGAAAGAGGGACGTTTTCGGTGGTGATTTTAACGAGGGTGAAAGGGGGCAGTTTTCGGTGGTGATTTTAACCGTGGTAAAAGGGGGCAGTTTTCGGTGGTGATTTTAACGAGGGAAAAAGAGGGACGTTTTCGGTGGTGATTTTAACGATGGATGAAAGGGGACAGTTTTCGGTGGTGATTTTAACGAGGATGAAAGGGGGACAGTTTTCGGTGGTGATTTTAACGAGGATGAAAGGGGTACAGTTTTCGGTGGTGATTTTAACGAGGATGAAAGGGGGACAGTTTTAGGTGGTGATTTTAACGAGGCGAATGGGGGACAGTTTTCGGTGGTGATTTTAACGAGAGTAAAAGTGGGACAACCTCGTTCCCAGGGTCTCTCTTCTTCCCGCCAAAAGGAAAGAAGAGAGACCCTGGGAACGAGGGCGAAAGGGGGACAGTTTTCGGTGGTGATTTTAACGTGGACGAAAGGGGGACAGTTTTCGGTGGTGATTTTAACGAGGGCGAAAGAGGGACGTTTTAGGTGGTGATTTTAACGAGGGCGAAAGAGGGACGTTTTCGGTGGTGATTTTAACGAGGGTGAAAGAGGGACGTTTTCGGTGGTGATTTTAACGAGGATGAAAGGGGACAGTTTTCGGTGGTGATTTTAACGAGGGCGAAAGAGGGACGTTTTCGGTGGTGATTTTAACGAGGGCGAAAGAGGGACGTTTTCGGTGGTGATTTTAACGAGGGTGAAAGAGGGACAGTTTTCGGTGGTGATTTTAACGAGGATGAAAGGGGGACAATTTTCGGTGGTGATTTTAACGAGGGTAAAAGGGGGACGTTTTCGGTGGTGATTTTAACGAGGGCGAAAGAGGGACGTTTTCGGTGGTGATTTTAACGAGGGTAAAAGAGGGACAGTTTTCGGTGGTGATTTTAACGAGGGTGAAAGGTCGGACAGTTTTCGGTGGTGATTTTAACGAGGGTGAAAGGGGGTAGTTTTCGGTGGTGATTTTAACGAGGGTAAAAGGGGGACAGTTTTCGGTGGTGATTTTAACGAGGGAAAAAGAAGGACGTTTTCGGTGGTGATTTTAACGAGGGCGAAAGAGGGACGTTTTCGGTGGTGATTTTAACGAGGGCGAAAGGGGGACAGTTTTCGGTGGTGATTTTAACGAGGGCAAAAGAGGTTCGTTTTCGGTGGTGATTTTAGCGTTGGTGAATCGACGTCTTGTTGATACTTTAATGGTTGTTAAAACTTTGCTTTTAAGTAATGCATCCATTCTTGGCAAACGCGCGCGCCTAAATTGGTATTCGACTTTCAAAACTATCATCTTTTATCAGTTGGCATCCTTTCTATCAGTTGCCGAGATAGCTCAGTTGGGAGAGCGTCAGACTGAAGATCTGAAGGTCCCTGGTTCAAATCCGGAGAGTTCGTATGAGCTCTGAATAATCCCGGGTCTCGGCATATCTTTTTTTTTTCGCTTTCAGCTCGCGCATTTTGAACTGCAACATCAATTTACTTTACTTTTGCAATTTTACACTCAAAGAACTTAACTTTCTGTTTCACGGCTTATTTCTTTCTGCGGTCAGATTTCAGTGTTTTGTAGTAAAATACATTCCCTTTTTCATTTTCTCCTCATTTATATGCATACTTTTGCAAACACAAAAACAACTATGGTATTTTTCGCGCTTCATGATTCGCTCGCTAAAAAAGCGTGCAAACAAAATCCGCGCCAAATCTGTGGCGTATTTGTCAGCGATTGGCTTGAATTTCTAATCCATATTCATGAAAAATTGTAGAATTTCCTTCAAACCAAACAGGTCGTGGATGTGTGAAGACGTGTCGTCCATCTGAAGACTACTTTGTAATCTGGAAGGAAGAAGATGCTTGTGACGGGTTTGGAGCTGTACAGGAGAAGCTTTTATGCTATTTCAACCGAAAGGTGAGCACTGCTTTTGGAAAATTTTACTTTTTGTGTGAAGCGAAATTACTAAACACGCATTGAGCGTCGCTTCGACTTGAAACTCGACAGCAAAGCAGTATCGCTTGTTTCGTTCGTTAGAGAAAGGATTATTGGCTTGAATAATGCGTAAATAAAATGTTAAGAGAAATTCGGGACAGGTTTGTAGTATTGGGGACAAATTCCATGCTGAGATAACGCCCACGACAAATTTACATTTTACCTCGGTTGAAAGCATACAACTTGTAAAGCGGCCACGTGCATGTGTAATTCTAAATGCGAAGAGGACCTTTGACAATTTAAGAGATTCTGTATGAATTAAGTGGTATTGCTAAGAACAACTTGCATTTACTGATCACTGAATTGATCATTTCTATTTTCAGAAAGACTGAAGAAGATGCTTGATGCATGAAGATGAGGAACAGATGTCTTTACTCCATTCCAGCCGAAGGTGAGGACTGCTTTTGGAAAATAGCTAGAGATAAACACGTTAGAATGTTGGTTGGCTTGTTAATATCTTTATTTGTAACATCTACTGATGATTGAATATCTCGTTTCTATTTTCAGTAAGACTGACTTCATGAAGAGGAGAGAAGGGTAAAGAATTCAAGAGGACAAACTGGAATCACTGAATCAAGAGGAAATACTACAAAGATAAGAACTTTGACATTATCAAATAATTGTAGTAAAAATGGTGGCTGAACAAATGTCTAAATTTGAAACGGAACCGCGTCACTCGTTGTTTTATCAGATTGGATTTATTTGATTTATTTGTATCGGATCTTGGAAATTACAAACACTAGGGACTAGGAAATTGGCGCAAAATACTTGTTAAAGTAGTTCAATCGCAGCCACCATTTTTACTTTATGGTGGCACTGTATTCGAACCAAAAGACTTGGAATGCTGAAAACAGTTTAAATGCAAACAGTGATTCAATTTCGTTAACAGAGACTTGATTTTGTCATCAAGGAACCAATTGTCTTGAACTGGAAAATTAATTTGGTGGATGGGAGGGGAGGGGGTGGAGAGAGATTTGTTTTAATTTAGCTTTGTCATCAAAAAACAATTGTCTTGAACTCTAAAATTAATTTTGGAGGGAGGGGAGGAGGGTATTTCTATGATTTGTTTTTCATCTTTCAACGTTTCAGCCGAGATTAAGGAGATTTCTACAGAACACTTGACAGTGCCACCTTAAAACGTTTCGTATGTTTGCTCCATCAACGGATGACAAGAGAACACTGTAGGCTTTCCAATGCAAAACGTAGGAAAATACCTCTCGGTCGGAAATTTGTTTTAATCGGCATAAGACAATATTTTGTTTTGTTTTGTTTTTTTACCTTTTTTTTAAGAAGTTGGCTTGCGCGCATTTCTTTTTACGGAACACGCATGTGCCTATGTTCTCTTGTCATTTTGCGAGCTTGGTATATAAAACCCTAATGTCTGGTTCAGAGGATATTAACAAGCCGTCGAGATAAATCCAGGGTTCTAATACAGTTATACAGACCACAAAATCAAACAGGATTTTTAGGACGAAAAAGTTCTGATTACTAAAACGATACTGTTATAGTGTGATTTCAGAAAATCCATGAAACAAAGAATCAGAATCTACAGTAGCTGATAAAAACGATCAAAAGGAAACTACAGAATTGATGTTTAATATCATGTATAATTGTCTGGTTTTGTAAAATTACTCTCGTTTTTTCCTGCAAAGATTAAGCCGGCATGAATTTTTCTCCGCAAAAAAAAAACATTGATTGTTGATTACATGTAACAAAGTGATGATTCCTAAAACTTGTGCAAAAAAATTCAACAATAATCAGAATCTACTTGTAGCTGTCAAAATCGATCGAAAATTAATGAATTGATGTTTATTAGTGTGTAATTCAGTCTCTAGTACATATTTCACTTGCACGTTTTGTAAAATCTTTCTAATATTATAGACCACAAAATCAAACAGTTTCTTATGGAGAAAAACAAACAGTGAATTGATGTTTAATTGTATCTAATTGTCTGGTTTTGTAAAATCGCTGTGTTTTTTCTTGCTAACATTTTCTATATCAAGAAAACTCGAAAAAGACCAATTGGGTATGAATATTTCGCCACAAAACAGTATCAGATATTACTTTCAGTAAACAAACAAACAAATAATTGCGTACTGATTTTTTGAAGAAAAAAACGAGAAAAAAGAGTCAGAATCTAGCTGTCAAAAATGATGGATTTGATGTTTAATAGTACACCTGATGTATCTAATCCACCGTAGGAAAAAGATGGCGGCGGTACATTTTACCACAATACCTTGCGAATATAACACAGCCAATAGGCACATAGAAAGCCATATTTTTGAGAAATGTACTGTACTAACAACATTGTGTATGCTAGGTTTGAAGTTTTTAGAAGCGTTTTTAGGGTTTTCGTGCGCTAAGAATTGTGGGTAAATGTACCAGTCGCCATCTTTTTTCTTACGGTGGATTGTCTGTACGTATTTCATGAAAATAAAAACCGAGCAAAAGAAAACAACATAAGTTATGTTCAATACATTTTTGTAAGATCAATTTAGTTTTCTTGTTAACATATCACAAAATCAAACAGGTTATTTGAAAAAAAAAACCACCGATTACTAATGAAAAAATATGAACAAAAAAAAAATTAATGCACAATTAAACCTCCAACGCTGTACTGATTGATTTGACAAAACAAATTTAACACTAGTCAGAAATCGATCCAAAAAACGACGTTATTGGTGTTTAATGGTATGTAATTGTCTGGACCATGTTGGACTGATTTTGTAAAATCAATATCGTTTTACTTGCTAAAATTACAGACCACAAAATCAAATAGTTTATTTTGAAAAAAACATTGCCGATGGAAAACACCACAACAAAATGAAATAAAACAAACAAATCAGCTAAAATGATACCAAACATTTAATAGCAAGAATCTACGCTATGAAAATTAAACAAAAGAAAACAACGCAATTTGTGTTAAATAGTATCTAATTGTCTGGTTTTATAAAATCACCGTCGTTTTTCTGCTAATATTTTCGATATTAAGAAGAAGAAAAAACTCGGCAAAGATCATGATTCTTTAGAGTTATTTCAAAAAATACGTGAAACAAAATTTACTGTGCGAATCAAAAAAGCGTGAACACTTTGATTTAATTTTGACATGATCAAACCGCAAGAAGAATAGTCTGGAAACTCACATTTACACTTTGTTTTTGCAGAAAAGCTTTGCGAAAATAAAAATAAAATGAATACAGGAAAAAAAATAGACCAATGTTTGGCAAAGGAAAATCCAAGAGTGGTTTCAAAGTGTTCACGCTTTTCTGATTCGCACAGTAATAATAGTGAGAATCTAGCCTTCAAAACCGATTATAAGAAAACAACGCAATTATGATATCTAATTGTCTGGTGTTGTAAAATCACCGTCGTTTTTTGCTAATATTTCCAATATTAAGAACAAAGCTTGACAAAGATTAAGTCGGAATGACCTTTTTTATTACCACAAAAACAAAAATCGATCAAAATAGCAACGGAATTTATATTTAAAAATTGTCTAGAACATATTTTGTGGGCTTTGTAAAAACAATTGCGTTTTTTCTTTGTAATATTGCAGATCACAAAATCAAACCGTTGTTTTGAGCAAAACAAAAACGGCAAAAAACAAAATAACTGCAAAACTAAACTTTGAACGCTGTACTCGGAGTAATTTCACAAAATTTTACAAGTATTCAGAATGTAGCTGTCAAAATCGATCAAAAGAATAACAACGGAATTGTCTGGTTTTGTCAAATTACTATCAACGGGTTTCTTGCTAACATTTCCGATATTAAAAAAGTTACTAATTTATAAAGAAACAAACAAATCAGCTGAAAAGATACCGAATATTTAATGGAAGAAACTACGCTGTCAACAGAAAACAACGCAATTTGTGTTATATTGTATCTAATTGTCTGGTTTTCTAAAATCAACCTCGTTTTTCTGCTAATATTTTCGATATAAGAAAAAAATTCTACAAAGAGCATGATTTTTACGTCGGCATGAATTTTTTGCATCAAAAGAAATAAATTAGATTTCACAAAACCCGTGAAACAAGATTTAATATTCAGAATCTAGCTGTCACAATAATACAATGGAATTAGCATAACTAGCATTTGTTTTGAAAAATCGCATCTTGCAAAAACACCATCGATTTACATGTAAAAAGAAAATTCTCGACAATGTTTAAACGGCATGTTATTTGGCTCGAACATTTTCTCATATACGTTTTTCGCTATTCTTTATCAGCTGAAAAGCTATTTTGTTCAAAACACTAATTATGAATTGATAGTCTTGTGGAAATCTTTTGAAGAGTTATTACAAAAGACAAATTCATGGCTGATTTTAAATATTCATTACAACTGAACAACGACGAAATACTTCAGTATTTTAGAAATTTATTTTTCTAATTTGAACGCAATTGTATAACTTAAAGCGAAGTCTTTACTGTGGTCTGTATAACTGTTATTTTATCCATTTTTGCTTTGTTTATTGATGCAAAAGCTCGTGTTTAGGGTGGGACTGAACTAAGAACAACGGATTTATTCCTTGCACCAGACATTGGGTTTTATTATGGTTTGAAAACATTTATGTGCGAAGACCTTTTTCTGCCGTCACTCGATGTAACACAGGACAAAAAAGTAATAAGAAATACAATTGAATTTTGAATTGATAAAAATTCTATCACAATAAAGAACATGGAGCAAAGCAACTGAATTGTTATATTTCTGAGCCCTTGCGGCAAAAATTACTTTGAATTTGCTCATGTAATAATTAGAACTTGAAAAGAAAAGGCCAACAATTGTCTTGTTAGTGATCAAAAATTTTCTTGGCCAAACATTTTAAAGATAGGTTAGTTTTCATTTATTTTGTGTTACAAGCGAATTGACGGCTGAAAAAGGTCATAGTTTTATGTATACACCATCTTGTGCAAAAAGTTTGAAACTAAAACTGTTCGTAGAGGGGAATATTCGATTGAAAATTTTATCGAGACGAAAATATATTTTTGATTTAGGGCCTCCACAGACTAGAGAGATAGTTGTCGATCATAAAACGTTGTCGATAACAACTGAAAAGGCCAGTGTGTGGAGCTAGTTGTCGATAACTAAGTGTCTTAGTTATCGACAACTAGCTCCACACACTGGCCTTTTCACTTGTTATCGACAACGTTTTATGATCGACAACTATCTCTCTAGTCTGTGGAGGCCCTTGGAGCAAAACGGCTGTTTAATAATTTTTATACGAAATTTTTGCACAAGATGGTGTTTACATGTTTTTTGGCGGGAAATTTTAAGGGCAGCCATTTTGAATTTTTTGTCAAAAATGTTGCCAGGGGAAACGCTGTGCAAATTGGTTCAGATTTTCCCGCCAAAAGACTTAGTACAGTTTTTCTGGACTCCTTTTTATTGATTTAATCGAATTTACTTAACTAATTAAAGAATATTAGAGAGAAGAATAAAACTAATTGAAAGACAAAACACTTGTTGTTATTTATTGAAATACTTTATTTAAGATAATAAAGACAATTGAAACAACTTAATTATTGTGTTTATTGACTTATACTATTAATATTACATCAAAGAGAGCAGACAAACAATGAATATAATTTATTTGACTATATAATTAAAATAAATTATTTAAGTATACAAGACTTGAATAAATTTCAAAGAGAAAAAAAAAAACGGCGCATGCGTATTTTGGGCGCCCGTATTTTTTCTAAGTCTTTTGGCGGGAAAATTTAAGAAAATTAAACAGATGTTACTTACAGAAACAATAATGAAAAAAAAAAAATGGCGCATGCGTATTTTGAGCGCCCCGTATTTTTCTAAGTTTTTTGGCGGGAAAATTGAAAATTTTAAACAGATGTTACCAAGTAAATAATCAAAACGAAAAAATTGGCATAACATTTCCTGAAAAATGCTGGTCTTCCTTCATCAATAAATTTTTAATTCAATAACTTGGAGTGGCAAAGACTTTGAGTTGCGTGAATGATTACAATCTTGAAAATCTTGTCTAAACTAGACGGGTACAGTTCGCAAAAAAAAAATTTGAGTTGCGATTTTTCTTAGTAATCCTGAAGTAAATATTGACCTTAAGTTCGTGTTCTCTACCTCTGCTTGCACTTGCTTGCACTTGTTGACAGTGATGTTTGATTCTGACTTGAAGCATCAAAGGTGTTCAGCATCCTGCATCCTGCATGAAAATAAAAGAGACAAATCAATCAATAAATACATCAATCAAACCTGTACTCAGTTCAACAAACATTACTGTATTCCCAACAGAATATACCCTGCGAGCAGAGTCGCTTTCGATCTCCTAGAAAAAAAAAGCGGCTCTGCTCGCAGGGTAAACAGAATAATGATCCTGGTTATTTCTTTAGTTTCTAGAAATATTTCGCTTTGGAACAAATACACGTATCCAGCGAAAGAATATAACATTTTGATGCAATATTATCATAATTTTAGCCAGCGTGCGTGTTTACGCCGACGGCGAAACCTCGCAAACTCATCAATTCAATTGCTGTATCTGTAGTTCTATACATTAATCTTATATTTTACGCTTATATTTGTAAGGTTTTATGTGTTAACCGTGGACGTGAACGTGAAATTTATAAGAAAACACAGGCATTTTGCAAAGCACTAGACTCCACGTGCAAAACTAAAATGCAAATTCGGATGGTGTCAAACGTGAAAGATGTTTTGCCTTTTTACATGTAAATAAATTTCTACAATGACCAGCTTCGTTCCAAGGGCTTTCCTCTTCTAAATAGAAGGGAAAAGTCCTGGGAACGAGGTTGTACAATGACGTGAAAAGATCTTCCTTTTGAAGACAATGTTATCTTGTAGTATTAATCTTAACATTAATGCATTCTCTGTGCCAATACAGCTCAAAACTAGTGATTTGTTTGCGCGCATTCATATGGATTTTATATACAACCGTTCGCAATGTCACGCCCAGTCACGCAATTTCGACAAGTCGCAATACCACGCCCAGTCACGCAATTTTGACTTATCGAAATGTCACGCCCAGTCACGCAATTTTGACGTATTCCACGTTATCATAACCAGGATACCAGGATTGAGCTATCTATAATTAGAACAGATCTGGCGGGAAATTTTGCGTCCCCACCTTCTTTTGCACGCCACAATTAACAAGACAATGCATTACTATTATGTGCGCAGACCACAAATCTTTCTGAAGCTGAACATGCGATTCGACGGAATTGATCGTGATCAAGAATACGGTCAGTCATAATTCAATGTTACGACGATTTAAGCCTGAAAATGTTCTTAAAACACTCTTTTTCAATTCTAAAACCCAAGTGGTATTACAGTCAATCACTCCGAAACGCATTCAAATTATTCATTTAAGTTACGATCTCGAGTATATGGTACGAGTTTGTTACAAGTATGGTACGAGTATGTTATGTGTTTCTTACGAGTATTGTACGAGTATGTTACGAGCTTGTTACGAGTTTGTTCCGAGAATGGTACGAGTTTGATACGAGTTTCTTACGAGCATGGTACGAGTATATTACGAGTTTGTCACGAGTTTGTTACGAGTATGGTACGAGTATGGTACGAGTTGGTTACGAGTTTGTTACGAGTATGGTACGGGTATGGTACGAGTATGGTACGAGTTTGTTACGAGTTTGTTACGAGTATGGTACGAGTAAGATACGAGTTTGTTACGAGGCTGTTACGAGTATGTTACGAGTATGGTACGGGTTTGTTACGAGTATGGTACGAGTTGGTTACGAGTATGGTACGAGTTTGTTACGAGTATGGTACGAGTTGGTTACGAGTATGGTACGAGTATGTTACGAGTATGGTACGAGTTTGTTACGAGTATGGTACGAGTTTGTTACGAGTATGGTACGAATATGGTACGAGTTTGTTACGAGTTTGTTACGAGTATGGTACGAGTTGGTTACTACGAGTTGGTTACGAGTATGGTACGAGTATGTTACGAGTTTGTTACGAGTATGGTACGAGTATGGTACGAGTATGGTACGAGTATGTTACGAGTATGGTACGAGTATGTTACGAGTATGGTACGAGTTTGTTACGAGTATGGTACGAGTATGTTACGAGTTTGTTACGAGTATGGTACGAGTATGGTACGGGTTTGTTACGAGTATGGTACGAGTATGGTACGAGTATGGTACGAGTATGGTACGAGTATGGTACGAGTATGGTACGAGTATGGTACGAGTTTGTTACGAGTATGGTACGAGTTTGTTACGAGTATGGTACGAGTATGGTACGGGTTTGTTACGAGTATGGTACGAGTTTGTTACGAGTATGGTGCGAGTTTGTTACGAGTATGGTACGAGTTTGTTACGAGGTTGTTACGAGTATGGTACGAGTATGGTACGAGTGTGTTACGAGTGTGTTACGAGTTTGTTACGAGTATGTTACGAGTATGGTACGGGTTTGTTACGAGTTTGTTACGAGTATGGTACGAGTATGGTACGAGTGTGTTACGAGTTTGTTACGAGTATGGTACGAGTGTGTTACGAGTATGGTACGAGTTTGTTACGAGTTTGTTACGAGTATGATACGAGTTTGTTACGAGTATGGTACGAGTATGTTACGAGTATGTTACGAGTATGGTACGAGTATGGTACGAGTATGTTACGAGTATGGTACGAGTATGGTACGAGTATGGTACGAGTATGGTACGAGTTTGTTACGAGTTTGTTACGAGTATGGTACGAGTGTGTTACGAGTATGGTACGAGTATGGTACGGGTTTGTTACGAGTTTGTTACGAGTATGGTACGAGTATGGTACGAGTATGGTACGGGTTTGTTACGAGTTTGTTACGAGTATGATACGAGTATGTTACGAGTATGGTACGAGTATGTTACGAGTATGGTACGAGTATGGTACGAGTATGTTACGAGTGTGTTACGAGTATGTTACGAGTTTGTTACGAGTATAGTACGAGTATGGTACGAGTTGGTTACGAGTATGTTACGAGTGTGTTACGAGTATGGTACGAGTTTGTTACGAGTATGGTACGAGTTGGTTACGAGTATGGTACGAGTTTGTTACGAGTATAGTACGAGTATGGTACGAGTTGGTTACGAGTATGTTACGAGTGTGTTACGAGTTTGTTACGAGTTTGTTACGAGTTTGTTACGAGTATGGTACGAGTATGGTACGAGTTGGTTACGAGTATGGTACGAGTATGGTACGAGTATGGTACGGGTTTGTTACGAGTTTGTTACGAGTATGGTACGAATATGGTACGAGTATGGTACGAGTATGGTACAAGTTTGTTACGAGTTGTAAATCTATGGTGAAAGTGAAATAAAGATTAATCGATTGATTGATTGATTGATTGCTTGGTCGATTAGTTGGTTGATTGATTGATTGATTGATTGATTGCTTGGTCGATTGGTCGATTGATTGATTGATTGATTGATGATTGATTGATTGATTGATTATGTCTAATAATATATCGGTCAAAATTGTAAATCCCTTTAAAAAGCATACCCTATTTTAGACCAAAAAACAAAATCTACAACACTATTTCAGACCAAAATGACTAAAATCTAACTCTCTACTGGAACATTTTGTCGTTGGGTGCCTTTGCCTCTGGGACGGTACATATTAGACTCTTATTCGACACCTTTCCATATATGTGTTACTTGACAAGTCAAAATATTAAATATCTCCCAAGGAAAAAGACAGTTCTTTTTTCTTTGGCAAAAAGCTAAAATCTTATATGATTTACGATAATTTTGTTTAATTGGACCATGAAAAGTTAACAATACAAATAAGGTCAATGTTTAATTTTTTTCCTCGCGTTTTCTTAGATAGATCAGATAATTAATAGTTGTCTAAGGCAGTCTGATGATATAATTTTGCACCCATTGGTTAAAATTCAAGTTTGATTGAAGTAGCGAGCCCCGGAAATGGACTCAAGCCATGCGAGAAAAAACACGATAAAGAATTAAATGCAATGAAAAATTCAACTGAGATGCTATGAAAAAAGTATTTACACGTTTCTACTGCACTTGGCGTGAAAGTGCTTAATGCATAGCTGTACCGAGAACTAAAGTATCAAAAGCCTGCCACAAAATAGTTTGAGCTGTATTGGCCATTAAAGTTTTGCTAGTACGTAAACTGATGGGATAGTCCAGTGTCTCGATTCCTCGTCTCCTAAGCTTTTTGATATTCGAACTTCCCGCCAGAAGAATTAGAAAGGTCGACGAACACTTGCATGTGCATGCTCTACGTTGGCCAATCAGAACAGATTATTATTACGTCATCCTTCTGGCGGGAAGTCCAAATATAGAAAAAGCCTAGAATGGGGGGTCGAGGAAATGGACCAGCGAATTGATGATCAAAAACCCGTGATGCGCGTCTGCTGTATTCGTGAAGGTGTTTTTGCTCCCAAATATAATTCCTTTTTACTTAGCTTGATTAAGTGTCAAAGGCAATTAGTAGATTCGTTCTTTTGTTTTCTTCTGTGAATGAAAACAATTTCCATCTCATCTTTTTTTTTAGTTTTACAGATCAACATCATATGGAGACAGCGCAAGTTGCACGGACTTCTGATCATCATAACAAGAATCAAGTAAATCATCTATTTAAAGTAATCAACTCACCATGTTTGAAAACGTTTCATCCAGAGATCATCCGTGTCTGTCAAGTAGCACGTGTTGACTTCCGACTTTTCCATTCTGTGCTCGACATTTGCCTGTCTTGCCTGGAGAAAGATAAATATTATGTGAATACATGCTGGGTAACAGGCAGACAAGTAAAACTCTATTAAATACTCTAGAGGATTATTTCTTGTCAGGAACGTTAGAAGGGGGAGGGGTGGCTTATTGGAGAAGGGGAGGGGCTTATTTTAAATCATAAATCGGCAATACGCGTAAAAATAAATGTAGGAGAGACTGTTTAATGTTTATTCAGTTCTGCTTTAGCACATCTCCACAAACAGTAACAATGAAAAGTAAATGTGGCGATTGACTGTAATCTCGCGTATTTGTTTCTTTGAAAAGAGGACGGAGAAATCGAAAGGTATCACTCTAATTTGAGCTTTGACAGCTTGCGTCTTCAGCTACTTCGCGAACATCTGTCAGGTCTCTCATATGCAGGCCATTCTTTTCTCAATATTGGAAGTTTATTACACACTTACTAACACTAACCTGTGGTTTGCTGAACACCATTATCCTACTGTGTCTCTGTGACATCGTGTCATCGGTCTTTGCCTAAGTAAAAACAATAACGTAATGGTTAGATTGGCATAAAGCTGTTTCAACCTCATACATTGCGATATGCCAATAGTGGAGGACAGCAAGAGTATAAGGACAACTTAACTTGCTCCCGACACTTCTCCCACCCTACCCACCGTTGCTTAGCAACCACTGTGAAAGTAAAGGGAGGGGAAAAGGGGTGATGGTTTGCAATTGTATTCACGGGCAGCTCAAACGACTAAAAATCAATTGGCTTTTTTACGCGGTCATCCACAGTCAGCAACAAAATTAATCTGCGCTCAAGCTAGTATTAATACAAACACGGGAATGGTCCCCGTGTGTCAGTACATTTTGTGCAAGATTACATCTACAACTGTCCAGCAAAGAGGGAAATATTCATAAAAATAACGCTAACCTGTGGTTTAAGGAACATCATCCTATTGTCTCTCTGTCCATCTTCAGTCGCGTGAATTTGACATCCTGTGATAGGCCTCTTACCTAGAAAACATAACGTGATGGTCACACAAAGTTGATGACAAAACAGCTATTTATTACATACAGCAAGCACCTGGTGTTACAGTGGAAAACTCGCAATTCACGACTGAAGATTTTAAATTCTGATATCAGAGAAAATTATCAAAGGCAAAGAACTTCCACCCCCTCCCCCCCCCCCCCCCCCTTACCCTCACTCTATGCACTTCAGAAACTTGTCAAAGTTCTATCATTACGTCAAAGGTTAAGATCCAAATTATTTGCAACTGCTATTAAATTTTACACAGGGTTGCAATCAGCATTGACCGTGGTGAGGTTTTCAAGTCAATAAATTATCCGAGCAAGCAACATTTATGCATACAATTAAACCATTTAAAACCATAACTAAACAGCTCAGGAAAACTCTCAGAGTATTAGTCAGCGAAAACAATCGACTTGTTACTACGACAAGTTTACTAAGCTTTTCTCGAAGGCAACTAAAAACATTACTATTGTTTAATTACCTCTTCAGAAGACGCTTCCAGCAAAATAACCATCTTCAACATTTATCCACGGGTGTGCGACTGCCACGTTCCAAGACAAAACTCTTGTTGACATCCTACAGCGCAATGAAGTGTACCATTCGATACCATACTGGTCGTCAGATGATTTTCCATGTTAACAACGTTGACTTGACTGATTTCTTTCATTTCTTTGCCTCAGAATAACCACAGAACGACATTTAGGTTTAGCGTCGTTCGCTCTTCTCTCTCCTCGTGCAAAACGTGATACAAAAATATGAATAATTGAATATTAATGAAAATTTATTTGCAATTTATTCAAATGAGTATTTTTGCCGCTTTACCAACGCCCAGAATCCTTCAGTGTTTCTTTTTCTCATCCTTATTGTAGATTTTATTGTACATCAAAATAGAATATGTCATGGAGACGGCAATAGGAAACCATGCAAGGATACTCTGAATCTTATTATTAACTAGCAGAAGTGAAAGATATTGTGGAACGCAATTATGAACAAGATGCTGATCGCATGATGACCCGTTCACGATCGTCTACTGGCATGAAGAAAGTCTTCACGAGCCTAGTAGCCTACACTGCCGGAGCTTATCCCGGTTTCTGTAGCATGAAGCGACCGTAGGAGTATTGCTACTCCCCTGGATGGGATGCTAGTCCATCGCAGGTTACCCCCCAGCATTTTGTCGCAAATACCCATTTATACCCCTGGGTGGAAAGAGGCACTGTGAGAGTAAAGTGTCTTGCCCAAGAACACAACACAGCGACCCAGGCCGGGGCTCCAACCCGGGCCGCTCGATCACGTCTCCCACAGGGACCTCTGAGCTGGGTGGAGCTTAAAGGAGAACGGAAGGTGAAAAACGAAGTTTTGTAACCACTTTTTAAATAAAGTAAATGATGTATCTTAACTAAAATTTGTAATATTTGTCCCTATAATCCATTTGTAAACTTGTTATGGACTGTAAAAGGCTCGCAACAATGACACGATGTACGTCCGCCATTTTGTCCGCCATTTTGAAGGCATGGGCGCTAAGCATGACGTCATTGCGCTCACTCGCAAATGCGTCAAATCTCAATATAAATACTCCCGTTGAGATAGAAAATCATGGTTCATTCGTTGTCGTGGGCTGTTCGAATAGAACTCCCAAGGACTCTAAGAAAGGAATAAGTTAACATCGCCTGCCATTAAAAGATAAAGCCCTTTTAAATAAATGGCTTTCTCAGATAAAGAGAGAAAATTTGCCGCAAATTTTTAATGAATTTAAGCTTATTAAACTCATCGAGAAATCTGTGGAAATCAGTTGCAAAATACAGGGACGGCTATAATTTACGCAGTACGTAATCTATATTATCCCAGCATTAAAGGATAGAAACGATCATAAATGTTTCCGTCGTGGTACCTACATATTTTTACAGTCCCACGGCGCTCTTATCCGACGCGCCTGACCTAAGCCAACAATTGCCGTCTCCAACACTTCTGTTTGCAAACAGATCATTTCGAAACTAGGATGCTGAGTTATACAGTAAAGAGGGGGATCCTCCTCCAGATCTGAGCGAAATAATGAAAACATAGCATTGCAAAATTCGTAACCGAGTGCAAGTGCACATGTCAGGGTTTACAGACACGTAACAATAACAACATAGAGCAACACAAAATAAAATCAAACACGACAAATGAATCGTTTCTAAATCAGCATGTTTATTATCCTTTTAATTAACAATATTCACCTGCTATTTTGTCATAGCTTCGTCGATCTCCTGGCAGTACACACACTCTCTTTCTTGCTGAGTTTTCCAGTTTTCGATTCGCAATGTTCACAAGTACACCATGTGGTGTTTCCTCCTCGTGCGATCTCGTCCTGGCTTTCAGCTACGTTCAGCTGCTTCAGTATGCTCTCCGTCGGAATCCGAGAGATCTCACATGGGCTCGAACGAATACGGTTCAAACTCAGCCGTATTTATGGATCTATAAGCGAACGGTATCTAATAAATAATTCTCAGAAATGACTGCAAATCCAAGAACGTGCAAGCGATCGATCGAAGGAAAGAGCGCATTGACGTCACAACATGGCGACCGTGAATCCTTATTTGGAAGTAACCGGAAGAGAAAGCACACAAAATGGCGGACATTCAATTCCGGCGAATGCTGTTAGATTTCGGTCGTATTTGCACTGAAATATGTATTTTTTTCGCTCGTTTCTTCGAAATTATAGTTTTTTATAGAATTTCTAGTAGTTATTTCTACAATTCTAGTTATTACGAAAATTATACTCTGTAGCCTTCCGTTCTCCTTTAAATGCTTTTGTAACTGGGGACAAGCCCGGATTGTGATCATAGCTAAAATCAGGGATTTAAAGGAGTAGTCAAAGGAGTCTCACTCTCACCTGGAATAATTTTAAGAACCGCTGAACAGTTAATATGAAGAGTGCCAGTTCTTCGAGTCCTTTCAATTAATTAGCTTCTCTCGAGCCTATTCCCATCATGAAACAACTACACACTAAAAGTCAACTGGAACAATTTTCAACAGCTTTTGTAAACCAATCGGCATACGCGTAGCTAATTCTTAAGAACACAAGTCACGTGAACAAGTCTCGATCCCACGTAAGTTGCTAAGCAACATGACGTACCATTACGACGATAAGGTGATGTGACCAGTGAGTGAGTTGGGAGATTCGCACTTTCTTCTGATTGGACTGTAACAATCGGAAACATTTCGGACTTCTACGAAGATTTTACGAAAATGAATACAGCAAAAGTAACAGCTCGACACGTATGTAGGGAAAACTAAAACTCGAATACAAGAGGAAAAGTCATTTATTCAAATTGTTTACAGCGATCAATTATATTATACTATATCAATTCATTTCTACTAGATTTGTCAGCTTATAAATACAATACTGTTCAATTTATATGTAATCATAAACACCTAACAGGTCCGTCACAGGACCTATATACGCCACTGACGTCAAAATGACATCATTGACAGACATCTTTACAGAGAGCTTCTCCAGAGTTTTATATAATTGGTTTAAAAAGTCGATCATCGTGCTTTAATCAATCAGAACAAACATGCAGTTTTTTCAACCAATGAGGACCAAAACCAAACCCAATCGTGACTTGGCTTACCGGCGTTTTCCCGCGCTTGACACGGGCTCCATGTTTTCCCGCGCTTGGAACCGGTTGCATGTTTTCCCGCGCTTGGCACGGGTTGCATGTTTTCCCGCGTTGGAACACGTCACATGTTTTCGCTTCGTGTTCTGATTGGTTCATTGAGTTATCTGCGTTTGTTGTGATTGGTCAGAATGATTGCTTTGGTTGTGGTTTAACAACAATCGTTAGAACCCCGTCGTGTAAGCATAGTGACCTATTTTCATAGGTTACCATGCATGTTATTTGCAGACAGTTTCCACTAAGTTAAGCAAGTGATTGCGTTAATTTAAGTGTGTATTAGCGATACTATTTTAAAATTTATATTTCACCTAGACTGTTTGAAAGGGTATAAGAAATCATTCCAAGTTTTGTTGACAAAAATAATTGCATAAGCTTATCTGGCTCAATTTTCTCTACTAACGCGTAATTAACTTAATTTACAATTAAAATAACTTAAAATGTCTGCCGTTTTATTCCTCGCGAAGCGAGGCCGAAGGCCTCGCGTAGCGGGGTTTATAATTCTGTCCCCCAAGACCTGACGCGAGAGCAATTCTCGTGTGGCCTTTACGGTCATATTTGTTTGTTTGTGGAGTTGGGGGATGACATGACGTCACACGGCTCGTGGCCTAATGGCTTAAGGCGCTAACTTTTAAATCTGATCTTCGGGATTGAGGGCGTGAGTTCAAATCCGACATGGTCCTTCTTTTTTTTTTTTTTTTTTTTTTTTTTTTCCGGTTCAAATCCAGGCCGTTCTTTTTTTTAACCCCCTTTTCTTTGCTTAATAACATTGACTTCGACGTAATCTTTGTACACGTAAATGTAGAAACAGGAACGGCTGCTGAAGAATAACAATTTTTACTCCAAGTTTGTTTATCGAACAAATTTATATACGGGTCATTTGTGAAAGAAACCCGGCTTTATTAAATCCATTATCAACAACAGGAAAAGGAAAGACGACTCAGGAATTTCTCAAAGTACGATCAACATATGGCTTAGTTTTCATTGTAGACGCGAAGACTTGTGTCTAAAAATAATTCGCCGATCCGATATTGCGAAGAAGATTTTACCTACGAAAGCGAGGTGGTTTCAGATCATTCGGACGGAAAAGTGGGGAAAACAGTACAAGAGCGCTACAATTTATTCCTCGCGAAGCGAGGCCGAAGGCCTCGCGTAGCGGGGTTTATAATTCTGTCCCCCAAGAGCTCACGCGAGAGCAATTCTCGTGTGGCCTTTACGATCATATTTATTTATTTATTTATTTATTTATTTATTTAATTGTTTGTTTGTGGAGTTGGGGGATGTCATGACGTCACACGCGCTCGTGGCCTAATGGCTTAAGGCGCTAACTTTTAAATCTGATCTTCAGGATTGAGGGCGACAGTTCAAATCCTAAAGCGTCCTTTTTTAAATTTTTTTTTTTTATTTAGGTTCGAATCCGGGCCGTTCTCTCCTTTTTTTTTTTTTTTTTTTTCCTTTTCTTTGTTTAATAACATTGACTTAACTGTAGAAACAGGAGCCGCAAGAATTACTCCAAGTTTGTTTATCGATCGAATTATCGACCGAATTTATATGGGAAGTGACTTTGTTGGACGTTAATAGTGCGGAGAATTTAGAACAAAAAAACCCGGCTTTATTAAATCCGGTATCAAGAACAGGAACATGAACGACGACTCAAGAATTTCTCAAAGTACGATCAACATTGTACATTTACCGGTTTGACATCTGAGAACACGGCTTCAATTCGATTCGATATGCTTCACAGACTTCACAGTAAAAAATATATTCGCGGCTTTATATTCACGGCGTTGAAAAAGGGAAATATGTTTTCAAATGTTTCCTTAATTCCTCGCGAAGCGAGGCCGAAGGCCTCGCGTAGCGGGGTTTATAATTCTGTCCCCCAAGAGCTGACGCGAGAGCAATTCTCGTGTGGCCTTTACGGTCATATTTATTCCTCGCGAAGCGAGGCCGAAGGCCTCGCGTAGCGGGGTTTATAATTCTGTCCCCCAAGAGCTCACGCGAGAGCAATTCTCGTGTGGCCTTTACGGTCATATTTATTTATTTATTTATTTATTTATTTATTTATTTATTTAATTGTTTGTTTGTGGAGTTGGGGGATGTCATGACGTCACACGCGCTCGTGGCCTAATGGCTTAAGGCGCTAACTTTTAAATCTGATCTTCAGGATTGAGGGCGACAGTTCAAATCCTAAAGCGTCCTTTTTTTAATTTTTTTTTTTTATTTAGGTTCGAATCCGGGCCGTTCTCTCTTTTTTTTTTTTTTTTTCCTTTTCTTTGTTTAATAACATTGACTTCGACGTAATCTGTGTAGACGTAACTGTAGAAACAGGAGCCGCAAGAATTACTCCAAGTTTGTTTATCGATCGAATTATCGACCGAATTTATTCCTCGCGTAGCGGGGTTTATAATTCTGTCCCCCAAGAGCTCACGCGAGAGCAATTCTCGTGTGGCCTTTACGGTCATATTTATTTATTTATTTATTTATTTAATTGTTTGTTTGTGGAGTTGGGGGATGTCATGACGTCACACGCGCTCGTGGCCTAATGGCTTAAGGCGCTAACTTTTTTAATCTGATCTTCAGGATTGAGGGCGACAGTTCAAATCCTAAAGCGTCCTTTTTTTAATTTTTTTTTTTTATTTAGGTTCGAATCCGGGCCGTTTTCTCTTTTTTTTTTTTTTTTTTTTTCTTTTCTTTGTTTAATAACATTGACTTCGACGTAATCTGTGTAGACGTAACTGTAGAAACAGGAGCCGCAAGAATTACTCCAAGTTTGTTTATCGATCGAATTATCGACCGAATTTATATGGGAAGTGACTTTGTTGGACGTTAATAGTGCGGAGAATTTAGAACAAAAAAAAACCCGGCCTTATTAAATCCTGTATCAAGAACAGGAACATGAACGACGACTCAATAATTTCTCAAAGTACGATCAACATTGTACATTTACCGGTTTGATATCTGAGAACACGGGCTTCAATTCGATTCGATATGCTTCACAGACTTCACAGTAAAAAATATATTCGCGGCTTATTCACGGCGTTGAAAAAAGGAAATATGTTTTCAAATGTTTCCTTAATAAGAAAAGGAAATGTTCTTTGCATGAAATAATAATAATTGATGCAAATCTGTTGTCGGAAATCCAGGACATATTCTAAGCGGTGTCACGCAAGTTACTCGTCCACTGGGCAGTCGTTTGTCGAGAAAAGAAGACCGTCAACAGTATAAAAGGGAAGATGTCGGGAGACCAGCGAGCTCCAGTCGATCTCTAAAGCCTGGTTATCACCCTCACACCCCAACAATAATTAATCCCCATCACAGATTCGCGAGGACCCATGCGAGTCACGTATTACTAGTATGGGAAGTGACTTTGTTGGACGTTAATAGTGCGGAGAATTCAGAACAAAAAAAAACCCGGCTTTATTAAATCCTGTATCAAGAACAGGAACATGAACGACGACTCAAGAATTTCTCAAAGTACGATCAACATATGGCTTAGTTTTCATTGTAAACTTGTGTCTGAAACAATTCGCCGATCCGATATTGCGAAGATGATTTTACCTACAAACTGCGAGGTGGTTTCAGATCATTCGGACCGAAAAGTGGGGAAAACAGTACAAGAGCGCTACAATTTATTACAGATATCGAGAGACGAGCGAACTCCAATCGAAACCAAAATCCGGTGGCATAGCAAACACACGGCGTTCGTCCGGCGATTCTCAGAAACCTTGCAGCGATTCTTGGAAACCTTGCAGATCAAATCGCAGGCGTGCCCGTTACTAGGCAACAAAAGCTTCGCGAGGGCCTGCGAGTCACGTATTACTAGTTTATTTATTTATTTATTTATTTATTTAATTGTTTGTTTGTGGAGTTGGGGGTTGACATGACGTCACACGGCGCGCTCGTGGCCTAATGGCTTAAGGCGCTAACTTTTAAATCTGATCTTCGGGATTGAGGGCGTGAGTTCAAATCCGACATGGTCCTTCTTTTTTTTTTTTTTTTTTTCTCGGTTCAAATCCAGGCCGTTCTTTTTTTTAACCCCTTTTCTTTGCTTAATAACATTGACTTCGACGTAATCTTTGTACACGTAAATGTAGAAACAGGAACGGCTGCTGAAGAATAACAATTTTTACTCCAAGTTTGTTTATCGAACAAATTTATATACGGGTCATTTGTGAAAAAAACCCGGCTTTATTAAATCCATTATCAACAACAGGAAAAGGAAAGACGACTCAGGAATTTCTCAAAGTACGATCAACATATGGCTTAGTTTTCATTGTAGACGCGAAGACTTGTGTCTGAAAATAATTCGCCGATCCGATATTGCGAAGAAGATTTTACCTACAAAAGCGAGGTGGTTTCAGATCATTCGGACGGAAAAGTGGGGTAAACAGTACAAGAGCGCTACAATTTATTACAGATATCGAGAGACGAGCGAACTCCAATCGAAACCAAAATCCGGTGGCATAGCAAAAACACGGCGTTCGTCCGGCGATTCTCAGTTCTTGGAAACCTTGCAGATCAAATCGCAGGCGTGCCCGTTACTAGGCAACAAAAGCTTCGCGAGGGCCTGCGAGTCACGTATTACTAGTAAGAAAAGGAAATGTTCTTTGCATGAAATAATAATAATTGATGCAAATCTGTTGTCGGAAATCCAGGACATATTCTAAGCGGTGTCACGCAAGTTACTCGTCCACTGGGCAGTCGTTCGTCGAGAAAAGAAGACCGTCAACAGTATAAAAGGGAAGATCGGGAGACCAGCGAGCTCCAGTCGATCTCTAAAGCCTGGTTATTACCCTCACACCCCAACAATAATTAATCCCCATCACAGATTCGCGAGGACCCATGCGAGTCACGTATTACTAGTTACAGATATCGAGAGACGAGCGAACTCCAATCGAAACCAAAATCCGGTGGCATAGCAAACACACGGCGTTCCTCCGGCGATTCTCAGAAACCTTGCAGCGATTCTTGGAAACCTTGCAGATCAAATCGCAGGCGTGCCCGTTACTAGGCAACAAAAGCTTCGCGAGGGCCTGCGAGTCACGTATTACTAGTTTATTTATTTATTTATTTATTTAATTGTTTGTTTGTGGAGTTGGGGGATGTCATGACGTCACACGCGCTCGTGGCCTAATGGCTTAAGGCGCTAACTTTTAAATCTGATCGTCAGGATTGAGGGCGACAGTTCAAATCCTAAAGCGTCCTTTTTTTAATTTTTTTTATTTATTTAGGTTCGAATCTGGGCCGTTCTCTCTTTTTTTTTTTTTTTTTTCCCCTTTTCTTTGTTTAATAACATTGACTTCGACGTAATCTGTGTAGACGTAACTGTAGAAACAGGAGCCGCAAGAATTACTCCAAGTTTGTTTATCGATCGAATTATCGACCGAATTTATATGGGAAGTGACTTTGTTGGACGTTAATAGTGCGGAGAATTTAGAACAAAAAAACCCCGGCTTTATTAAATCCTGTATCAAGAACAGGAACATGAACGACGACTCAAGAATTTCTCAAAATACGATCAACATTGTACATTTACCGGTTTGACATCTGAGAACACGGCTTTAATTCGATTCGATGTGCTTCACAGACTTCACAGTAAAAAAATATATTCGCGGCTTATTCACGGCGTTGAAAAAAGGAAATATGTTTTCAAATGTTTCCTTAATAAGAAAAGGAAATGTTCTTTGCATGAAATAATAATGATGATGCAAATCTGTTGTCGGAAATCCAGGACATATTCTAAGCGGTGTCACGCAAGTTACTCGTCCACTGGGCGTTCGTCGGCGATTCTCAGAAACCTTGCAGCGATTCTTGGAAACCTTGCAGATCAAATCGCAGCGTGCCCGTTACTAGGCAACAAAAGCTTCGCGAGGACCTGCGAGTCACGTATTACTAGTATATAAATAATCTTATTCAATATTAGATGAACTCAGTATATTGAGCATTGGGTATACAAACTTGCACAAATTTAAGACATCGTATGTATTCTATCAGTGGTCATGGACCCACACATACAAAATGAAAATTGCTATTCTATACGTAGAATACAGTGTATAGTATATATAGTTACTACATTATTTGAAATATAATAGTCTAGTTTGTAGTATATAGTTACTACGTTAGAAATACAATAGTTTAGAATATATTTATATTGTAATAGATTTTGTTAATCTGTTGAAAAAAAAAAAACTTCTAAAACCTTTGTAACATTGCAAAATGAACACAATTGAATATCTACTTATTCATTTTCTTTCTCAAATTGCTTATAAACACTGTTGAAGGTTGAAAGGGGATGATCTAAATAGTGAATATGATAGAGCATTTTTGTCTTTGTTCGGCGGCAATTTCAAATGTAGAAAACTGGTAATTAACAGGTTTGGAAACATGTCTTTGTCAGGAAACTAAACAAGACCAGAATGATTAACCCTTTCACTCCCTATAAGTTCAAAACCGAGGGGAAAATATTGAATTTCATTTTGCAAAATTGTCAAAAACAAACAGCACCACATGAAAGTACTGCTCAATAGCTTTCATTTGAATGGTCACACAATAGGGTTTCATCCACAGACTCAAACGGTACAACCACATTTATTGACTTAAGGTTTGACTCTGGGTCGTGAAAGGGTTAAAACATTTGAGGTAAAACAGCGCTTTCCCAAACGATGTTTACTTTTTAAGTTTTAAGTTTATTCAGTGTTTTTTTTTCGTTTGCTAAGCTCAGTGTAATTGATACATAGACTCGTGCCCGTTGCTGTGTTAACTCAGTAAGTATTAGTTAAACTACAGTCTTTTAGAGCGATTTTCAATTGAGTGTAGAAAGTAATACACGTTTGCTTTGGTTTTGCTTTACTCGCTCGCTGATTGGTTCGAAAAACTCGCGCCACTTTCTCAACCAATCAGATGCCAAACGTAAACCAATTGTGACTTGGTCGCACGCGTTTTCCGCGCTTGGCGCCGGTTACATGTATTTTCTTCGAGTTCTGATTGGTTCCTTGTGTTGTTTTCGTCTGTTGTGATTGGTCAGAGTGATTACTTTGGTTTTGCTTTTACAACATTCAATTGAAAACCGCTCTAAGACCTTCAAACGTCGGTACAGATGAGGGGACTTATTCCGGGACTTTGAATTCAAGGGACATGTCGCAGGGACCACATTTTAGTCCCCATGACTAGATTTTCAGGCGGAAATGAGTAGGCGGAATGAAATGTCGCAGGGACTAGTCCAGGGGAAAAATTCCCCTCTTGTATACCGACCTTTACGTCACTCAAGTAATGCGGTCGCGCGCGCGTTTTCTGGAATCGTTTGGGCAGACGCGGGAAAATTTGGCGGGAAAAAGGCGGGAACATAGAACATGACAGAACCAGTTGTTACATAACGAATCAAGACTTCGTAGGTCAAGTTTGATTCGAAAGCTTTTAGTATAACCTGGAACACAACAATACACTAACTTAGGCATTTTGTTTTGGAAGAACACTTGTTGTCTACCCAAACGGTCCCAGAAATCCTAGCGCGCTGAACTGGCACCCAGTATCACCGAGTGGGCCTGGAATTAGAAAACCACTGTGATAATTTGTAATCCTGTGGCATTACAAACATTTAATACCATTTAATTTAATTGTTTTCGTTAAACAACCCTTATAAATCGTTTACAAAATATTTTTTTATCAAACAGGAGCGTGAATGACGTCCTAACTCGTGTTAAAATAAAATAAAACACATTTATAGGCAATTTCAAACTAAGACTCATGTTTTAGGGTGCCCGGCGCTTACTATAAGTTATCAACAAGAAAATTGTATTGTAAATACTTTTCATATTTTGTAACTAATAACATTACAAAATTATAGAAAGTAAAATTTAAGCATCATTTAAGAACGAATCGTCCTTTTAGGACTAAAAACTTAAAAACAACAACTAAAAACTTTTTTCCCTCTTTGAATAAAACATTTTCTTTAGTGTTCGTTATGTTTCCTTCCGTATCAATGAAGGCAAATATACGCTAAGACGCGTCTCACTATTTTTTTTAAACTTAGAACTCCTTGGAGTTATAAAAAACTATTCCAAAACGGCGCCCGCGGAGAAACAAGACGGGACGAGTAGCATGAAATTAAGGCAACAACCTTACACATTTTGCATGAGTAGTGTGTATTAAGTAAGAGTTCGTTTACAACAGAACGGTTATTTCGCGTACGTGAACTTTCACTCAGAGTGTACGTACCCTTCTGCGCGGATCACCAAGTCGAGGCTACGTTTCGCGATGCATGCTGGGATATCATATGAGCCTGTCTTGACGATCTGGCGCGGGGGCAGCGTCCGTGCCTTTTCTCGGGTCCAGTCTATGCATGAGCTCTGGATCCGCGGGGAGCTGATGAGAACTAAATTTGATGAACCACAGGAAAATTCCCACTTGGTTCATGACATCGAGCGTGCCTCTAGCGAGGTCGGTCGGGTCGGTGGCGCTCGACGATGGACGAAGAATGTTCGGGCCAAATACGGTCGCCAGGTTATTTTGACCCATTTTGTTCTGTTCTTGATGCTCGCTTAATCTGTAAAGGAAAGTAAATTGATCGAAAATGTAACTGAACCGAATAACAACCAAGATTTAAATAGAGCGGCTTTCAATTGAGTGTCGTAAAACCACAACGAAAGCAATTACAATGACCAATCACAACAAACGTAAACAACACAAACAATCGTAAACAGCACAACGAACCTATCAGAACTCAAAGCAAATACACGTGACCAGCGCCAAGGGCGGGAAAACGCGTGTGACCAAGTCACGATTGGTTTTGGTTTTGCATCCGATTGGCTGAGCAGGTGGCGCGAGTTTTCTTAAACCAATCACAGAGCGTAGTAAAGCAAAACCAAAGTAATTGCGGATTACTTTCGACACTCAATTGAAAACCGCTCTATGAAACATAGTTTCCTCTCTCTATGGACCCCATAGGCATTTCCGAGTTATCTGTTCACAAAATGAGGTCTGGTGCAGAAAATACCTTCTGAGGTGATCGAGTAGATAGATGCAGGTGAGCCTGTTTGGTGTGGGTAACGATTCAAACAGCTCCATCATCGCTTTCTTCTTTTCTTCTGGATCTTTGATGCCTAAAATGGAGCATAAGAAGTTTACAATAAAAATAAAACAACGATAATGAAGGAAAAACAAAACAAACGCGCTAGAGCCACAAATTAGCTGCCGTTTTCTTTGCCGCAATCTGGCCCAGGTCGTTCACGTTCAAAGGATGGATAACGCTATCCACCACTCCCAGAGTCAAACCTTGAGTCAATAAATGTGGTTGGACCTTTTGAGTCTGTGGATGAAACCCTAGTGTGTGTGTGACCATTCAAATGAAAGCTATTGAGCAGTACTTTCCAGTGGCGCTGTTTGTGTTTGACAATTTTGCAATAATGAAATTAACGATTTTTACCTCGGTTTTGAACTTAGCACTCTTGGGAGTGAAAGGGTTAAACAACTGGGACCAGTTCTGTAATTTACAAGTATTTACCCAGGTTAAATAAGAGAAATGCCATTCTTTGTTTACAAAGCCGCGAATTATCAAGGTAATTTGCAGGTGGCGCACTGAAATTTCAACAATTCTTGTTCTTCATACCGTTTGCCTCGACGAACTTGGGATATAGGTCGTCCGTAAAGACAGGCTCTGGAAGGTCCCTGAGGTACATCTTAAGAAGTCCTGCAACGGCATGGATGTCCGCCTCGGCCACTTGCACCAGAGCACTTTGACTGTCTGAGGAACATAAATGAAAAGGGACCTCAATGAGCTATGTACCTGGTGAAGAAGCCTTTTCGGAGCCTATAGTGGCTAACAGATTGGCGCTTAAGTCCAGCTATAGGAGTATTGCTACTCCCCCTGGATGGGATGCCAGTCCATCGCAGGTTACCTGCCTTAACAGCTCCATTTATACTCCTGGGTGGAGAGAGGCACTGCGAGAGTTAAGTTCAGTTCTTGCCCAAGAACACAGTACAATGACACTGGCCAGCGCTCGAATCCGGACTGTTACCAAATTTGGGGACTAAATAGGTAACACTTTTTTTGAACTTACGTCATCGCGTAAACGAGATTGACGGGAGAAACAAAACGACCAATGGTCTATTAGAATTCAATCCGTGAATTTGATTGGCTTTTCCAATGTAATACCCAACCATGGAAAATATATATTTAAGCATCTCGGCTATGCATAGCCACGTTTAATACCTGCTCTGAAAACCCGAGTTCACAGACTAACTGTTACATAGATTTAACCTTGTGTACAATGTACTTACTGTTGTCAAAGGCTTCTTTCAGTCTACGAACTTCAGAAGTTGCTCCTGATAAACGATAAATTCCTACTTCCTCCATCCCTGCAGAACACAAAAAATACTTAACTCAATCACTGTACCTAAACGAGCCTTTTTAATCCTTTCACTTCCAAGAATGCTAAGTTCAAATCTGAGGAAAAAATCTTGAATTTAATTTTGCAAATTTGACAAAAACAAAGAGTACTTCTTGAAAGTACTACTCAATAGCTATCATTTGAATGGTTACAACCACATTTATTGACTAAAGGTTTGACTCTGGGAGTGAAAGGGTTATATGCAGTTAACGAATCATTCTAGCACGAAAAATGGTATTAGTACATCAGTACATACCTCTTCTTTCGATTTCTTGCACACATCCGATGACAACCAAAGGAATATCGCTTTCCTCTCGCCTACAAGAGGAAAAATGTCCGTTGTGCTACATCAATACTAATTAAATGGCTAAATTTGCGTACGTTGGAGCGGTTTTCAATTGAGTGTCGTGAAACCAAAACCAAAGCAATTACAATGGACAATCACAATCACAAACGTAAACAACACAATGAACCAATGAGAACTCTAAGCAAATACATGAAACCAGCTCCAAGCGCGGGAAAACGCGTGCGACCAATTCACGATTGGTTTTAGTTAGGCATCTGATTGGTTAAGAAAGTGGCGCGAGTTTTTCGAACCAATCAGAGAGCGCAGTAAAGCAAAACCGAAGCAAACGCATTTTTATTTTGGACACTCAATTGAAAATCGCTCTAAAAAGAGTTTGTTTCTCGAAATGCTGAACTGAACGTTGATGAAATAAATTTACATTAAAATTCCTAGTAAATTACCTTGAGACTGTCGCGATATCAACTCCGAAAACTCCCTTCTCACTTAACGATTTCTTTCTCTGAATTCCTTGAGGGGTCTTAGAGTACTGCAGCGATAGCGTGACGGCACCCTGTGTGACAAACACAGTACGTTACAACAGCGTTACAATAACTGTTTTAACCCTTTCACTCCCAGAGTCAAACCTTGAGTCAATAAATGTGGTTCTAACTTTCGAGTCTGTGGATGAAACCCTAGTGTGTGACCATTCAAATGAAAGCTATTGAGCAGTACTTTCATGTGGTACTGTTTATTATGCTGTACATGGTGATTCTAACTTTTGAATCTGTGGATGAGACCCTAGTGTATGACCATTCAAATGAAAGCTATTCAAATGAAATTCCATATTTTTTTCCTCAGTTTTAAACTGAGCAAACTAGGGAGTGAAAGCGTTAAATGCGAGTCATAAGTTCCATACCTGTTTATCCAAGGTAATTGTGATGGTCCGTTTCTTTAGATCCTTCAAGTCTTCCTTCAGGAGCTAAAGTAATAAACAAAGACGTTATTACAGCCGACAACAACAGCAGTGTTTGCATGGACATTAGGCAGATTTAGCAATGACGACGGGGACGTCACTTGAGGACGCGAGAGCGCGCGGAATAGTCTGGACCCAACTTTATTTCGACTTTGGGTGCTTCCGTTGCCGTCCTGTGGCCAAGTTCACGACGCCATTTTGGTGGTTTTCACGTTGCGACCAGAACGCCACATATTTGCTGTCATTTTGCTGACATTTTGGGGCATTTTTCGCTGCGCACGACGTCGTCGAGAAGTCCCCGTCGTCATTGCTAAATCTGCCTAATATTAAATGAACGCGCACAGTCGCGAGAAACACGCACGCAACTCACCTCTATTTTTCCCTGCGCACAATGCTCGTCCCTGTTAAGTCTGCTCTTGCAATACACGTGAAGCTTGAGTTCTCTTGTTCCTTCCACCTCGACATCAAAGTCCTATGGATGACAGAGAACCCGGGAACAACGACAGTTATTAAGGGAATGCAGAGGTTAACCCCTCAAGGGCTCTATGATGTTGCAGATAGCGGCACACGTTGAAATTCTTGCTCGCACTAGGAGATGTTCCAAAAGTAGCGTGACAATTTTAGGAGTGGACACAGCAAAATTCTGTCGCATGGACAAACTCGAAACGCGTCACTCAGGTCTACAAGTTTGGTTCGGCTTGTTTTAAATTTTACGTCTAAGTCAGTGTGCAATAATTTCAGGGGTGGACACACGGTTGAAACTTGTCGTTGTGTGCAATGTTAACCCTTTCACTCCCAAGAGTGCTGAGGAAAACATCTTGAATTTCATTTTGCAAAATTGTCAAAAACAAACAGCACCACTTGAAAGTACTGCTCAATAGCTTTCAATTGAATGGTCACACACAAGGGTTTCATCAGACTCAAAAAGTTAGAACCACATTTATTAGGTTTGACTCTGGGATGAAAGGGTTAACAGTGTGTCTGGGCCTTTAGGAGGTTAAGGATTAGATTGTTACTCCTTCCACTAACCTGGTCCCATACAGGTTCAGTAGAGGCTTTACATGTTCTTGTCTTGGCTTTCCGGACAAACTGACCATAATGATCAATTTCAACCACGCAACTGAGATCTGAAATAACACACAAGGATATATATATATCAAGTTATTTGTACAAAATTACCTTCAATTCGAAGGAAACCTCTAAATAATAGTTTACTAAGGAGCTAAACGATCAAACATTTTCATTTTCGTGTTGGATGAACATGTTTGATCGTTTAGTCCGGGCTTTTAGAGCCATTTTCAATTGAGTTTCATCACAACAAATGTAAACAACACAATGAACCAATGAAGACTCGTAGCACATACACGTAACCAGCGTCAATTGGTTTTGATTTCGCATCTGATTGGTTGAGAAGGTGGCGCGAGTTTTTTTAAACCAATCACAGAGCGTAGTAGAGCAAAACCAAAGAAATTTCCGCGATTACTTTCGACACTCAACTGAAAACCGCTCTAGGATGACTAACGATGGCTGGGATGGAAATGGGATTATAATACTGAAGGACAAAATTGTCGCGTATACAAGTTTGGTTCGGTTTGTTTATTAACTCCTGTTCCAACACGAAAAAGTACATATGAATTTCTTTCTATCAGTCAGAGTTAATCAATTTTTTATTTCATATATTTTGGGAACATTGTTCACATTTATTGCAGTTTGGAGCAATACCCAATGATTAATGTTCCCGCCTTTAGGGCTACGTTTCTGGCCTTTTAGTGCCAGCCCTATAAAGCGGAGAAAGAGCGACATGCTGTTGATGTACCGTTTCATTATTTTTGCTTTATAAACAATTAATATTTGAAATATCAGCCGTTAAACCAGTCACGATGTTATTTATTTGATGACTGTCGAAAGTTTATGTGTTTGCTTGGGTTTTGCGTTTGCTAAGCCCTATAATTGGTTTACAATACTCACGCAACGTGCTCTAGCCAATCAGAACAGAGATGCTGCCTTCTCAGCCAATCAGATGCGTAGTGATGTGGCTGTACGTGATTTTCCCGCGCTTGCCGCGGGTTACGTGATTTTGCTTCCCGTTCTGCTTGCTTTTCTAAGCTATTTGTGGGCGTTGCATTCAGCCATGGGATTACTTTAGTTTTAGCTTTACGGAAGTCATTAAAGAAAAAAAAAGCTCTATATAATAACTTCACTTCCGGAAGCAGTCCCAAAATTCTAGATTAGAAACCGCATTTCCTATTTATTTAAGCATGGCTTAGTTACCGTTTTTGTGAAATCCTCGGCCAGAATGGATATGAACGTAGAGTAGACCATTCAGGAGACTTTTGTCTGCAAAATAAACAGAAAAATGTCATGCGAGCACAAAGGAATTTTGTTTTTATTGTAACTGATACTCATTTACCCTTTTAGCTCCAAGTTGAAAACATTAATTTTGCTGGCCTTATTAAAAGAAATTAACGCTCCATGAAATTAACGCGAATTAAAAAAAATCGCGTTAATTTAATAGTCGTGTTAATTTAATGGTGTACTAATTTCAGCGTCCTTAACCCTTTCACTCCCAAGAATGGTAAGTTCAAAAGTGACTAAAAAAATCTTGAATTTCATTTTGCAAAATTGTCAAAAACAAACAGCACCACTTGAAAGTACTGCTCAATAGCTTTCATTTGAATGGTCACACACTAGGGTTTCATCCACAGACTCAAAAAGTACAACCACATTTATTGACTCAAGGTTTGACTCTGAGAGTGAAAGGGCATTAATCGATATTCAACAAGATTTCAAAAGTGTGTTCTTTGTGCCAGTCGCGTTAATTTCCTTCAAAAACGTTATTTCGTTCGCGTTAATTTTCTTTAGTTTGAACAAGTGTTAATGTCTTATAATAAGGTATTAACCGATTGTCATACATTTCTTTCAATGTCAGGTCTGTGAATTTGATGTTATTTAAAGACAACATCCCCCAGTTGATGATTTTCTATATTCTCATCACCTGTCTGCTTAAAAATGTATCGATATTGCAACGAGAAATAAGATCATAAATCAATCGTTGGTTTTAAACTGTAGCGGTCAAATTTTCGCTATACCTTCCTTCATAGAAACTTTACCCAGCGACCTGCATGTTCTCAACTGAAATAATAAAAAAAATAAAGAAGAATAAGAAAATATCAATCACAAAAGATATTGGGAGCATCAAACAGACAAACGATAAAAACTTAACTGAGAGGAATAAATCTTGAATTTCATTTGGCAAAATTGTCAAAAACAAACAGCACCACTTGAAAGTAGTGCTCTTTAGCTTTCATTTGAATGGTCATACACTAGGGTTTCATCCACTGACTCAAAAGGTACAACCACATTTATTGACTCAAGGTTTGACTCTGGGAGTGAAAGGGTTAAATGACCACACGCGCTCTATATACACTCCAGCGTCTGCTACGAATACTAATTCAACACGATGTTGGATGGAATTGTTTGATTGTATAGCCGAGACTTCAGCTACCGCCTACGTGGATACAAATTGAGATTTCTCTGTCGACCCGACAGACATCGAGTTGCGGTGTCTTGCAATCCGTTTGAATATTTTCCAATGCACTTGGCTTCGCGTTTCATGCTGTGTCAAACCGTTGTTTTAAGCTTTTCTTCCATTTTCAGCCCATTTGTATGCATCGAAATCTCCTAAAAATAGCGTGACAGTCCGCTATTAAAATCAGTAAAAACTGCCCTGGCGTTTAAAAATCGATCTGTCGAGCGGAAACGTGTGGTGAAGGCGTTAATTTCATTACGGACAGTGCCTGGTTTACGCTGGCTCCACACGCACAAAACTAAGCTACCAAACAGCCGTTTAAGAATGCGTCAGTCATGTGCAAAACCTATTTAGTACAGATTCTGTTAATTGTATTATAGCTACGTACATGTCAGATAAAAAACCACGAGCAAGCGAAGGGAAACGATAGCCTTCTCAGATAAGGTGTGTATCGAAAAGTTTATTTGCACAGCATGAAGTCTTAACGAGAAAATCTTGTACAGAAAAAACACATTTCTGGCAAGATAACAACATTGAAAATCGAATTACGAAGACAAAAGAAGTCTATGGTGTACTGTTTGTTTATACACGGTATATATGTCAAAATTGTGCGGTATTGAGAGGAATATAAACTGATAATATGACATGATAGAGCGGGTATATCAAGAAGCCGGTTTTACAGGTCTTGAAAAACAAATCTTCTCCGTGCAATTTCCGCACGGAAAAACCTCAAATTGTTTTTGGTTTCATGAAAAATTCAGACTGAAACGCATTTTAGTTCAATTATTAGCGAAAAAATGTTCACGGTTAAAGATATTTAGTTTCGCAGCTAAAGAGAGCTTTCAACGATTGCAACATATCTAAGACAAACAAAGCCAAGTGTCTAAACTTCCACGAGTGAATTTCGTACTGAATATAAAGTGAATATACGCGTGTGTACTGTTAACGAACACAGAAAAAACAATTGTAAGTCCATAGAATGACTTTGCTTACCAAAGACTGTGATTCCTTTATAAAATTCGAGTCCGAAGCTCTTCGTAAAAAGCGAATATTCGGCGACCACGATCCACGGCGAAGAAGCGGCGATTTCTTTTCGCCACATTCCACGGGCGATGCCGACCCTCGCCGTGAAAGCCTCAAGTTTGGAGAGAGGGTGAACTTAACTCTAGCCGCCATGGTGAAGAGAAAAAACTAAACGGGGAGCTTTGCTGCGAGTTTAGAGTCCGTTTTGAGCTACTACAACCGAACTGAAGCGTTAATCGAGACCTGAATAAACAGATATGCTGAAATGTAATTAATCTGTCACTTTAATCGCTTGTGCTTGCCGCTTATACACGTTCCCGCGGTAAACAAAAAACCTCAACCAATCAACACTGATGTTTATCAAAACATTAGTGGCGATATAAGCCTCCTATCGGTTTCCAAGAGCAAGATAGTGCTTTCCCGTGGCGGGTTATTTATAATAAGTTCAGAGTTAGCAAGAAATTCAACAAACAAACACACCTTCTTGCATGCCTCCAATAAATGGTGTAGTTCGATCATACTAAGCTGGCCGTCGGCTGTTGGATTATCTAAGGGTAAGGGCAAGACCTCTAATTAGAGATACGTGATATAAACTAAAAGTAAACTGTAAGCTATATTTAAAAAGATGTATGCTATATGTCTAGTCCGTGCACTTTAAAAAGGCGCGTACCGCTTAAAAAATCGATCGCTCAAATGATATGTCACAAAATAATTGAAAAACATTTATCAAACTAGGACACCTTTTTCCAATACTGCATGCAAAATCGATTTAAAAACGCTTTGAACTGAGTAAATATTGACGCGGAAATCAAATTTACGCCATGTTCGAATCTTCTTTTATTAACAGAGCTCAACAAAGCAGTGATAATGGATTTACTGTGCGAATCAGAAAAATGTGAACACTTTGATTTAAGCTTGGATTTTCCTTTGCCAAAAATGTCAAAAATTGGTCTATTTTTTCCCCGGTATTTATTTGTTTTATTGCTATTTTCGCAAAGCTTTTCTGCAAAAACAAAGTGTAAATGTGAGTTTCCTGACTATTCTTCTTGCGGTTTGATCATGTCAAAGTTAAATCAAAGTATTCACGCTTTTTTGATTCGAATCGATTCGCACAGTAATATTTCTTAGAATTTTTTTACCTGATTTTTCTTCTAAAAGAGGAATTATTGCCTCCTTCCAGTCAGCTCGTTCACCGCCAGTTTTACAAAGCAATGTATAGGTCTGTGAAATCAAAACAACACGGACAGTTTATATTGCGGAAGATCTTGACAAATTTAGCCTGCAGACATATTTCAAGTTAATCGTTCGTAATCCGTCTCAATCTTCTCCATCCTCAACCATCCTTGTTCCTGTTTGGTTTATTATTACCTCTTTGGTGTTTTTCTAGCTTGGTAAATTAATATTTTTAGGTTTTCTGCGATTTGGAGAAATTTTGAACATTGCAAAAATGACTTAACAATTCGTGACATCGCTCCTTTGAGGAAATATTTATTGTTTTTGTTTGTTTGGAATTTTCACTTGAAAAGTTGAAAAAAAAAGCCACATAACTGAACCAAGTAATTGGTTTTAGATATTTTTAGCCCGCGTTAAACACGCAATACTCAATGTTTGTATTAAACGTATCACCAGGGTTTTTTGAAAACCATAATTTATTTATGATGACAAATTGATAAAATAAACTTTCACAACAATATGAATAATATACCAACAATAAAAATAAAAAAGATTCGTTCAAGTTCCCAGGCAAACTCCTTTTCTGTGTAATTTTTAGAAAGTAAAATAGGTCCGAGATAGGGCCCATCAGAGGTCTATAACTTGTACAGTAGACTCCCGCTATCTCGAACTCGGTTATCTCAAAAACCCCGCTCTCTCGAACTCAAACCCATTCCCCTTGTTTTTCAGTCATTTACTAACGGCTCGAACTCCTCGCTATATCCAACTGTTTTTCGTTCCCCTTGAGAGTTCGAGATAGTGGGAGTCTACTGTAGTTAGTTATAGACCTCTATTGTAGCATTATTGCATTGAACATGGGCAAAGGTAGAGGTCTACAACTACAAGTTATAGACCTCTGCCTTTGCCCATGTTCAATTTTCTCAGAAGCCGTTTCTAGAGTCGTCAGAGATTTTTTGCTCGTGACGACTACATACCTTTCCTTGTTTGTGGTACACCGTCAGAGGCAGACAGGGAACGGCTAACAACAGAGCAGCTTCCTAAACAGTCCAAGAAGATACAAATATTTTAAAACGATATGCAGCTTTAGAAAAAAATGTCCCTACAGTGTGAACCAAAAGAGTTTGCTGTAGTTTGGTTACGATCCAGGAAATTCGCTAAGAAAGTCAAAAATTAGGAGAAGAAACGTTTTACAAGTGGTACATCTTTCCTATCATTTGTTTGAAGAGCTACGTCACAGATGGCGCATCTTGAAAAAATTGGCCAATGTTTTCAAGTTCTCCGTTCGCAATCCGTCTTAATCTTCTCCATCCTTAACCATCCTTGTTCCTGTTTGGTTTATTATTCCCACTTTGGTGTTTTTCGACCTTAGTAAACTATTATTTTGAGGCTTTCTTCAATTTGAAGGTGATTTTGCACTGCGCAAAAATGACTTAAAATATCGTCACATAGCTCCTTTAACTGAAAAGCAGGACAACTATGGGGTTATACCAAAAAGGCCGTAAAAGTTGCACACGTTCTTCACTGCTTCACTTGTTACCTGCTCGGCTAGACGCTTTTTCATCTTTTCTACAATCTTGGAAGCAGACTGTGCTCGACGTCGCTGCGAAGGAAATAAAAATAAAGATAAAAAGGGTGTAAAAGTACTGACAGGCTACGGCTCTGTCATATATTTTTACCATGAATTCGAGAACCGTATAAAACATACTTAGATCACAGGACACCCAACAAAATGGTTTGATTTTGAAGAATAGTAACCGACAGATGACAGAAACTCTTTATGAAGTGAGGATAGGGACTGATTCAGGGAGGATTGAAGGGGTTGCGACCCACCTCCCCCACCCACTTTCCATAAGAAGTCCAATATGCACGAAATACATTATTTCACAATCTATATTTCCACAATTTTCTGTGGGAACATTCTCAAACTGATATTGATGCTGAAAAGCCCTTTTCAGAGATGCTCAATAAAGTGTATGTAAGACACCTTAGGGGATTGCACTTTTGGTGCTTGTACCTACATCCCTCATTCCCCTTTCACAGAACCCTGGATCAACCCCTGATTTCCCTGGATCGGATGATAGGCACAACTCCCGATATTCTTGCCAGTTTTTCCCGGTTTTTCATGGCACTTTGAGAGAAGCGCGCCTTACATAAGAACAGAACTCAAAGACATAATTCTCAACCTAAACATCAGACCACAACATGTTTTCACCAAGATATTTCATTTGTTAGAATCCTACGTCATTTTATTTGATAGCCCGAGAGGAGCCTGGAGACAAGTTAATATACGCAAGACTGATTTTCTATACCTTGCTTGAAGGCGAGGAGTCTGGGCTGTTGAAACCGCTGACCCCTTCTTCTCGTCGTATCTCGGCTTTTGTACTCGCAATCTTGCTCTTCAGTAAATCAAAATCAACTTTGCTCGTCACTGGAATAACTTGTGCCGCTGAAAACAGACAACAACAAAACGACGTGAAGTTAGAGAGAGGAAAAAGGGATTTTACAGCACATGTATTCGCAATTGTTTATGGCGCTTTTAATACAAACAACTATGTTCAGACCAGGCTGACGCTTTTAAAGGAGCTACGCCACGGATGGTGCATCTTGAATTTTTTTTTAGTTCGCCGTTCGCAATCCGTCTTAATCTTCTCCATCCTCAACCATCCTTGTTCCTGTTTGGTTTATTAGTACCTCTTGGTGTGTTTTTCTACCTTACTAAACTATTATTTTGAGGCTTTCTTCAATTTGAAGGTGATTTTGCACTTGGCAAAAATGACTTAAAATATCGTGACCTTCTGGCAGCCGCCATCAGTCCATTAATGATGATGATGATATTTTTCACGGCTCAGGGCATTATTCTGCGAATTCTGCAATCTGCGAGTATTAGTTTCTTAAGAAATTGAAAATTGATGCGCCGAGTTATTTCCATCAGTTTGAGTCCAAGATCTCGAGTCCAATTTTAATCATCTTTTTTATTTATTATTATTTTTTTATTGCAACACAAAAGTACTACTTACAATACGAATACGTACTTACAATGCGATACTTACATTACTTACAATACGATTCTTACACTACTTACAATGCGATACTTACACAGCTTACTTACATTTCTTACAATACGATTCTTACACTACTTACAATACGATATTTAGAACACAAAACTTACACGAGTTTTTTCCACTGTTTGTTATTAGTTTTACACCTATGGTACGTGTATTTATAAATTAAGGTTTTGAAAAAGTTTCCACTTAGCCTTTTAACATCTTCAGATTATTACACTTCAGAGCAATGAGACGTTCAGTTTTATATTTTTGTTTTGCAAGTTATTTAAAGGAAGGATCATCATCTTACAGTGTCCCCATTTAGTGGTTTCATTACTGCTATTTAATGTGCGAATCAAAAAAGCGTGAACACTTTTATTTAACTTTGACGTGATCCAACCGCAAGACGAATGGTCAGGAAACTCACATTTACACTTTGTTTTTGCAGAAAAGCTTTGCAAAAATAGCAATGAAATAAATACAGGAAAAAATAAACCAATTTTGGGCAAAGGAAAATCCAAGCGTTAACAAAGTGTTCACGCTTTTCTGATTCGCACAGTTAGTATTGACACTAAAATCTTGTGTCCAAGATGAAATTTTTTACGTGGGCTTGACGAGTATAAATTTGATACAAACCTTCTGAGCTCTCTGTAGGATGAAACTGTATCTCATGCAGAGAAACATACCACTTGCACACGTACTGTTCACTCCTGTGGACAAACACACGTATAAAATATCATTATAAAATATCATTGTTGTATGCTGTGTGTACAAAGCTTTACATTGAGCAGTAGAAGTATCATTTCCAGTCCTCTCAATTGGGCTCGCTTTCTCCCATGACTGAGCTTACAAGGAAGAATGGGTCTAGGTAGCCTGTGACGTCAACCCAGGAACACATAGTCTGGGCTCAAAAGGAGAATAGAGCGGTTTTCAATTGAGTGCCGTGAAACCAAAACTAAAGCAATCACAATGGATAATCACAGTAAACGTGAACAACACAATGAACCAATGAGAACTCGAAGCAAATACACGTAACCAGCGCCAAGCAAGCGCGGGAAAACGCGTGTGATCAAGTCGCGATTGGCTTTCGTTTTGTATCTGATTGGTTGAGTAGGTGGCGCGAGTTTTTTAAACCAATTACAGAGCGTATTAAAGCAAAACCAAAGCAATTCAGCGATTACTTTCGAGTCTCGACACTCAAATGAAAACCGCTCTAAATGGAAAAATATATCGATCACAAATGCCTGGCAGATGTGTTAAAGGAGGCTGCGTAATATAAACACAGCATAGCAAGAAGGGTGGAATGATCTTCGTAATCTATGTTTATTTAATCTATCTTTATTTGCCAAAGAAGCGAAATGGCGTAATAGTTACGGGAAGAGTTTCGAGATCAAACCCATTCCTTGCGCATCCATACGACAAACGATCCGAAACAACAGCCTTGATGTGTAAAGACTAAAACCCCAATATACGACAGAGATATTACTTGATGAATATGAGATATAAATCATGTATGTGAACTGCGGTGGAAAAAACGACTTGACAGCAGCAGATATTAGAGAGATTAAGCATCACGTTTGTTTTACCCGCGAGCGGCAAAACTCCCACTTTTGCCGTTTCCAAGTGAAAGTGAGTAGTTTCGCGTTTGTCGTGAACGTGTGAATTATTTTCGATTTTTCGGATGGATTTATTTTATGATTCGAGGAAAAGTAAAGAGAATTAACTGAAGCTGACATTTTCCGTTTTCCGTAGAACGTGGTGCTTAATCTCTCGATTAAATTAACTTAACGAAAGTGACAACACGTTTGCCATTGTGCAACTGAAGATGACAGTTGAACATGACTTGCAAAATCAAAAGTATTGTCATTGTCTTAAAGCTAATAAGTTATTATATGATACCAAGACCTAGTTACAGTCAGCTCTCGCCTGGCGGACACCCCGTTATTACGGACACCCGCTATTACGGACAAAACCCGGCCCTCCATCCGGCGAAAGCTATAGAGGTTTGACTGAACTCCCTCTATTGCGGACTCTTGCTATTACGGACTCCAAACTACGTCCCGAGGGTGTCCGCTATAACGACAGTTGACTGTATTGGCAAAAGACAAACCTGGCAGTTATCTTTCTCTTTGTACAAAGGATGTAGTCATTGAACAAGAATAGGTGCCTAAATTTACGAACTCCATCTGAAACGGAAATCAAGATGACACTTTTCAACATTAACAGAAGGCAAAGCGTCGTGAAAAACGCAACTTTTCTTCCTCGAAAAGCTTTCAAAAAACAAACGAAAAATATCAAACAAAATCAACAAGAAATACCTGCAAGTTCGACAATGAATCCATCTTTAATTAGTCTGTGATCTCGCTTCACTCGAGGCATACTCTAGAAAAAAACACATCAAATTTCACTAATTTAATTACATTCACGAACTGCTTTCTTGCATGTTTAAAAGCACTTTTTCGATAACTATCGAAAGTAATAGTGTTTACTTTGGTAAACAAAACAAAGCAACGAGCAATGTTAAAGGAGCTATGTCACGATATTTCAAGTCATTTTTGCGAAGTGCAAAATCACCTTCAAACTGAAGAAAGCCTCAAAATAATAGTTTAGTAAGGTAGACAAACATCACAGAGGCAATAATAAACCAAACAGGAACAGGGATGGATGAGGATGGAGAAGATTAAGACGGATTGCGAATGGCGAACTTGCCAATTTTTTCAAGATGCACCAACCGTGACGTAGCTTTAAGACTGCCAAAATCTGAAAATTTCCTTCAAAAGTGTAACAAAGATTTATCTAAAGTCCGGGCCAATGAGGATGAGAGTTGCTGAGAGTTGGCTCTCATGAGATTTTTCTTCACTCTTAGGTTCTTAGGTAATTATACTCCCAAAGATAGCTTATCGACTATCAACACCTCAGGCCAAACGAGAGAAAATTAAACCCTCAATGACTCTCAAGAAAAATTTGAGCAGGTTAGAGTCGTTGAGAGTGCATGAGAGTTTCAGGCCAAACGAGAGCGAGAGTTTGAACTCTCGACAACTCACATCCTCGTTTAGACCAGGTTTAAATTTCAACAAGAACTTAAAAGCTCTTCATCGAATAAACAAACCCTTTCCTTTCAACAATAATTTATTTATGCTTTGTAATGTTTTGACCATGTTTCTGCCCAATTACAAAACTCTTTGTTAATAACAAGCACTCACACACCCACAATTCCCTTCTTTACCCTGGAGAAATGCTAACACTCGAAACATCAGCTGTCTTAATCTAACACGGCAGCTAACATACGTTATAAACTCAGTCCACAATTAACAGTGTTTGCTAAAACAACAACAACAACAACAACAACAACAACGACAACAAGTACAATGTACATACCCCGCCATCTCTGTCATCGCCACTGATTCTTGCAAGGAACTCTTTCGTTGAGTTCAACACATTTGTTAAAAGTTCATAATCTGCGTGATCATCTGGTGTTTGCTTGATCAAGTCCTGAATTCAAACGTAAAAGGTACAATTTTATTAGTAAATTATTTGTAATCTTATGAAAGTTAATGCTCTGTTGGCAGTTCACCTTATAAATTTAGTTTATAGCACCAGTCCTCATACAAATGATAAAAATATGAATACAGTCAAAGCTCCCGTAAGCGGACACCCTCGGGAAACAGAAAAAGTGTCCGCAACTGGAGCTGGCCGCTTACGGGAATACGTAAATACAGAGTTTGTATGAGCTAGATCAGTTCAAACAGGGTTTTGTCAAGGCAGCTGTAAGTAAAGCTGTCAGCTTATGAGAGTGTCCACTTAGAGAGCTTCGACTGTATTGTGTAAAATAAGAAAGTCAGTCAAACATGGATATCAAAAGAAAGATAACATTGTTTAGAGCAACAGTTTTCATTGAACCTGTTTGTTTTATGGATTAAGTCATAGGCTTTTAGCTCATGAATAGGATCTCTAATAAGGAAAAGAACAAAGAGAATGACAGACAGTAAGCTGAGCCAGCCCGGGGAAGACTCTCCAAAGAGACATGAGTGATTGTGGTACCTTTTAGGGGTTAATATTCATAGTGTCGTACCGGTTAGGGTGTTTAATCTCTAAACTGTCCATTGTTACAGTTACCCTGGCTAGTACGTTTGGGGTATTAAGTCAGTAAAACGTATGACAGTAACTACAGTTAACTCTACTTGTCTTTGTCAAATTGGTACCTATTTTTATCCAATAAGGGCGAAAATGAATTAGAGCCACGCCCTCAAAACAAGATTCTGGTACCTTGAGGGTTTCTTTCCAAATGTGTGACAATCACCCCCGTAACTTTTATATGGGAGTTCCCCCAGGCAAACCGGTCATTAGAGAGCTTGTTTACAAGGTATAGATTTTAAGCAGAGCAGATGACAAGAGATTGGATGAGTACTGTACCAGAATGTAAGAGCAGTGATAAGGTACACAGTCAGGTGTGAGCATGTATTGGACAAACAACGATGAGCTCTATGGTGACATTGAATCTGTAACAGATCTATAAGACTTAGGGTTCACAGGAAAAGGTTGGCTGGCTACTTACAGTATGACTACTATAACAGGGACACACCTTGACATTGAAAACCAATAACATATTGCAGAGCAGAATAGAGAATTTCAACTTACAGTCAACTCTCGCCTTGCAGACACCCCGTTATTACGGACACCCACTATTACGGACAAAATCTACCCTCCCTGAGGCGGAAGCTATAGAGGTTTGATTGAAAATGACTCCCGCTATTGCAGACTCTCGCTATTACGGACTGCAAACTACATCCCAAAGGTGTCAACTATAACAATTGAGTTGACTGTAATTCCAAGTTGAAATGCTGTATTGCATTAAAAACTGATTGGCTCAAACAACTGAATTTGGAATTCCTTGTTTCCATTCTGTAGCGTGGTTTGATTTTCTGTACCAAAGTGGCCCCGGTTATAGTAGTCGAACTGTAATGAGACATGATGGTGTCTGGAACTCAACTGAATGTACAGAAACACCTAACCACAAGTACGAGAGCTGAGCATATCTAGAGAATCAAACGGCAACTTACCCCTAGACAAACTATATATCTGCCCACTCGTTCCACTGGCTTACTGAAAAGACCTGAGGTTAAACAAAATAACACATGTATAGTTGTCAGAAATGTTCAAGATACAATAATTTATCTAGCATCACTGTCTGAAATGCGTGCAAAGACACTAGATCCCATTCAATCTAGTAAATTCCAGTTTGTAATAAAGTCTATTTCCAGGCCTACTGACGAGAGACGCAGAATAACCAAAACGGATCAGAGAGAATAAAGGAGAATCAAAGCGAAACCAGAGTGATTGTTTGCCGTTAAAACCATTTACGACAGGGATTGCCATGGTCCCGAGCAGTAGGCTGGCTGACTACAGTGGAGGCCCTCTGGATATTCCAGTCAGTTTTGTAGTTTTGTGTGAGGTTGGGACCATGACTTAGAGTCAGCATGTTAAGCAGATGTACAAATAATTTTATTAAGTATATCAGTTTATTTTACAAATCATGCTGTATTAGGTTACAGTGAAGATGACGCTACCATTGCCACTCGACAAAGTTTTTGATTAATTTTGACATCTTTTTGACAACTTTTGGATGGGTTCCGTTTGACTTGACCAATCAAAATCCAAGGAGTGTTGGAGGCAGAGTCGTGAAATTTGAATGGTTTTAGTTTCTGCGTAGTCTAGTTCAAATGTGGCGCCACAAATTGGAACCCATCAAAGTTGTCAAAAATTAATCAAAAACTTTGTCGAGTGGCAACGGTAGTGTCATCTTCACTGTAATAAAAATAATCAATCGCACTTGCTACATTCATAAAAATACCTTCTAGAGTTGTCACTTCTTGAATAGAATGCACATTAAGTTCCTAAAATGGAAAGGAGAGTCCAATAATAAATAACAAAATTTTGCTAATCAATTCAAAAATTAATTACTCCACAATGTACCTTTGAAAAGATGTTGTTGAACTGCTCATTGCTTGTTTTGCATTTGCGTATCGTTGATAAAGCAGTTTTGTAGTTTAATATGTATTCTCTGTAGACATCAAACTGATCCACCTAAAATTAGAGATGGGAAAATAAACAGAATGAAAATACTGGTAGATGCATGTTACTATTTAAAACGTTGACCACTTAAAAAATTTCAGGACTACAAAAAAATTCAGATCAGTAAGAGTTATGATATGAGAGACCCAGTGGCCTAATGCAGGGCTGCAAATAATATTTTTTCTCACCATTTTGGTCGGACAAAACAAAAATGAGGTCGGACATCCTATTACAGTACCGCTTGATAAGCGAACCTGCTAGTCTAATGCATTGTCAACACAGAGTAAACTAGCAGTAGTTTGCATTTAGGACAAAACGTTATAATGCGTTAGCGTTTGCGTTGGAAGGCCAAAAAATTGTCCGGACATCATGTCCGACCACAGTTGGGATTTCATCAGACATTGGCAAATTTGGGTCTGCCATTGTCCGATGACCGACTGTTATTTTCAGCCCTGTAATGGTTAGTGCATTGGACTCCGAGACAAACAGTCTTGGTTTGAGCTTTGGCTGGGCCCGCCGGCATTGTGTTGAATTCTTGGGCAAGACACTCTCCTATCACAGTGCCTCTCTCCAACCAGGAGTATAAATGGTTACCAGCAAACTGTTAGGGTGACGTGACAAAATGCTGGGGGTTACATGTACCTGCGAAGGACTAGCATCCCATCCAGGGGAGTAGTGATAGTGATGCTCCAAGTCACTTTTGCTATGGAAACAGTTGCTATGGAAACAGGAGTTAAGCACTGGCCTGATAAGCCACCTGGCTTGTGGTCAGATATTAGCCTTTAAGAACTACGATCTGGTAATTTCTTCGTAATTTTCCTGACCTTGAAAAAATTTCCCCTACAGTACTCTTCCCTCACTATGGAAACCCTGTTAATACAACAACGTACCAAACTCAAAAACAAATCTCCATAAGATGGCGATCGGTCCAGTGCGACACACGTGCCTCCAGGTCATTATAGAACACAGTGTGGATTGTGTGAAGTTCGTCCAGCTTGTGAAAGATCTTATTGTAGTCCACAGATGTCAAGATTGGGGCTGATGATTCAATAGACAACTTCAGAGGCTTCATGTGCTGTAAACGACAAACACGCAAATGGATTACAGTCGAACCCTTATTAAGCGGCCAGTTATCAAAGTCCCAAAACTATTGTCGGTAAATACCCCTAGAAAGTGGCCACCAAGAATTTAAATAAATACACATAGTTTGGCCTTGTTTTGAAAAAGCTAAGAGTCCAAAATAGAAGGTGACGACTCACTCTGACTGATAAAAAACTTTCAAACACATGTTTATTAACGACTTGATGTGATTCCGTTGTCACTAATCTTTTGATTTTCTACCACACCTTATGTTAATTGCTGACCAACCCCTGTTAAGCGGCCACTTGCCATTTCTCCAAGGGTGGCCACTTTTAAATAGGGGTTCGACTGTAATACAAATTATGGATGTAAAATGTTAATATGCTATAGTAGGAAATGAATAAATACTTAATACACGTACAGTCTTTGCTGCTGGCCTCAAACGTCCAGAATTCAACAGTGTGACAAAGAATGTTCAATGTAGCAAAAATAAGTTTAAACTACATGACATTGTATTTTTCTGAACCTCAAAACCGCATCAAGAAATTAAGATTGCTGCAGTAATTGTACGATCGTCCTCCTCCTTCTCGAATAAGAGAGGTGTGGTGATCTAATGGTTAGGCTACTGCCCCTCTCCAGGGTTTTTCAAAACTGTATAAAAACCAAGCCTATTTCAAATAAATGTCACATATCAATTCTCCTTACTTAGTACCAAACATTTCTTCTAATGTAAGTTCTGAGAATTTAGTGGTATATCAAGACAATATCCTATAGCTGATGATTTTCTTTATTCTCATTGCCTGTGTGCTTGACAAGGTATTAGTACTGTAAGGAGAAATAAGTTGTTGAAACACTCACTTTGTATAACATGTTGAGGCATTCCAGGTATCCCTTTTCACCATCCAACACAGCAGCGACAACCCACTTCCTCTTGTGCAGTTTCTCGGCTTTACCTTCACTACTGGGATCCTAGCAGAGATACGGAGAACAAGGATAAATATTTCAATGATATTAGTTAACCTACTGTAAGCTGATGGCGAGGGGTTTACACATTAAGTACAATTGAAGGGCTCCGGGCAATAAAAAATGTCCCCTTGGTTTTTGGAAACAAAGCAACAAAAGAAACCGAACAAACGAAACAAAAGGACCCAATTAACCAAAGGGATGTTTTTGCCCGGAGCCCTTCAAAAAATTATTGTACTTTTGCTCAGTCCTCCAAAACTCACTCAGACAAGTGTTTGCAACAGCCTCCCCAGTATGTACTCAGCCCGGGGGGACTCCCATGTCAAAGGGGTGGGGATGCTCATTGGCAAATTTGAATTTAGCCCCTAAAGGATACCATTCTGGGCATGGCTCAAGCTTTATTTGATCCCTAAAAGATGCTAGATTTCATGCCTGATCGGTGTAGACCACCAACACAGTATGACAACGTTTTTTTTATTTCTTTGTGTGCAACCCTAAACGATACCTTGATGGCTAAAATTATTGGCGTTCTGTCCTGAACACCATAGGTGATACCAGAATCCATAATTTACACCCCTAAGAGAGACGATGAGCATCTCCGCCCCTTTCACATGGGAATTCCCTCCCCCACCAGTACACAACTTTTGTTACTTTTAGTGGTCCGCATGCCAGCTACATCAGGGCAATTTCCCTAAGTTGATGATTATTTCTATTCTCATCACTAGTCTGCTTGACAATGTATTGATATTGTAAGGAGAAAATAGATGTGGATCACTCTTGAGAATCAGAGTACACTTACTGCATGTTTTGCAGGACTTCCACTAGGGGAAGGCACAGGAGATGACGGGAAATCAACATTATCATCGCCAATCACAACATGAGAGCCTCTGGCCTTGCGTAGTTTCCGGTGATCGTCATTATCTGCATTTTGGCTTCGAGGGCGAACAGCATCACTTGCACTCCTCTTTGGCAAACGGGAGGTAAGTTGCGATGAACGAGTGAGGGTCTCGTAATCCCCTGAGCAAAATAAGATCAACAACCAGCTCAGTAAGTAACATGGCAGGGGAAAAAGTCATTAATTTGGCCAAGCTTATTGAGTTTGGAGTTTGGAGTTTCAGGCCATTTTTCACACGGTATTTAATTTCATTCTTAAAGTGCGGTATTGCGGTTTCATCCAGCCCTCTGGTATGTGGTTTTTTGGCGTTTTGGTTGACAGCACTCAGTGCTAATCTCATCGTCTTGCACAGTCTCAAATTTATCATTTGCCACCATTTATGGTACAAAATAACATATTATTGCTACATATAGTGTAATACGGTGTCTAGAAGAAGCAATCTCCTGTTAGGAGAGGTGTCCACTTTTGGCATGTCTCCAACAGTACTGTTGTGTAAAACAATAATTATGTAAAATTGCACTGGCTTCAGCTTATAGCTAATTAATGGACCTTTAGACAGCATGAAATAATATTAAAAATATCAATTATCATAATTTAATGATTCTGTTTGTCAGAAGATGATCATGATCCATTTTGCAACAGTGCAACTCTAATCAAGATCCTTGTCAGGCATACATGTATAACAAGCAAGAGAGCTTCGTACAAAGTACAGTGGAATCCCGAGTTCTCAAACCCTCGATTTCTCAAAACTCCTGATAACTCGAACCAAAAGTAATTTCCTTTGGATTTGTTTCACTGTAATTTTACCCCAATAATTCGAACTACCGATTTCTCAAACCAATTTTCCAATTGTTTTTTTTAGAGGTACGAGATATCGGGATTCCACTGTATGCATACATTCACATTGAATTGTGCAGCAATTTTCAGAATGACTAACTAAAGAATAAAAGACAAATAATTATTGTTTGCTCAACAAAGCTTATTCAGCTTGTATATTCCTTGAATGCTTTGAAATTAAAATATTCCCTTTCAACTAACAGCAAGATGATTAACTAGGAGTGAATATTGCACCTTAAACATACAATAATTATTGTACAGCTGTACTTGAACAAACATGGACTTAAAATGCATCATCTTGAAATACAGAATGCCTGGATGAAATATACGGAAAATCTTTGTATCTAGTCGACAAAGGTTAGACAGAAGCTTGCTGTAAACCTTGCAAAAATCGTTTGTTCTTTCAAAAAAAAAAAAAATAATAATAATAAAAATTGTTAGAAACAGTGAAATCTGGGTGGGTGCTTTTAACAGCAAAGTTAACCTTTTTATGAGGTACATTTAGAACAAAATTTAATAATAAAATGTGCCTTTTATTAATAATGATAGAAAAGCGTGAACAATTTGAATTATATAACACTTGGATTTTCCTTTGCCAAAAATGGTCTATTTTTTCCTGTATTTATTTTATTGCTATTTTCGTAATGCCATTTCTGCAAAAACAAACTGTAATTTGAGTTTCCTGACTATTCTTCTTGAGGTTTGATCATGTCAAAGTTAAATTTTCATGACATGGTCAGTTATAGGAAAAATACATGTATACAATGTTTTATGTAACAGTCAGTGGTCTTTTCCTGCACTCTTGCAAACAACTCATATGTTAGCTTCAATTTACAAACTGATCTCTGATTCACCATGCACAAGGCCAGACCAAAACTCAATGATTTTTTTATTTTTATAACCAGGACATAAAAAACAATTACACAGAGTGGCTTGAGGTTTTCGGTGGCAAGCGATAATATCTGATTGCTTTAGAAGAAAGAATCACAAACAAAAGACACTATTAAAAAAATGTGTTTTATCTACAAATTTTCATCAGCAAAAAGTATTATCTTTAATAACTGTGAGAATGATTATGGAAATGTTCCATATAACTCCAATTAAATGAAATGTCACAAAGGAAGACCTAAACAAAGGTACAGTACAGGTAAAACATATATTGTGTTTGAATCTACAAAATATTTGACATGAATGTTCTTGATTAAGATAAAACCATTTACATTTGTAAATTACATTTACCCAAACAGTTTTGAAAAACAAAACGATATATTTATAAAAACATTGTCTTCTTGTGATCGCGTAATCAAGTTTTTTTCTTTAGGTGAAAATATTGTTTAGTATCTTTAAATACAATATAGATTTAAGCTTTCAATTTTCAGCGTAACTACATTTTAGATTAATCTTGACAATATAGAAAATAGTAATTATTTATCAGTAAATCTAAATTTGTATTTCTGCAAGACAGAAATATTCTTAAGTACTTATTTGATTTTGAAAAGGCTATTGTGAAAGATTAAATGTTTTTTATCAGAATGTTTACCACAGAAAAACGAATTTGTGATAAGTCAATTACTGGGCATTTTTAAGGCTTTTTAATTAAAAGCAATAAATATTATTATGATGATACAGATAGCAAGCAACAATATTTCCAGTTGGAAAAATAATGAACATTTATATGTCGGTGAGTCCAATGTTTTATCACAACAATGTCAATTTTCGCTATTGGCTAATAAGAAAAAAGATTTAAAAATCTCCACATGCAAAATTCAGAGTGGAAATGTATATTTCCAACAGATGTTTTTTACTATGACCACAATTCAAATAATAAATAAATGTGCAACATGATTTGGTTTTAATTTTCTCACCTCAAATCACAAGCGTGATGTGCTAGCTTTTAACACAACAATATCTTTTTTTTCTTAAGTTTATAGCTACTCAGTCTAATACTAATAAAATTTAAAAAAATTGTTTTCAGTATGTTTTGGTAATAACTGCATGGCTATTTTGTCCATGGTATCTCTTAATTTATGTGGTTAAAATATTATGAATATAAATCAATTTTTTGGCTGATCATGATTTTTCTAAAAAAAATTACGTAAAGGAGTGATAACAAACAAAGCTTTCAGCAAGTTTTATGCCATCTGGTGCATAATCACAGTTTTTTATTCAAGAAATGAAGTTGTATGTCTACAGAGAATTTAAGCTTTGCCAAGTTTGAACAAGTTCACTCTTAGAGCCCTATACCACTTGTCAAGCCAAAAAGGAAATTGCGGTTAATACTACACATGACCAAAAACTATTATAATTCTTGAAGCAAAATTTGAATGTGGTAACACCAGAAATACAACAGCTGAACTGAAGTTTATAATTATTGTAATAATTATTATTCTCATTGTCAAATTCCTGGTAAATATGAAGCCGTGAGCAGCATTCAGTGTCATTCACATAGTTGTCAGATAAAACATGAAAATATCCTATAAGCATAAAATTTACACAACATTTTCAGGGTGTAACAAAGTGTGCTCAATGCTCCAGAGATAGATTCTGAAGTCTTTCCTTCTGACTAGTACATTGTAAACCTTCACTAACTTACAGGATCACAAGACTATACCTGCCAACTTTTCCTGAGTCAAGTGTGTGAGATTTTTGTCTTTTATTTCCGAAGATGATCCGACGATTTCCGTCCGTTGCCGAAGACATCCGGAGATTTCCGAAGATGATTCAAAGATTTCCAAACGTTAACGAAGAGTTCGTATCCAGTTCTATAATATGTTCAGACATGGTTTGGAGGATTCAAACACGACATATAGCGTTATTTATAGGACTATGTTTCCTTGTATTGTGGTTCAAGTTTACATATTTTTCGAAAGTGTGTCAGTTAATTCAATCTGTAATAGCTCCAATTTTTCAGCCAAGCATGAGAAATTGGTCCGTAGGTGTGAGCGGGCCTGAGATCGAACAAGACTTAGTACTGTCTTACAACACTGGTTAGAGTATGTCTACATAAGTCAAGCTTTGTGACTTATCAGCCTGGTGCTTTTAAACTCTGGTTTCCATAGCAAGCTACTAGGATTATTGCTACTCCCCTGGATGCGATGTGCAAGTCCATTACAAGTTACCCCCCAGCATTTTTATCTTGTTGCCTCAACAATTCGCCAGTACCCATTTACTCCTGGGTGGAGAGAGGCACTGCGAGTAAAGTGTCTTGCCCAAGAACAATTAAAACACAATGAACCCGGTCAATGCTCATTGGGGTGCGGTGCATCTTACCATATTGCTGGAAGGGAAAGCTCAGCTTTATAAACTTAATTTTCTTTGAAACCCACAATTATGTGTGATGTGATTGTGATGTGTGACATTAAACTTGAAAAGTTAAGAGTGTACAGTTGAACCTCTCTACAGCGGCATAATTTTCTGGCCATTATAGAGAGGTGGCTGCTATAAAGGAGGTTTTAATATGATTTAAGGTGACTCCCAATAGTTTTATGACCGAGCGCGCACTGTTGACGAAAGCTTTAGTAATCTGCGCGCGCTCAAAGGAAAATCCTTGAACCGCGCGTGGATTTTCTCGCATTTCCTTCGGTAAATTTTTTTGAAAATTCGCACAATTCAAGACAGAAACGCTACCTATCGCATGGCCGTTTCTTGAAGAAATTTGTCAGAGCAAGTAAGTTTTATTGTTTAAAATAACAAATGAAGTAATATTGGCAAAATCGTCTGAAAAACCACAAGGTTTTTCCCCTCCAAAATGCCAGGCAAACTCAGTTTCATACGATGGCAAAATTTAAAGAAATTTCACCGAAGGAAACTAAAAATAATAAGGAATGAAGATAGAATATAGCAAAAATGTGCCATTCTTTAGATGCTATGTTGCCATGGCAACGGCCTCTACGAAAAAAGTAACAACCTATAAATAAAAACAATGTAATTATATCAGTTTCCTCACTGGTAAATATCGGGAACGAAACATCAAAGACAAAATAACTGGGGTTTCCTTTCTAACTCATGTCAGTTAGTATAGGTCATTGGTAAATACTCTAGGGAGTCACCTTATGTGTATGTTTTGACGAAAGGTCTGGATAAAAAATCCTGGCAGTTATAGAGAGGTGGCTGTTAATTAGTGGAGGTTCGACTGTACAGAGTCTGCTGTAATCCACTTCTAATTTAGGATTTAACACTGACAAAATTAAATACAGAAGTACGTACATTATTTTTGTTGGTGTTTGAGGTAGACCCTCAAGACAACTCTGGTTGAAGTTACAAGTACAAGTCCTCAACTTATACCAGGTAACTTTCCAATAACTACGACATTGGACCAATAACTAAATGATAAATCTCATGAGGTTACTTCTGATTGGTCGTTGCTCGGTTTTTGAATTTTTGTGCACAAGCAACAACCAATCAGAGACAGAACACAGATCTTTGCAGCCTGAATTTCAGCCATCTCCTCTGTCGCTTACTCCCAAGACAGAGGACATGGCTGAAATTCAGGCTAAGATCTTTGTAGAGTTATGTCATCTGTATGAATTTTTTGGCTTGAATCCTCAACATTTCTCAAGCGGGAAAGAATAGACCTTTCTCCAAAATGGCCGCCGCATGGTGTATACCCCCAGTCATACAAACGTCTCTAAATTTTCCAGTTTTCAACTTCCGTTTTCTCAACTCAGGTAGAACCTAACCTAACAAAACTTTGTACGATTACCAAACAAGAGGTGGTCTTTCAGGTGTTGGTATTGATTTTCCGCTCAGTTTAATATGAATTTTCGGTGGCCATTTTGGAGAAAGGCTCGAGCTCACAAAGAGAGAGTCTTTTTACGTTAATTTAGAAGCTAGACTTGCTGTCAACACATGACCAACTGTAATCAGTGATCAAGCACTAAAATAATAAACAAGACACTTTTATGTCACAAACCTCCTTCAATTTTAAGGTGCAAACTTGAACAGGAAGCAAAGCATAGATAAATAATGAAGTATTAGCTACATATTGAACAATATTTATTTTACATGCCAAGATTAGAAAAATTTACCATAGATCGGGTTTCACAATCAGTTCAATCTTCCTGATATTAACCATCTGTGTTTCTCGCAAGAATTTATTTGTAATATTTTAAACCAGTATTAAAAGGTTTCCTTTAATTTCAAGACAGTTTTGTATATCATTGCATGATCAAACACTTCTGATTAATAAATTTATGCCACATATAGCACCTTTAATCAGCAGTGTTCAAAATTAATTATTCACACGTTGCCAAGAATTACCAGGGGTGGCGAATGGTAAATTCAAGACTTTGCGAGACTAGCATTTAAATTCTTTGTGAGCCAGCGACATTTTAGATTGCGAGACCGAGATTCCGAGACAGCTTTGCGAAAAAATTGAGACTGCGAGACATACAGAACCACTCAAAAAATGAGACTGCAAGACCCGCGAAATAGTCTCAACTAAAATTTTACGAGACCCGTATTTTTTGAAAGACCATTCATCACCCCTATTATCAGTACCTACCTTCGTATCCCTTATCGTCTTTTCCAAAGACCTCATCATCATCTGTGCTAATAGCGCCTAGTTTCATTGGTGATCCTACTGTGCGTGACCGTCTCTCAGTTTTACTACGCCGAGGCGGCCTGATCGGGGGTGGGGTACCAGTACCCTGCCCTGCTGGCTGCTTGGTTGATTCCGCATTCGGGAGAGAAGGGGAAGCTTCCACACTAGGTCGCGCCTCACTGTAATCACAAGATGCATTGTCTTCTTGTTCTGATGAATCAGCTGACTGCATCTCGCAAGCAGCTACATCTATAGACCATGGACTGACACAAGAGTCTGCGCTCATCAAGCTCACATTGCCCAAAGAGAGTACTGAATCGAGTTGTTTTCGAGACCGTAGGGGCTTTCGCGGCCTTATAACCCCACCAAATAACATAAAATCATCTCCCTCGGAAATGTGGGGCGATTCCCCTTCGAGCTCATCACTACTCACTACTTCGATTCCTTCCAAGTAGGAGATAAGTTCATCTACAACTTCGATAATGACATCGGGTGATTCTTCGATTGTCGCTTCACACCTGTCTTCCTGAGAGTTTGTGTCTTCCTTTTCCACGGCATTGTTCTCTGAGGTTCCCTGTCTTGCAAAGTCAACATGATCACGCTCGATCCGACAACTCGGAGCCAAACACAAACCATCGCCGTCAGCTGCCATATTATCCTGATGATTTGCCGTACAAATATCGTTTGAATTTACACTGTGAACTTCACCAGTGTCTGACAAAACTTCCCTATCGAGATTCTCGAATGTTTCACTTTCCGTATGATTCGAGAAATCCACATCTTCTCCACTTGTCGTGCTCTCGTGTGAGTCACTTCGTTTGTGTTTAGCGCCAGTCGAACGCGCCAAATGCCACTTTCCTTTCAATTTGGCTTTGTTGATTCCCTTGGCCAAAGGCGAGAAAACAGTGGCAAATGTTCGATTTTTAAGACCAGCTGGTTTCTCTCGTTCAGGAGAATTTAACTCGTGCGATTCGTCTTCCATATTTTCTTCGTATTCTTCTTCTGAAGAACCCGTGGGGCTTCTCTCCTCATTTGTCCTTGTTAGTCTGACATCGTTTTCACTTCCCGTTTCCGTATTGTTATTGGCGGAAAGTTTATTACCCTCTGCTATATTAATGTCATCGTGCAACGAGCTTTTCTCTCCGTCGAATCCATTATTCTCCCTACTAAATAATTTACCAGAATTAACCCCAGACGTCCCCTGTATGTCTGCATGTAGTTCACTTCCGTCCACAGCGAAATCTGGCTCATTAAGAGGAAATCCCGCCTCAGCCTCCGTGTTAATAGTCTTACGCTCTTCATTCAAGTCACAAGCATTTAACAAATTACCGTTTTCGCTTTTAGACAGAGGCACGTCTTTAAAATTGTGAAATTCAGATCTTTCTTCGCCATTCGGTTGTATGGCAACGGAGTCCTGCTCATTCGGATCCGTACAAGATTGATCCAATGCACTTGGGAAGAAAAAGTTTAAAACTTTGTCGAGCTCTGAGTCGCTCTGCTCCAAGACTTTAACATTTAGAACCTCTGTGAGCCATTTTAGAACAAATCCCTCGCTTTTTATCACGCTTATAGCATTCTCGAGCCTTTCCTTGCACAAATTGAACCGTTCCAAAATTTGTTCATTCGACGCGGAATCGCCACCACAACCACAACATTGTAAAAAGTCTGTATCGGGAAGCTTGCCTTTTGGAAAGAAGTTCCTCCAAGCAGTTAAAAAGGCTTCTCTTTGATCCATAGCTTCCTCTTGATTGGCAAAACTCATATTTTCATCATGGTTCAGAGAGAACACATCCTTCTGCTCAGCTCTGGAGGAGTGTTTTGTTTCTTTCCGAGGGTTGCGCGAACTTGCCCGAAGTTGGTCACGAGCAAGCGTGACGTAATATTCGTCGTCACGTACAGGAACTCGCACATTTGAATGAAACGGGAAGTTACGTGACGCACATAAACCTCAATTTTGCCCCAATTTTGAAGTGTGCTTTTTTGAGCTTTTTCCCGGTGAGACGAACTCAAACACGGTGTGGAATCAAATATGCACTGAATATGTTTCCCTCGAGAATATATAACACACTAAGCAGCTTGTGGCTTAGCATAAGTTACAACACAAAAAGTTGTCCTCAGTTTCACAATAAGTCACATCAGGTCACGTGCGATTATCCATCGCTCATGCACTCTTATTTTTAGCCCAATGAATATTTAGTTGCTCTAAATCATGACCAAGAGGAATGCAAGTCAGTATTTTTCATTTTAATTAGAACGCGTGAAATTCCAAACATTTCAAAATGAAAAATGCATCCACAAATGGCAATTTAATTGTTTAAGAGTTCCGCTCTCTTTAGTTCCAAATCATGCCAAAAGTCATATATTCAGAAGTACTAGGCCTGAAACCTGAAGTGACCTTGAACTATTTTACTCTTCCGAAAATTCTACGAAAAGTGCTCTTCTTTTTGTGCGCACATTGCTAACAAGCACTGAAAGGAAAATAGTAAACTGACTTACGTCACACAGAGGGGAAAATAGCAACATAAAAAATTTCCATTTTTGAAAGAATTGAAATTTTTGTGGGTTTACTGAGTGGATCGTTATAAATCATGGATCGGTAATAGCCTAAAAGATTCTAGATTTTCGCTTCTATCGGTTGTTTTTTACAAAATTCACGGTACAACGTGATTGGATAATTAGGTGTGGCATGTACGTCAGTTTACATTTTCGTGTTGACTTTTTAAAAAGAAATGGAAAACAGCTGTTTTATGATTTGTTTACATACGTTGACGCAATTGGGAGAACTCAAAAGTCCTTGTCTAGCCTGAAGACCCAATCGTCTGCAGCTCGCGTTTACGCAAACTTTCCTGTATACCTATACACCAGCTAGTAGTTTTGACACCTGAATAAAGTTATTGTATTGTATTGTTGTTTATGTAAACACGCGCGCTCGCTCAAATTAATTGACTACCATGAGAAAGAAATTTATTCTACAAGAAATAGAAAACATTCTGCGGTGCCCGTGTTTCTACAGCCGTGGAAACACTCACGTTTCCACTGCATTTCTGGGCATTTCCGAATTTGGTTAGGTTTTCAAAGAAATTGAGGATGTCACATTAAAGGAGGTACGTCGCGGATGGCGCATCTTGAAAACAAATTTTCAAGTTCGCCGTTCGCAATCCGTCTTAAATCTTCTTCATCCTCCACCTTACCATCCTTGTTCCTGTTTGGTTTATTATCACTTCTTTGGTGTTTTTCTACCTTAGTAAACTATTATTTTGAGGCTTTCTTCAATTGGAAGGTGATTTTGCACTTCGCAAAAATGACTTCAAATATCGTTACATAGCTCCTTTAAAAAGCACTACAAAATATACGTCTTAAGAAGTTTAAGCCTCACTTTCATATTTTTCCAAAATTGAAATGTCTATAACTAAAGAAGAAATTGAATAACAAGAAATATTTATGTGAAAATGAATCATATATTATACGTATTTTTAAGGTCATATTGAGGAGGGCAAAAACATGAAAGCGAGGGCCAGTTTGAATGCTTCTGCTCCTTCTGCGATGTCGTCGACGGTAGGAACAAAAATTGGACGAGAGCGCATCCCAGGCAGTGCCGGAGACGACATCGCATCATGATCAGTGAATATTGTGCAGAATGACCAGCTGCTCAAAACTCCATTGAACTCGCTGACCAGTAAAAAATTAAATTTGGAAACTAGATCGGACTTTGATTAAAAAAAAAGGTGAGCTGGCAGGACACTCGGGATCAGCGAGGTATGCGGAATTTCTTGAGCCCGCTGTAGCCATCGCGGTCGTTGCTTAGCAACATGACTATGGCGACACACCAACGTGATATCCTGCTCGTAGGCTCGATTTCCGCCACTGTGGGCTCATTTGTCGGCCTTTCTATGAAAATGAACACGAGTCTAACACCAAGAGGATTCCTGTGCCACATGATAATTTTTTGAAATCAACTAATAGTTTCGCGCCTTGCTGTGAGTTATTTTTATCCCCTTCTGATCGAGGCTCCGTCATCACGTTACTCGAACTAACTGACCAATCAGGTAGAGCTATTAAAATAGCTCAGCCTGAAAGTTAAAAATAGATTTCAAATAATTATCACTGGAAGAGACCCATGTATGGGGGAATGCTTCTCTTAGATCATCCTCTCTTAGTGTCGTCGACAGATTTAAAACATATTTCTTAGATGTACAATATATGGATGAACAAACAACTGAAACAGATGAAATAAAATCTTTATTGCCTACTTTTATAATTCAAATTCATTGGCTTAAAATATTTACATGCAGATAACAGCATCTTCGACTGTTACGTTCTGTAAAGGAATTCATCAAGAAAAGTCAGAACCATCCATAGTGTACCCGCATCCAAAGCAACATTCATAGCCCCCGTAACTATGTACAAATCAAGGAAACCAACCTCTGAGAATAGAGTACTGTAGACACGCTACGACACAATTAGAATATATTTTAACCCTTTTACTCCCAAGAGTGCTAAGTTCAAAACTGAGGGGAAAATCTTGAATTTCATTTTGCAAAATTGTCAAAAACAAACAGTAGCACATGAAAGTACTACTCAATAGCTTTCATTTGAATGGTCACACACTAGGGTTTCATCAACAGACTTAAAAGATACAACATTTATTGACTCAAGGTTTGACTCTGGGAGTGAAAGGGTTAATACACATAAATACGCAACATCTTCGTGAAAGTAAATTGATTAAAAATGATCTTCTCTTCTTTAAAATTGATTTATTCTAAAAAACAAGCACAGATGGATAATTCAACGTCCAAAAAGTGTAATTATTCATTCGTATTTTCCTCCTTTTTAAAATCTTTTACTTCGGAGGGAGAATATGAGATAATTATTCTTGTTGTAACAAAGGTTTCGGATCGGTTAGGCAAACCGTAATGAGCATATTAATATCAGTAATATCATGATCTGGAAATCGGTGTACTATTCTTTTAGTTTGTGACTCTTGATTGTTGTTAATATTTACAGGACTAAGGTTAAAGACTAAAGGTTTTTACTGTAAAAGCCCTGATACCAACAAACAAATTCTTACTAGTCTGCACAAATTTTTTTTTAAATTTTATAGAAAAAGTTGGGAGAAATTTGATTTTATATTAAGACAATTCCCTTTGGTGATCAAGTTTCATTTTCTCCTAACATGATGCTTGACTTTGTATTGATATTGTATGGAGAAATTAGAAGCTGATCACTTTTCAACCCGAGGGGGGGGGGGGGTACTCCTCTATATAAGCTATGTAGGTATGTGCCACCCCAAAGGGTATGGTTTTTGGGCCGTTTTGGTCTGAAAACGGGTATAGATTTAGCCTGCATGCAGACGACTCCTATTTCCTTCACAAGCAAGGAAATAGGAGTCGTATGCACGCAGGCTAGTATAGATTTTGAACATTATGGTCTCAAATTGGGTGTTTTGCCTATATTTTTGCCATTTTGGCTTCGAAGGGGAACATTTCTAAGGCTCAGGGTGAAATTGGGTAGGGAAAATCACATATTTTGGTCTGAAAACAGGCAAGGGTTTAAAAAGCGGGTGGCACAACCCCATCACACACTTTGAGGAGTACCCCACCCCCCCAGGCTTTTCGGGCAGAACATTTTGCAAAGGTTTCTCTAGTGCCCTATCATAAGAGAATTTAGAGACCTATTCACATGGTCCCCATTTTTCTCTTACAAGAGATTTTAGAGACTAATTCACAGGGTCCCCATTCTTGTCTCTGGCATAGCCAAAGCTAAAATTTTGGGGATCATTTCTCAAATAATTGGCACAAAATAGGCAACATGATTTGACTTCAAACAAATTTAAGACCAAGCAAATCTGGTATAATCAAAAATCAAAGATTGACAGAGAAAACGGATACAATGTGATATAGTTGAACAATGAGAGGGAATTCATTCTTTCTGTTACTGTACAAAAATAGACAACATACATCTGATGCAAGTCGTGTCAGCTATTTTTTTTAAAAACGGAATTATTTCATTTAGGAGCGACTTGCCAGAGGTATTACTCCAAATATATTAGTTAAAATTACATGAATAAGCTCTCTCATATGGTCACTTCATTGCATTACCAAACCGAACATTCGAAGGCTGTACCATAAAACACATGGGTCGAATGATCAGTTGTTCTTTTACCGTGCAAGACATCCGGTTGAAGACACTTCCGCCCTACGGACTTCCGGTTTGAGATTGACCAAGAGATAGCCATACAGAAGAGATGAAGTAATGCCAAAGATGTCTTGGAAATCCAATAATTACACACAACAGTGCAAGTTCGTAATACAACAATCACTGACTGACTCTGTCTCAGTTTTCTCACAACACTTGACGCGTTACTTTTCAATCGAAGCTCACTTCCACCTTGCTGTTCTCGACCAATGAAATCTAGAGAAATCCTCCATGTGACGTGATATAAAAAAGCACAACAAATCACGGTAACGCAATCATGGTAACGCATTGAAGTGTCACGTTCTCCTTGACTTGTCGACAACACAAAAGCATTCACTACGAAGCCACGCCACTGGTGAATTTCGCGCGCGGATGCCGCACAACAAGAAAAACACGCACGATCATCTCGTGGACCAGACGCTGACGAACCACGCTCGATAAATTCCGTATAGACTTTGAAAATGTTCATGATAATATTACTCTCGTATCCGCCACTGAGGAGCCCAGTGAGCGAATCATTGAAAATTACTAGTGCTGTATACTTCATATAATAAATTGGAAATGAGTCCCCATCTAGCTATACCCGCATTGGACCCGCGCTGACTTGTAATCTCCCATCGTTACTCTGTTGTTGTACCACTGTACCGTTATTCTCTGTGCTTCTTGTGCTGGACGTGCTCGAGTTACTCACTGTACTGATGCTGCTTGCACTCCTGTGTTTCAGCGAGAAAGTGTTCGGCCCACTACCCGAGTTCGGGTTGTGGTCAAAATCTTCCAACTCTCTCGCGTGCTTGAGTTCTAGTTCCTCTTGCTTTTGTGCTCTGAGGTCCTGTAAGCGGGTAGTTTCTTGGAACATCTTTAAAAAAATAAATAAGGAATCAATATTATAAAAGATGAGTGGGAGACGTGGTGGCCTAATGGTTATCGTGTTGGACTCTGGATCGAGCGGTCCTGGTTCGAGCCCTGGCCTGGGTCATTGTGTTGTGGTCTTGGGCAAGACACTTTACTCTCACAGAGCCTCTCTCCACCCAGGAGTATAAATGGGTACTGGCGACAAAATGCTGGGGGGTAACCTGCGATGGACTTGCATCCCATCCAGAGGGAGTAGCAATACTCCTAGTCAGCGTCATGCTAAGGAAACCGGGATAATCTCCGGCAGTGTGGGCTAGCTTGGCCTGAGTGCAGCTTTACCATTATAAAAGATGTGGATGTTAATCGTGGTTTTGATAGATAGCGTTTGCATCGTTTGCCACCACACTGCTGGTCCTCATCAGGCAATACGATCGACTGGTTGTGCATTACTATTAAATTATTTTGATTTGTAGCACTGTGGTTGTTTCTGATTGATGCATCACAATCCTCACTGTGGTTATCGCTTATCGCTGGATTAAGACCAGCAGCGTAGCGGTTGAAACCAACTCTCTTCTCTGTGTTTGGAAATGTGATACCCACACGGCATGTTTCAACGACTGTGACATTAATTAATGACCACAACTTTTATTAGGTACCTTTTCTTCTAGGAGGGCCCTCCTGATGGAGACCTTATCCTGGAGGTCCTTCTCCTCTTTCTCATGCTGAGACTTCAGCTGCATGGTCTGTTTACTCTGATAGGCCATCAGTAATTCCTGCTCTTGTTGGAGCTTGACTCGTAAAGATTCCTGTTCGCGTACTTGGTTTTCGTCAAGCTTCAACTGGGGAGCGATAACAAACAAAACAGAAACGTTATGAGGAAGGAAAGTACAAGGGTTAGAGTAATACCTAAAAGGTGAGCAGGCCCAAGTTTGGGGCCCAGCCAGTCTCCCTGCCGGATCGATCTCATGGCTTTAGCCGCTCATGCATGAGCCCCAAACATAAGCAGGTTTAGTAATACCCAAGGGATAAGCATAGGAAGACAGTGAAAAAATGTTTTTTGTCAATAATGAGCCAATTTCCTTTGACTCGTGACAATTTCAAACCAAACTTGAAACTAACTAGGGAGTCAAACCCTACATTTATTTACTTAAATTACTCATTGGTTCATTGTGTTGTTTACGTTTGCTGTAATTGGCCATATTGCTTTGGTTTTAGAGCAGTTTTCAATTGAGTGTCATAACGCCAAAACCAGAGCAATTATAATGGCCAATCACAACATAATGTAAACAACAAGAATGAAACAATGAGAACTCGAAGCAAATGCACGTAACCGGCACCAAGCGCAGGAAAACACGTACGACCAAGTCACGATTGGTTTTGCATCTGATTGGTTGAGAAGGTGGCGCAATTGTTTTAAACCAATCACAGAGCGTAGTAAAGCAAAACCAAAGCGATTCCGGACGGATTACTTCCAACACTCAATTGAAAAACCGCTCTAGTTTCACAACACTTAACCCTTTCACTCCCAAGAGTGCTAAGTTCAAAACTGAGGAAAAAATCTTGAAGTTCATTTTTCAAAATTGTCAAAAACAAACAGTACCACATGAAAGTACTGCTCAATAGCTTTCATTTGAATGGTCACACACTAGGGTTTCATCCACAGACTCGAAAGGTAGAGCCACATTTATTGACTCGAGGTTTGACTCAGGGAGTGAAAGGGTTAATGAAAACCGCTTGATTCCTTACCGTTTGTCTCTGCAGCATTTCAGAAATACTCTGATCGTACTGCAGCGACAGGTCCGCCATCTTTCTCATCTTTTCCTCACGCATCTGTTTGGTGAGTTCCTTGTGCTTTTCTCTCGGTGCTTTCTCCAAGATCTGCTTCTGTAGAGCTTTGTATTGCAGAGTCTGCGTCTTGATCGCGTTCCTGTATTGTTTCTTTATATGCACCTCTCGAGCCTAAAACAGATCAAACAACTTCGTTAGAGCATAGTGTTTCTTTTCTCACCACTGTATTTTAACAATTTTTCACTCAGCAAGACAATCACATTGAGGGAAACAAATGCCGTTCTTCGATGCAGGATTCATATTCTTTTTCAGCAATAGGACTTTTTCAGGACTCCTGTGGGTTTTCAAATGCACAAGTTATTAGACAGTTCTTCAACACATCTTTTTTTTACATTTTGCAAGAATTTCCTCCACCCGATTTAGTTTTTTTTTTTTACTGTTCTTTATTTGTCATAGCATTTCCCCCTTCAATTTACAGATTTCCAGGACCTGCCAAAAAAAATCACTCGTTTTCCAGCAGAACAAAATTCCAGAACTTCCAAGTACTTCCACACCGCTAAGATGCATCTAGCGGTGTGCTACCGACATGGAGTGCAACACGTACAGCTGTACATGTGACACCTTCTTTCGTTCGTGGGGTAGTGTGGCCAAGTGGTTTAGGGTACTGGTCTTATAATCCAGAGGGGTCCCGGGTTCAAGCCCTCCATCCTGCCGCTAGCTGGATTTATTCTCGGTAGTCCGAGTTCAACTCCTCTGCCACGCTTGAAAAATAGCCAACTGGTCTGCTTCTTACTGGGATTATGCTTATTTGAAATATTTGTTTCATTATTTTGTTTGAGTGGCATGCTTGTAAACTAGCCTTGAGCGAAGTGCATTACCACTATAATAGATTCTTTCCAGAAAGAGTTGCGATTAAGAAACTATTTTTTTACCTTTAGTGTCTTGGGATGCATTTTGAGTTCGAAATGATGTTTCTTTCTGAGCTCCATCTCAAGTCGTTTGTTGTACTCTTCTTGACTCGTCCATTCTGTCTGGTGTTGGTTCTGTTGTTGATCTCTTCTCAGCCTGTGGACTGAACTCAAGTGTCTAAACTCCATCTCTTGTGTGCATTCGTGATGCCTGATCAGCATGCTGTGAGACAGTTCCTCTTGACTTTCCAACTTGTTCATCTCCTGTGTGGGAGAAAAAGGTCATGTGACGTGAGACACTCATGAGTATAGGACAACATCTGACGTCATTGTTTACAACTTTTTTATATTTTTTTGGGGGGATACATACTCTTTATTTCGTAATATTGTCATGTTACATCATTTACTATACTTCAAAAATACATCTCTTACATGTACATTATTTACATGGATATTACTACTCTATTGTTTACATCTTGCATTTCCAAATTCATCCAATGAACAAACATAATAATTATCATAACTAGAAAGAACATATAATCTTCATAAATCATCGGGTGATCTTTGAAATGGTCAAAAACTTGGTTGGAACGATGCAATCAAACGTAGCAATATTTACAGATGTTTGTATGGCTGGGTGGTAACTCAAATAGAAAATTTGTCTTCTAAGGGGGTGGTGCATAATAGAAAAAACACTCAGAGCAAGGATGAGAATCTCAATACACAACAAGCTCCAGCCACATATGACTCCCAGCCAGAATCAATCCTGGGCCACATTGGTGGGAGGCAAATGCTCTTACCACTATGCCATCCCTGCTCCCCCTATAAATGCAATTTATCATTCTCACCTCAGTAAGTAACACTTTTTCCAAGTTCTGCCGTTGCAGGAGTTGCTCTCGGCGAAACTTTCTGAGTTCAGCACTGCGCACAATGTCGTGCTCATGCATCTTTTCTCCCAGTGCTCTTTCCTGGGCGGCATGTACTGTGTTTTTCCTCCCTTGGTACGACATACGGTTGCCCTGGTCCTGCAAAAGGAAAATAAACATGCACTTAGAATGGTTAGAAGCAAAGATACAACATAAATTATGTTCAAACACGAGACAGTGTTTCATCAGGATATCCAAACACTCAGAAAAGAGTTGAAAATAAGATGCGCAGCGGAGTATTTTTGACGAAATTCGAGGTGTTTGGATATCCGATGAAACACCATCTTAAAGCGTTTGATATAATCTTCTCAATCAAAACTACAACTAAGGAGGAACAAAGAAATAAAATCACAAAAATATATGGAGGTTTTGATCAGATACCAAAACCCTGTCACAATCATGATTCCCTATGTTTTGATGAATTGTTAATGGTTTGAGAAATCCTGTTGAAGCCCTGGGGTTTTTCAGGCTTCTTTGTGATTGCTTCAATTGCAAACACCAGTGCGAGGATTATTTCTTCACTTTACGCTTTATCTGCAGTTGATACATGATTTCATTCATTTTCATCACTGTCTTAAAGGACACTGTCCTGATTTTAGCATGATTTTGGGAGCTCAGAAACATATCTAGATCATAGGAAGTTGATCAGTAATGGTTTGATTCTGTAGAATAACACTCGACAAATGACAGGAACCCATTAGGAAGTGAGGATGACGAACGACAGCGAGGATGGAAATGGATTGCAATATGGATTTTGAAAAAACGTCAGGATGTCAGTTTTTCAAATTGGCTCGGAAATCTTTGAAACTTTGCAAAAATTTGGTTGCAGTATGGAATTTCTTGAAGAAATTGCTTTTTATCATTTAGTTAGAGTTTATTAAGTTCTTATTTCATAGATTTAGGGACCATTTCATGCATTTATAACAGTTTTGAGCAAATATGCCGGGACAGTGTCCCTTTAATCATTCCATGATTAACCCTTTCACTCCCAATAGTGCTAAGTTCTTAACTGAGAGAAAAATCTTGAATTTCCTTTTGCAAAATTGTCAACAACAAACAGAACCACATGAAAGTACTGCTCAATAGCTTTCACTTGAATGGTCACACACTAGGGTTTCATCCACACACTCGAAAGTTAGAACAACCTTGTACAGCATAACAAACAGTACCACATGAAAGTACTGCTCAATAGCTTTCATTTGAATGGTCACACGCAAGGATTTCATCCACAGACTTAAAGTTACATACATGTATAGCACTACATTTAGTGACTCAAAGTTTGACTCTGGGAGTGAAAGGGTTAAGCTTTCTTTATTATAATTGCAGGTAAAGTACAGAGTATGTGCATGTACAAAGACGAATCTAACCTTTTTGAACTGGTTCTTGGCGGCTTTGTAAGCCGCCTTCTGGTCAGAAAGAAACATCTTCATGTCGTTGTCGTGCTTGTCTTTGATGTGTTTAAGCAGTCGCCTCTCGTCCGCTGTCATCTGTTTCAGCTTTTGGTCCATTTCAGTCTTATGTCTGGTTCTCAGTTTTTCCTGGTCTCTTTCAAACTGGTGCACCTGAAAAACAACAGAGTGGTGGAGATACATTTAACCCTTTCACTTAAAAGTTAGAACCATCTTGTAATGATCACACACTAGGGTTTCATCCACATACTTAAAAGTTAGAACCACCTTGTACAATGTACCTTGTACCACTTGAAAGAACTGCTCAATAGCTTTCATTTGAATGGTCACACAATAGGATTTCATCCACAGACTTAAAAGGTAGAACCACCTTGTACAGCATAATAAAATTTTATGGTACAACATGAAAGTACTGCTCAATTGCCTTTAATTGAATGGTCACACACTAGGGTCTCATCCAGAGGCATAGTAACAGTGTGAGGAGATATTAGATGTTGATCAGCCATGTAAGTACCTGTTGATCGTATTCCTTGTCAAGATTCCTGCGATGGTCATTCATCTCCATCTGTAGTCTGCTCTCCAGTATCAACACTTCCCTCTGATGATTCTGCCGCAGTTTCTTGTACACCTCCAGTTGATCTCTCATATCATCTCCCTGTCTGTTGTGCTCCTGGTGCTGTCTGGCGATCAGGTTTTGAGGGCGGATGGTAGCAAACCTATCATCTTCTTCACGGTGTTGCTGCAACTAAAGATGAAAGGAAGGAATTAACAGTTTGCAATGATTAGATTAAATATGAGTTTTCCTGCATTCTTACATCTCAAGTCCATTCCTGGGACTATAAAAAACCTTGAATCTAACAACTTGGTTAGTGGAAATTTGGCTGTACAGTAAAACCAAGATTAATAAAACACTTTTGTCTGAAAACTCAACAGTCCTAGGGGAAGTTTTGCCACAGTAGTGAGTAACTCTATGACTACAGAATGACTAGGACCAAGAATCACAGAGGATCACCAAATAAAACAAAGTTGTTATCTGAGAAAACCACACATGACAAAATGCCAGACAAGCAACTTACACTGATGGAGGAAACCGCAAAGGATGAACTGCCAGGGGTAGCTGTGTCATTCTCTTGTTCGACGCCTTGTATGCTGTCTGTACTGCTCGCTACACTGGCTGTACTGCTTACACTCGCCTTTTTGGTTTTGTCAAGCTCGGCGCTCTAAAAGGGAGGTGAACAGTAACCAAAAACCATTGGTGATTGCTCTTTATTAAGTGAATAATAATTTTTAAAAACTTAACATACAGCGCTTTTCAATAACATGCAAACTCTCACAAACTCTGCTCAATCAAAGGTTTCATTTTTCGCTGCCGTCAATCATTTTAGCAGACGTTCACTTCAATGGGTTCAAAAGGTCATGTCCGTGGGTTGCGATTGGTAAATTTAGATCCATGTAGTCGTCGTAATTATGATTAACGGCAGCAAAAAACGCAATTGTAAGTGGGGTTTTGAATTTCAGAATTTGTGTGTTATTGAAGGTGCAGTAGGGGCCTCACCTCTCATTGTTCACAAAACGGTGAAGTATCTAGCGTCATAGGTCAGTAATGTGTGCAACAACGCTAGATAATAATTATTGTGAAATATATTTAGTGAGCTATTGTAAGCCTTAATCTTCAAAAATGGTTAATTTTATTCATCATTTGAACAACTGGGACCAGAAGATCATCCATCTTAAACCCTATTAATATTAATTTATTTAAAACATGCAAGAGTGAACAGAGTGAAAGAAGAAAAAGAGAATGTAAAGTGGTACAAGAATAAAGTTATTGATATGTACATGTATAATGGTGTGGTGTTTGCATCAATGAGAGGAAAATTTACTTGGTACTGCTAACTGAACATGGGCCTCTGAACAAAGAAAGTTATATTGTATACACATGTACATGGCATCCTCCTTTGGTAACATGATAGAAAGCTGTAACATTGTTTTACAACGTTTTCGGACTTTCAGTTATTTTACTGATGTGATACATGTTCAATGTTTAAAAAATCTCAAAGCAAAACTCAGCTGTTAAAAATATTTTGAAGTTTTAATTATTTTGTCGCCGGTGCCCATTAATTTTATAGTCCTGGGTGGAGAAAGGCACTGTGAGAGTTAAGTGCCTTTCCCAAGAACACAACACAATGACCCAGGCCAGCGCTTGAACTTGACTGCTCAATCCAGAGTCTAAAGCCTGGTTCACACGTGCGACGCAAATGCAAGCGCAAATGCAAGCGATGGAACGTGTGAACATCGAAAACGCAAATGCAAGAAAAAATTTCCTTGCACTTGCACTTGCATTTGCGCTTGCTTCACGTGTGAACATCGCAAACGCAAGCGCAAGCAAAGCGTGACGAGAAGCTATGTGCACGCGCGAGATCGCTTGCGTTTGCATTTGCGTTACGTGTGAACATCGCTTGCATTTGCGCTTGCATCGCACATGTGAACCAGGCATAACACGCTAACCATTAGGTCACTGCACCTCCCACAAATGATAATGATGATAGAATTGTACGAGGTTTGGATGTGCATGCAACAGATGTGCAGACAGAACCTGTGTAGATCTGAAGTGAAGAAATGACGATGACGAAGATAAGGAGTCTTCAGAGAAGGCCAAGCTGTCCTCAGATGCTGAAGGACCATCCCCCTCCTCCAACACCCCATCAAAGTTTACATGGCATGCTGATGTGGGAACAATGTATAGAGACTGAAGTACAGACAGGAGAGAGACAGAGGACCTTTAGTAGGTTGAAGATGTCAACAAACAAATTCTCTTTACTGGTCTGTATGCCTGTCTTTAACACTAGTGGGGAGAATCTGTTAAATTCAAGGAGCGAAGAGCAGGCACATAGGGTAGGGTGAGATGAAAATGACAAATTAATCAGCTTGGACAAGCTGTCACTTTAGTTTACTAAACAAGAGTTCAGAGGAATTAGCCAAAAATTTAATTGTCTATTAAATACTTGTCTATTAAGACGGATTCCGCTCAACGTTCGAGCAATAAGTGCAAAAATTAATTACTAAAAAACTACTCATAGCATGGTAACATTTTGAATACTATTTGAAACATATCAGTTTAATTCACTTCTCCAAGTGACCCCGCAATTAAATTCTCAAGCATTCTCGAGAAAATTAATGTCAAACCTCGTAAAAAAATGATAAAAACGCATGCCATTTTGTTTTGAACTGACATGAAGCGTCTTTTTAATTAAAATATGTAATGACTTCTCTCGCAGGGTCAGCTTGGGAGCTAATTTATCGATAATTTATTCTTATCTGTATTCAAAATGTTACCGTGCTATGAGTATTTTTTTGGTAACTTAATTTTTTGCACTTTTTGCACGTCCAGCGGAAATCGTCTTAAACTGCCTGTTAACACACCCCTTTCTAAAGTTTTTGATTTAAAAAAGCAACAAACATTGCTTGCCCAAAAGACACTAGTCCAACACGTTGCTCCACTAGCCCCAACTGAGTATATGCTACTGAGTTTTATATACAAGTAAACAAAGAAATCACCTACAAGTTCAAATTGATTTGCACAAAAGACAGTTTACATTGGTTAATTTTAACACTCCAGTCACGTAGATCCCTCATTACATGTATTTAATTTTTCGGTTTTTGGGCATTCCTCAATTTTGAGATGACTCATCACCTCGGTTTGAAAGTACTTTTTGTGTTATTTATTTTATATTAACCCATTGACTCCTAAACCAGCCAAGAGGAAACCACAGACAAACGATGACTTGGACTGGAGATACAGACAAAAAAACTTGTGTGCATGCCCAAAGAAAATATTGAAGTAATTGCTTCAAAGTAGAAGGGGATGTTAGTTGCCATGTTGCAAACTAAGTTTTAGATAGTTGGGCTGTAAACTGTCGAGATAATGGCCAGAAATAGGCATCTGAGGTGTTCGATTGCTATTTTTTGGAAAAAGCCCAGGAGTCAATGGGTTAAACTGTAGAATGCATTGTTTTGAACCTGTGTAGTAACAACCAAGCAACTCAACTTGAAGGAATATTCCTTACCTAACTCCATAATTAATGTGAAAATCCAATATCACACAAATTGTGTTATTAGTTTACAAGTGAAATTTAGCCTCAGATGACGAATTTTCCTTGAATCCCAACGCATTCATGATAGATAAAATTATTATACATATAAACTTTTTAATAATTAAAAAGTTTATATGTATAATAATTATTGGTATTTCTGGAAATGACACTAGATTATTGTTTATTATTTAGTACAGTTGAACCTCCCATAAGCAGACACCCTTGGGGCCAGAAAAAGTGTCAGCTTAAGAGGTGTCCGCTTATGGGAGGTTAAAAATGTAGTGTTTGGATGAAGCTGGGTACATGACCAAGTGTCCGCTTACGAGAGGTGTCCGCCAACGGGAGGTGTCCGTTAGCAGAGGTTCGACTGTTAACTGTACATAAATGTAGCTCAATCAATAATTATTCTCACATTGTGATTCTATAGGATAATATATGGCCTGGTGATGGAACGCTTCATTAAGTCAGGCGTTGAATTTTCCTTGAATGACATAAGCTTACCTCATTACCCAACCAGCATGTATTGTAATTTCAAATATAGTTTGTAATAATATTTAGTATCGAGGGCCACTAGTTTGTCAGTCTTAATGTGAGTTTGCTTTGAACAATGCTATTCTTTCATAACGTGTTCAGCAAGGGCTCAGTATGCAGTTGTGGAGGAAACTGACAGATACACCGACATATATGACAAAAAATAACTTACCGCTTCTGACTTATCGTCATCATCTTCTGTCTCGGCAATGGAGCTATCTCCTTCTTCGCACAATTCTCCTGTAGGATCACCCATAATCATCTTCTTCATTTTGCGGTAATTCATATTGTCAAGAGCTCTGACGGCTTGCTTCGTTCTCTGAATCAGCTCCAAGATGATTCCTTCAGGTCTTGGTTGTGATACAAACGCATGCTAATGATAAAACAACGACACATATACTGGTCAGAAAAATGGTGTTTGTCAAAACCCCACCCATAAACATCTCAAGTACATTTAACAATTATTCCACGAAATCGAGTCGTACATTAACTCATAGCCAATGAGGCGTAGCCGAGTTGGCTATGAGTTAACGTACGACAAGATTGAGTGGAATAATAATTGTTTTATAATATACTCACCACAGGATATTGCAATTACTGGGGAAAGAAGGAAGGAAAAAACAGAGGAAAATGGGATATTTATCGTAATTAGTGGGATTCCCAAATAAGGTAGTAATGGTACATTGCCTCATATGCCTTGAGTAGGCAACCAATCAGATTGTCCAAAATCGCAATATCCTGTGGTGAGTATATTATAATCATGGTTGATCACCAAGATTTAAAATAATAAATTGATATTTGAACAAATTCTCTTGACAAGCACAATAAGAAATGCTGGGGGACCAGTAAGGAGAATGTGTATGACGATGATGATGATGATGATGATGATGATGATGGGAGTCGACACAGGGTACAGTAGGTAGTGTGGCCAAGTGGTTTAGGGCACTGGTCTTATAATCCAGAGGGGTCCCGGGTTCAAGCCCTCCATCCTGCCGCTAGCTGGATTTATTCTCGTTAGTCCAGCGTTCAACTCCTCGGCCACACGCTGTAAATAGCCAACTGGACAGTCTCCTGCCAGTTGGGATTCTTAACCGATGTTATGTTTATTTGTTTATTGAAATATTTGTTTCGTATTTTTGAGTGGCATGCCTGTAAACTATCCTTGAGTTAAGGACATTTACCACTATAATAGATTCTTTTTTTATCATATTACAAGTCATGTACATGTACATTCACTTACTTGAAGCAGATCCTCAGCTGTAGGTCGATCACCTGGCTGTTTCTGTAAGCATAGCTGCACAAACTCCACAAAGCATGCAGACCTTGAGTTACAAGAACAAACTTCATTCAGTTATTTGCCATTAGGAGAACAGTACCTCAAAGATATATATTATATAGAAGCATTTTGTAATACAAAAACCCAACAGTGTTCTAACAAAACAGATGAATGAACTTTGACTTCAAACAGGACTGGTACTAATATTATTTAACTAACAATAGATGGATCGAAAACTGACAACAACTGATCTATTACTGTTTACAAACTTTACACTACTAGTCTTAACAGCCAATAACATCATGGATAAACTGACCAATCAGTTTCTAGGACCAGACTTAACACCATTAACACATTTCACTTGACTCTGAAGATGACTTCCGCACAGGTTGTTGAAACGTCAGTCACCAACAACAATCCTTTTCAGGACTACACTCACCCGGACGATCACACTAGATGAACTACTGATACTCGTGGGTTCAAACCATTATTTTTTTACAGTGTTCTCTAGCTTACCAGCTGTCTGGAGTAGAAAGCATCGGAGGATCATTTTGCGCAATGTGGTACAGAGCACTCATTGCATTCATGTTAAACAATGGTGGCTTTCTTTCACCTACAAGAAAAAATTGACGAGGCACATTATGCAACATCTACAGTGGAATCAATTTCTCAAACCTCCAAGGGAAATGAAAATAATAATTGGTTTGAGAAATCAGGAGTTTGAAATATCGGGGGTAAAATTACAGTGAAAAAAATCCAAGGGAAACAACTTTTAATCTTGGTTCTTTAATCTTTCAGGGCAAGGGTTCCTTTCCAATGAATCTCTTCAAACTACCAGTATGACTCAAAATTTAGACCCCCTATGGTCTGAACTCTCGTAAATGACCAACTCCCATAAGTGACCACTTAGGCTTGACATTTTGGGTGGTCGCTTACAAGAGGTTCGACTGCACTAGAGAAAAAGAGGCATTAATTTTTTTGTCATTACCAAGGTATTAACCACTGCTGATGCAGAAAAAACAAAGAGTGTCACAGGGATCCATATTTGTTTTTTCTCAAAGTCGTCAGCCGGGCAAGTATTCCAAAAAACATACTTGCCCTGGCAAAATTTTGGTTGCCCTTTCAAAAGTAGAGAATTATTGGTAAAAAAAAAAAGGCGACAGAATGGCTACATGTTAAAAACGTTTGCGTTTTTTATCGTATAATGCATCGTATAATGCATCGCGCTACAATGTACATGTAGGTTAACAACGACGTTTGGCGGCCACGATCGTTATTAAGTGATTTGAAAGACGCTTTGTGGATCTTCATGGACTCCAGGCGAAGCAATGTCACAGTGTAGCCGGCATCTACAAAAACATTTTTTTCTGGGCCAGTGATCTGTCTAACTGGGACGTTGACTGGCAAATTTTGCAAAACATATTGCCTCCAGCCGAAGCAGTTTGCGATGTGGCAGACGATGATAGCAATGCAGGGCGGCACAAATTTCAGCCAGGGCCTGTTTTTCTGCCACGAAGGTAGGAAGGCACGCTGCCGTTCCTCCTTTTCATATTTCGCTTGTTTTTCGCCAGCTTCACTTTCACTTTTCGCGTTTGAATGCTGTAGTACATCAGAGAAATAACAGCGGTTGACAACATGAAAATTGAGCCTGCGATCATGCGACTCATGAAAATACCGCATTATCAAACATGGCGCCCAAAATTATGATTCGATCACAAAAGAAAGCTGCAAATTTGTCTCTGTTTTCTGAAAGTTCCAGTTGGACGAGGAATCAATAGAAGGCGGGTACTCATATGCAAATTACGGACTCAGATTTTACTCGTCCAAAGGACGAGTATTCAAGTTATTTTGGTCGTCCGTACGATGTTTTGGTCGTCACGGACGACCAGACGACTGCGAATATGGATCCCTGGTGTCACCACTGGTGCCTTGATAAAAAGAATGGAGCAAGCAGTAATGCTATGTCAATGCTATGCAGAGGCCCCAAGGTAAAAATACAGAAGATGCATTAATACTTACAAGAAGTACAACTGCAAGAAATTTTATAAGACTCAAACACATTCTGGTTTTGGGCAAATTCAAGATTCAAGATTTTTGGAATTCAGGGACTCTTAGGCATGCTGGAATAAGGGCATAACGACAATAGAATTATATTGTTAATTATGCCCTTATTCCAGCATGCCCTTATTCAAGAGTACCTTTTCAGACTGTGTGAACCTTATCGATATGTACACTGTGCAAGAGGAAATCTTACCCAGTTCAACACACGTGATTCCTAATGACCACACATCCACCTATTGGAGCAAAGCTAGCATTAGGAACTAACGTAACCATTGATTGATCAGAGTTTGCACAGGTGCGGATCCAGACCGGCTTACACCGTTTTACGGAAATCGGTCAAATTTTCGAAATGACTCAAAATCAATTTTAGAGAGTGAAAATCTAAAAACGTTTGCGGGGGAACATGCCTCCAGACTTCCATAAATTCAGCGCTCAGACTCTAGTAAACCGGTCAAGTTTTTTCCTGGATCCGCACCTGTTGCATATTATTGAAAGGCACAGTTACTTGTGCGCAAAAGTTAACTCACAATCCACATAACACAGCACCACAACACTTGGCATCAAGGTGCATTTGAACTATTGCATACTTGATTTTCTAAGATTGACATTCACTACTAAAATGTCTGGAATTGAGTCCCCTTGCTTGTAATATTTAGCTTTCAATAAAATTCACACCTTTCCATCATACTGTCCTTCGTCCATAGCTAAGATGACTTCAGGAGCCATCCTAAAAAGAACCAAACTCGTGATTAATAATATTTCTTATAAAATAAATTATATCCTATTCTGATACATCCATGCAACTTTGTTACTAAAAGTTGTTTTGATGGGAACAAGGCTGAGAACTACATGTTATTCATCACGGAAACAGAATGACATGCTACACTGTATAATCTTTGTTGGCGTATAAAAGACAAAAATTTATTCCTTAACAAATAACTTACAACAAACTCAAAAAGCTAGGAAAAAACCCCACACACAAACTCAAACAACTATCTCACTCTCTTACCAATACGGCGTGCCAACAAAAGAATTGGCTGGAGCAACGAGAGCAGCTGAGCCAAAATCCGCTGAAGAGGAAAGAAAATGATCATGTTTTTAAAATGCACTTTTATTCACATTAATGGCACATTCTTTAGGGAGTAGGGGGATACTATGATTATCAGTTGAGTAAGGCGCGCGCGGGAAGTTTGGTGACAATGTTTTCACGTTAAAACTACGTTGTTGCTATGAGCAACTGGCTAGGTTTCTAATGGTAACCCAGACTCTCTGTCTGTTACTGACGTCAGTGGTAACAAAGCGTCAGCCACACACAGGTTACCACTGGAAACTAAGTCAGTTGCTCATGGTAACAGCATAGTTTTAACCTGTAAACCTCACCAAACTTCCATCGCGCCTTACTCAACTGATAATCGTAGTACATGGTGGCCTAATGGTTAGTGCGTTGGACAGTCTCCAGAATGAACAGTCCAGGTTTGAGCCCTGGCCGGGGTCATTGTGTTGTGTTCTTGGGCAAGACACTTAACTCTCGCAGTGCCTCTCTTCACACAGGAGTGTTAATGGGTACTGAGGAACTGTTAGGGCAACCCAACAAAATGCTGAGGGGATAACCTGGTGTTGGACAAGCATCCCACTACTCCTACAGTAATTGGCTTCATGCTACAGAAATCGGTATAAGCTTTGGCAGTGTGGGCCAGTTTGGTCCAAGTGCGGCTTTACCTTTTTTCTTTAGGGTCTAGTCTGGCTATTCTTATTCCAGTTGAGACAACACAGAGAACAGCAATTCTCAAAAAGAATGCAATTTTGACTATTTTGAAACCATAACCCACACAATGCATATACACTGTATTCCATTCACTCCTGAAGTTGGAAGCAGAATAACACTATTCTAGAACTTGATTACCATCTTATGGGATTTCTTGTATAATTACTTTAGAATAGTCCCAAAAGAACATGCCTTAAATCTAAGATCATATTCATAAGCAAAGAAAAATAATGCAAATTACAAATAAAATAATATTCCAAGCCTTACCTAGTTTCACCGTTCCATTTTCAGTCAAGAGAACATTTCCAGCTGCAACACAAGAGGGAAAATAAACATCAATGTCTTTCACTCGCAAAAGGAAGAAGTTGAAAACACTCTGCTGATAACAAGTTAAGTTAAGCCAGCAAATCAGTAGTGCGAGCGCGCATCCATAATTCAATAGTCAGCATGTCTGTGCATCCAGAATCAAAGAGATTACCTTTAACATCTCTGTGAATTCGTCCATTTCTGTGTAAATATCTAAGTCCCTACAGAAAGCAAGAAAAACATGATCAGGCTTTCAATATCTTAGGAGGTTAAAGTAACTACGGTCAAATGTAAGTTGACAGTCTCGACTCGAAACTCGATCCTCAATGTTTTCGAGAATTGAGTTTCAAGGCTTGAATTTTGAGACACTCGAAGAATTTTTCGAGAAGCTCGAATATGAGTTTAGAGGAAAAGATTTATTTCTTGAAACAAAACAATAACAAAGAACAATTATAGTGATTTTTGCACGGCTTCTTTTTATTCATGCGAGTGTACATGTATTTCATACTCACATCCAAACAGTTGGTTGGGAGTTACATTGTAAACTCATTCGCAGCCTGCAAGCGCAAAATGCTATTTTCGGCTCTTTCATCTGCATGATACCGCCGGTTGTTGTGAAATACATTTGCCCACACAACGGGTAAAAAACTGAAATCTTGGAACTACATGTAACTGACACAAACAGCTGTCTGAGCAGTTTTTCGACAAAGAAGATACATGTACACTAGTTTACCTGCACATTAATTTGTATTTATTTGTGTTTACCTGTAAAGCATCTTGACATATTGCAGAAATCTCTACTTCTCTAAGTGGTTTCTTGTGAACTACAAGTAGAAAAAACAATGACATTAATTTTTCAACTCTGAAGTCAGAATTTTCTGCTGTTGTAGTGAAGCGAGTTGGGAGTAAGAGAAATGAAAGCAGCGAGGGACAATTTTCAGTTGCTGCTCCAGACAGTTTTATTTAAAATATGGTCAAAAAAGTGACGCACCATGCTCACATGATGTGCGGTTCCAGAAAATATAGGTACATTGTACTAAGACTTCAAATTATGTACTTCTGAATAAACACACACACAAGACATGTAACTTACCTTCCAAAATATCCGATGCTGATCCTACACAATATTCCATAACAAGCTGAAAAAAAGAAGAAAATCTAAGGTCGTGTTCTATTGGGATCAACCATTTCAACTGCAACCGGTCCGGTTTAGGTTGAAACGGTTGAGGTTTCCCAATAGAACACTTTTCCAACCATTTTCGGTTGAAACGGTTGTTTCAACCTAGTTTGATGCCGGTTGAAAAAGTTATCAACCAAACCAACCTAAAACGTTTTTTTCCCAATAGAACACGGAAAACCCAACCAACCCAACCAACCTAAAACGGTTGCTCCCAATAGAACACGGCCTTACATTGTACATCTGCCATAAAGTGGAGGGTGGAAGGGGACAGGGGAGTTTGAACTTGCAGCTTCCCGTACCTTGTACTCCAGGTTGCCGCCTACATGTGTTTTTTCTATTATGTCATGTTGCAAACATTTTTTCCTGTTTCTCCCGTTCCCGCGACCTTGGCAATCCCACTTCCCACCCTCTCTTTCTCCTGCCTCTCATAGACTTCTGGGTTCCCGCTTCCTTGTCCCCTCCCCCCCCCCCCCCCCCCCCCTCCCCCACCATAAAGTGTATGCGTCACTTCAATAGAAATGAATGATTGTACTCTTGTTGTTTGAAACTACATGTAGAGTCAGGTGCCAACTACATGTACATGTACATGGGGCTTGGAAATTTTCATAACGAAAATGTACAAAATATGTACAATGTACAATGGCTACAGCTCATCACTGGAGAATGCTTATTTCTCATTGCTAAGTTTACATGTACAGTATGAACACAATGCAGAAGACAACTATTCTGCAATCTACACAAACATGTCCACGATTAAAGTCAATGAAAGATCTACAAATGTACATGTTTACTGTGCAAATCTAGACTATTACAATCAAAATTTTTATTAATAAAATTAGCCTACCCATGCTGTATGTTCTTTCAAATGGCATCCTTTGTAGCTAATAGTATTCTTGTGGTTACAAAGCTTTAGAAATTTAACTTCTTTCACGATGTCCTGCCATTTCTACAATGTACAAAATACAAAAATGTAGTTACTTTATTATCAAACTCCACTCAGCAGAGTACAAATAATGCACAAAACGGGTACAAATATCTCACATGATTAATTTTGTACTCGAAGGAGACTGGTTGAAGAGGGTAAATGTAATTTAAATGCACAGTTAATCTCAGTAGTTTCACCCCTTAACAGCATGTGACCTGCAGAGCGGCCTCAGGGAATTTGCAAGATGTCCTGTGACCTGCGTTACGATCTTGTCGCATTTTGCGCTGATCTTTGTGGATCAATGAGTTGATCTTTAATTTGCACATCATCAATGAGCTGATCATTGTGGATCAATTATTGCTATATTGCTTAGAAGATGGATCTTTGCGGATTCTGGCTCCAACCCCTTGGTTTGTGGGTTTAGGTAAGTATTGGGTTGGGTACATTGTAAGTATTTCCCACTGAATTCCTTTCAGACAGTGCCGGTTGGAGGCCGCTTGCAAGGGTGGTTCCCGCTCGCAGGGTTGCCATGGATAACTCCCTGCTGTGCCTGAATTGTGTCAGGCCTCTTGCAAACCTTTAAGGCACCAGTTCCCAAGCTCATCTATTGGTGATGAGTTTAACAGGTTATCTGTAGTCCTCTTTTTATTATTGACTGCACAAGAGCACCAAAGAGAGTGCCAAACATACATGTACATAGTTCAAAGTCAGAATTTTGGGAAAGAAAACATTGGATACTAATCTGTGTATTATTAGACATTTTAGTGTGTAGCATCGCTGTACATTTGTACTTGTCATTTTGACTCACCCTATGGGCTCACCAAATACTGCAAGAGTCGTAAAAATATACAGAGATACTACACACTAAAATGTCTACATGTAATAAGATTATGTGCACTGATATTTTAAAAATAAATAATGATAAATTATATACACTTATTCGATAGTTTAACATATTATTATATAATACGCGCAGATATTAATTTTTGCGAGTTGTGTAGTATTTTTCTGAGCCCCGTAGTGGCGAGGAAAAATGCGAGCAAGGAGCAAAATGTCCGCTTGTATTATATGTTAAACCATCGAATAAGGGATTATTATTCTACTGCAAAATTTCCCTACTATTATGCTATTTTCTGTATTCGCTCTGTTCACTGGTCAATACGGTCTCATATTTGCGTGTTCGCTTGACCTTATACAGTCAAACCTGTATATAACGGTCACCCTTGGAAATGGCCAGATGACCGTTATATGCAGGGTGACCGCTATACAGTACCGCTCAAAAGTAAGTTACCACCTACGCGCGAGACGCGTCTCGTTTCTCGCGAGACGCGTCTCGTTTCCTGCGAGGCGAGTCTCGTTTCCTGCGAGGCGAGTCTCGTTTTCTCGCGAGAGGCCGTCAGAAAACTGTAAGTTTTTGTGTATCTTATCGAAGACTCCCGAAGACTTGATTCTTTGCGTAACTTATCGAAGACTTGATTCTTTGCGTATCTTATCGAAGACTTGATTCTTTGCGTATCTTATCGAAGACTTGATTCTTTGCGTATCTTATCGAACGCTCGAACGCTTGATTCTTTCGAACGCTTGATTCTTTGCGTATCGATAGAAGGTTTGATTTATTGCGTATCTTATCGAACGCTTGATTCTTAATTGCGTATCGATCGAAGGTTTGATTTATATTGAGGTTTTATTTTTGTATCTTATCGATGGCGGCGGAAAGCCGACGTTTCGGCGTTTTGTTTGTTTATAGTGACAGTGTATTTCTGTCACGTTGTTTGTCGTCTACTCGTCGCCGCAATGTAAATAAATACTTTCGCTTGAGAAATCGCAAGTAAACTAGAACTCGTTACGCATTTAAGCTGAAGTTTTCGATTATTCTGTGAATGAAAACGATACTATTCTAGATATTCCAATCTCGTTGTAAAGCGACGGCCGGGTCGCCGAATCAAGCGAGGGCTTTTTCAGGCATTTGAGATGACGCCACTCGACTGTGTTTTTAAAATAATTTGTCGCGCTTTGATCTCTACATGTACTTTTCCCGCCGTAAATAGCCTGATCACAGGTTTCACTGCAATGAAAAGGAAAGTATTTCAAACTTTAACCATTTCGCTGTTCGTTCTATGTTTCATTCTCTTCGTGTTTTTTTATGTAGCTGTAGTTGAATTGGCGTTACGTTTCGCATTTCGTTGTCTCGCCTAGAAATCTTCGAACGAACGAAAACCATCGAGTGAGTTGTCTTCTCTTGGAGTATCTTATCAGTAACTTTCCCCTGTACTGGCAACATATTAAACTTTATAAATTGCACAAGAACATGTCGATACATTTGGTTTGATTTCGGCAACCGATAGCAGATTAGAGCGTACCGTTTTGCGGGATTATTTTACGCGGTCAGAGCGACTTCGATTTCTTGCGCGTAATATATTCCATACTAGCCGGTTCAGTGATTTTCGCGAGAAACGAGACTCGTCTCGCAGGAAACGAGACTCGTCTCGCGAGTAACGAGACTCGTCTCGCGAGTAACGAGACGCGTCTCGCGAGTAACGAGGCGAGGGGTGGTAACTTACTGTATACAGGTTTCCTTTAAACTCTACTGGAAGTTGATGAATAACATTTTTATATGTGGAAATAATCACTCAATTTACATTTTATTGACAATAACAATTAACAGCAATGCAATAAATACGAGTAAAAGGCCCCAAAAATGTCCGTGGTGTACTTTTAGGGAGGTGCAGTACTGCAGTACGGAATAATAATATAGATTATTTTTTGTCACATTATTTTTTGGCTGACCTCGCTAGATTGTTTGCCACCGTACGACATCTTCTTGACTGCCACCACCTCATTTGTTTTGACATTTCTGGCCTGAAAGGAATAAAATAAAGTGTCACGAATGTACAAAATACAATAAAATACAAACAAGAAGAGAAAATTTGTGCTTTTGACAAACACAACTACAGCAACTTGCTCAATTACCAAAACTTAGAGAAACCAACTAATACTGGCTTTAACAAATACTTACATAGTACACGGCGCCAAAGCTGCCATGACCGATTTCACGTAGATCAGCGAAAAGTTTTTCTGGGTCTTGCTCGTCAAATAAGCCTGAATACTCTGAATTCCTAAAGAATCCTCCTCCCTTACCATGCCCTGCTAAGGGCATAGCCGCATCAGGACCCCTCTGCAGTCCACAAAAGAATGAAGAACTCTTGTCTAAAGCCTACGGAAAAGATTAAGATACCAATATCAGTTGGACAGTCATTGGTCATTGCCAAAGCAGATGTCACAACTAATGGTAATAGGTCCCTTTGCATAATATGGTCACATGACCATGTCAATCATAAAAATAGGTGGTAGTACGAAATGGGTGCCAGAAATGGAAAGAGCATGATGAAATTAGTAAGGTTGCAAATTTTGAGACCGCTGTTGCTTAGCATGAGATTTTATGGTAGTTTGAAAGTTCGAAAAATGTAAAGGACTTGTATGCTGGATGACAAGTCTTGCCATCCAGCCATACAAATCCTTTACATTTTTCAAACTTTCAAACCACTATAAAATCTCACGCTTACACATCAGCCGTCTAAAAATTGGCAACCTTACTAATTTCATCATGCTCCTTCCATTTCTGGCAACCATTTTGCACTACCACCTACATGTATTTTTATGATTGACATGGTAATGTGACCGTATTATGCAAAGGGCCTATTACACATTATAGTACAGTACAAATTCCATAATGAATATGTTCAAATTATGCGCTTTACAATACATGTACAACTGAGAATGAGATTGGATATCAGCATCATTATAAGGTGCATGACCAGTGGTCCATGATACATGCACTGATCAGCAGATAACTTGTAATGTGTATTGATTGAAGAGTGAGGTGGAAAAATAAAGGTTTGATTGAGAAAACAAATTTCCTGCCTAATACGATAGAATGGGCTGTGTAGGCATGACAATTTTCGGAGTAGGTACGTGACTGTACAACATTACTGCCCCTTGGAGAACTTTGGCGGTCAACTTCAGTTACAGTACATGTACATGTAGGCAGTAATTTTCTAAGCCAGCAGCCTTATGCATCTACTGATGCAAAGAGAATTAATGATGATGATGATGAGTGATATTGCTAAGTTCTCGTGATTCGGGTAGGCAAGCAAAAAGAATGAATGACCAGATCATCTCAGTAATGATTTTATCTTGATTTAAATTAACGACATTTTTTCATGGTCTACACTGTCCTAGACCATAGAAATGACATCATAAAATGTTCAAAACTCAAGTGGAACCATGAGCCACAGGCGAGTGGTTTTACTGCCAAGTTTTGAACATTTTATGGAGTCATTTCTATGGTCTATAAGAAGGCAGACCATGAACAAATGTCGTTGATCAATTTAGTTTTTTTACAATAACATGGAAAAATACAAGCAGAATTGGCTTTATTTCTCGTTGAAATGCACGCGCAAAAGAATATGTCATCACTTGCATTTCATTGTGTTTGACGTCATTTTCATGGTCTATACTCTCATCGATCACAGCTCTTGACCAATGAGCACGCGAGAAATTTGACCAAATTCTCTCATTGAGAATGATATAAAATGTATCTAACATCAGACTATTAAAGGGACACTGTCCCGGCATATTTGCTCAAAACTGTTATAAATGCATGAAATGGTCCCTAAATCTATGAAATAACAACTTAATAAACTCTAACTAAATGATAAAAAGCAATTTCTTCAAGAAATTCCATACTGCAACTAAAGTTTTGCAAAATTTCAAAGATTTCCGAGGCAAATTTGAAACTTTGAAAACTGACATCCTGACAGTTTTTTCAAAAATCCATATTGCAATCCATTTCCATCCTCGCTGTCGTTTGTCATCCTCACTTCCTAATGGGTTCCTGTCATTTGTTGAGTGCTATTCTACAGAATCAAACCATTATTGTTCAACTTCCTATGATCTAGATGTTTCTGAGCTTCCCAAAATCATGCTAAAATCAGGACAGTGTCCTTTTAAATCTTCACTCATTTACATGTACCAGGGTTACATGATCAGAAAATTGTGAATTAAAAATTAAATATTAACAAACCAACCATTCAATTTCTGAGCATCATGAACAATAACAAAGACCACTTCAACGACCACATCATTACACATTACGGAAATCTTATCATTCAGAAAATCATAAAGGAACATGACCACTAACATGGTAAAGGAAATGCAAGAGACGATAACAAAGTTAATACCATACATATCTAGATAGAGTGAATGACAAACAAAACATGAACTCTGTCAGAAAACAGACATAGCAAATGTTAAGTGTGTCTGTGTGTGACTGTACATGTTGTGTATAAGTGCCAAACTTGTATTTTGTACGAATAGAAAAAGGAGTAAAATGCCTTAAAACCAGAAGTACATGTATGGAGACATACAGTATTTGAGAAACAAAAACAAAAACCCACCATGTAAATAGAAACATCCCAGCATGTTGGATCTGAGTCATAACATGAGCATGGTCAAAAAATATGCGAAGTATCAAATTCCTTATCTTGACAAAAAAATCACCACAAAAACTGTGGAATTGGGAGCTTATTATATCAGAAATAGATATACGTAGTGATTAAGTCTCTTTTATAACTACCAAAACGAATTGAATATTTGCTTAATTCCTTCTAAATGCACCCTTGAAATTGTGAAATTTTATTCATAGGGTACGTACACAGACTGGAAGCTGAAGTAGGCATAACATGTTTCTCATATAAAGGGTTGCTAGGAAATTCTATTGTGATAGACAATGATAATTATAACCTAATGAGCAATGATTATAGTAATATTTAATTCTGACATGGTAATTCTAATAGCATTCAAGGATATAAGTTTCTTTGGGACAATCAAAATTATCTGAACATTAAAATACACATTCAATATTATGTAAGAATCTACAATGAAAACTGTAAATATTAAAGTGTGACATACTGTATGTATTTATAATTCCTTGTCATTTGAAATACCAGGGAAAATGTGATCTAGGTTGTATTGCCCAACTAAACAACACACTTAGTAACTAGGTTGTGTGAAGGATGACATCATCTAGTAAACCTTTAGCACGTACAATAAAATGTTTTGTAGGCGTCCCTAATTATGACCGAAACCTATGCTTATGAATTTCAACACAATAACAAAACCGAAAATGGAGCACGTACATGTACAAGAAAACTATAAACAGGATCTTGATCGAAGAGCACTTGGATGGAGCTTAAGGAATAATTATTTTGGAAACCATCAATGTGCAAAATGTTCCGATATTAATCGTGAGATAGACGTGCATGTGAACTTTCAAGATCACGATAACTTCGAGTTACAAGAACTATTTAGAAGACTGTTGTTGCCTTTACAAATTAAGTGTCAAAATAATACTTACACACGGCATGCAGGCTGGAGCTATACGGCGGCTTTTGATTATTTCAAATAATCCTAGCCTTTGTCTTCTTTCACCGGAAATTAATCGATATAAATCGGTGAAATTCTCGTATTCGAGTCTCGTGTTAAAGTGTCACAAATGTGCACAAGTTTGCGAGATGTTCGTAGACGCCTTCGTTAAGGCAGTTATTTACGTCTAAGGGACGCAAAAGGAAGTTGAATGATGACAAAATACCCTAAATAAAACAATTTCGACTGCCGTCACTCGCTCCGGAGAATAAAACCACTTTGTGGTACACATTCCGGACATCAAAAAACGCATAAATCTCTCACCCTATTGATTCAACACTTGCAAGCCGACAACGGACGATCAAAAGACGAAACGTATTTTACCCTTAAATTCGCCCTTGAAATGATCGATCAAATGACTTACCGTGTGGAGAGTTCCTTAAAATAAATGTGCAAGAACAAATCAACGAATTGTGGCGATCGTAGCGACATATAACAAGGAACCTTAGGGGTGCGCCCGAACAAGGCCACTCACTTCCTTGCGTATACAAAAGCGAACCTAAACAACGGTCTCTGCATGCCGGACAAAAATTTCTAGAACATGGCTAAAGTTAGAACTGTTCCACAAAACTACGCGACTGCGATTGTCGCGGGCGAAGACGCAAGACGGTTTGAAATCACGAGTCCAATTCGCCTGATCTTCTAATAAACTGTCCGGTAGATTCACTTTCTTTCGCGAATTCGTCTTCGACACACATACACAAGCCGCCTCGGCTGAATTGCGTGTCGAGTTACAGTACCGTTGTATAGTTGAAGAGATGAGCCACACACCTTTTCACAAATTTAAATCGAAGAGTCCGCCATCAGCACAGAGCTTGTTCGGCGAGCTAATGCATGTGATCGGACGTTACAGCACCACACTACAGCCGAAAACCATTGTCCGACGGATGTACAGCGAGCGAAACGAAAATAGTTGGCGTTGCACGGTAGGATATCACAGTTGTATCGCTCTAAAATAGAGAACAGTTATTATAGATCTCAAAATTACCTCTTATCCTTGATATCCTTTGAAGAATCTTCATGAAACACAACAAAAACTCACGAAATGCTAATCACTCCCAAACATCTCCCCAACAACATGGCGACTTTCTTGCTCCTACGCTTGCGCATGACGTATGTTGATCAACAACCCCGGCACCACCCCTATTGATTTTTATGTCTAACTCACGGGGGTGGACAGGTGAAGAAATTAAAAATTATTTTTTTATTTTGAGAAAGCGGTATCATTCAACATGTCTTTGTCTTCCTTTAAAATTCTATACACTCGATTAGAGTTATCAAAAAATAATATTTTTTGTTTTAAATTTTATGAGGAAAATCTAAAAAAAATGTTGGGATCACTTCCTGGGAGGGGGGTTTCCCATATGATGAGGGTGTACCTTTTAGGGGCTGAAAATTGTGGTTCGGTACCGCTTAGCGTGTTAAAATCCAAAATGACCACCGTTAGAGTTATCCCAGCACCTTTTAGGGTATTTAAAAGCAGCATAAAAATACGACAGAACTAGTTATAGTTTTGTCTTAGAATAAGGGGTGGTACCTCTTAGGGGTGATAATTAATTTGAGCCACACCCATAAAAAAAGATTCTGGCGCCTTCTAGGTTCCTTTTAAAATTTTGAACGATCACCCCTATCCCCAGGGGGGGGGGGGTACTCAGGTATAATAGTGACGGGGAATCGGGGATATCCGAAGACCTTTTTGGGGTTTGAAATTTGCGATCTGAGGACTTTTTTGGGTAATAAATTTTGTGGTGACTTTTTTGGGGTGAAAGGTTTTGGTATGGACTTTTTTTTTAATGTGGAGAGAAAGGTACTTTTTGGGTTACATTCTGGGCCATTGAATTTTTTTGGGTCTGGTTTTAGCCTAATAGGACTTTTTGGGGGTCTAACAATTTGGCCTCATTCAGACATCCCTGTCACTATTATACCTGAGTACCCACCCCCCTGGACCCTATCACTTTCATATGAGAGTTCCCCCCGGGATATCAATCCTTTTCAAGATTTCTTGGCCGCTATTTTCTTTAGGTAAGCCGTGTTCTGAGAAGTATTATTTGGCTTTCAGGTTTGATATGGGATATTTGGGTGTTTTGTACCCTACAATATTTTTTTTAAATTTCCCTTCTATTTCTACTCTGGGGCCCCAAGTGGAAAGAGAAAGGAATCTCTGTCTTGCAGCTGGGTTGGAGGTTTGAGAAAGTGAAGGTATTTTGGGGGGTTTGTATTTAATTTTATTACTTGTTTTTTTTTTTTGGTTAAATCATGGCCAACCTCGTCCCCAGAGTCTTCTCCGCTTTCAAGATGGTGGGTGGGTGCGAAGAAGACCCTGGCGAAGAGCAGATCATGTGATCACAAAATTAGCCAATCGTGAGCCCGCCGCCATTTTGAAACAATCAAAATCTCCAATATTTTGGAGACACATGACCTGCTCTTCGCCAGGGTCTTCTTCGCGCCCACCCGCCATCTTGAAAGCGGAGAAGACTCTGGGGACGAGGTTAAATCATGGCTTCATTTACACCTGGGACCTTTGCCAGCACATAGTACAGTAAGAACCCCCTCTTACGATGACTTTTAATATGACACCATGCCTACATGTAATATGACCAGCTTTTGGCAGCCTGTTGGTGGTCAGATTACAGCAAACGGGTTCCGCTGCACTGTGTATTGGTATTGTTCCAAATTATTGTTGCCCCCTTTAGTTTTAGGATTTAAAACAAACAATGGCTGCTCTTAATTGTAGCAGATCTCACAAGCACCTCTGACAAAAGTTTTAGGGCTTGAAATGTCTGCTGATTGAATTCAAATTGTCAGTTACAGTGAAGATGACACTACTGTTGCCACTTGACAAAGTTTTTAATTAATTTTTGACATATTTTTTACAACTTTGATGGGTTTCCATTTTGTGCCGCCACATTTGAACTAGACTAGAAACTAAAACCATTCAAATTTCACGACTCCGCCTCCAACACTCCTTGGATTTTGATAGGTCAAGTCAAATGGAACCCATCCGAAAATCGTCAAAAAGTTTTCAAAAAGATGCCAAAAATTAATAAAAAACTTTGTGATTGGCAACGGTAGCATCATCTTCACTGTAACTCATTATAACTCCAATAGTTTTCACAACTGCTTTTTGTTGTCCATTAAATACAAACTTTACAGTAGTTTCTCTATAATGAAATTTTATAGATAGCTCCAACATGGGACTACCATCACCTCATTCACAATGATCAATGATTTGAAGAAAATAAAGTGTTCACTTGGCGAAGGAAAACAAGCACATCAAAGTCATGTCACTGTGTCGCTTTTGACAAATTATAGCTAATAACACTTATAAGTCTCTCTTTAAATCTTAGGTGACTGTAAAGAACAGTTTCTATGTCAGCTTGTTGGAAATCTGTTTGCCTCCTGCTGGTTTATTGGTTTGCACATTGCAAATTATAGCTGTTATTACAGTTGAGCCCGCAGTCAAATATTCTTTGTTTTTAAAAAGTATGCAAACGAGTTAGGCTCGATTTCCGCCGCTCTCTCGAGTCCGGTCTTCGTTCTGGCTCATTTTCTCAAACAGCGGCTGGTAATCGAGCCTACAAATGAGGCTAATTGGCCAATACAATGCCAGATTGACCCTTTCGCCTCGTTTGCATGTCAAACCGCTGACTGTCTGTAATAACTGCTATTCAAACAACTCCACGAAAACTCCACCTCTTTACTGCTCGCCTTGTTTATGTTGATCTATGTTTTAATTTCTTGACTAGGTAATGTTACTTGGCGCTTAGGTTTACCCTAATATCTTTCATTGCTGCCAGTATCAAAATTTGTACAAAACACGCAAAACGGAGTGGCCAACACTTTTGTGGGTTGGGAATTCTTGGTGTCAAGGGCATTAAGGTATTTCATAAAATTTTCAAGTCATAAGTCTGAATTCAAAATAAATAAAAAGGTTTATTAATCTATTTATCGCGTTTCAATCTTTCGAAGCTGTTTCTTCTTCATCCGTTTTATCTTTGCTGTGTTTTTTATCTGTAAAATAAATAAAACAAAACGTGGATGATGCATGATTAGAAATAAAACAGTAGTAAAAGTAAAATATGTCTTCAAGCCTAAGGTGGTTACCAGGCCAAAATTGAATTAATAGTGACTAAGAGTACTGCTACCCCTGATGGAATGTTAGTCCATCAGAGGCTACCCCACCCCCAGCATTTTCGTCAGGTTTCCCCCTCAGGTTTCACACTCAGACCTCTTGATACCCAGAGCCCAACCTACTATGAAATCATTATTGGGCCATTGCGCCTCCCACACCCTAGAAATTAAACCATGGTAAATATTAAATCGGAGCTCGTCAGCCCTCAAGTGAAGAAAAGACGGTGGCGGTGGATCGGTCATGTGCTACGAATTGAGAAAGAAGAGATCCCATGCACCACCCTCACCTGGGTACCAGAGGGCAAGAGAAAGAGGGGGATTATCACAAGCTAGACCTGTATTTCCTCCTGGGTCACTGAGCAAGAAGTGAAAATTGCAAGTGGAGGAAACGTATGGCCACATGAGAACTGGAGTTGAGGCAGAAGGAAAAAGTTCATTTTGCTTCTATCTCACCTCCAATTTGGGTGTGGAGACCAAAGGGATTTGCAAGCCATATGGGCGTTTTGCTTTACAACTGCATGGTTATTGGATGGCTGAACCAAATGTTATAAATGACTTGCATGTAGAGTATAAACTAGGACCGAGTAGTTGCATCATGTCTGAGTATATAGACAAAGAATGACAAACTAAGTTACAAAGTTATATTTCAGTATAACCTATATATGATCATCAACTTAGTTTGTCATTTGTTGTCTAGTATATACAGTAGAACCCGCTAACTCGAACTTGGTTAACTCGAACTCCCCACTAACTTGAACTATTTTTTTGTTTCCCTGGGGAGTTTGAGTTAGCGGGGTTCTACTGTACTCAGACATGATGCAACCACTTTAGTTGTCCTTTATACTCTATGTACTGGAATTATCAGCAGCTACTGGGTTTTGACTTGTACGTAAAAGATGAATCCTAAAGACTGAAAAAAAGTTTCTCAAAGTAAACTAGAAGCCAGTGCTGACATACCACTTGAACGACTTGAGATTTCTTTTCATTTTCCTCTCTTCTCTTCTGTCTCTCTTCTATTCTCTTTCGTTTTTCCTGAAATTACAAAAACCCCACAGTATACAACCAATAAAATTATTGTTGTGTTAGCAAACTACACTGTATATGTATTGATACTTATAAAGAGATACATGTATAAGGAAGTATAAATTTTGTTCCCAATGATATCACTTTGGCCTTGCCACCTCGGTGGGATAATGAAACATGTCAGCAGTTTGTTTGTATATGAGATGTGAGATTTCAACACAGGACATTATCAAGTTGGCTGCATTGACTGTGCATCACTATGCATCATGATTTTTCTTGTGCAACTTGTAATAAATGAGCACTCATAAACTTTTTAAAGACCACAGATTGCACTTGCCCTTCAGTATCATGCAATTTTGTTGGCCTTTGAAAAATTTACTTGTGCTTACTTATTGAAACTTGAAATCACGTTAAACTAGAATTCTGTACATTTCTTTTCTTTAAATGAAAAGGAAAATGAAAACTACAGTTTGAAAATGTTGGTTTCATTTTTTGAAAATGAACTAGAAACTTTCATTTTTCACATTCCATTTTCCCAAAAATTCACAGATTTCCCTCTGGGACACTATTGAAATAAAACTGAGAATTATTTAGTATACTGGCAAAGGCTTTGGTCCCAGCTGCACAGGGGCGGATCCAGGAATTTTTGATAGGGGGGTCCCAGGGTTTTACCGAAAATGTGAAGTAGATTGAAGGAGAATTTTTGGAAGTAGATGGCAGTAGTTATTACTAAAAGGCGTGGAGGGGAGTGTTTGGCGGCCTCCCCCAGAAAAATTTTGAGATGGTTTTGCTATGGATAATGGAGAAAGCAAAAAACCCTCAGGTCTGATAGGGGGGTCCAGACCCCCCCCCCCCCCCGACCCTCCCCCTGGATACGCCACTGCTGCATAGGTCTAACCAAGCCAGATTTGTTACAAGGGGAGAGGCAAGACAAAGAGACAGTTACTGGTCCTCCTATGTCAGTTTTACACTCAATCATTCCTATAATAATTAATATTAAAACTCAGACGAAGTAGAGCACCAAAATTTTCCAGCATCATACAAGCTTGCATCACACTGTCAAAGCTTATCCTGTATTCCGTAGCATGAAGTGCTAGTTCCCATTTACATTTATACTCCAGGGTATGTGGGGAGAAGCACTTTGAGAGTTAAGCATTTTACCCAAGAAGACAACACAATGACCTCGGCCAGCACTCAAACCCAGACCGCTTGATCCAGAGTCCAACACGCTAACCATTAGGCCACCACGTCTCCCAGGTTGCCTGCTAGTTAGTTCCATCAAGTCACACACATGCTTTTACTCTAACCTCTTTCTGTTTCTTTGCTTCATCTTTGAGCTCCTTCTCGTAAACTTTCATTAATTTCTGTTCCATTCTGACTTTCTGTTTCTTGTTCCAGGATGTATGTAACGGCTGAACACCAATCACTGCTGACTTCCTATAACAATGAGGACAGTCTTGTAATATTTAAGTATAAAACAATCACTTATAATGCAGCAATACTGGCATATAGATGAAAGTTTAATCATTTGTCTCACGATGGAGTCGCTTTGAGGTGTTGATCACAACGTTTCGACTGCTTTACTGCTAGTCTTCATCAGGCGATGAGGTCAGTTATTTACGTGTTGCTATATGTAGCACCTTGGTTCAATGCTATTGGTGCATTTCGATCCTCATTATTATTTGGGCTGGATTATGCTGGCATACCCACACATAATAAAATGACAAAAATACATGCACAGTATAAATCAACCACCACAAATCGTCGAAAATTAAGAATGTTCAGACTCAAGCCAAAATAGATGTTCTTATATAAATTATATTTAAAAAAAGAGCGGACTGCAAAACAGTTGTATCGTTTTTGCATTGGACTGTCATAGCGTTCTTCTTCTTTGAACGAAAGGTCTGGGTGTGTATGAAAACAGAGAGTGAGACTATGGAGAGACCCCTATGGGAGTGTGACGCTGGCACGCTGAGGATCCATGCTTTTGTCACATGGCGCCTTTGCAAGCAGCCATTTGAGCGATTAAGAGTCAAAAAACGACTGTTTTGCAGTCTATAAAAAGAGTATACATTAGATAACCAAATGCAATCAAACTCTTATTCATAGACTGAATTTGATTGTGTTTGATCAAAATGTAACTCACTTTCCTTTTATGGCAACACCCAGTGGAGGTGAGTCAAAAATAACCATGCGCTTTTCTTTTATTATTAATAATTATCAAGGATTAAATGTTTACATGTTATTTCACCACCCACGTGTATCTATGGTAGCTAAATATTTTTAGCTGTTTAAAAAATCAGCATGTAACTGTTATTTTTAGCATCAAAAATTAAGTTCGCTCTTAAAATAAGTGTGTTCAGAGTAAAAGCAGAGGGGGTCAAATATAAGCACAAAGTCTAAGTAATGAAATAAAAAATAGATAAGCTTATTAAAAGCTTTTAAAAAGCTCAAGCCATCATGCATGATCAGTTTATGCAAGTTTATAATGCTACTTCAAAGGCAGAGAAATATATCTCGAAAATACATTTCTCCCCTTAAAAGGGCATCTCCTTTCAACCAAAACTAACCTTTTCTTCTCACTTTTCCAAACCCTTCCGGATTTTGGCTTTCCTCGCGGAATTTTTGTAGGGTTTTTACGGACATCCTGTGCTGTGGTGGCCGCCATATTGTTCCATGTGTTGCTGACGCCCGCGCATCAGACAGCGGAAATTCACCACAAGTTACGTCATTTTCCATTTCCAATATGGCGGCCCAAGACTTTCAATTTTGGACGAATTCTTCTTCATCCTTCTGTGGTCTTTTTCCGCTCCTCATTGTCCATAGGATTTGTAAACAGAAAACCGGTCCTCCCGGGACACGTTCTCGTGTCTCCTGTTCGCGTTGTGAAGAGATTTTGTGATTTGACAGAGGAAGAAGTCGCGGACTTGTTCACGAGCACGCAAAAAATTGCGCGGGTTATCGAGAAGGAGTATGGTGCTACTTCTCTTTCGATAGCGATCCAAGATGGACCTGAAGCGGGGCAGACAGTAGAGCATGTCCATGTTCATGTATTGCCAAGAAAGAAAGGAGATTTTGAACACAATGATGATGTCTACAGAGCGCTTGATGAACATGATAAGCAAACAGATTGAGAAAGCAAGGCTCAAGGACTAATGGATTTAGGAGCGAGGAAGACATGTCGAAAGAAGCGGCTCATTTAGCTTGTTTATTCTAGGCTAAACATCTTGAATCAAATGTTGTAATAATGTTAAAATCACGAAAAGGTGAATCCCTAAGAGCTAAGGATCGGGAGGAGAAGTCAGAGAAGGACAGGATCGTGTCAAACGATCGAGGCTATTAAATTTGCTTGTTTTCTAGGAATTAGGAATCGATACTGACGTGGACGATGTGTATCCAAGAGCAGCATCGCGACGAGTGTAATAAAATCTAAGCCTGTGATCAATGGGACTGTTGTAGTTATATAAAAGTAGGAAATTGGAACTGTTGTCTGTCTGTCAGTCCGTCCGTCAGTCAGTCAGTCAGTCCGTCAGTCAGTCAGTCAGTCAGTCAGTCAGTCAGTCAGTCAGTCAGTCAGTCAGTCAGTCAATCAGTCAGTCAGTCAGTCAGTCAGTCAGTCAATCAATCAATCAATCAATCAATCAGTGAGTCAGTAAGTGTCGTGAATCAGTCATTCAGTGAGTAGGACAGACAGACAGATAGACTGTTCACAGCCTCTCTATTTTCTCAGATCGTTGTAGCCGCGAGCAAATAAGGCATTTGATCAAGTTCTTCTCTAAAATTATTGAGAGACAGACAGACAGACAGACAGACAGACAGACAGACCGACCGACCGTTTAATCGGCTTTCGAACATCAGTTTGGGGATTCTATAAATGGCTCGAAATGGCTGATATTTTGGGGGCCATCGAATCATTGCTTCATTTGCAGCTCTCTGTCACTTTTATCCAGTGTTATCGATTTGTGGAAACGTAAGGAGGCCGGAAGAGTTTACCCCACTTATGAACGGGGAAGATTGGATAGCTGTAGACGAAGACCGTGACTGTGTCGTAAACATTACAAACCCTGGGCGGGTATCCCGGGGGGGGGGGGGGGGGGGGGGGGGGGGGGGGGGAGTCGACGCCGAGAGTTGCTATGTCGGGAAGGGTTTTCCAGACTGTTTCTGCACCAAACCACGAATTTTAACCCTTAAAGGTAGAAGCTTGAATACGAGCAATATATAGATGTTATTGAACTAGCGTGAGGTCCGTATTGGAAAATATTGGTCGAGAAAAAAAGAAAGAGACGAAACCAATATTCCCCAATACGGACCGAACAAGCTAGTTCAATAAAGTTTTTATTATAATGACTTTTTAAAAAACTTTGCTGATAAATTAATGCAGGTCGGGTTTCACCAGTGTCGTTTCCTCAGAGGGAAGAAAAGTTGCCGAGAGAACACTGAAAAGAACGAAAACCGCGCGACTAAAACAAAGAGCAACTGGACTACTCCGTGGATAGAATGACATTTATTTACAGTACTTAGTCGCTACTAATAGATATAACTTTCTGAATTATAGGAATCAAGGAGTTGATTCGCGTTCAGGCGTAAACCACATCAAATATGATTGCTATCTTGAACAGAAAAATAGCAAAACGAATAAACCCCTGAACGTACACCCACGTAGACTAAAAAACACACTGAATACCACGAAACCTATGCCACACCTGACCGAACAAATACGACTACAGTACTCATTAAAATTTGCGATAGCTTTAAATTTCCGTGTCTTCAAATTTTAAAACCTCAATGACACTTACATACATACATAAAACTTTATTTAAACTCGAATTTAAGAGTAGCTTGAGTATCTTCGAGAAAACAAACAAACAAAACAAAAAAAAGGTTGACTTGAGAATAATGTTGAGACATTGAAACGTTATCACCGTTATTTGCTAGAAATGATTCGAAAATTATTTGGCTCCAGAAACAATTTCAATTGATTTATCTAAAGTATTCTTTTGTAACGTCAGTAAATACCGTACTAATGCTGCCGTAACTGGCTTTGAAAGCTATCAGCCTTATACCCGGGAACATGCATGCAGTTGTTCACTGGATAAGCAGTAATCTAGGATGAAAAATTAGAGAAAAACTGAATCATCATGAATTTTAAAGACGCTATCCGATCGTTTAAAACTAATTTCAATTTGAGCCATTATAAAGGCAAGATTAGTTCAACAGTTACGAGGACCTCGGAGGTAAACTATCTAGCCCGCAGTTACAGACAGAACAGAACAATTCAATCAAAGAGTACTCGGCAAAGATTAACGCATTCTCCCCGCGTCATGTTAAGAATGAAGAATTCTTTGAATCATCCGGGCGGGCTGACTTTGGGGGAAAGTATTTTTTAAATCAGATAAAAATTATTAACGAGCAAATGCAGAAATTGTAAAAATGTTGCAACGACAAAAAAAGTTGTAACATCGGAAAGGAAAACTACTACATTGTACGTCTTTCGCGAGTTTATATATGATAACGCATCAATTGATTTGTATTGGGGATACAATCTCGTTCCCATGCAATTTCTCTCCGTCTGTCTTGTACAAATCAAGACCACTGGTGACAAGTATTCAGACTCCGGCCATCATGGTTTGCACAGGTGCCACGGCGCAGGCGTCACTGGAGCCCTCCACACTGCCAACCATTGCCTTCTTTAGGCTTCAAGCAGATGAAGCAGAAATCCTTGCCGCAACGGCAATGCATGTGCTTACAAGCCTTTTCATGCTCAATCAGCAAACCGCAAGATACACATGCGCGGATGGTGGGGCACTCCACTACTCCGCCAATGGTCTTCTTGTCGCAACTACGTAGGACCTTCAAACGTCTATCTTCACCGGAACAGTCAACGTTTCCTGGAAAATAAATGAATGAACAATGAATGAATGAATCAATCAATCAATCAATCAATCAATCAATCAATCAATCAATCATTCAATGAATGAATGAATGAATGAATGAATGAATGAATGAATCAATCAATCAATCAATCAATCAATCAATCAATCAATCAATCAATCAATCAATCAATCAATCAATCAATCCGCAATCAATCTTTATTTGCCCCTGGAGTAATTATTACTTACAATGGTGTTCTATATTAATGTCTTTCATGGAGCAGGAGCTCTCAACAAACCCTTTTGGGCTTTAATAATAATAATAATCAACTTTATTTGGGGAGGGTGACACATAACAGTAATTCAACTGACGAGCTAGTGGCCCTCCGTCCTAAAACTATAAATACAAATACAATCAATATACCTAAATTATGGACAAGAATAATGAAATACAGCTAAAAATTACAATTACTTTACGGGGAGAGCCCCTGTTACAATGTTTATGATATATTAATATACATGGCTGCAGGGCCGTAGCTAGAATTTTTTGAATGGGGGGGCAATGAACGAGTGCCGAAGGCGCGAGCCGCTAGGGGGTCTGGGGGCATGCCCCCTCAGAAAATTTTGAAATCTAGAGGCTCGGAAATGCTATTTTGAGCATTTTCCATGAGATATTTTGTCAAAAAAATCAATCTCGATTCAGTGTAAAATGACAGGTATTTTAGTGCTTACAGCAATATTTCCGAGGTTTTGTTACCTTGATACATACCGTATATCGGCCTTAGTACACTAAACATTTTATTAGTCTATTTCGTGTGTAAAAGATGTCTCCAGTTGGATTTACGCTCCAAAATATATTTCTCAATCAATCGTAAATGTTCAAATTAGTATGGTACCGGGCAGTCAAAATATAACTACTTACTTAGTTACCTAAGAAGTAAGAAGTTCTCGCCTCTTCGTTCCCATCATCTTGATTAATATGCGAGCAAAATCTGGGGAGATGGAGTACCAAGCCTTTGAAATGTTCAATCTTGTTTTTGAAAGACCCTCGGCATATATTTTTATCAAGAATGCGGCTGTTTTGAACGCGAAAAAAAACATACGCAGTTTTCGTTTTTCAGAAAGCATTACCCATACTTGGGGGGGGGCAACTGCCCCCTTGCCCCCCCGCTAGCTACGGCCCTGGGCTGGTACATACAATTATGAATAATTGAGTAATGAGTAATTAATTGTTCTTGTGTATTTCAACTAATAAAATTAAAATAAAGAAGTAATAATACAAATAAAAACAGAAATAGTTACGTTTGTAGATATAATTTTTGATAAGTTTAATGAATGAATGAATGAATGACTGAATGACTGAATGAAGAATGAAAAATGAATCACGGAATGAATGAATGAATGAATGAATGAATGAATGAATGAATGAATGAATGAATGAATGAATGAATGAATGAATGAATGAATGAATGAATGAATGAATGAATGAATGAATGATGAATGAATGAATGAATGAATGAATGAATGAATGAATGAATGAATGCCGGAATGAATGAATGAATACAGGCTCCTGAGAAATAAGGCAAAAATTAAAACTCGGATTTGTGAAATGAATAAAAAATATTCTATAACATGAAAAAAATATTCTATAACATTTTAACAGGAGAAAATCGCCATTTTGATATATGTTAAGGTAGGAACAGCGTCCTGTTACGTCGCATTGTAAATCATATAAAAGGTTGCAGTGATGAAATTAGTAAGGTTGTCAATCAGTTTAAGGCCACCAAGGCACTAAATGCGAGATTTTTATACGACGGTTTGAAAATTTGTGAAAATTACAACGATTTGCATGTATGGAAAAAGGATATTGATACTGTTGAACATGTACACTGAGTCACATAAATATGACGCTATTGCGAGCATGAGGACCCGATGAGCAAATGCACAGTTTGATCCTTTACTTAGCCGAATATTAAAAATATGGCTGACATTTTTTGCCTTTCCGAAGATCCTATCTGGCCTTTTTTTTTCGTACCGAAAATGACATTTTTATATCTCCGAGAACAACAGGCATTAATTTTCCCATATTACGATCTTGCTACCTCCACGAAGGCTGATTAATTTCTTAGGGCAACCATACGAAAGAGTTAGGAATAATTCTCGGTTGCCAGATAAATTTGCGGCCATTTAGTCAGCTATCCGTTTACGCAAAGAAAACGTCAGTTTTTTCATCACACTTTGCAGCTAATTAGTCGAATTGATCAACAAGTCGTTTTCGTGTAGTGGGTTATCTGAGGTGATTACGCCTTCCGAACATGTATCCTGGTCACAGAGGTATTCTTTCTTCTGTTTCTTCTACTGGATTCGATCGAAGCGAGTCGATGCGTCGAAGCACGCCAGAGAAGACCGTTAGGCTGTTCGTCGAGAAAATAGAGAGGCTGTGAACAGTCTACTCCCACGCGCCTTTACGCGACATATACCTTGTTGCTATGAAAGAGGCAAATTTCGCGAGACTTAAATTTCGCGATTTGGCAGAAAAAACCGTGTGGAAAGAAAGGCCGGGAACTAAATTTCGCGAAAATTTTCCAAATGCTGTCAGGTAGTCTCAGAATCGGCGCTACAAATTTTAATTTACATAGGCATATTTTGCAACAAAAACTAAACAGGTTGACATGTTCGTTTTGCGATAAAGCACAACGTTATCAGTACTAGACAGGTCAGCATTTACGATATGCTTTTTCTCCGTTATATTGCTTAACATCACTGATAAATTTATAGCAGCTTTATTAAATTTTGCGTTGCTAATTTTCGCGATAACTATTTTTCGCGAATGTTTTGCAATCGCGAAAAAAGAAAATAAGTAACAATAAGCCGGTACACCGACCTGTCCGACCAACAATAAAACGCTTACCACACTGAGTCCTACTGCCACTATTAACCCACTTGTGCAGACAATGCCAGCATAGATGATAAGTTGTGTTCTTGTTCTTACTACACAGAAGGCAAACCACTTGTACAGTCGTTTTGTTGGGTCGTACCATCAACGACTTGCATTCTGGGCACTCTTGAAGACCCATAGACTTGAACAGGTAATTTTTGGCGATCTTCTCCTCAAAGTACTTTTTCTCGTCACCAGTCAAAACAGCCAATCGTCGAACATCTATGTACTCCCATTCCTGGCCGCAAAAAACTGGGGGTTCGTCCTGGCTAATCGGGTATGGACACACAAATCGCGATCGACCTGCATTCAAGATGCTGCGACAATACATAGTCAGAGATTCTGGAGCTACGAGAAAAACAGATACAATACGACGCTTAAACTTTTATGCAGATGTGCGATTTTAGAATATGTTGAAAGAGGCGCGACGGCCGCCTATCATGAGTATATTGAACATGAGCTATAACGCGACGCCAGTCATAAGCACGCTTTGCACGCGATGCGTGCCTGGTAGTGTCGACCACTTTAAAAAGTGGTCAAAGCCCGCAACCTCGAGTGGCATTAGAAACAGTAATTCCTTACTTATAGCGTGTCCACAAGGCATCTTGGCCCTCTTGTTTTCAGGGTCATCATTCCAAGTGATCATATCTGGGGCATCGCTAAGTTCCACTGTGTCATCCAGTACTTTCGCAGGGGTTTGTTCTGATCCGCCAGGAGTTCTGATAGCAAGGAGAATTGTGGATTCATGCCTGATGTCGTATTCTGACAGGCGGAGATCAATTCGCAATGGTTTGACTCCGAAAAATGCCCATTGCTTTTCCGCTGGTATGCCGTTAATTTCGGACATCTTCTCCATAATTCCTTGACCGTAGCATCCTGAGTATGAAAAGAAATTGAAACCAAGTTTGTTCTATATCTGCCAATTATCCTGGGATTCTCACGACTTTCGAAGATGACTCGACGATTTCCGAAGACGTACGAGGATTTCTAAAATCATCCGAAGATGTCAGAAGATTTACGATGTTTTATAGAATCGGCCAAAAACAACCTGTGCAACCCTGAATAAGCGTGATTGACGTCAGGGACGATTCATTTCTCCAAATGGACCAAGTTAACTGATTTTTTTACCGTATGCGTGAGATCGAAGTTTTAGTAGACCCATATTATAATAATAATAATAACTAGTATAACCAATGCATGGTTAGGGAGTGCGGGCGATATCGATGGTTGGAGTTCCAGGATTAACAAGAGCCAGAATGGCTTTGAGCTAGCTCGGGAAAATTGCAGGATGTGAGTGGTTGCAAAAGCGTTGTGATGCAAAAACATGATGTCAGTCGGGTATCATGGGTTACATGATGATGTTCAGTGCTGTGGAACTGGCGATAAATAAAATTTTAGCTCATAGCCGTGATCCGTTAATTAAAAGTGTTTTTAACTAGAACAAATTGAACCCTTTTTTATAGAAAATGAATTGTTAAGATATTCATGAAACTCAAACGTTTGCATTTGTAAGCGAGATGAAAGTGAACGATACAGTACAGAAAATGTATCTTCGGCAAACCAGACTGAGCCGTCACAGAGATTGCGTGACGAGCCCAAACAGCCAGACCCCGTGACGCCTGCTCCGCGCTAAATATCAAATTCCACAGATGTTTTATTGAGATTTTTAGCCACTCGAAGCTAATTTTGCCTCGGTAATAATTATACATCGATTATTTTGTTATTTTCAAAACGTTTGTGTTGTCCTATGCAAATTGCCAAGTTTCCCAATGTCATGCTTGGATGAGTACAACTCAACCTCGATTCCAGGCTCTCTCTCCTTTTCCTCCCTTGTCGTTGACAAGGGAGGAAAAGGAGAGAGAGCCTGGAATCGAGGTTGAGTACAACCGTGTTTCCTTCCAGTTTGCTCTTTGATTAAAGATGTTCTGAATCAGTTTTACAATGTAAACGTCAGTGTGGAATCCCGTGTGGAATAGCATTTTCATAACAAGCGAAGCTGCTATAAAGAAAAAAACTCGCGTTTGTTTAATTAAAATACCCGAAGACAAAGTCCGACGTGTCGAATAATTTGACCTGCCATATTTGGAACGTTTCATGTGATCGAAGGTCAAAACACTCGTGATCACATTCCATTCATTCTTGGTGGAAGATTATTAGGAATGTGCCAAGTTCTCGGTAGGCGCATGCGTAATAGCAACATTCAGATTAGGATTGCGGGCTTCTCTGGGCGCCCGCAACAACTTTATTAATGTGTCAAAATCTTCTAGCGTGCCAAAAAGCCCACTAATCGGGAACACCTAAACTTAAATATATATATTAAAATCGGGAGTTGGCAGTTATATGATTCACGACATATTATGATCAGTTACCATACCTTATGAATGTTTATGGTGTTCAGGGCCGTAGCTAGCGGGGGGCAAGGGGGGCAGTTGCCCCCCCAAGAATGGGTAATGCTTTCTGAAAAACGAAAACTGCGTATGTTTTTATCGCGTTCAAACAGCCGCCTTCTTGATAAAAATATATGCCGAGGGTCTTTCAAAAACAAGATTGAACATTTCAAAGGTTTGGTACTCCATCTCCCCAGATTTTGCTCGGCATATTAATCAAGATGATGGGGAACGAAGAGGCGAGAACTTCTTACTTCTTAGGTAACTAAGTAAGTAGTTATATTTTGACTGCCCGGTACCATACTAATTTGAACATTTACGATTGATTGAGAAATATATTTTGGAGCGGAAATCCAACTGGAGACATCTTTTACACACGAAATAGACTAATAAAATGTTTAGTGTACTAAGGCCGATATACGGTATGTATCAAGGTAACAAAACCCCGGAAATATTGCTGTAAGCACTAAAAATACCTGTCATTTTACACTGAATCGAGATTGATTTTTTGACAAAATATCTCATGGAAAATGCTCAAAATAGCATTTCCGAGCTTCTAGATTTCAAAATTTTCTGAGGGGGCATGCCCCCAGACCCCCCTAGCGGCTCGCGCCTTCGGCACTCGCTTCATTGCCCCCCCATTCAAAAAATTCTAGCTACGGCCCTGGTGTTAGTCCCTCCACCTTTAACGAATACTTGTATATGTCCAGGTTCCATCGTAAATGCAGCTAGAGAAGAGAAAATATTCTTGAAACTTTGCTACAACATTTAAAGTTCTCTCTCGACAACTCAAACTCATCCAGAAACTGAGCGGACCATCTCCGCTCTGAAATATCTTACCTTTTGAAGCTCGCAGACGACAGAAAACAGTTTTAAAACTCAAAGACCTGGCCTGCTACACGACTCTGTCGACACACGAACTTTTTTCTGTACTGCAGTTACTAGTAGTTTGCACGACAATGAGATTTATCAGATTTGTCGATAGTTTCAGTCAAAGAAATGCTTTCATTTTTTGAGGGAAAATTCCCTGAGGGAAAATTCCCTGAGGGAAAATTCCCTAAAGCTAATTTTAGGTATGACGGATAAAATCTTGATATTATGCGGCAAAATATGACCATAAAAGGACCTGATTGTCCCTGGAAAAACCCCTTATTTTGTCTGGGTGATGTTTTCTAGTTTCCAAGAAAAAGACCTTTTGATATGATCATGATGTCGTCGGCGACCAACATATCTGTTCTTGGAAATCAATGTCGTCATTGTATATTCTCCTACCTTATTGTACAAGATGATTTTTTACATTATTACATTGATTTACGTTTAGAGATAGTGGTAGTCTTCGATAGGTCTTCAGTACAAATCCCGACGACATCATGTTAAAAGGTGTTGTTGATGGAAACCCCGGAAAACAATCACTTGAACAACAAAGAAAGGGTTTTTTCCCAGGGACAATCAAGACCTTATATGGTCATGACCTTGGAAATCAATAAAGGACTTTATATTGAAAACCGAGCTCGTTGAGAACCGCAGCAATCGCTTCCGTTTTACCGATGTTTGTCAGCGTACGCGACAATGCCGAAAGGTATTGTGGGTAATAATACTAGCTAGGTTTTCATATTGCGAGTCATACGGCGCATTTCTAATACTCAATGCGCATTACAGCAGGAAATACAGAAATAAAATTATATGAAAAAATAAAACTGGTTGTTTTATTTACAACAATAATAATAAAATGGTATCTAACAAAAAACTCTCCCAAAAAAAGAAATGTCTTTCATTTTGACTTTAAATGCTTGGATAGTGCTGGCGGATTTTATCTCTTCTGGATAGAGTGACCAGAGTTCCAGAGTTTCGGTGATGAAGATGAGAAGGTGCGATCACCATAGGTGACGGATTTGACAGACAGAGGGGTTAGAAGTAAACGCTTAGAAGATCGTAATGTCCGTGGAAGGGAATATTCTTCAATAGTGGTCAGTGGTAGCTTATCGAAGTTGACGGTGTTTCAGTGCGATGGCCAAAACTGAGAAAATATATGTTGGCGCGTTCTAAAATAAAACCGCAGAAGTAGCTTTGACACGCGTTTAATTAAAAATTTATTATTCATATCCTGGACTACTTTTCGGAATTGTCGCGTTCGCTTGATAACCTTTCTCGAAACAGCTGTATACATTTACAGTCAGATCTAATGCTTTCAGTTTCAGAATGAATGTCAATTATCATTTTTTCCGCAATTTTTTTTGGAAAACTTTGATTAATCTTCCACGCAGACATTCAGTGCGTGGCTTGGGTGCCTTCGAGTTTGGGTATTTTCTCCGGGACAATTCCCTCAAAGATCAATTGAAACTTGCTGATACAATGAGCTTAAGAAGAGATTTTATTTCAAGGTAAGTATTAGATTTGCACTTTTCTTCTCTCTACGAAAGCGACAAATACTTCCAAACAGAAGCAAATACAAATACAATCGTCCTTATTATTTTAACCAGTCCAAAGGTTCCAAGATAGACTGCAAAAACAGTCGTATTTTTTGCGTTGTCTGTCAAGCAAATGCGCTGGTCTGTCAAGCAAATGCGCGCGGTCTTTGAACGAAAGATCTGGAGCGAGTGTGAAAACGGAGAGTGGAACTGGGGAGAGAGGCTCGCACGCGAGGATCCACGCTTTAATTTCGGCGCTTCATGCCTTGCGACCAGCGATTTAGAGAAAAAACGACTGTTTTGCAGTCTAGTTCCAAGACGACTTCAATACATTTTTCTCGTTAAACTTTAAAACCTGTTTTTCGTAAGTCGAGAAAATTAACCGAGGATGATTCCCGAGGATGATATTTCAAGGTAAGTAACATACTTGCACTTCTCTTCTCTCTAAGTAAGCGACCAAATGCTTCCAAACAGAAACAAATACAAATAAACTCCGCAATTTCGTTATCCGTCAAAGCACAATCGTCTAACATCGATGTAGTCCCATTCTTTGTCACAAAAAATGGGTGTTGGGCACCGACCTGGCGGCTAATGATGTACGGACACAAAAATCGCGATCGGCCTTAGACCAATATGCTGCGACTTTCAGATGTAGGTACTTTGCCATTTTACATGTTGAAATAAAAAGAGAAGTGCATTGAACGTGCGCGAGTCCTTTAAACGTATAGGCACGCTTTGCACGCATTGCATGCCTATGACGCTAGATGTGGCATGCACTGGACAGTTTACTACCATATCGTTTAAGCCAAGGGCCTTTAAAAAAATAAAATATTTGTATAAACTAAAACATTTTGATCTGTTCAGAGAGCCACCCGGTGGATATACTTCAAATAAACCATTGTTATGTATAATTCCTTTTTGGCGTGACCGTAAGGCATCTTGGCCCTCTTGTTTCAGGGTCATCGTCCCACGTGATCGTATCCGGGCATCGCCTGAGTTCCACTGTGTCATCCAATACTTTCCCTGGAGTTTGTTGTGATCCGCCAGTTCCGCCAGTTCCGCCAGTTCCGCCAGTTGCGCCAGTTCCACCAGTTCCGCCAGTTGCGCCAGTTGCGCCAGTTCCTCCAGTTCCACCGTTCCTCCAGTTGCCTCCAGTTCCACCAGTTCCGCCAGTTCCGCCAGTTCCGCCAGTTTCCGCCAGTTCCTCCAGTTCCGCCAGGAACTTTCAAAACAAGGAATACATTGGATTCATTCCTAATACCGTAGTCTGACAGGAGGAGATCAATTCGCAATGGTTTGACTCCGAAAAATGCACGCTGCTTTTCCGCTGGTATGCCGTTAATTTCGGACATCTTCTCGAATAATTCCTTGACCGTAGCATCCTGAGTATATAAAGAAATTGAACAGCGGACTATTAATTAATACGTTCGTACAAAACCAAGTTTGTTCAGTGCCACGATTCTAGAAACCTGCCAACTTTTCGTGAGGTTTTCACGACGTCCGAAGATATGACGCGACAATTTCCGAAGACGTACGAAGATTTCCAACGTCATCCGAAGATGTTCCGAAGATTAACGATATTTACAATCGGCCGAAAAACAACCTTGTCTAAAAGTGATTTATCTGGAAATTTTATTTTCTCTAAAATGGTGAGGTGCCAGGCGTGAGAAATTGGGTTTTATGCGTGAGATCAAGAGCGTTTTAGACCCGTATAAGAGTGAGACTCGTGCATATTAATGCGAGAGAGTTGGCAGGATGATTCACACGACAGTTCTGATCAGTTACCATACCTTATGAAGTTTATTGTGTTAGTCCCTCCACCCTTAACGAATACTTGTATATGTCCAGGTTCCATCGTAAATACAGTTATCTCCTGGAGATAGAGAAGAGTAAATGTTCTTAAAATTCGCTACGGCATCCACCATTGAGTACTCTCTCGACAACTTAAACTCAGAAACTGAGCGAACGATCTCCGCTCTGAAATGTCTTACCTTTTGAAGCTCACAGACGACAGAAAACAGTACCAGTTTTATAACTCTCGATCTCCGCTCTGAAATGTCGTACCTTTTGAAGCTCGCATACGACAGAAAACAGTCTCGATCACGCGATCAAAGACCTGGCCTTGCTACACGACTGTGTCGACACACCAACTTTGTTGCTGTATATTTTCAGTCAAGGGAATGTTTCATTTTTTGAGGGACAATTCCCTAAAGTTAATTTTAGGCATGATGACTAAGATTTAATATGTGGCAGAACATTCTGTCTGACATCATGTAGAATTGTCTGACATCATGTAGAATTGGCGTGGCTCCAGATCGTGTCCACAACCAGTTTGTCTGTTCTCGGAAATCAATTTCGTCCTCCTGACCTTTCTGGTTTTGCAGAGCTTTCGAGCGAAAACATAACATTGTACAAGATGCATGATTTACATTTGGGGCACAAATTAGTTGTGGTTTTCTTTGATAGCTCTTCAATATAAATCCCGACGACATCTCTGATAAAAGAATAAAATATCTTTTTCTCAGAAACTCCGGAAAAACAATCACTCCAAAGAAAGGGTTTTTTCCCAGGGACAATCAGGTCCTTTTATGGTCATTTACCTTAACCGCAGCAAACCACTTTCGTTTTCACATGTGTACATTTAGCAAATCTGGTGCTTGTTCAGAGTGAATGTCAATTTGTTCAACTTTGATTAAAATTCCCTCAAAGATCAATTGGAACTTTCAGATACAATGAGCTTAAGAAGAGATTTATTTCAGGTAAGTAATTTATCTCTCTTATAACGTAAGTGACAATTTCCAAACAGACAAGTACAAATACAATCGCCTCATGTTAACCTTCCGAGACGTGCGTTTCCCTTCAGTCCGAGACCGTTATGTCCCCGAAAATAGAAAGCGTTTACTTTGCCGATGCGTCCCAGATTTTGCGATGGTCGGCGATGATCATTCAACTGAAATCATCTGAATCATGACGGTCTGATATACGTTCAGCTCGAGTTACTGCAGAATGGTTGTTACCAATGATGGTTCAAGTAAAGATTGAGCACTCTTCAAAATATCGTCAGTGAAGAATACTGATCAAGAGGAAAAACACTGTCTTTCAGGAACTGTAGCTTGGAAGTCGATTAGAACGGGAGAGAGAGAAAGAGATAGTAAATGGGGGAGGGGAGGGTGGTTAGTGGGGTCAAGTAAACTTTCGACAATAATACTGATCAATATGAGTCGAGAAAGCACTGTCTTAAAGGGACACTGTCTTGATTTTAGCATGATTTGGCGGAAGCTCAGAACATATCTAGATCATAGGAAGTTGAACAATAATGGTTTGATTCTGTAGAATATATAGCACTCGACAAATGACAGGCACCCATTAGGAGTGAGGATGACAAACGACAGCGAGGATGGAAATGGATTGCAATATGGATTTTTGAAAAAGACATTAGGATGTCAGTTTTTCAAAGTTTTCAAAAATTTGGCTCGGAAATCTTTGAATTTTGCAAAATTTTTGTTGCAGTATGGAAATTCTTGAAGAATTGCTTTTTATCATTTAGTTTAGAGTTTATTAAGTTCTTATTCCATAGATTTAGAGACCATTTCATGCATTTATAACAAGTTTTGAGCAAATACGCTGGGACAGTGTCCCTTTAATTCTGGAAGTCGATTACGGCATCGGGGGGAGATAGCACTTCTGGATGGCCATATAAGAAACAAAGGAGAGAAACTGAAAATGAAATCATGAAAGAGCAACATGACTACGTCGTGGATAGAATAACATTTATTTACAGTGCTAGTGGATATAGTTTTGACTTCAAACAGGCACGACTCAAACTTAACTAACAAAACGTTTTCTCCGAAGCTCTGCTACTTTGGCCTCTGCACACTTCTATTCCACGAAATACGCCCTTTATTTATTCCCATTAACAACCGTTTTTAATTCCTTATGTACATTGTTACTGTAATCTTGAAAAAAGTGTGAATAAAACAAAATTGAATTAGACGGATCACGGCGAAACTGAAAACAACTAACCTGAATCACGGTTTAACATTATATACATAACTCTAGTCTTAACAGCCAATAACATCACGGCGAAACTGACCAATCAGGTTCAAGAATCAGAAACTTAACACCGTCGACTGACACTGAACAACTTTTCACTTGATTCTGAAATATTAAAGGTGACTTCCGCTCAGGTTGTCAGTGAAACGTCAGTCACCAACAACAGTACTTTTCAATACAATTTTTTATTTTTATTTTATTTTATTTATTTTTTCTTTCAATACTATTGATACCCTGGGTTCAAACATTTGCTATGATAATCAAAATTATTACCGAGCAGATACATAGATAATCAGATTATAAATTGTTGTTACAATAAAACAAAACTCGAGTTATATGGAGAAGACTACAGCTCACTACGATGCAACCTTTGACTTTTCGTGAGTTTGTGTAAGTTGCTAGTTTTTTTCAACGCTAGTGGTTTGGAGCCATAATCTCGTTCCCAATTTCGCGTCGTCTGACTTGTAAAAAGGCAATGGGAACGAGAATGTTGTAGCTCTAATTCTCTCCAGGAATCTTGGTTTGCACGGGTGACAAAGTGCATGCTTCGTTGAACATTCCACACTTCCAACCGTTGCCTTCTTTAGGCGTCAAGCAGATGAAGCAGAAATCCTTGCCGCAACGGCAGTGCATGTGTTTACAGGCTCGCACATGCTCAATCAGCATGCCGCAAGATACGCATGCGCGGACGGAGGGGCATCCTACCACTCCAACAATTATTTTCCTGGAACAATTCCGTAGGATCTTCAGACGTCTGTCTTCACCGGAGCAATCATCGTTCCCTGGAAAATAAACAAATAAGAATGGCTCAGCTGCAGAGTTATGCCTCAAACTTTTATAGTTACTTCGTGTTTAAAAACACGAAGACGCGCTATAAAAGGAGAGGTACCTAAGGTACCTCGAGAGAGATCGATATTGTCAATCAACATCGAACGAGACAGCTAGAGAATTAGTCATTTTTTTCGTTAAAATTCTTTACTAATCATTCTCAGTAAACCACACGGAATAATGCTATTTTTTACTAGTTTCTTGAAATATTTCGGTTTGCAAGAAATAGCAAAAGAACATAGAATATTATCATAACTAATATGCGTGTTTACGCTGACACAACTCGCGAAATTCAAACTCGCTCATGAAAGTTTCATATTTGAAGTACATAATTTTGAATTGTCTGTTCTAAAAGTTTTGATTCACATCTTACCGAGAACAAACGAGGAAATTTGAGACATTATAAGCCGGGTTTTATGTTCATAGTGGATACAAAAATTGTAAAGGAGAACATTCCAAAGCTCTAGCCTCCACGTGCAAAACTAAAATGAAAATTAGATGGCGACGAAAGCAGGAGGAGCTAGCCTAGCCCTTTTGTAGTGCATCTTTGTGTTTAAAGGATGATAAGTGATTGGTATATAAATGAAATCGTGAAGTGATGAAATTGATCATTGCAGTTGTGTTTACGATTGAAGCAATGCAAAGTCCTGATTTTTCAGGCTTCATTGCCAAAACAACTGCGACAATCATCTCTTCTTTTCATAAAACGCCACTTACCACACTTAGTTGTGCTGGCGACACCATTCCACTCGTGTAGACAATGCCAGCAGAATTCGTATGCTTTTCCTTCGCCCTTACTACACAATGGGCAAACCACTCGAACATGCTTTTTGTCGCTTCGTTCCACCATTGAGTTGCATTTGGGACATTCTTGAATACCCATGGCCTTGATCAAGTAGTTCTTGGAGATCTTCTTCTCGAACTCCGCAATCTCGTCATCTGACAAAACAGCCAAGCGGCGAACATCGATGTATTCCCATTCTTTGCCACAGTAAACCGGGGGCACAGAAATCGCGATCGGCCTGCATCCAAGATGCTGCGACAATACATAGTCAGAGATTCTGGAGCTACGAGAAAAACAGATACAATTGCAACTGTAAATTGCTAAATAATGTTTCTAATTTGAGTCGCACGCTCGGGCCTTCGGCCTTAATGGGAAGAACAGTTATATCTTTTTCGGGAGGGATTTTCTGGGGGGGGGGGGGGCTTATTCGGAAGGGTGGGGAGGGAGAGGTGTGCTTATCAGATCAGAATTTTACGGTATCACAATTCCTTACTTATAGCATGCCCACAAGGCATCTTGGCCCTCTTGTTTTCAGGGTCATCATCCCACGTGATCATATCCGGGGCATCGCTCAGCTCCACTGCGTCATCAAGCACTTTCTCTGGGGGGATTGATGACATTGATCCGCCAAGCAGTCGAAGAATAAGGAACACGTTGGACTCATTCTTTATGCCGTAGTCTGACAGACTTTTACCGATCTCCAGTTGTTTTGTGGTGAAAACACAACGCATTACGTCCACTGGCATGCCGTTCTTTTTGGACAGCATTGTAAAGAATTCCTTCACCGTTGCATTCTATATATGCATAAAATAAAGAAATTGAAATGAGGGATGTAGGCCAACCCCTGGGGGACTTCGATATAAAAGTGACGGGGGTGATCGTCGTACCTTTTAGGGGTTAAAATTCGTGTTTGGTACCGCTTAGGGGTGTTAAAATCTAAAATTACTACCGTTAGAGTTATTCTGGTACCTTTTAGGGTATTATGTCATGAACTAGTTTTGTCTTAGAATTGGTACCTTTTAGGGGTGAAAACAAGAGAGGATGATCTAAGAGAACACATCCCCATGCCCCATGATAGTTTTTTTCAATCTATTTTAAGCTTCGCGCCATGCTGTGAAAGTTATTTTAGTTCTCGTCCCCATGGTCGTGTGGCCAATGATCAGAGGATCAGATGTCATTTCGAAGATTTTTCTCGCCGTCGTGTTGACGTCCATCTACTGAAATCGCCAAATCGAAATTTAAAGATGTGATCGCGTTTCTCAGTGTGTTTTATCATCCCGAGCGACCAATCAGGTGTCTTCCTTAAAATAGCCGCGCAGTATGACCACGTGCTAAAATTAGATTGAAAAAAATTATCATTGGAAGAGGCCCATATATGATCATCCTCTCTTGGTGAAAATTAATTCAAGCCACGCGCACAAAATAAGATTCTGGTACCTTTTAGGGCAACCTCGTCCCCACCCCCCAGGGCCATCTCCACTTTCAAGATGGCGGGTGGGCGCGAAGAAGAGCAGGTCACGTGTCTCCAAAAATATTGGAGATTTTGATTGTTTCAAAATGGCGGCGGGCTCGCGATTGGCTAATTTTGTGGTCACGTGACCTGCTGTTCGCCAAGGTCTTCTTCGCGCCGCCATTTTGAACGCCGAGAAGACTCTGGGGCTGCTTACAGTATCAGTTGCCAAAATTCCAACGATCACATGCACCCCCGTCACTTTATATTGGAGTACCCCCCGGGGGGCAACCATCATTCTAATACACGGCGCATTTTATACGGTACCTTATGAATGGTTATGGTGGTTATCCCTCCTTGTACTCCGTGCACGAAAATTTGAATATGTCCTGGTAGTGGTGCCATCGAATATCGTGCAGCTGCAGAGATAGAAACCGAAACCGAAATTGAAACCTCGCACGACATCGCGCATGTTCTCTCTGGACAATTCAAACTCAGAAAAGCGTACGATCTCTAAAGCGGGCTAAAGTGTCTTACCTTCGAAGCTCACAGACGACAGAAATCAGTTAAACTCCGATCGAAGATCACACGCAGACCTTGTCGACGCAACAACGTTTCCACAACTACAAAGTTAATTTATAGAGCCCACAATTTTACATGCATAGCTTCATTCAAGTGACGTCATTTTAGGGGAAAAGTCCCTATTCTGCACGTCACGCTGTTTATTGGCATGAATCCATGACTGATCAGATTTTGTTGTGAAAAAAGCAAAATTAGCACTGACACAACTCTTGTATAGTTCATCTGGCTCCTGATCCCATCCATGATCAATTTATTTGTCTGTTCTTGGAAATCAAGGTGCCTCTTTATTATGATCTATCATGAAAAGCTATGAAATGTTCACTATTATAAATTTGCATTTGCGTGACATACATCACTTCCGCTTGCACTGTTTCAAATCGAGAATTTCAAGTTCCAAACGCTGTTTTGTTTTTTACTACTTGCCCATTTTTCTTTTTTAGCTAAAAGACTTAGAATAGGAGACGAGTTTTTCATAGTAGACAAACAATTTTTTTTTAAATATAAGACCCAACTAGTAAACAACACCATACTGCCTGGGGATGCCATTTTTCTCGGAAATCCAGGAATACGATGTCACGAAAAAGGGGTTTTACCAGACGGGAACTTTGAATTACAATGAACCGTACGCACAAGACAATCTGCAAGGCAGTAAACGAGTTGAGAGCCATTACTGTTCTTGTAGTCTGTCCTTTGCTGTCAGTCAAACATTGGTCAGTAGAGTTTAATAGCAGATGCTTTGAATATTTAAGTGTTAATGTCCACCAGGGTCCACAAATCGCACAGACGTTTGCGTGACGTGGGCGACTAAGGTTCTTAGGGAATTTCCCTTTAGCTTGGGTTTTTTTCCCTCGGGAAAATTCCCTTCACCCTGTCGTTATTATTGAAGTTTATATTCAAATACAAAGACTGATCAATCGAGACATACAAGACATATAATGAGCTTGAAAAGAGATTTCATTTCAAGGTAAGAAAATTCATGTTTAAAAATCGTGTCTACTTATAGCGTTTATTAAAGTATTGATATGTACAATGTTACATTGTTCGGGTAAAATATGCTGGGATTTGTACTCGTCACATTGCAAAGTATCGTCAGTGAGGGTGGGGGTTGGGGGTGGGGGGGGGGGGGGGGGGAAGTTGGGTTGGCGGTGATCTGCAGCCAAGTCTGCTATTTTGGGATGCCAATCAGATTAAACAGCTGGTGTTTTCTGGATGGCCAAAGGAGAAAACGTAAATTGAGAAAAATTAAACAACTGTGCAACTTAGAAATGAAAGAGCAACAGGACTACGTCGTGGATAGAATAACATTTATTTACAGTGCTAGTAGATATAACTTTTGACTTCACAGGCACGAAACAAATTCGGCTAAGAATAGACGGATTGAAACTGAAAACAACTGACCAATCACTGTTTGCCAACTTAAGGTTATTCCCTCGAAATAGAAGTTACACTGAGAAGTTTCTGAAACTTTCCCTAGTTGAACATTGTGATGTAATGTTTCAAAATATAGAATAAAAAGAATAGGTCACCAGCCCCGCGAAAGAGATATAATCGACTAAAAATACCTCATAATTCCTTACAAAATCAACCAAAAACACGTATTTTTTCACGTTTTCAGTGATTATTAATTTTTCTGCACTGAGAATTGGTCTATACTAATCAAAAAGAAGATACTAACTAGACTTAAATATGCGAAAAAAATGATAGGTCACCACGCTCGTTTACGAGAAAACGATCATTTACCTCTCTGGCGAGCATAGCCATAATGAAAAAGCCGCCATGTTTTTAATGTGCGCGCGCTAATTACGCGCGAAATGATGCGCAGAAAGGATGCGCAGTGCAATACTAAGGAATGACCTTAAGAGTATTTAAAACAGTTTTAAATAACATCACGGCGAAACTGACCAATTAGTTTCAAGGACCAGAGACTAATAACACCATCGACAAACAACGTTTCCCTTGACTCTGAAATACTAAAGATTACTTCCGCTCAGGTTGTCGAAACATCAGTCACCAACAACAGTCCTTTTCAATACTAACGTCACCCGGATGATCACACAAACTACTGATACCCTGGGCTCACAACATTTACTATGCTAATCAAAATTATTACCGAGCAGATACACAGATAATCAGATTTTAACTGTTGTTACGACAAAAAAAAGTTATAGCATCCGATAAGACTACTCCTACAATGTAGCATCGTATGTAAGTTGTAAGTTGCTACTTTTCTTCAATCGATCAACCAATATATTAGCTAGCTGAATTAGCCACAATCTCGTTCCCTATTTCGCTCCGTCTGACTTGTAAAAAGGCAATGGGAACGAGAATATTGTAGCCCTAATTCTCTCCAGGAATCTTGGTTTGCACGGGTGACAAAGTGCAGGCTTCATTGTACATTCCACACTTCCATCCAGTGCTTTCTCTAGGCTTCAAGCAGATGAAGCAGAATTTCTTGCCGCAACGGCAATTCATGTGCTTACAAGCTCGCACATGCTCAATCAGCATGCCGCAAGATACGCATGCGCGGACGGAGGGGCATCCTACCACTCCAACAATTTCCTTCCTGGAACAATTCCGTAGGATCTTCAGACGTCTGTCTTCACCGGAGCAATCATCATTTCCTGGAAAATAAACAAATAAGACAAAAGTTAGAAGTCAGAGAGGTGAAAATAAAGGGCGCAGCTGTAGCGACAAGTGACATAAAGTTATGCCTCAAAACGTATAGGATGATAGTAAGTTAGTGTTACTAGAAGTAACTAGTGACTGGTGATTGGTATAGAAATGAAATCGTCAAGTGATGAAATTGATC